>OX402050.1:20159728-21359728 GCA_947859365.1 Archips crataeganus
CCTGTTTGCGAAATATTCAACTTTAAAGTGAAAAATTTCATTAAAATTTCTCTAAAATCTAAACTGTTGGGTGGAAAAATTTGAAAAAATTCAGAATGGTAGTAAATATATCAAATTTACTAGGAAAATTATAGCGGCTACGATTGCTTGGAAATTATTTGTAGTTTAAGAGTAAATAGTAGCCTAAGGTATAAAACATACCTAAACTTGGATGATTCCGTACAAATACGAAATCCTTAGAAAAATATTACTTGATTTTTTATAATGGCTACGGAACCCTACCTTGTGCGTGTCCGACACGCTCTTGGCCGGTTTTTTTTATCTTTTGTTAGATATTAACTAGTTTTATTTATTGTTTCAGATACTAGAACAAAAGGATGGCCACTGGTGGACTCTCCTCTCCCCACGGTCGTTTACACAGCGCTCTACCTATTCATCGTGTGGCTAGGACCGAAGTTAATGAAGAACCGGAAACCTTTCCAATTGACATGGCTCCTAGTGCCCTACAACCTAGCTATGGCTGGTTTAAATGCCTTCATAGCCATAAGGTTACTTACAGCCTCGTTTAGGTTGAGATATAGCTATATTTGCGAGCCTTGCCGGCAAAAATACGATTCGGATGAGTTACAAGTGAGTAATTTTCTTTATTACCAATGGCTGAAGGATGCAAATTGCGTTAAAATGATGTCGAAAGATATGTAATATGAATATGACTAAAATTGATTTTAAAAAACCGGCCAAGTGCGAGTCGGACTCGCGCACCGAGGGTTCCGTACAAATTTATATGTATCTATGAACATCCAGTCTTAGCAGACCCCTGCTCCTAAGCAAAATGTGCGCAGTGTTGGATCATTGTAGATTGGTTACTGATATAGACAGATAGACAAACTAGATCTCGTTCAAACTAGTTTTCGGTGGAAGTTTACATGGTAATGTACATCATATATTTTTTTTAGTTTTATCATGTTCTTATTTTAGAAGTTACAGGGGGGGGACACACATTTTACCACTTTGGAAGTATCTCTCGCGCAAACTATTCAGTTTAGAAAAAAATGATAGTAGAAACCTCAATATCATTTTTGAATACCTATCCATTTTGGAGTTTCAGTTCTGAGTATGGGGAACCCCCAAAATTTATTGTTTTTTTTTCTATTTTTGTGTGAAAATCTTAATACCCATTACCCAGTTTTATGCCATTTGGCTACGGAAACCTAAAAAGACAATATGATTGCAAAAAAGTTATAGAATTTTATTGTTGAAGTATTATAATCATAATTTTACATATTTTCTATGTTAGATCATATTACGTATTTTTGCGGTTTTTTTTATATTTGAAAGCGGGTTTCTAGCTAATGGTTTCTAGGCACGTTTCATCAAAATTGGTTCAGCCGGCTGTTTCAAAGTTATCGGCTCTTTTGTTAGCTGCCGAAGGGATCTTAGACGCATAATGGGCATGTACTTTATTTCCAAACATATATGGACTTAATTAAGTTGGGGTTTTTAATTTTTTATTTATAGTTATTTAATTTACATTAACGCTTTTTTTCAGATAGCGGACGCAGTGTGGTGGTACTACTTCTCGAAGCTTCTAGAGTTCTGTGACACCTTCTTCTTCATCCTCAGGAAGAAGGATGAACAGCTGACATTCCTCCACGTCTATCATCACTCCACCATGTTCAGTTTCTGGTGGATCGGCATCAAATGGGTGCCAAGTGGATCCAGTAAGTCTAATAAACAGTGACCGGAACAGGTAGTGTCATATCGCGAGACTTCGGTACGTAAACTTAGTATGGATATAGTTTCAAATCCCGGGATTTTATTTAAAAGTGTTTTAATTTTAGGTTCTTAGTTTTTGACAAGTTTTATTTTAGGAATAATTGTTTGATTGTACATTCAAGGAAACTGAATCGTGTACTAGGGTAGAACCTCTTCACAACTAATTTCACGATAATTTCTTTGGCGGATGTATGAAATGTCAACATGACATTTGGAATGAAAAGGTTTCACCCTGGTACGCGATTTAGTTTTCATGACTATACACTTTTCATATTACTATGTTTTATTAATTGGTAATATCTAATGTCTTGACAATGAAAAAACTTTTATTTTTCACGTTTTCCCATAAATGTAATGTCAAAAACTATTCTTTAAAAAATATGAATCCCGGAAACCCGGGCCTTATCCATATTAAGTATAATGTTTAAGCTTATTCACTCGAAACTGCACTACCTACCTATTCCGATCACTGCTAATAAATATACTTTGAACTGCTGTGACATTCCCTCAAAGTGAAAAATACGGATAACTCACGTCTTTGACTAGTTTAGCCGAAATGTTTCGGGCTTATCTGTAGCCCAAGAACAATAAAAATGACGATGAAAATGTGGGTATTTGTGCGTCGATTATGCGAGCAGAGCGGTGGCGCGTAGTGCGCGTTTGGCAGCAGCCGGCATGGCGTGCGCTCCTGGAGGAGAGTCGTCTACATGTCCCGATATTATATTATCCCTAAAAAGTCGAGCTAAACTCGTTTAAAGTCGCGAATTATCCTTTTTTCATTACTAAAAATTGATACAATTTTGAAGAGAATACGATTTTCCGTTGATAGTTTCCCCACCCTGCCCGCAATGATATACACTATACAGTGTGTTAATGAAATACGAGCAACGACTGTACTGAGGATAAGTTTATCAGGACGATGACATCTTAACACAATAATTCTAAGACGCGACTCCACTAAAACAACAATAATTTATGACTTAATTTATTTAGCCCTGAAAATCAGATTAATTTTCAATTAACTGCGAATTGGATTTTTAATCGCTTTGTAAAGTTCTTTTGACAATCCAGTCTAACCTCTTTACCTTTACGTGACACAATTACGTTTATGAAAATTATAAATATTCGTATTAGATTTCACAGTCTAATAACCAAAATGGATTAAGATGTCTCGACGTATGTCGACTTCTGAATCTATATTGAGCTATTTTCGGAATCATGAACTAAATTGTTTCTTGATTCTTGAGATGTTTGGAAAGGCATAGAAGTGGCAAAGAGAAGTACCTATTTTAAAATATTGCAAATATAGCAGTGGCAAGATACCCCACTATCTTACTTTTAGTAAGAAGCAAAGAAATGTGTATTTTTAACATTTAAATCGACTAGCGATTTAACTGAACAATGTTCTTGTTTCATTATCATAATATCTTCAATAACATATCTTTTGCTTGTACTGTAAAATCTGCTTTGACCCAGTTAGGGTTCACTTTGGCCCATATGATACCCTCATATAAAAGGGTCCAATAAAAAACATAAAAACGTGTTCGGTCAGCTAAAACCAACCGATCCCAAAGAAATCTGAAGCGAATTAATCCCAATAACCAAAGTTACTCTCCAGGGCCAAAGTAACCCGATTTTACGATAGTTATTTTTAAATTAATTTAGACGGCCAGATGGCCTAGTGGTTAGAGAACCTGACTATGAAGCTTGAGGTCCCGGGTTCGATTCCCGTGTCGGGGCAGATATTTGTATGAAAAATACGAATGTTTGTTCTCGGGTCTTGGGTGTTTAAATATGTATTTAAGTATGTATCTATCTATATAAGTATCTTTATCCGTTGCCTAGTACCCATAACACAAGCTTTCCTAGCTTACTTTGGGACTGGGTCAATTGGTGTGAATTGTCCCGTGATATATATATATTTTTTTAATTTAATCAATAGCATTTGTTGACATATTGTACGTTTGTTTCAGCTTTCCTTCCTGCCATGGTGAACAGTGCCATCCACGTGATGATGTATACATACTACGGCCTATCTGTCTTCGGCCCTACTGTCAGCAAATACTTGTGGTGGAAGAAATACCTCACCATCCTCCAACTGGTAAGCGTGTAATTTTCAGAAAAAATTCTGTTGTAAGCTAAGATTTCAATCTGCATATCCTGGTTATATGCTCCAAGTGTACTGCTAACTGCACTGAGTGTCTCCCTACCAAACCACCCAAAATCGTTTGTATACGCAGAAACTTGAGGGCCTATGGCCAATGGTGGTTTTACTAAATTATTTTTCTGTAAGTACTGTTTTTGGTGTTCAATAAAGAATATTTGTATTGTATGTAGGTATTGTAAATAAAAATGGAAAATTGTCCACTTGAATTGACCATTTTAAATTTTGACCAAAAATAATGTCAGTCATAGTTATTTCGACGAAATTAAATTGCACTAAAAATAATTATGACCTAATTTATTTTCATCATAAATTAATTTAACCTTAATTTAATTAATTATTATCTGAATTGGTCATTATTTCTTTGCATTTATCAATTTTCACAAATTTACCATCATGATTCTATTTTCGACAATATTCTGGATGGACAACTTTTCTTATACTTAGATGTATTTTTAAATTAGCATTTTTTTGATTTGACGTATTATTTCGAGTGAACCTTTTTCCAGTAGTAGTTAATGACGGTAAATCGTGGCGTGTGCTGCCATCTATCGCAACTATCATAACATAAGTCACGACGCCTATGTTCCAAAGTTTCGGGGGGGTTGGTTGGTTGGGAGCTTCTTAGAGCAGTTGGTAACCTAGGTAGATATCCCGTTAAGCGCTTTTGGAAAACTTTCCTTTTTTATAAAATCTCTAATTTGGTTGAAATAAGTAGCGTATTCCCAGTATCCCAAATAATTGGCAAAAAAATCTTATGAGTAATGTACCAATTAGAAGTAATACTGGGAAAAAAACTCTTGTCATGTGCTTATTTGACTAAGATTCCGCGAACTTTATAAATACAATAAACTGACTGTAATGAGGATAATGACGCCCCCAATTAACTGAAGTACTTTTTATTAGCTGTCAAAATAAATAAAATGATTTTTGTGGCCACAATAAAGTGTTTACTACAGTACTAGAGTTGCGTCTTGGGGCCTGTTGCATAACAAAGTACAACTAATATTACAATTACAAGCGGAACTCTCGCTTCAGTTATATTAACTAAAAAGGAGTTGCGCTTTTAATATTAGTTGTACTTTGTTATGCAACGGGCCCTTGGAGTCATCAAGAATGTTCGATACCTGTGAGAGATAAAGGTTGTTACATAATTTCTGTTTAATTATTTTCCAGATCCAATTCACGTGCGCGCTAGTCCTGGGCATCAACGGCATCCGCATGGGCTGCGAATTCCCTCTGTGGATGCATTACGTTCTCATATTCTACATGATATCTTTCATCGTGCTCTTCGGAAACTTCTACATGAATGCCTATCTAGCGAAGGTAAGCTTAATTGACAAAATCTATCATCTATACTTTAAACTCAATGACTATATCATGGCCAAGGATGTTTGGAAATAATTCCGATCTGCATTGGCGATCCCTAGTCTCAATTAGCGTATCTACTGTGTTATAAATGTATATTATTTGAATAACAATGTACTTAGATCTGTTTGAAAAAAATATACCTTGTTGAGTTTCTTGCCCGATTCTTCTCAACAGGGTTTCTCTGAACTGGTGGTAGATCCTGCGATGTTCATAGGAGCATCAATTGATGCCTAAATTGAATAAAAAATTTTGACATTGACTTTGAAAAAAAAAATGTTTAGTTAAAAAAGGATAAGAAAACTAGATACCTACGCCACTTCGCGCTGGGCTTGGGTGAGAACTACGGCCCGAGTCCTCTTTTTATGAGAGGAGGCCAGTGCTCTGAAGTGAGACGTATATTATACAGCGTGTCTCAAATCAACGACAACCTGGTACCGTGCGAGAAGCCTAAAAATAACAAAATAATCAATATGACTTACTTAAGCGATAATAGACATTTTTTTTTCGAAAATGTCTAATGGGCCATTCTTTTATTTTTGGGGCCAGTATTTTTTGTAATGTGCTCTTCAAATATTTTTTTTACAAAAACGGTAAAGTGCTCGGTTTTATTATTAAACATTTAAATAGGTACATAATTAAGCTTACATTTAAAATTATCACTACGTATAAAAAGTAATCATTATTATATTGGTGTATTCTCCGCTGATACCAATTTTTTCCACAGAATTTCTTTAAATTTAAAGTTTTTTTGCTTTAAAAGTTTAAATTTATTTATTTTAGTTTTTATATAAGTTATTTACACTTGAAAAAATCACTTGGTATGCCTTATATTTCACAAAAGATTAATGGCCCAAAATTAAAAGATTGTCCCTAATACTAAAAGTGATAAGTTTACGTGACTCTATCCTCGCGAGTCAGTATTGTAAGAATATTGCCGAATGTTTATTTTAATTTTATAAAGCACAAATCGTTTTTTTAATAATGAAATAGTTTAGTTTTGAAATAGATTCTTGAAAAAGTTTCCAAAATAACAAAACTAGTGGCGCTCGTCTAGGTCTAAGGAACTTCGTTTGTTAAAAAAAATCAGGACTAAGGCTATTGTCGCTTCTCTAAGTGACATGGATTTTTTTCCAATTTTTGCCCATTACTGGTATAATTTGACTTCTTGCACGGCACCAGATTGTTGTTGAGTTATGGGAAACTCTATAGGTATTGGTCAGGGTGACGATAATAACGAAAAAAAATTTATATTACAGGAAAATTTCCATTTTTTGATTACTTCTCGCAACGATGTTTTTATTTATATTGTTATGGTGTTGACAGTTTACTTCAAATATCAACAACACAATGATGGAAAGTAAATCTCACACATTCGGCAGAATGAACTGTGGATTCGAATCAACCCTTTCTCTTTTCATAACTGTCCTATTTAAAACATTCACACGTATTTATAACTTTTTATAAAAGTTATTACCTAAGCGGTGCAAAAATGAAAGGTAGGCTTTCACATTCTTTGGTGCACGTCGAATAATTTGGAGGCTAGCCGGTAAAATTATTATTATGTAACTGAGCGAAGAAACTAAAGCAGCGGTCAGTCAGTTTGACGCAATAATGAGAGTGAAAGTTTGATTCCGCTTTTTACTTTCTGTGTTATTTAAACGTAAAGCTCATCGCTCCTTTAAGGGTGGGGCCAGACGAGCGGGCTTTTTGAGTCGTGAATGACATAATTTCGGTCGCGTAATTTTTGCTACATTCGGTTTCATACAAAACACCTGTTTCGTTCGTACGGCCACGCAAAATGAGTTTTACACAAGCAGGACTTTTATATGAAACCAAAATTACACGACCGAAATTACGCGACTCACTATTCAAATAATTACGCTCGTCTGGCTTCACCCTAACAAAAGTCGTATCTTTAAATCGATTATTTATGAGCGTATTTTTTATGCATGTCAAGATTAAAATAAGATTAGAATAAAAACTGTACAACGAGTTAATCATCCAAGCCTATATACATACGTTCCACTGCAAGGCACCGGCCGCCTCTCAGAAAGAGGGCTTGTACCGCAGTTCCCCACGCAGCCTAGTGGGGATTGGGTATTTCATACACACCATTTGTTTCTTCTTAGATGAGTGCGGATTGCCTCACAATATTTTCCTTCACCGTAAAGCTCATGGTAAGGTCCAAATGTAATTTTGCACATAAATTTCGTAAAACTCAGTGTTGCGATCCCGGTCTCGAACCCATAACCCTCTGCTTCAGGGACAATAGGCTACCACGACTACCTACCATACGATACGCCATGATAGCGTGGCTAGTAGCAGTAAATAGGCTTGTAGCATTCTCTCGTTGAATAGCGATTCGTTAAGCGGTTGGGGGGTCCGGTGTTAGGGGGGTTGGGTTTAGGTGGTTGGGGGGTTTGTAAAATGAGGAGGGGGGTAAGGGGGGTTTAGGGGATTGGGGGTAAGGGTGTGGTGGGGGTTGGGGTTTGGGGTTTGGGGGAGGGTTTGGGGAAATGGGGTGGGGGATGTTGGGGGTTGGGTTTAGGGGGTTGGGGGTTGTAGGTGAGGGGGGTAAAGTTAGAAAGAAAGAGGTTTACGTTTAGTAGTGTAGAGCAGTGCGCGCGCACTTAAGACCAAGTATAAGATGGACTGATTCAATTTAAGACGAGCAAAAAACCGTTTTGTCTCTTTTTAGCACATGGAAACTCTCACTGTGAAAAAAATGCAACTAAAAAATAGAAAATAAATAATAGTTAAAAAAAACTAAAAAACAGGCTTTAAAAAATAAAAAATGAATTTTAATAAATTTCAATTCACTATTCTTATAGTGCAGTAAAAAATCTTAATAAGTAATTATAATATTGTTATATCCAGATCAAAATTTGTAAACAATTCTAAATATTGATAAAATAAATAATAATAGTTTAAATTATTTTATTGTAAAAAAGCGTGGGGTGCTTTTTAAGATGTTATCAAAATGATAATCCTTGACAATTGACACCATGCACCCCACGCTTTTTTTACAATAAAATATTTTAAACTATTATTATTTATTTTATCAATATTTAGAATTGTTTACAAATTTTGATCTGGATATAACAATATAATAATTGCTTATTAAGATTTTTTACTGCACTATAAGAATAGTGAATTGAAATTTTATTTTTTATTTTTTAAAGCATGTTTTTTATTTTTTTTTAACTATTATTTATTTCTTATTACTGTTAAAATGTTCAAGCGCGATCCCAAAAAACATATTATTCACATATCTTCAAGGCACTTATGTATTAATAGAATGTTAGTAATACTCGTATATTGGACTCACTTCAATTCACGCATACGTCAAATTGCTCATAAAATCTATCACATATAAATGTTTACAGTGTTTGAATCCTAAACATGAGAATGTTTCGCTTGTCTTTTATAGAAATTAATTAAACTTGACAGAAAACAAAACGAAACATTTGTTTAATGTCATCAATGTGTAACATAAATTTAATGACTTAAGTAAAAAACTAGGGATTTAAAAGCAAAACGAGTTTAATAGATCATCAATTATCACCCAAAAACTTGGAATTCACAATAACTTATTCTCTCGAGCTTGTTATTCCTTCAAGCTTGTTATTTATTCACAGGTTGAAAGTATAATTTCATTACCTACACGAATAAACAACATCGCAAGAGAGTAGGCACCCGGCCAATAACAGTCGGATGGAAAACAAAATATTCCTCGGAAATGGGTAGATTAGAAATACCGGGAGCTCTTAACGTCTGAAATGTTGCTTTAACCGACTGTCGGAAGAAAAATAGAGTATTGTTTTCGCTGTTTATGTTGCTATTTTTTTTTACACGTTTTGTATTTTTAGTTTACTCTCAAACACGAACGAGGCCAGAAAAAGGTATCAAAGATTTAAAGGCGAATTGATTCAAGCGCCATCCTGGTTGATATTGAATTATACATTATGTTGATTCAAATTATAACCGTATCGTTTAACGCATCTGACGCTTGCCTTATTTCTGTCATCATTTTATGCCATAGAGCAACACGGCTTCCTACCGGAAGGCTTCCGTAGGAAGCCCGTGTTGCTCTAAGTTTTATACCGTTTGACAGAAATAAATAGTGATTGCGAAGGCAAGTGTCAGAATCGTTAG
Organism: Archips crataeganus; assembly: GCA_947859365.1. Classification (NCBI taxonomy): domain Eukaryota; kingdom Metazoa; phylum Arthropoda; class Insecta; order Lepidoptera; family Tortricidae; genus Archips; species Archips crataeganus. The sequence continues at coordinate 20,169,195 of OX402050.1, forward strand.
TCAATTAGCCTGTAGGATGGCGCTTGAATCAATTTGCCTTTTAACTGTCGGTATAATGAATAAAAGGGGTTAGTATCATTTCGTCTAAAACGCAGCTAGTCTAAATTGCAAGTTGTCTAACACGAGCTGGTTTACCTAGTAATCGGAATGAAACGCAACTTTATACTAGTTCTTTATACTTTGGACCAGTAAAATTTATATCAGTTCAACGTGTCGCAGGGCGTCCCACACTACGCTTTCCCAAACGTGGTCTCCACTCCAGGACACGTTTGCTCCAATGATTGTCAGTTCTACTGCAAACGTGACCAACTCATTGCCACTTCAGCTTGCTAATCCTACGGGCTATGTCAACGACTTTCGTCTTTTGTCTGATATGCTCGTTGCGGACTCTATCTCTCAACGAGATACCGAGCATAGCCCTCCCAATAGCACGCTGAGCGACTCTGAATTTATGAACTAGTCCTCCTGTGAGTGTCCACGTCTCTGCAGCGTAAGTCATAACTGGTAGGACACACTGGTTGAGCACCTTAGTTTTCAGGCATTGTAATAAACTACTAGATATTTTAGAAAAAAATGACAATTATCGTTTAACTAAGTGACATAAAATAAATTTAATTTTAATTATAGTCCAAAATAAAATAGTGACATTTTTTAGACGACCAGATGGCCGAGTGGTTAGAGAACCTGACTACGAAGCTTGAGGTGCCGGGTTCGATTCCCGTGTCGGGGCAGATATTTGTATGGAAAATACGTATGTTTGTTCTCGGGTCTTGGGTGTTTAATATGTATATAAGTATGTATATCCGTTGTCTAGTACCCATAGTACAAGCTTTGCTTAGTTTGGGACTAGGTCAATTGGTGTGAATTATCCCATGATATTTATTTATTTATTTATTTACATATTTTTTTTCTTATTTTTCCCAAAATTGTTACATTGGCTTCTCGCTCGATACCAGGTTAACGTTGAGTTTCGGGACACCCTGTAGGTATATATAAAATTGTATTTTCACCCTTCGTTATTCTATCTCCTATATGACACCAAACGATGTACCGTGTGCTGAGAATATAAATGTTTCGTTCTTTCATGTGTTCTCTTCTGAATCTTTATTAAACCTGACTTGGATATTAAATACTAAAAATAACTTTAAGCGTTTTGAATTTCGCAAAAATAGCTCTTTTATGAAAGAGATAAAATTAAAGAAACATAGTACTTAAGTACTTAGTAGTTATTCTACTTTAGAAACTGGAAAGTTTAACTAAGTAGAGATTTTGTACATTGAAATATTTTGTTATGTAATAACTTTATTTATTGAATGAGGCGTTACTTTGCGGAGGTCCATATTAATGAACTAAAACAATTACTTTGCTCACCCGCGACCTTACAATAGTTACGTTTATGCAAGAAATGTGCGTTCATGCAGTTCCTCCACCTCCACACTGTACGAACACACACAAATCACATAAACCCAACCATCACCACCACCAAGCTACACTGACGCGTTTCGAACTCAACCAGAGCTCATCTTCAGAGTTACCACAACCGTATGCTATGCTACCAAACGTTAAACTAACAAACCAAAACAAATGTTTTAACTTGTCACTGTAACTTCTCAAGTACCCACTTTATTTTTCTTATTCTCAAACTACCCCACAAAAATTAACTTTTATTGACATATTTAAAACTACCTTGAATTTTTTTTTGTTTATTTATTTATAAGGCATATTTAATTAATACTAACTGTTCAAATTCGACCCAAGCCGCAGTAAAGGAGAAGATACTAAATTTACCTGTTCATTAATAATAGACCCCATAGTGTTGTACCTAATTATTTCCATGCATTCCAGAGCATCCAGACGCAACCCCTTGCCGCAATAATGTAACACTTCATAAGAATCTGAATCTAACAATGAATGATTTGATTCCAACAAATGTTTTGCAAAATTCGATCTATCTGGATGCTCATTCCTATATGCCGAAACATGCTCTTTAAATCTAGTATTAAAACCTCGGCCTGTCTGTCCTACGTATGTCCCATTGCAGTCATTACAAGTAAGCTTGTATACCCCCGATCTAGTTCCCTTATCTACCTGTTCTTTGTGGTTACATAGCCTAGAATTTTGCAAAACATTTGTTGGAATCAAATCATTCATTGTTAGATTCAGATTCTTATGAAGTGTTACATTATTGCGGCAAGGGGTTGCGTCTGGATGCTCTGGAATGCATGGAAATAATTAGGTACAACACTATGGGGTCTATTATTAATGAACAGGTAAATTTAGTATCTTCTCCTTTACTGCGGCTTGGGTCGAATTTGAACAGTTAGTATTAATTAAATATGCCTTTTAAATAAATAAACAAAAAAAATTCAAGGTAGTTTTAAATATGTCAATAAAAGTTAATTTTTGTGGGGTAGTTTGAGAATAAGAAAAATAAAGTGGGTACTTGAGAAGTTACAGTGACAAGTTAAAACATTTGTTTTGGTTTGTTAGTTTAACGTTTGGTAGCATAGCATACGGTTGTGGTAACTCTGAAGATGAGCTCTGGTTGAGTTCGAAACGCGTCAGTGTAGCTTGGTGGTGGTGATGGTTGGGTTTATGTGATTTGTGTGTGTTCGTACAGTGTGGAGGTGGAGGAACTGCATGAACGCACATTTCTTGCATAAACGTAACTATTGTAAGGTCGCGGGTGAGCAAAGTAATTGTTTTAGTTCATGTAATAACTTATTGACTAATACATACGTACAGTTGAGAAAACAGAATTGCGTACTAGGATGGAATCTTTTTGTTGCAAATATGATATTGACATTGCCTACGTCTGCCAAAGATATCATCGGGAAATTGACTGTGAAGAGGTTCCACTCTGATATTAGCTTGACAAAATGACGATCAGATGGCCTAGTGGTTAAAGAACCTGACTACGAAGCTATTGGTCCCTGGTTCGATTCCCGCGTCGGGGCACATATTTGTAAGAAAAATACGAATGTTTGCTCTCGGGTCTTGTGTGTTTAATAATGTATTTAAGTATGTATCTATCTATATAAGTATGTTTATCCGTTGTCTAGTACCCATAACACAAGCTTTGCTTACTTTAGGACTAGGTCGATTAAATAAAAAAATATTAGAGGACAATCTTACACAAATCGACCTAGTCCAAAACTAAGCAAAGCTTGTACTATGGGTACTAGACGACGATAAACATACTTACTAGGGGCGTTCAATAAAAAGTGAGAATGAGTATGTTATAAACAACTTTTACTAAATGTCATTTTATTTTTCGACATAGTCACCTTTTAGCATAATACACTTAGTATATCTTTTTTCTAAACTTAAAATTCCATTTTTAAAAAAGGTCTCATCTTGTGTACTTAAAAAATCTTGTACTGCAGCGGCTACCGCGTCGTCGTCTTCAAATTTCTGGCCTCTCAGGTATTGTTTCAATCTCGGAAATCGGTAGAAATCACTGGGAGCGAGATCTGGTGAATACGGAGGATGCTTAAGGATATCGAACCCAGCATCACGAATTGCAGCCATTGCAACGGCGGACTTGTGTGCCGGGGCATTGTCCTGGTGGAACAGCACAACTTTCGAGAGTTTACCTCGCCGTTTTTCGCGGATCTCATTGCGCAATGTTGCTATTTGTTTGGCGTATAATGTGCCCGTAATAGTGGCTCCATGCTCGAGATACTCAATCATTAATACCCCTTTACCATCCCAAAAAACAGAGCCCATGACCTTACCGGCAGATGGGCTCACCTTGAATTTCTTCGGAGTTGGAGATGATGGCCTTTTCCATGTCATAGACTGCAGTTTCGTTTCTGGGTCGTAATGATGGAGCCATGTTTCGTCCATTGTTATAAATCGCGCCAAAAAAAGTTCCCGGTCTTGCTGCATCAGGTTCAAAGCTTCTTGACAAATCTCTAGTCTAGTTTGTTTTTGCGTGACAGTAACCATTCTTGGTACCCAACGCGCAGATACAATTTTCGTACCCAAGCGTTCATGTAAAATATTATGCACGCTCCCCGTTGAAATCTTTACATTTTCAGCAATAAAACGAACTGTGACACGACGATCCGCCAAAACTAAGTTTTCGACTTTTTTCACAATTTCTTCAGTTACTGCTGTAGTAGGGCGTCCGGAGCGGGGGTCGTCCATTGTCGATGTTCTTCCACGTCTAAATTCGGCGCACCAACGTGCGACTGTCGAATACGGAGGAGCATTAGACCCTAAAGTGTCCCGCAAATCCAAAGTGACTTGGTCCGTAGAAAAATTTTTCAAATACAAGTATTTGATAACGGCGCGCAGTTCAATTTTCTCCATTTTCGCTAGAGTACTCAATAGCATTGCAAAGAAATTACCGTATATTTTTTTAAACAAAAGACAGTTAGTTTTTTTTTTCATAGCAATCAGCTAGATAGATTAGCTTTACCGGCCAGTATTTAATTTCGTAATATTACAAGAGTTTGCATCTCATTCTCACTTTATATTGAACGCCCCTCGTATATAGATAAATAAATACTTAAATACATAGAAAACATCCATAACTCAGGAACAATTATTCGTGCTCATCACACAAATAAATGCCCTTACCGGGATTTGAACCCAGGACCTCTTGCTTCGTAGGCAGGGTCACTTCACTACCAACTAGGCTTAAGCGGTCGTTAAAATAAATTGGTGTGAAATTGTCGCGTGATATTTATTATTTATTTATGTTTCGGGCTAAAAAGGGCTACGGATTAGCCCGAAAAATATCGAGCTAAACTCAATCGACGTAAGTTATCCGTATTTTTTTTCACTAGGTATGAGTGAGTCTAAAACTAAAGAGTTTTATGTTCAAAGTATACCTAGAGATTTTTCTAGCACGAACAACTTGTGATTAGTGTTTGACATAATATTTAATAACATCGATTTGGTTGGGTATTATTGTTTTATATTTTCAAACGTGTGTTATTGATATAATGCCACTTGTAAGACATCGATAAACTAAGTATTAGAAGAAAAAAATTCCTTCGTACTAGGAAAATCTCTAGGTATAGTTCAAAGTAATACAAACGATGTCCAGTCAAGGAAGTTGAATCACGCGATTGAGTGGACCCTTTTCAAAATCAATAGCACTATAATAACTTTATTGACAGACGTATGAAACGTCAAAATGACACTCGCAGCGAAAAGATTTCACATTGATAGGCAACTTAGTTTCTTCGGCTTTGTATTATTTTTCTGTACGTCGTCGACAATACAATAATAAAAGTACGTTTGGTATTGTATTGTTCCAAATAGTTAATAACTTAAAATTATTTTTTTACTTTAATATTTTAATTATACTTTTTAGTTTTTACAGCAGCCTAGTGTAATTACTACTATAATATTTATCTTTCAATTAGGGACTAAGTTTGAAATAAATTACCGAATAATATTTCGAATCACTTAGCTTCTAATTTGTGAAAAAATTAAAGAGACATTTGCAAAAATATATTTTGTCTGTCTGTATTGTGTTAAAATGCAGATAAAAACAAAAGAATGTTAAGATAACAAAAGCTTAACAAGCAATTATGATTTAGTAATTTTTCGGTCTTGGATGAAATTTTATCGAATAGAGTTTTTGAACTCTATAGTGCGTTTTATTTATGTGAGACTTAAACTAAAAAACTTTTTTTTTGTTACAGGGAAGCAAATGTATGGAGGTCAGGTACGGCCAATGTCTTGATGACGAAAAAACTACAGCGAATAGTAAACTTAAGCAAAACTAGAATAAAACAAATTGTATTTAAAAAAATATTTTATTTAATTGTAATTAGTTTCTAAGAGAACAAATAATTAGGCTCTCTGACCAGATATTGTATAATAAAGTATAATTATGTTAGTGTTTTTTTTAGAATTATTTATTGCTAAAATAAATGACATTGTTTTGTAATTAATTGGTATTTTTTTACACGGATTACCTAGGTACTGATATTAAACTACGAAAAATATGTGTACTGTTTAGAAACAATCAAATTGTCAAATACTTCTGCGTGGTTTACCTGAATAAGTTGTTACTTAAACAATACTGATTAGATTACATAGTTACGGTAGAAATTATCATAGGATAATCACATAATTACTGGCCTACCAAAATTTCAAATTAATACGACACTGGAAGCAGATCAAAATTCTACAGTTACGAACAAATTAATAAAATAACGGGTCAAATTGTAAGTCTCACTCAGATAATTCATGGGGTTTAAATCGCTTGCATCCGTAGGTTTACCCTCAAGAGCCTACACGTGACCCCTGGATGGTGCTAAACGGGCGATAGAACTCCGGCTGGTCACCACCCTATAGGTTGAGCCAGGCAACCAAGCGACTCTCGTCGTGTTCCGGCCTGTTGCCTATAGAAATCATTCTGGAGAAAGGGTCTGAGCAGTTAGTTGTGCAGCGCGCGCGTACCGGTTACCGTGCCCCATACTACTTGGGGACTCGCGCAACACCGCGCTCAACTGCCTTCCTCCTGCTTATTACCCTAAATTCAAGTCTAGGTTGAATGCGCTACTAGGCAAACGTGCTCCATCGTTGGCCTCATCTTCGCTTTGCATTAGGCGTGATTGTAGTCAAACGCAAACCTATTTTGTATTAACAAAAAAACACTGGGTTTTGTTCATAATTTAAAGCTGCAAAGAGTACCTACCTGTATCTTCGGTTTGATTTTTTGCTGTTACAGAACCTTGGCCTCATCTGCACTTTTCAGGTGAGATAGTGGTCAATCAGGGGTCAGTTTTACGTAAAAAAAAAAATGATTTTCAAAATGTTGCTTATTTTTCCATCCAAACGATATTTTCGTACCAAATTTGTAGTTAACGCCAACTAGAAGTCGGTGGAATTTAATTTACAACCAATAAAGAAACATTGCAAGTTAAGTTAAAAGCTTGTAAACTCAGTACAGTCTACATTTGCTGGCACTGTGCTCTTGCCATGTAGGCGACCTTCTGCGCCCTCTGGGTGACCTCAGGGCAGCGCTTGCGGCGCACCAGCCGGCAGTCCTGGAAGAAACCCTCGTTCCTGGGGAAGCCGTTGCTCCCGTCGCTGAACGTCACCAGACCTGCGGGAGGAAGCAGTGGGGTTGTCAAAAAAAGGTTCCAACTACAATAACTGAAATTAGGTACTGCTGCTGCCGTCAGTACGAAAAAAGATTAATGAGTAAGTACTTTTAATGGATAAGTAGGCCAGGAAGTAAATAGTGATTATTAGGTAATTTTATCATTCATGGAGTACCAACGTAAGAGGCGAATTTGTTTATTTTCAAACCTTGGGCCGTCTCTTCTAGCTGTCACACGGAAAGTTCGATGCGATGATAAATTACCCAGCAGGTAATGTACTTAAAACTTGTTTGGGAGCGACTGAAAATCCCGTAAACATTAATCTTGTTATGGCACATAACAGACGAAATAAAACTTTTTAACTAAGTGCTAAAACGCTTAAGGGCTCCAAGAAACTTTTACGAATTGAACTGCCAAAAGTTTCGTTCGTGTTCATCTAAAAAGAAAATTTTTCTTTGTGCGCCAGAAGAATAATTATAGTTGAAATTAAAATTTTAAAAGTTAATCTGTTTAACACAAATTAAAGTGTTCCAAAAATTATATACTTAGTTACAATCTTTAATTATTTAAGATTTTTATAACTAAGGAGTGCGAAGGGGGCGCCCCTATCTTTGTAATTGAACGAGGAGCAAGGCCGACACCTGATTAGTGGCCAAGCTGAACGCGTCGGAATGTCACACCCCCCTGTCAGCCTCCAGCACCTCCTCTCCCGCCTACTCTATCCAAAATTGTCTAATACTAAAGGACCAGTCGAGAGGAAGGCGCCAAAGCTAGCAGGAAGTATGCCACCCCTTAGCACTCCACTCCGGCACCAACCCGATCCCAGCCCTGCCCCCCGCTCATTCACAGACTCAATATAAAAGGAAATAGTTCCTACTAGCCCTTGTCCCGGCTTCGTTCTGGTAGTCGAATTGAAATTCCGGGATTTTACTAAATACCCAAGGGAAAGGTTTGCAGTTCTGCTGCATGAAAAACGTACGTGAAAATTTTCAGAAGTAAGAACATATTTCGCTATCTCATGGTTCCAGACATATACATTAAGACAAATGTGGATTGAGCACCATGTATTTAAAGAAAAAGAAACCTTGTATTTCGCCTATCTAGGACATGAACCCAGCATGCCTGAGGCATTCCGTCGCTGCACGGCTATGCTCAGTCTCTGGACGAAAAAAGACCCAGCCTTGAGGTCGGCGACTTATTTATCCGACACCTCCCACGGTCCTCAAATGTCTAACGAAAAACTATTGCCCTACCAAAAAACTCACAGATCCGAACCATAGACGCAACTTTTGCGGACTCCGCTAATTCAACCGCATTCTACTCTAACTTTTCTGGTAACCCCTCGGGCTTGGGCAAAAACAACTTTAAAGGAAACCACGCGGAAAATTGATTAGTGAGCTAATCTACGGGTATTCAATGGCTGTTTGAATTTGTAATTGGAGTTCACTCTAAAAAAATAATTAATACCAACGATGTTGTAGATTTGCAGATCATTGTTTATTTTTTAGAGTTTTGTACCCGAGGGGCGCTTATAATAGCAGTGCCGTTTTTTCCAACCCCCTACCCTACCTTAAGAGGGCTTACCTACCTCACGAGTTGATTGATGCCTTGATATAGGGCCTATATTAATACGGCTCTGACTTATGGAAAATGATTACTGAGGTAACTATGTTTGTTTGTCATGGGGCAGTATCCTTGAAGAACCATCTGTAAGTGTATGTTTTTTCTGATCTGTCTTAGCGAGTGACTGATATAAATAAACACACTGTAATGAAAATATTAAACGGGAATACAAAAATTGCATTAAAAAAAAGGTTGGAAGAATTGCATAGAAAATGCGTAGGTAACATCTGCCTAGAGAAATATTTCTCTATCTATTCTTTTGTTCTAAGTGAAAATTTAGAGCTAAAAATCTCACATAAACAAACTAGTGAGAGTGAGACATCAAAATTTCTTCCTTGGTTCGGGGCGGGCAAGCTTAATAATAATAATTATGTCTCCTGGGTGTCTCTATAATTTTTATGAACTACGTGTGTAGGTACTTTAAAAAACAACACGGAACCAAAACTTTATAATATGGAAAATTCTGTACAAAGAGACACTTCATTTCTACTTGTCAAGGTTGTGGGAAGCACAAAAATGAATACCAAATAATTTTCTTTTCACCAAACATAATCGATCCCAAAATATTTTTGATGTAGCACGTAACAAGTGTTTTACCCTAACATGGAGCTAGCTAAAAACGCCATCTATTGCATAGTGGCGGAACTACTAACCCAGGCCCCAGACGCGGCCGCCTCGGAACTCGCCCTCGAACTTCATCCCATCAGCTCGCCAGAACACCCCATGCCCGTGGAACCAGCCTTGCATGAATTCTCCTTCGTATCTGGAAAAAAAAAATAGTTGTATGTGAATGAAAATGCACCGCGGTCGCCGAATCTATACATTCCTCATGTTACTTCAAGTCAAGCCAAAATGTGGTAGGTATAAAGTCCGGTCGATTTGGTTTAGTTTAGGAGATATTCAATTTCTTGTAAATAAATTTTAGAAAAGTCTGCAGTGCAACACGCTCTAATGATAGGCAAGGTTGCCACTCTTCAATCTTAAAAGGTATTTTTTGTAAAAGAAAAACTCATAACAAATTACAATGCATTGCCAGCTTATGCCTTGTAATCTTGAAGTTAATTAATATTTTTGTTCGAAAAAAAAAAGAAAGTTAAATTTGCCGTTTAAAGCCCAGGATCCTCATCCGCCCTGGGCCTGCGTGCGAACTACGGCGCAAACCATCTCATTCTGAAAGGAGGCATGTGCCCAGCAGTGGGACGCAATATAGGCTGAAATGATGATGATTCTCATACATCGAGCACATGTTTTAAAGGTAAAAGTTGTATAATAGTGACAGGTTTCTAGCCTATTGCCTGCATTATTATGTCCTTAGTCGCTTCTTACGACATTAATCAATGGGTGGTGAAACAGCCCCTTAAACTTGGTACTTACTTGGCCCCATCCGGAAACGCCATGACACCCAGCCCTGAGCACAAGCCCCCGCTCAGGGCTCCGTCGTACCGCGTCCCATCAGGCAGCATGAGGTGTCCCATCCCATGTTTCTGTCCCTTGGAGTTCCACTCGCCGACGTAGCGTGTCCCATCCTCGTACTTGTAGGCTCCAGTTTTCACCACGGCTGGGTCTACAACTGATGGATGATTTTAAATGAGAATAAAATAAAATGACCCGAAATTTATTTCCTAAAAGAAGATTTACCAAAAAAGTTTACTGAACGATCACCACCAAATACGATTAAACATGGACTGCCGCCATCTCTAAACTAGATTCTTAAATTGAGTTCATAGATATAGCAGAGGTAAAAAATTTCAACAAATACCTACTTATTTTCTCTCTCTTGTTATTTCTATCTTTTCATCTTATGCACAAATACATTCGTCTTCGATACTCGGCGGGAAGGAAGTGTCGTCGTGGTAGGACGTGTCGTATATCAAAACGCCTTGTGATAATAGAAGAGCAATGAGTCATAACAGATGTAACGTATTGGAAAAGGCATTGGGTGGTTATTAATTAATCTAGGAGTAGCTAAACGAATGAGTACATTTTTCGAATGATTAACAATATATTTGCCTTTAAAACAGAACTGGTACTAACTTAACACTTGTCTTCTAATGTTATATATGTATTGTGTTCATTATGCGGTGGTAACTGTTTTACATCGATAACCCTCTGGTCGTTTACCGTCATCAAATAAAAGAATCTCGTTAAAGTGTAAAAATTCCATAGAATGCAGACAAATTTGGGGTCAAATCAAAAACGAGTATATAATTTACTTTACTATTTCAATTAATACGTCGTTTTATTAAGACTAGATTCTCCTTTGGATGCGTTATTATTTTTTTTGTTTTTACATCTTTTTGTCGGGCTGCTGACAATAGTTTCAAAGGAAGCCAAGAAAAAGTCATAAAATATCATAAAATAATCTATTTCAGACGTGAAATATTTATTTATGTATTGTTTTGGGAAACATACAGCATGATATAATACAATTGAAATTAGATTTTTCATAAAATACATTAGCCAAAACAGCTTCCACTAATGGCTTATACAATAATGGCTTATGGCTAAGCTGTTGGTATAAATATTTTGAAGAAATTCAGGATGGCAGGTCTATAAAATTATTAAGGAAAACTATAACGGCTAAGTTTGCTTGAGAATTATTAGTAATTTAAGAGTAAATAGCCGCCTGACCTATAAAGTATTAAATAATTTATTGAATCAGGCGTTACTTTGCGGAGGTCCATATTAATGAACTAAAACAATTACTTTGCTCACCCGCGACCTTACAATAGTTACGTTTATGCAAGAAATGGTTATACAAAATCAATGGTAGATAGTTTAGTTCAAAAGAAGCAGGCACGGTTAGTAAATAGCATGCTTTACGCTGCGTTACCTTCTCAGTCTACTAACAAATATAGATCTAGCATCTCTTACGTCGGGGGTTTGTCTGATAAGATTTATGGCATTTTAAAATCAAACAATATTAATGTTGCCTTTAAGACTAACAACTCTTTGTACTCTAGGCTATGTAACCACAAAGAACAGGTAGATAAGGGAACTAGATCGGGGATATACAAGCTTACTTGTAATGACTGCAATGGGATATACGTAGGACAGACAGGCCGAAGTTTTAATACTAGATTTAAAGAGCATGTTTCGGCATATAGGAATGAGCATCCAGATAGATCGAATTTTGCAAAACATTTGTTGGAATCAAATCATTCATTGTTAGATTCAGATTCTTATGAAGTGTTACATTATTGCGGCAAGGGGTTGCGTCTGGATGCTCTGGAATGCATGGAAATAATTAGGTACAACACTATGGGGTCTATTATTAATGAACAGGTAAATTTAGTATCTTCTCCTTTACTGCGGCTTGGGTCGAATTTGAACAGTTAGTATTAATTAAATATGCCTTATAAATAAATAAACAAAAAATTCAAGGTAGTTTTAAATATGTCAATAAAAGTTGATTTTTGTGGGGTAGTTTGAGAATAAGAAAAATAAAGTGGGTACTTGAGAAGTTACAGTGACAAGTAAAAACATTTGTTTTGGTTTGTTAGTTTAACATTTGGTAGCATAGCATACGGTTGTGGTAACTCTGAAGATGAGCTCTGGTTGAGTTCGAAACGCGTCAGTGTAGCTTGGTGGTGGTGATGGTTGGGCTTATGTGATTTGTGTGTGTTCGTACAGTGTGGAGGTGGAGGAACTGCATGAACGCACATTTCTTGCATAAACGTAACTATTGTAAGGTCGCGGGTGAGCAAAGTAATTGTTTTAGTTCACTATAAAGTATTGCTTGTTTATTAATACAGACAGTAAAATTAATAGTAAAATTAATAAGATTTGCAAGGATTTTTTGTAACTGCGAAACCCTATCTTGGGCATGTCCGACACGCTCTTGGCCGGTTTTTTTACATGAGAAGATGCGTGCGAGATGTGCGCTCTAGATTCTCGGGCGGCTACATAGCTTTATTAGTGGAAACGATCACATACTTTCGTAGCTTAGATTTCACACTCTTCGGGCATAGCAGCTGCAACGACTTCTCTGGTTGAAAGATACCTTGAAGGTGTTAGACAGTTTTCGCACGCACTTTCGCAATAACCTAAAATTTGACATTCTGCAGTTTACAAAAACTTCCGTAGGAGCCATTAAAACACAGCCTAAAAAATATTATAGATAAATACACTCACCATCGACCATTTTTCCGCCACGCGCGAGTCATACTGAAAGGTTTCAAAGGCGCCACTAATGGTTTTAACAGTAATCCTATTTGCTTCGTTTAACTCATTATAGGGCTGTCATCGGGTTCCTATTTGATACACTCGACAGACGGCAAATTGACAATGATTTATTGAATCAGGCGTTACTTTGCGGAGGTCCATATTAATGAACTGAAACAATTACTTTGCTCACCGGCGACCTTACGATAGTTACGTTTATGTAAGAAATGCGTGCTCATGCAGTTCCTCCATGGCATGAGTTAGACTAACATTTGGTAGCATAGCGTACGGTTGTGGTACGATCGGCCCAAGCGCCGGCTTGTCAGTTTCAAAACAAATTTGCTTGCAGCCAGCCGTTGAAGTTCATTGGTATGGATTGGTATGGACAGAGATGTCTAGCCACTGCACGCAAACTGGGCCTTTAAGGTGTCAAGCTGGCGTCTGGGCCGTTGTACCTTCTCTGAAGATAAGCTCTGGTTGAGTTTGAAACGCGAGTTTGGTGGTGGTGATAGTTGCGTTTGTGTGATTTGTGTGTGTTCGTACGGTGTGGAGGTGGAGGAACTGCATGAACACGCATTTCTTACATAAACGTAACTATCGTAAGGTTGCGGGTGAGCAAAGTAATTGTTTCAGTTCGTTAATTCATAATAAATCAATGAAATGCATAAGAGCCATACGTGGGCTAAGACCTTCACAATCATGTAAACCTCATTTCATAGACCTGAATATTCTCACTTTTCCTTGCTTATACATATTCGAGGTAGCATTGTTTGTTAAGTCTAATTCAGACCAATTTCAATATTTCTCAAGTCAAAGGCATTGTAACAAATTATGTGCTGCCCCCTCAAAAACGGCACTTTTATATAAGGGAATTAGTGGAATGGCCCCAAGAATTTTTAACAAACTTCCAAGCAACCTTAGAGGCAAAGAAAGTTTTCAAGAATTTAAGCAAGCCTTAAGCAACTTTTTAGTAAAAAGAGCTTATTATTCTCTTAATTAATATTTAAATAATTAAATATGTTAGTTCTTAAGAATTCATTTGTACGCCTTAGGGCAGAACATAGCTGAACCAATAAATGTAATCTTACCATCCAACATAAAAATGTATTATGTGTATCCTATCGTTCACAAATAAAGATATAAATTTGAATTTTGAATTTTGAATTTTTAAATTTTGAAAATTCGAAATCCCGTGGGAACTACATATTATGTAATTTTCCGAGATAAAAACTAACCTACGTCCTTTCCTAAGACTCAAACCATCGATATACCACTATCCTAAACCGGTTCAGCGGTTTAAGCGTCAAGAGGTAACACAGATAGACAGACACAATTTCGCATTTACAATATTAGCATGGATATGGATTGCCAGTGTCACCTGTCAGTGTCACATTAATGAAGTAAGGTATTACACAGCCGGGGTAGGTGTCGGGTGACCTTGTTGTTGTTTGTGCCCATAAGAGCGTTCTCTGTCTTTTCCCAAGTGATTCATTTGCCAACTATTTCGTTTGCCAACTGTTTATTTTCCTCAAACTGTGAACTTTCAGGATTGTTATAAAATAAACCTAACCTAACCTACAGGATAGTCCTAAAATAAATCCTAAAAAAAAACAGTTGACAAATAAAACAGTTGGCAAAATAGTCATTTGGATTTGGGAAATAATTTTCGGCTAAAAAGCAGGATACCGCCCAAGAGCTGCATTTCCCTTCTGGATCCGTCCGGAGAGAGCAGTGCTTTTTTTTTTTAATGAGTCGCCAGAGGGGCCAAAGACGCGAAGTCTTTGCTGTTTTTAGGGTTCCGTAGTCAACTAGGAACCCTTATAGTTTCGCCATGTCTGTCCGTCTGGCTGTCTGTCTGTCTGTCTGTCCGCGGCTAAGCTCAGAGACTGTTAGTACTAGGAGGCTGTAATTTGGCATCAATATATATATCAGTCACGCCGACAAAGTGATTGAATAAAAAAAAGTAAAAAAAATTATTTAGGGTACCTCCCATAGACGTAAAGTGGGGGTGATTTTTTTTTTCTCGGCTAACCCTATAGTGTGGGGTATCGTTGAATAGGTCTTTTAAAATCATTGTGGGGTTGCTAACATGATTTTTCTATTCAGTGATCTGTTTGCGAAATATTCAACTTTAAAGTGAAAATTTTCATTAAAATTGGCCGTCCCTCCCTCTAAAATCTACACTGTTGGGTGAAAAAAATTAAAAAAATTCAGAAGGGTAGTAAATATATCAAATTTACTAGGAAAATTATAGCGGCTAAGATTGCTTGCAAATTATTTATAGTTTAAGAGTAAATAGTAGCCTAAGATATAAAACATACCTAAACTTGGATGATTCCGTACACATACGAAATCCTTAGAAAAATATTACTTGATTTTTTTTTAATGGCTACGGAACCCTACCTTGGGCGTGTCCGACACGCTTTTGGCCGGTTTTTTTACTTTAAGGATTGGAAGGGTGACTTGTGCTCGGGAAAAATCCCTTCGGACGAACTGGGAATGGAGGGCCCAGACAGTGTCCGACTTGCACGGACTAAAAAACCCGGTCACAAGTCCCCTTCTCTATTGGTTATCAAAACAAAAAACGTGTGCTTTAAATTTTGAGGAGGGGAGGGGTAGGGAGGGGACTTAATCTACCCACAGTGTCCTGCCTCAGCCATTTGCTGGAAGGCCGGGAGAGGAGCAGAGAGCAGTGCTTGGGCCAGTGCACCCTGAGGATCGGTCAGTGATATCCTGACCAACTATGATAGTCATTGGTTGATAGCTAATTATCGACACGGGAAAGTGTATACCTACAATTATTTTACCGAACAACGGCCGACATTAAACATGAAACTCCCGTGAGATTCACTCATAGTGAAATAATACGGTTCACTCACGTCTCAAAACGAGTTTCACTCGACATGTTTCGGGCCAATTCGTAGCCCTTCCTCTTGGAGGAACACACTATGGCTGCTCCACGAAACTGATACCGGCGCACAACTACTTATTACTTATTGTCTTACTTGACACTGGCCAAATTAAACACGTTCAGTCATTAGCTCATGAGTCATGGAAGTTGAAAACCTAAAGATAAGTATTTCAGTCATTTTTAAAGAAAGAAAGAAAAAACGCGAAGTGCGATTTTGCGAGGTGTTATATCACTTATATCACTTATATCCCGCAGAGCCGCTATTAATTTTTGTTTTGTGTCACAAAGACTCACTTAGGTATCTATCACCAAATACCACATCGATACAAACTCTGCACGAGTTCTTTTCCAAACAAAAGATATAATAAATTATAGTATTTTATGCAACCGTTGCATAAAATACTATAATTATATTACTATATATTATACACTGCATACAATATTTTTTTCTACTTCATCCATGTTTTCTTCTATTAACTTTAATTAAGGCAGACTATGGCAAAAGCAAACGAACGACCGGAGCCTGTGAAAAATATATACATAGAATTTTCTGAAGTTATATTATCTATGTTCTTATTTCGTCACCATGCAAAAAACAGATAAAAGTACAGAAGTAGAAAAATATTTTAATTATATAAAGTCATACCGTCGCAATCAACAAACCAGCGACGATACTACGGGTAAAGTTCCTCGAGATTGGAATTTTGCAATTTATCACGACAAAATTCAATTTGAAATTAAACAAGGCTTTATTTCTAATAAATTAAAGCCTTCCAGCAAGATCGTGTCAGCGAATAAATTTTTGATATGATAAAATCCAATTTCGTTTGGGAATTCCGCCCTCGGGAATTGTGCCATTAGTAAAATGATACTATTTATTGTTTGAGTAAATATTTCATTTATCGTAGTTATTTAACTAAAAACAAGTAGAAATTTAGCTCTCACATTTTAATTTTATTAGTCTCCGCCTCTAATATGTAAGTAGCATTAATAGGCCTCTAATATGTAAGTAGCTTTAATAGATTAGTATAATAGTAGTATTAATAGTACCTAGCTTTAATTGATTATGTCAACTTAGATAACTAAAAATTTGAGCTGTAGTAATGTAGCATTACACGACTAAGTTTTATAGAAGTTCTATCTTAGATTTATTTTATATTTATACACTAGATAGAGCTTAGGCGGCATAAAAACGCCCCGAAAAATATAAGCCAACTGTTCGCTTATTCATTTGCCCCTTCAACCGGAATGACATAACGCGATCGTAAGATGAAGCTGTCAAATAGGTTTTTGGACGTTTTGTATCGCAGTGTCTGCTGCTACTGACACTATCTACTGTGTAAATAATCTAAGAGTTCTACGAAGTGCAGTTTTATGTAAGTATGTTTAATTTTTAATTCTTTAATGTACAAAAAACACACCTATTTTATTTCTACTTTCTTTTTAAGTCCGGGACCCTCAGTGTACGAGTCTGTCTCACACTTGACCAAAGTTTTTTTCTAAAAGCACAAGTTTTACGAATGAACCCCGTCATTGTGACATTAAAAATGAAATGTGATTCAGACTTTTACTTGCTATTGAATAGAAAAAGAAACGAAACAATGGATGAAATATAATATTACTTAGCTGCCGCACTGCTCGTTTCCATATCTGAACAAAACACGGCAAATTCTAGATAGAAAACCGGCCAAGTGCGAGTCGGACTCGCGCACGAAGTGTTCCGTACCATTATCTATAAAAAATTGCGGTTTACGATTTATGACGTATTAAAAAAAAACTACTTACTAGATCTCGTTCAAACCAATTTTCCGTGGAAGTTTACATGTATTTTTACAACATATATTTTTTGTTTTATCATTCTCTTATTTTAGATGTTACAGGGGGGGGGACACATTTTACCACTTTGGAAGTGTCTCTCGCGCAAACTATTCAGTTTAGAAAAAAATGATATTAAAAACCTCAATGTCATTTTTGAAGACCTAGCCATAGATCCCACACGTGTGGGTTTGATGAAAAAAAAATTTTGAGTTTAATTTCTAAGTATGGGGAACCTCCAAAATTCATTGTTTTTTTTTCTATTTTTGTGTGAAAATCTTAATGCGGTTCACAGAATACATCTACTTACCAAGTTTCAACAGCATAGTTCTTATAGTTTCGGAAAAAAGTGGCTGTGAAATACGGACGGACAGACAAACAGAGAGACAGACATGACGAATCCATAAGGGTTCCGTTTTTTGCCATTTGGCTACGGAACCCTAAAAACGAGAAAAGCTATACTGCTTTACTAAGTACTGTCATGGAAAGAACATCGATAAGTTATCCTAAATATTATATTAACACTTTTTGACCCCAAACTCAAAGACTGCAAATATTTCTCGTGAAGGTTCTAACGGGTATGTATCATAAATCGTAATGCCTAACTAGCTGTTGCTCGCGACTCCGTCTGCGTAGAATTGGGGTATAAAAAATAGCCTACGACCTATTCCCAGACCTAACAAATAAATTATAGACTAGCTTTTGCCCGCGGCTTCGCTCGCGTGTATGAGTATCCAAAGAACCAAGATATCAAGCAAGCAAGCACACAGGCAAGCAAGCAAGCAGGTCCACAATTGACCGAGAAATCGGTGAACATACCTACATAAAAAAAATAACAAAGTGGAATGCATAACCTCCTCCTTTTTTAGAAGTCGGTTAAAGTGCCCTTTGCGGCCTACTTACAGTATAAACTTATGAATTTTGTAATTTTAGCTTTCTACAACCAGTAAAACGCAAAATCCCGTTTTTTCCCGTTCCCGTAAGAATTTCGGGAAATGTTTTCTTAATGCTCCCCTACACTCCCCAAGGAACCCACTTGCCAAATTTCAGCTTTCTATGACCAGTAAAACGAAAAAGCCCGTTTTTCCCGTTCCCGTGGGAATTTTGGAAAGTCCTCTCTCAGTGCTCCTCGAGACTCCCCAAACAACCTACATGCCGAATTTCAGCTTTCTACAACCAGTAAAACGAAAAATCCCGTTTTTTCCCGTTACCGTTGGAATTTGGGAAAGTCCTCTCTCAATGCTCCTCTACACTCTCCAAGCAACCTACATACCGAATTTCAGCTTTCTACGACCAGTAAAACGAACAATCCTGTTTTTTCCCGTTCCCGTGGGAATTTTGGAAAGTCCTCTCTCAATCCAGCTCTACACTCCCCAAGGAACCCACTTGCCAAATTTCAGCTTTCTATGACCAGTAAAACGAAAAATCCCGTTTTTCCCGTTCCCATGGGAATTTCGGAAAGTCCTCTCTCAATGCTCCTCTACACTCCCCAAACGACCTACATGCCGAATTTCAGCTTTCTACGCCCAGTAAAACGAAAAATCCCGTTTTTTCCCGTTCCCGTGGGAATTTGGGAAAGTCCTCTCTCAATGCTCATCTACACTCCCCAAGCAACCTACATGCCGAATTTCAACTTTCTACGACCTGTAAAACGAAAAATCCTGTTTTTCCCGTTCCCGTAGGAATTTTGGAAAGTCTCTCAATCCAGCTCAACACCCCCCCAAACAACCTACATGCCGAATTTCATCTTTCTACGACCAGTAAAACGAAAAATCCCGTTTTTTCCTTATCCCATGGGAATTTATAATTACCTACATCTATGCCAAATTTGAAGAGTCTAATTATTATAGTTCATAGGATCCCGTTGAACTGAATATATAAATCCCGTTTTTTCCTTATCCCGTGGGAATTTTTAAAATCCTGAAATTAATGTTTTAAATAATGTAATACCTACTTGTGTATCAAATTTGAAGAGTCTAGTTATTATAGTTACCAGTGGCGAGGCGTGAATTTTTTTCCAGGTAAAGCCGGACGAAAAAAAGCAAACAAAAATCATACCCCATTTCTTAGTAGTTATACTAGGTTATATTCTTGAAAACTAGTACTTACGTGCAGTAATTCGGTCCATAAGACTGCAGCATATTTATCCTTTCACTGATATCAGTATCAAAACAATATGTTACTTATACATGAATTAGACACTGAATTATAATCAGATTTACAACCTGACAGACGATAATATGTACGATTAAATTTCACCGATATTGCGTATCAACACTGAACTAATATTGTGTTTTTATTAAAATTATTTCACATAATTTTATTATAATATAAATAAACAAACTACAAAACACTGGGGGGTTACTACGAAATTCGAAGTTCGAAGTTCGGATAGTGCGGTCCCTCTCACTCTCGTAATAAATACCATTAGCGTGAGCGGAACGGCATGAAACGAAGTTCGAATTTAGCGCTTCGTAGTATAGGGCCTGAGGCCCTACCACGAAGTGCATAATTCGAACTTCGTTTCGTGCCGTCCCGCTCACGCTAATATGATTTGACACGAGAGTGAGAGGGATAATGCGATACGAACTTCGATTTTCGAATTTCGTGGTAGCGCCTCTGAGCGATTGACATGACATTACCTAATGTTGTCATTTCAATAAATACCACACCACGAACAAATCGACCGCGCTAGCGCATCACGTCCGGCACGTTCTATGGCTCCGAATCGTACATACAGTGACACATTCCGGCAGCGCGGCACAGCGTATACGATTTGGTGTTGTGCAGCGCGCTGAGCACAGCCCGTGGTGGTTTAATTTTGTCTGTTTATAAATCTTATTATAATAAAATATCGTACTTTCTGTTTTACACTAAAACTCGATATTTTAAAATTAAATTTCGCTCCAGTAATTTTAAATAAGTCTACGAATGGCTGCATGAATGTCAATTCCGTCGGCTATTCCAAGTGGGATAAATTAATTAAAAAAAAAGCTTCTGTCAAAGTGGAATAAAGCCTTATGCACAACGTAGAAAGTCTTTTTTTAAATGTGATAAGCCGATAGAGACCGGGTTATCTTCAGCCTATTCCATGCCTATTCTTACGGTAGACGCTTGTAGTGAATCTATGGTTTTATGAATGAATATTTACATGTGTGAGTGTACAATTCCTGACGGAATACTGAGGCGCTACTACGAAATTCGAAAATCGAAGTTCGTATCGTATTATCCCTCTCACTCTCGTGTCAAATCATATTAGCGTGAGCGGGACGGCACGAAACGAAGTTCGAATTATGCACTTCGTGGTAGGGCCTCTGAATTTATGAATGACTGATTGGTCTTGTGGATATTTTGATGCGTTTTGTTACTGCACCATTTTGAAAAATACTTAAAAGTTTATTATGGAAGAGTAAGTCTCTATACAAACAATCGGTTACTAAGAGAAGCGTTTGGTTACTTCAAAATTTTAGGCAACCCGCTGGGAATCGAGTTGTTAGCACCCTTCGCCACTGATAGTTACTGAGATAGGGTCACTCGGAATCGAATATATAAATCCCGTTTTTTCCCTTTCCCGAGGGAATTCCCAAAAATCCTTCCTTAGTGGATGCCTACATTGTATAAGGTATCTATGTGCAAAATTTCAAGTCTCTAGGTCCAGTGGTTTGGGCTGTGCGTTGATATAACAACAATCATTTAGTTTATTTAGATATTTCAACCCCATCGCACCCCATCCAGGGAGATGGTATTTTACGTCTGCCACATCGGATTTTAAAACCGCTGTTGTTTTCATAACCAGCGACCCGATAAACCATAGAAACAACACCCATGTTGATTTTCAGACTTTGTTACCCCTTTCCCCCCTTTTAGGGGTTGAATTCTCAAAAAACCTGAAACGCGTGTTTACTCATTTATCATTAGGAGTACTTCTGTGAAGTTTCGAATAAAATAGTCGAACTAATCTTGTTTCGCCATACAAACTTTGGACCCCCGTTTCACCCCCTTAGGGAGTGAATTTTGAAAAATCCTTTCTTAGTGCACCCCTAGACCTTATAAGGAACCTACATGCCAAATTTTGAATCTCTAGGCCCAGTGGTTTGGGCTGTGCGTTGATATGTCAGTCAGTCAGTCAGTCAGTCAGTCAGTCAGTCAGTCAGTCAGTTTCTTCTTTTATATATATAGATAAAAAAATTGTTGATCGCTTTAAGAGGGTACGATGGCTGAGGGAATTTTGAGAAATAGGTATTTTAATGAAATGTCGCTGTCTCGCCCGAACCCCTCCGTGTCAGTACAGCGAGAGCGGGACAACTGCACCTCAGACCGTTAATAGGCGCGTAAAATTGATCAAAATAGCATTTCGTAGTCCCCTGTTTTCATCTCGAAAACTGGACCAATAAATTTATTTTTTTCGTAAATAATTAGAGGACAGATTTAGCTATGCTCCTATGTTTTCCTTTTTTTGTTTATAGCAGGGTTTTTTTTCTGATGAGTGTCTGAAAATGACGTTGAAATTGAGCAATTTTTTCAGTTTTTTTTAATTGAAATATGGAAAAAAACGAAACATAGGGGCATAGCTGTGGTAGATACAGATTACACAGTAAAAAAAAATTGGCTCTTAAGCCATTATCCAGGGAGGAAACAGGGGACTACGTTTGTATGGAGAAATGGTGCGCATCGTACCCTCTTGATACCTACGTACTTAAGTGCTCGAAATAACATGGTATAGCATCATGAAACACATATATATATTCATATGCATTAAGCAATAAGCACTTACTTTTCTCCGTTACATTTGACGTCAAATGGACCTTGCTATTATTACATAAGATTTCATGAATAATGAACTGTTACGTATATTACATTATGAGACGAACATTAATTTGCTTTGTAAATGTCAGACAGACAATGTTAACAACACAATTAGGTTAAAAATTAGTGTATAATTGAAATATTATATTACAATTATATTCGAGGGGCGTTCAATATAAAGTGAGAATGAGATGCAAACTCTTTTAATGTTACGAAATTAAATACTGGCCGGTAAAGCTAATCTATCTAGCTGATTGCTATGAAAAAAAAAACTAACTGTCTTTTGTTTAAAAAAATATACGGTAATTTCTTTGCAATGCTATTGAGTACTCTAGCGAAAATGGAGAAAATTGAAATGCGCGCCCGTTATCAAATACTTGTATTTGAAAAATTTTTCTACGGACCAAGTCAATTTGGATTTGCGGGACACTTTAGGGTCCAATGCTCCTCCGTATTCGACAGTCGCACGTTGGTGCGCCGAATTTAGACGTGGAAGAATATCGACAATGGACGACCCCCGCTCCGGACGCCCTACTACAGCAGTAACTGAAGAAATTGTGAAAAAAGTCGAAAACTCAGTTTTGGCGGATCGTCGTGTCACAGTTCGTTTTATTGCTGAAAATGTAAAGATTTCAACGGAGAGCGTGCATAATATTTAACATGAACGCTTGGGTATGAAAAAGGTATCTGCGCGTTGGGTACCAAGAATGCTTACTGACACGCAAAAACAAACTAGACTAGAGATTTGTCAAGAAGCTTTGAACCTGATGCAGCAAGACCGGGAACTTTTTTTGGCGCGATTTATAACAATGGACGAAACATGGCTCCATCATTACGACCCTGAAACGAAACTGCAGTCTATGACATAGAAAAGACCATCATCTCCAACTTTGAAGAAATTCAAGGTGAGCCCATCTGCCGGTAAGGTCATGGGCTCTGTTTTTTGGGATGGTAAAGGGGTATTAATGATTGAGTATCTCGAGCATGGAGCCACTATTACGGGCACATTATACGCCAAACAAATAGCAACATTGCGCAATGAGATCCGCGAAAAACGGCGAGGTAAACTCTCAAAAGTTGTGCTGTTCCACCAGGACAATGCCCCGGCACACAAGTCCGCCGTTGCAATGGCTGCAATTCGTGATGCTGGGTTCGATATCCTTAAGCATCCTCCGTATTCACCAGATCTCGCTCCCAGTGATTTCTACCTATTTCCGAGATTGAAACAATACCTGAGAGGCCAGAAATTTGAAGACGACGACGCGGTAGTCGCTGCAGTACAAGATTTTTTAAGTACTCAAGATGAGACCTTTTTTAAAAATGGAATTTTAAGTTTAGAAAAAAGATATACTAAGTGTATTATGCTAAAAGGTGACTATGTCGAAAAATAAAATGACATTTAGTAAAAGTTGTTTATAACATACTCATTCTCACTTTTTATTGAACGCCCCTAGTACTTAGCACGAATAACACCAATGTCCATCAAATTGGTCCCCTCATCCTCTCAAATGTTGACTGGTAGTGATCCCTTAAAAGGATAAGCTCGCCTTTTTACACGTATCTCAGCGATTTTTTTTTATTTTGAGAGGGAGGCAAACGAGCAAGCCGGTGATCTGATGGAAAATGATCACAACCGTTCATAAATATCAACAACTCAAAGATAGTCGCCAATCTGTTGCCGGCCTTTAAAGTAGGTATAAGCCCTTTTCTTGAAAGCCCCGATGTCATAGTTGTCTGGAAACACTACTGCGGTTTTCAACAGCGTTTTATTTTTCTCTATTTTTGTACATACCATAAAGTGTGCACATATAGATACATATGTATTTAAAAATGAAAGTGGGATGATAATTATGTATGCGTGTGCGTGTGTGTGTGCATGCGGTGTGAGTGTGAATGTGTGTGTGTGTGTGTTTCGTGGCGCAGAGATTGTGCTTCGAAAAGAATTATATTTTACTTTTGATTATTTATTAATTTATATAAACACTAGCGACCCGCCCCGGCTTCGCACGGGTGTAACTTTGAAAAATAGGTGTGAAAAATAAAGAAAGTCTATAACTTAAGGTGGTAAGTTTATATATTTACCTCTTTTTCCCCAAACTACACCCACACGAAGTCGGGGCGCGTCGCTAGTTTTATGAATAAAATTTCGATCCGTACATTTAATTTAAGCGATCGTATTCTGTTAATCACGCCAACTGTCAAACGACTGGCAGTTATGTCAAACGCCATAAGGTTACATTAGAAAAGTTATTATGGACGGTAATTTTTCTTATATTTTCTAATTTTCCGCGCAATTTTCTTAATTTTTTCATTCATAAGAACCTTCTCCTGACAATGACGAACACAACAAAAAAAGAATTAGTGAAATCGGTCCAGCCGTTCATGCGTGATGCCGTGACCAAGGGAAATAGGGATTCATTTTTATATATATAGATTTATTTTTATATATTTGCACCACCTGCTGTAATATATTCCTTGCTGTCATTCTTTTGTAAAAAAATGGTTGCCAGGAAGAGATCGCTCCGAAGCGATAAGGCCGCCTATATTGCTTACCTTATATTGTTTTCCTTGTACATACTTGTTTTTCTGTATTGATTTCTTTGTGGTGGACAATAAAGAGTCATTGTATTGTATTGTATTAAACATCTATGTGTTTATTGATACGAGACTTACCCAATCTTAAATTTAACACATTTTGTTATTTAGGTACGCGGCATTAGCCATTGTTGGTTACGCGGTATTGCAGTTTCATCGACGGTGTATCAAATTATATACATCCTAGCCTTCCGTCCGCAGCTTCGCCCGCGATAAATTAATTTTCCCGTAGGAAAAGGTATTTTCCCGCGGTAAAAAGTAGCCTAATGTCACTCAGTGATAATGTAGCTTTCTAACGGCAAAAGAATTTATGAAATCGGTCCAGTAGTTTCGGAGCCTATTCAATGCAAACAAACAAACAAACAAACAATCATATCTTTCCTCTTTATAATATTAGTATAGATTATGCCAAATAAATATTTCTTATCTTTATAGTACAAAACTAGCAGCCCGTCCCGGCTTCGCACGGGGTAGACAATTATTTATTTTTGGAAATTTGGATATAAAACACTTTTTTTCACAAATATTTTTATTTATTAAAAAAATATTATTTATTATTTATTAATTATTACAGACGTGCACGCCCCACTCCTGTATTTCAGTGCCCCCTCCACCCCGCCCGCCGCGATGCCCGGCGCGCTTTTCAGACTGCATCGCAAACAACGGCCACGGCGCTATGGCGGTTTTGTTTACTGTTTGAATTTTTTAATTCGTAATATCTTTTGAATGGAAAGTCCAATTTAAATAATTTAAAAACTATTTTATAGGTAGTTAAATGGTCTTTACCATTAAATAATTTATTTGGATAAGGATTAATTAATATAAACACATAAATAGCATGGTTTGAATTTGGTTAGCATTTTCATTAATATTTAAAATGAAAAAAGTTGTTGTAGTGACATAACTACAATAGTTGGACATATGCTACCGCGGAGTTTTTTGTAGACATTATGATGTTCTTCAATATTGTTGTACATTATTTTGTTCTATCGCTAATAGTTTCGGCAGCGCATTCGACGAAAGACATTTTAAGACTCATTTTTCTACACCTTCGGTTACATTGTTCAAATTTTACCAAGGATCCCTAATTTTTTTCAAAATGAAATGTAGCCTATGTCAAATTGGAAGAATGTAGCATTCTATTAGTGAAAGAATTTTTTAAATCGGCCCAGTACTTTTTGAGCCTATTCATTACAAACATACAAACATAGGTACAAATCTTTCCTCTTTATAATATTAGTGTAGATGTAGATGTAGACAAAAAATGTCTTAAAAATCAGTCGAGCCGTTTCGAAGTAGTTCGATAACAAACACCGTGACGCGAGATTTTTATCATCATCAACATTTTAGGCAAAAGATGTCCACTGCTGAACATAGGCCTACCATAGGACACACCACGGACATGGCTCGAAGAATCGCCAGACTTAAGTGGCACTGATGTAGGGTTGGCTGGGAATGAAGTAGTGGACAATCTTGCCAAGGCGGCTGAGTGGATGGTTCTGTAACAGATTCTGAACCCCTTTCTAGTGAATTGGATCCCAGAATTAAAAGAAGGAGCCTACAGAATTGGGAATACCATTTTGGTGAGCAGGGTATATCTAGGGGTGTAGGAATCTGGTACAGAACTATCCATGATAGCCCCCGGTGGACGCCTTGGTTTGACTCAGCCGGCCTTGCTTGAAGAGTATTGGTGTCTGCTTTTAGAGTTCGTTCCGGACACATCCCTACAAATAAGTTTCTATATATGATGAAAATTAAATCATCACCACTATGTGATGATTGTCAGAAGTGTAATGACTTGACCCATGTGTTGTTGTAGTGTGTCCGGAATTTGGACTTGAGGAGAAGAGTTCTTGGGGATTTGGGTTCCATGCACAATGGCCAGGTGAATTGTTGGCTATCTGAGCCGTTGTCAGACAAAGCAATCGGCATTTACCATTTTATTGATAGGTCCCTTGAATAGGGAATTGTGTAAGCACCCATGAGGCTGACATGATCACCTGGAGTGTTCAAAGCCTCGACACAAAAAAGAAAAAAAAAAAAAGTGGCACTGGGCAGGGCACATCGTTCGTAAAATTGACGGCCGATGGGGCCCAAAGGTTCTCGAGTGGCGTCCACGGACCAGAAAATGCAGTGTAGGAAGGCCTCCAACAGGATGGAGCGACGACCTAGTTAAGGTCGCGGGAACGCGTTGGATGCGGATGGCGCAGGACCGATCTCTTGGCGAGCCTTGGGGGAGGCCTATGTTCAGCAGTGGACGTCTTTCGCCTGAAATGATGACGCTGTTTGTTAAAAAAAAATCTATTTCTTCTGTCTCGTACCTGCCATTAGCTTTGTACAATGGAAACAGACTGCACCCTAATCGTGTGAACCCGTACGTTAACCCTGACTTTGCAAGTATAATCCACCTTCAATATAAGAATTGTCTTTACATTTGTTTGTAGGTATTATTATGTTACACGTTGATTCTATATATTTTTTTTCACATTGTAATAGAATAACAATATCCGCAAACTGCATCAACAAAGTATGTATGTAAACCCTTTACTGCGAAAAAACCGGTTGTCTGTAAAGTCGGTTTACGGACGATAGTTTAACGTGACAACGTCATAACAAAACATTCAAAAATTACCCGAGCGGCGACGATGAGCATGTACTAAGATTGTACATGCTCCTCTTTCACCGCTCAATCTATAGTCGGGGTAAGAAAAGGTTCGTCACTTTTCGACTATAGAGTCAACGAGTTAAGGTCGAAAAGTGACGAACCTTTTCTTACCCCGACTATACGTTACGTAACGTTCAATGTAACGTTACATGTACGTTACAATGAGTCATGTTTTTTCGTGTATGCAGCCGGCGTTCATCGATTTATTAGACGTTGTCACGTCAAAAATAGAAATACTATTGGCTACCTGTTGAGATACATACCTACAGTCACGTATAGGTGAAGAACCTAAGGCCTTAGTCGTTCTGACCCGCCACCCGCAGCGGGCAGCGGCCCGTCGCCCGCCGCGTCTATTATGCTGTGTTCGTCAATGTTCGGGAGTGGTCGTTCTCGCCCGGCGCGTGCAACGTCCCGAACGCGGCGGGCGAGAACGACCACTCCCGAACATTGACGAACACAGCATATACAGGGTTATTTGTAATTCACTAGCATCCTTTTAACCCTAAACTCCTACCACTTAAACAAATGTTTTTTGTTTTACGGCTTTTGTCATAACTTAATATTTTTGGTGTAATAACGTCTTGAAAATTTGAGATTACCTCTAATTTTTACGATACTCTGTGTATTTGTATGGGACAAAAGTGCTTCATTTTAAAAAGTCGTAAAACAAAAAACATTTGTTTGAGTGATAGGAATTCAGGGTTAAGAGGATGTCAGTGAGTTAAAAATAACCCTGTAGACGCGGCGGGCGACGGGCCGCTACCCGCCGCGGGTGGCGGGTCAGAACGACCAAGGCCTAAGAAGATGACCTGTTGAATGTAGTAGTGCACAAAATTGACATGGAGCTTAAGCCATATTCATATTTCTAATTTGGAACGTCAACGAACGTCGTAATCCGTCGTTTTAGTAGTGGTAGAGCCATGTTGTAGCTAGCCGCTGCATCACGAATGGGCCGGCTCGTCCGGGGCAGTACCACCGTCTCACAGAACACCGGCGTGAAGCAGCAGTACTCCTGCTGCGTTTCGTACGGTTAGTGAGAGCGCCGGGGGCCCAATACCTCTCCCCCTCCCCTATTCCCTCTCCTTTTCCCAGGGCCGACAACGCACTGGCATCGTGTAAAGCGCTGCGGGTGTCTATGGACAGTGGTGATCATTTAACATCAGGTGACCCACTAGTTCGTTTGTCTGGCCTTTCTAACATAAAAAAAAAAAAAAATCCTAATTCCCGGTTAAAGTCGCATAAAATAAATAATTTATAGCACGTACGTAACGAACAAAGGACTTCCCGCCAAACGAATATTTTCCGAATGAACTTACGAGTATACTGTGCACGGCTGTGCTTTAGCCAAGTCAAAATTCGGAAGGGCAGGTAACTTAAAAGTTAGTGTACAGATCTCGATCATGGATGTGTTTTTCATTGTAATCAATATAATAATTATAATAATAATAAAAATAACCTCCCTCCAGGACCTCCAGGGGTACACATATACACATGCGCTTATACACACACTCACACACAGTTACACACCCACCCCGCCTCTAGTTTGCCTTTGTTGGTTGCCTAGAGTGGAGCGCAAGAGCTAAATGCTCGAAGGATGGATGTGTTTGGCCGTAAGTGGCGAGTTGGCATTTTGAAGTTTAAAGTCCAGGGACACCTCTCCATCCTTAGCCGTTCACACCAATGTTGCCGCCTCGTTGCCCCGAGTGGGCAATAGTTTGAGGGGCCCATTTAGTGAACAGCGAGTCACCGCCTACCAAAAGTTCAGTTTATGAGATATTGAAATGGTAGGTGTCCGTTATCTCACTCCATAGCCCGGTAATCCTGTCCACAACATCCCAACCCCATAGCCAATTCCATGTCGCTTCCTACCTGGCAATAGTTTGGCAACTGTGGAGGACTGTCCGCTAGCACATCCTCATGGTGTATTAGGGGATAGACCTCCGTAGTTGCGCCCATCTCATTTATATTATATGGTACCAAAGGCCTCTTCATGTTGGCTTCGGCCCCATGAATGCCTTTCAAATGACCGGGTCCCCATGGGCCCGTGATCGGAAATCCGTACCAACATAAAAATAATATTAGGGGACAATCTCACACGAATCGACCTAGTCCCAAACTAAGCAAAGCTTGTACTATGGGTACTAGACGACGATAAATATACTTATATAGATAAATAAATACTTAAATACATAGAAAACATCCATAACTCGGGAACAAATGTTCGTGCTCATCACACAAATAAATGCCCTTACCGGGATTCAAACCCAAGACCTCTTTCGTAGGCAGGGTCACTACTTGGTCACTACCAACTAGGCTATATATATATAGGTCTTCCAAAAAAAAATTGTGTGTACTTTGAACATAAAACTACCGTAAGACCCACTCAAATTAATGAAATACGGATAACAGGTCGAGATAAACTCAATCATAGACGTGAGTTAGGTATACTTTTTATTTCACGAAAAAAATGTGTAAGTAGATTTTTTTGCGAAAGAGTACAGCTTCTACACCCAAAAGTAGTCGTTATCCATATTGCGCTCATACCCATCAAGTTTTCCACTCTCATGGTCCGTTTGCTCTGTGATCTCACTATTGAAAAGCCACCTCAACCAAGACTTGGCTCACTTTTCACAAAAGCTCCCTTGGTGGATTTTTCTCATGCAAAAAATTCTTTAGCGAACATTTACAATGGATTATTGGGTCACGTAGATGCGATAGAAAAAGAAAAGGAAGCTTTTTGGAAACTGCGCAATGCAAGTATAGTACGAATTTTTTGAGGTGTGAAAGGCAGGCCACATTTCGAACAAAGCCATTGTATTCTATTATGTCCTCAAGTGCACAATCCTCAGTTTAAAATTAAGAGAAATACAAGATAAAATAGCACATTGAAATAACGACTTTATTATTTACAGTAGAGCGTTCATTTACAATGAAACTTTGTTGGCAGATAATATTTTTCAACATTGAATGCGTCGTAGACATGAAGCCAAAACAACGAAAACAAACAAACAATCAAAGTTTCTTAAAATGAACTCTCTACTGTAAATAATAAAGTCATTATTTCAATGAGCTATTTTATCTTATATTTCCGTTCATTTTAAACTGAGGATTATTTACTATAGGACATAATGGAATACAATGGCTTTGTTCGAAAGGTGGGCTGTAACGAGATCGGGACATCTCAAAAAATTCGTACTATACCACCTATTTTGTTTTTTATTGCTGCAAACCCTTGAAATAATAGAGTTCAAATTCGACCCAATTTATCAGTTTTTGGGAACAAATTGGAAATAAACCACACTGCAGTGTCCACAACCACATTTAAATCACGAAAGTTGGCTTAAGTTTTCACGACGAACAAAACAAAAACAGTTCCTGAAAAAGTTATTAACCTAATGTCAGATATCTTACCACCTGTTGAGTTGACCTCGCTCACTGTTCCAGCATTTTCTAGTGACAATTCTTGGAAAAATGTTAACCTAAATCTATTTGTAAGTATATAATGTTATTTCAGGCAAATTTTTATTCTTATTTTTCATCACAAAAAGGCAGCAGTGGGCAGGGCACATCGCTCGTAGAACTTATGGCCGATGGGGCAAAAAGGTTCTCGAGTGGCGTCCACGGAGCGGAAGACGCAGTGCGGGTAGACCTCCAACAAGATGGAGCGACGACCTGGTTAAGGTTGTGGGACCGCGTTGGATGCGGATGGCACGGGACCTATCTGTTTGGCGAGCCTTGGGGGAGGCCTATGTTCAGCAGTGGACGTCTTTCGGCTGAAATGATGATGATGAACACAAAATAAAATGAATGAGCTTCGAAACTGCAAGACCTTGTTCCACCTACACCTTTCTTCCACAGGTCGACCAGAAGTAGACGGGGTCTCCACCCCACAGATATAGATACACATAGATCACACAGACACATCACACACACACACACACACAGATTTCTCGTGTTAGTAATTAAGTTATAATATAAATATGTATGTTAGTCTTTAAGGTATTTTTTTTTTATGGGCCTATGCAGCCCGAAATAAAAATTGAATAATAATAATGACGTCACAGCCGAAATTTAGTAGGTAATGGGAAATTCAAACCACAGACATAATTACACTTAATTACAACGCAACGAGGCATTTTCTTAGTTTTCGCGGACGTCCGGCTGCAACAACTGACGCACGCGAACTGTCAGTAGTGGCGGCCAACCCGACGCCTTGTCGGGGTTCGGACACGCGAAGTAGATGCATTTTCGTTATCTCTGTGCCCATCCTTACGTTGTCAGTATTCCCAAAATCTGCACAAAGCGTTTTCGCTCTTCCTTCATCTATCGTACAGCCAAAGAGTGGAATTCCCTACCTGTGTCTGTGATCCCTGAACACTAAAATCTGGCCGTTTTCAAGTCTAGGGTGAATGAGCATTTACTAGGCAAGCGTGCTACATCGTAGACCTCATCTTCGCTTTCCATCAGGCGTGATTGTGGTCAAATTCAAGTCTATATACATAAAAACAAAATAATCGTCGTCTATATACGTCCTACTGCAGGGCACAGGCCTCCTCTCAGAATGAAATTACTTGGGACATAGTTCCCACGCGGGCCCAGTGTGGAGTGGTAACTTTACACACACCATTGAATTTCTTCGCAGGTGTATTATATAGGTTTCCTCACGATGCCACTGTAAAGCTCGTAAATTTAAAATGTAATTCGCACGTAAATTCCGAAAAACTCAAAGGTGCGAGCCCGGGCTCGAACCCACGACCCTCTGCTTTAGAGTCCATTTAGGTCAGACAACTAATGCTGCTACGGGTTAATTTTTAACCGGTTCATTTTTCAACACCTAAGATTCTGTCTCATTTTTTCAAGCTTTTAAGTACCTTCATTTTGTCCTGTAGTCTGTGTTTCATCAAATCTTGCAAATTAAATTTGACCCGCTTCTCGTAACTACCTAATAAAGTAAGTACCTTATAATAATGTCATACATAAAGTCGCGGGTGAGCCAAGTAATTGTGTCAGTTCATTTACCTGTAAAAGCTTGTTTTTTAAATATTTTTTTCTACTCCTGTAGTATAATCTTTCAATTATATGGTCAAAAATTATACAATAATAACTAACATTGTAAGTCTGTTCCAAGTTCTATGCTCTATGGTGCAAATTCAGTAACATAATAACCCTTATAATTTTCATTTTTCATTTCAGTAATATAATAACATTCAAAAAAAGAATACTGAAATCGATTTTGATAATCGAGTTCCTTTAAATATGCGTGTGCCACGTGATTGGTTGCTTAAAAATGAGTAAGAACAGGTAAGACCAATCACAATCAAGGTTTATTTTTCAAGCGAAATTTCGTAATTGAGAACACGCTGATCAAGCTCTATGGTAGGAGTACGGTCGCAAATTAAAAAAATAGTACCTGGGCGACCGAGCTCTGCTCGGGCAGAAACTCGGTACCAAGCGTTTTCCCGGAGATAAGACCAAGCTAGATCAATTTTTCATCCCCGAAAACCCCCACATACCAAATTTCATCGAAATCGTTGGAGCCGTTTCCGAGATCCTGATTATATATTTGCGGGGGAGGGGGTTCGGGGGTTTCAAGGGGGGGTGAAAATTTCATTGATTTTGCCGTAGGATGCACAGTTTTCAAGATATTTGACAAAAACACCGGAGGGGTTGGGGGGGTGAGAGGGGGGAGGGGGTGCGGGGGGATGCGTGGGAGGGAGCGTGGAGGTATCAAAAGGGGGATGAAAATTTCATTGATTTTGCCGTAGGATGCACCGTTTTCAAGATATTTGACAAAAAAACCGGAGGGGGTGGGGGGGTGAGCCACGTTAAACTATCGTCCGTAAACCAACTTTACAGACAACCGGTTTTTCTTGTTCTTTGCTCCCAATAGGGAACGTGCACATAGACGGTGCTGCCAACTGGTGTCATAAGGGTGCCATCAATTTGAATGCTTTACCTTGATAAGTTTGTTTTACTGTCCGCATAGTGTCTCTTTTGTCGCATTAGTGCTGCCGCCTATAGTTACTGCACGTTCCCTATCACAAAAAAGTAACTTTTTCTCACAAAAGAAGAAACTTCGTTTTCTCATGAAAAATAAACTTAAAAAAAAAAACTAAAATCCTTAAAAAAAAACGTGGAATCGAACCGAGGCCGGCTGGATCCGCGACCACCCGATTTCTACTGTGCTATTATGATCTGCTCGAAGCCGGCGAAATTTAGCTTTGTATTCTAATGCAAACAAAAATAGCCGGAAAACACGAGTAAAAGCGGTTTTCTGAAAATGAAACATAGCTAGATCAGTTTTTCATCCCCGAAAACCCCCACATACCAAATTTCATCGAAATCGTTGGAGCCGTTTCCGAGATCCTGATTATATATATACAAGAATTGCTCGTTTAAAGGTATTAGGTAGATTAGATAGATAGATAGATAGATAGATAGATAGATAGATAGATAGATAGATTAGATAGATAGATAAAGTGGGAAATTAATATAAAGTCATTATACATAAATTAAAATATGTTTACATCAACAATTATTAAATAATGAATACTTAAATAACGGACAATAAATTAATTTTAAAGACTATGTTTAAATATACACCGTGAAATTTTAGTGGTTGTTTTCCCGAAACGAGGTGATTTAGTTTCGATTGTACAATCGATTTATAATTACTATTTTGACTAGAGTCAAAAATCCAATTGTGAAAAACGAAAGTCGAAAATGACCGCAAACCAATAGTAACGCTTCGTTGGTACAAGTAGCGTACGATCGTACG
The DNA here is from genome assembly GCA_947859365.1 of Archips crataeganus. Taxonomy (NCBI): domain Eukaryota; kingdom Metazoa; phylum Arthropoda; class Insecta; order Lepidoptera; family Tortricidae; genus Archips; species Archips crataeganus. The sequence continues at coordinate 20,203,625 of OX402050.1, forward strand.
ATAGGTTAGGTACCAACGAAGCGTTACTATTGGTTTGCGGTCATTTTCGACTTTCGTTTTTCACAATTGGATTTTTGACTCTAGTCAAAATAGTAATTATAAATCGATTGTACAATCGAAACTAAATCACCTCGTTTCGGGAAAACAACCACTAAAATTTCACGGTGTATATTTAAACATAGTCTTTAAATTTCAAACTAAATACAAACTGAAATATAGATGCACAGAAAAAACCCCCAGAAAAAAGACCAATGCTGGGAATCGAACCCAGGTCCTCAGCGTTCCGTGCTGCGTGCTTACCCCTACACCATCACAGGCTTCGCCTCATGTCATAAACTCGCATTCGTGTCTTAATGGCCCTTATTATGATACAGTTGCATAAAATACTATTTAATGGTGTACTTATCTTTTGTATGAAATTGTGTATATTTTTTTTATTACAAGCTTTTATTTAGCTCACCCCGTTTGTTTTATTCTTGGGTCAAATCTTAGAAGTCGAATTTGGCCCACTTCCAGTGGTTGTATTCACCTGAAATTTGGTATAGTTATGTAGGTTGGATGACAATGCAAGTACAGTCAACAAAAAGTACAGTCAGATAAAAAGCTTGCTTTAAAAATGAAATTTTTAACAAAACTTATCTTGTTGTGAAAGTAGACGGATCACTCACATCTTAAAACGAGTTTAATTCGCGACTTGTGCACTTTTGGCAGCCGCCGTGACGTGTGGCTCCGGGAAGAAAGGCTACGGATTAGCCCGAACCATGTCGAGTTAAACTCGTTTTAAGACGTGAGTGATCCGTATACAGGGTTATTTGTAATTCACTAGCATCCTTTTAACCCTAAACTCCTACCACTTAAACAAATGTTTTTTGTTTTACGGCTTTTGTCATAACTTAATATTTTTGGTGTAATAACGTTTTGAAAATTTGAGATTACCTCTTATTTTTACGATACTTTGTGTATTTGTATGGGAAAAAAAGTGCTTCATTTTAAAAAGTCGTAAAACAAAAAACATTTGTTTGAGTGATTGGAATTCAGGGTTAAGAGGATGTCAGTGAATTACAAATAAACCTGATTTTCACTATGAGCGAGTCTCACGGTAGTTTCATGTTTAAATTGTCTTGTAAAGGTAAATAAATATATTCTTTCTTTTTTTCTTTTCTTTGTTTTACCACATGTTTTTTGACCCTCCAATGGGCTTGCCGTACAACCTTGAGTTTTTAGGATACGCCTATTAAGTGCACTCGTCCCCCCTCCACGCAGACGATGCGTGACATGGCCTATTAGTGCTGGTAATTGGTAGTTAAAGAGCGGTGGCTTGGACGGCATATCCTTATTGAAGCGGCGCTAGTCCGCCATTGTCATATACTGTGCACGTCATACCTCGGAGTAGACATGAACAGATGGGGCATAGGTTTAATTGTTAACTATAGCTAGACCGTTTAAGCGGCAGGCACACGACGCGCGCTCGCCGCCCGCACCTCTCTCGGCCCCTTTGTCGTCTTACCCCCCAGCTCCTGTGCCGCGCGGGCGAGAACTGATTTAAACGGTTTAGCTGTAGCTCGTGACTGTCAATGAATTAGTTTACCGCCATCCCGCGGGAACTATGCAATTTTCCGGGATAAAAAGTATATTTTATGTTTGTTGTTTATGTTGTTTTTTGTTGTTTTTGTTGTTTCAGACGACCAGATGGCCTAGTGGTTAGAGAACCTGACTATGAAGCTTGAGGTCCCGGGTTCGATTCTCGTGTCGGGGCAGATATTTGTATGAAAAATACGAATGTTTGTTCTCGGGTCTTGGGTGTTTAATATGTATTTAAGTATGTATCTATCTATATAAGTATGTTTATTGTTTATCCATTGCCTAGTACCCATAACACAAGCTTTACCTAGCTTACTTTGGGACTAGGTCAATTGGTGTGAATTGTCCCGTGATATTTATTTATTTATTTATTTATTTAATCCAAGTTATAAGCTTAGTTAATATAAACCTAACTCCACGTCCGATCCGAACATCTGTGATCACGTGAGGGGCGGACATTGGCAACTATTTATTTAGCTATAACCTACCAATGGCTAACGGAGCTATAGTAAGCAGAAAAATGCGATGCGATTAAGAAACGGTAGATATCTACCCCAGGCGGGTACCGAAGCCAACAGCGACGGAGAATCCCGCCCTGAGCTTGTTAGCTCAGGCAGTCCCACGTATTCTGGGGGGGACACCGTATCGCAAAATTCTGCCCAGGTGAGAACTGTTGCAGAAGACTCAGTACCAGACCAGACAGATGACAGACTGATCGACTGTGACGATATTAGCTCAAATTCAGCAGTAGAGCCATACAGTCCATCAACAGCGTCGTATATCCCATCACCAATATTCTCCGTGGGCACTCGCAGAGCACCCACGCCCGACTTAGATGTTGCGCAGGTGGCGAATGCCTTTTTGCCTGCGTCCACTAAGGCTGGGAAACCTAGGGTGCGCATGAGCTGGACCAAAGATGTTAACCTCTTTATCATGCGCACCTACTACTATATCACTCGACTAGAGACAGACATGACCACTTATAGAAAACAGTTGCATGAACTTTTCCAACGACAATATCCCACTGTTAAAGTTAGCGAACAACGTGTATCCGATCAAAGACGGGCCATTATTAAAAATAATTATCTAAGTGACCAAGAACTAACCCAATTGAAAGACGAAGTACAAAAAAAGTTAAATGATATAGATCTAGAACATGATTCAAACGTTACGGCTATCATACCATCGCACGACCACACCGAAGATGATGCACAACAACACTCTCAAGACTCACATGCACTATACACACAATCACACATGTCCCACTCGTCCACTCAGACTGAGACTATAACATTAACTGTAGAAAATGATATAGAAGCATTAGTTGACCCCAACACAATAACTGAACCGAACACTCAAGTAATTCTTGATAAATTTCACACTGCAATAGCCAAATACTCTGGAATGAACCCATCTAGTAGACCGAAATTACCAAAGTTAAAATACAGTAACAAACTCTCACAGTTAGTGCATTTATTTGACTACAACATACTGAATAGATTTCTATCTGACGACACACAACTAATAGATATTCATACCCTTATTTACTGTACCGCTGTAGTCATCTCCGAAGAACTAAACTACAAGATAACAGAACACACACCACACAGTAAGAAAAAAGACATAAACAAACCTTCATGGCAAGTTAGATTAGAAAGAGATATTGAACAACTCAGGGCAGATTGTGGTAGACTTACCCAATATATAAATAATAATAGGTCTCGTAAAGTAGTGAAAAGAGTAGAAGAGATATTTAGGAGCAGGATTACACACACTAGAAATGAAGCAGACAACAGAAAATCAGAAGAATACTTAGATACATTAAAACAGAAACTGGCACTAAAGGTACATAGACTAAGAAGGTATATGAAAGCACAAAAACGAAAGAATGACAATATTTTATTTGCAACAAATGAAAAAGGATTTTACAGGAACCTACACAATCACACGCAACACACAGAGACACACACAGACACATCCATACCAACACAGACACAACTAGAGAGTTTTTGGGGTAGCATATGGGAAGAACATAAACAACATAATGATCAAGCAGACTGGATAGAAACAGAAAGAAAGAAATGGGATACAATAGAAGAGATGACATTTGAGGAGATCACAGAAACCGACATAACTAATATAGCAGCGAAACTACACAATTGGAAATCACCTGGGATAGACAAAATACATAACTACTGGTATAAAAAATTAAAATCACTACACAAATACATAGCAAAAAACTTAACAGACATTATATTAGGCAAACAAAATATACCAGACTTTATAGCCACCGGTATAACATACATGCTGCCCAAAACAACTCTTTCCTCACATCCATCACAATACAGACCAATCACATGCTTACCCACCATATATAAAATATTAACATCAGCAATAACTAGAAAAATCAATAGTCACATCGAACACAACAAAATCATATCAGAGGAACAGAAAGGATGCAGGCGAGGCCACATGGGATGCAAGGAGCAGCTGATTATTGACTCCACCGTGCACAAACACGCGACTAGTAAAAATAGAAACCTACACTGTACATATATTGATTACAAAAAAGCTTTTGATAGCGTACCTCATTCCTGGCTGCTACAAATATTAGAAATATATAAAATAGACCCCAAAATAACTCACTTCCTACGTAATATAATGACTCAATGGAAAACTACTCTCCAATTAAATGCTGGTAATAACACAGTAACAACGCGCACCATCTCCATTAAGAAAGGTATCTATCAAGGCGATTCCTTGAGTCCCATGTGGTTTTGTCTCGCCCTCAACCCCTTATCACATCTACTGAACAACAGCCGAGCTGGATACAACTTCAGAAACAGTCCAACACAACGCATATCACATCTCATCTATATGGACGACATAAAATTATACGCCAAGACAGACAAAGACATGAAGAAGTTAATAGACATCACAACAATATTCAGCAACGATATCAACATGGAATTTGGCATAGAGAAATGTAAAACACTACACATAGTAAAAGGAAAGATACAACCAGGTAACTATACAATAGACGACAATAACACTATAACAGCAATGGAAACAAACGACCTATACAAATATCTCGGATACAAACAGTTAAAGGGCTTGGACCATACTATAACTAAACAAACATTAAGTACTGAATACAAAAACCGCCTAAATAAAATATGCAAGTCTCAATTATCTGGCAAAAATTTAATTAAAGCCATAAACACTTACGCCATCCCCATCCTGACATACTCATTTGGAGTTATAAAATGGTCCAAGACCGACATAGAAGCCACAGAACAAACTACACGCACAACACTAACAAAACATAAACATTTACATCCTAAATCAGCAACAGAAAGACTGACTATAAAGAGACAGGAAGGAGGTAGGGGCATGATAAACATTTATTATCTTTGGCAAAAACAAATACACAGCTTACAAACATTCTTTCACACCAAATAACATACAAGCAATATACACAACACAATCGTTCAAAATGACCACAACTATACTCCACTAAACCTACACGAACCACCTGACACACAAAATATTAACGGCAACGACCCACAAGCACAACTGATAAATAACTGGAAGAAAAAGGTACTTCATGGACGACATCCTCGTGACTTAGAACAAATACATATAGACAAACCTGCATCAAACACATGGCTAAAAATAGGCAGCTTATTCCCAGAAACCGAAGGTTTCATTATTGCAATCCAGGACCAAATTGTAAATACTAAAAACTACCGAAAATATATAACAAAAGATCCAACACTCACAAACGATAAATGCCGCAGATGTCACACCCAATCGGAAACCATACAACACATAACCGGAGCATGCACAACGCTAACACAGACAGACTACACACACAGACACAAAAAAATCACAAACATCATCCATCAAAACCTGGCACACAAACATAAACTTATAAAAGACACACACACCCCGTACTACAAATACACACCACAGATAGTACTTGAGAACACAACACACAATTATACTACGACCGCGCCATACTCACAGATCGCATTATCCACTATAATAGACCTGACATCACATTATTAGATAAAATAAACAAAACTACTTACCTCATAGACATTTCAATCCCTAACACACACAATTTGCAGAAGACCATCACGGAAAAAATAACAAAATATGCAGACCTAAAAGACGAAGTTGCTAGAATATGGAGACAGGAGAAAGTGTACGTAGTTCCAATAGTCCTATCCACAACAGGCGTCATCCCAAAGCACCTACACCATAGCATAAAATTATTAGGCATAAAATCATACATATACACAATCTTACAAAAAGCCGCAATACTGAACACTTGCAGAATAGTCAGAAAGTTCATGCAACTGGACCCTTAAAATAGCCCTCCGCAGTCCACTTAAATATTCACAACTCTTGCTTGCTACATTTACTTGGTGGATAACCCGTAAATGTAGTTAATACCAGCCTAGAGCTGAGAAAAAAAAACATTCGAAAATAATAATTTAAAAAAAAAAAAACCGCTGTCACGCGACACACGTGTCAAATTTTTATCATATTTTATAAATTTGTTTTTAATGTTTTCGACGCCTTTCTAAACATTTTATACCTTTCACAAGCATGACAACCAGCTGTCAAAGGCGAAAATATAAGAAATGGAAACAAATATTTGTATAATAATATGATAACGAGGACACGCTCACAAGCGGCACACGCGCACGCCCACCATCTCCGCCCGCGCCATCCAGCTCCTCGCCATCGTCGTCGGGCGACGAATTCGCCACAGCGCCCGACACCAGCGAGTCGAGCGACGAGCGCGGGCCGCCGTCCCCGGCGCCACGACCACCTGCGCGACGAGGACGACCACCGCTGCCGGCACGCTTGGGGCCTACGGGGCACTCCGCCCCGCCTACGGCTCCCGCTATCGGTGGTGTAGTGCGCCGCATGCGATGGACTCAACAAATGAATGAGAACTGCATGCGAGCGTACTTTGGGGCTACAGAGGGGGGAACCAATTTGTCCGCGTATCGTGTCCGGATGCTTCCTCTGTTCCAGGCCCTTGAACCCGCCATCACCGTGTCTGCGCAGCGTCTGTCGGATCAGGTGCGAGTCATCCAGCGACACAAACGATTGGATGACGCCACACTTGATCGGCTACGCCTGGAAGCACTTTCTGTTCACGCGGCCTCTTTCTCGACGCGGGATCCGCCCGCTACGTCGCCGACTCCGGTGCCCGCACCCGATCTGGCACCGGGGGTACCGCGGGTCGATCCCAGTGTCGAGGAAGAGGACTGTGCGAATCAGAGTGTAAGTACCCAGGCCAATGAGCAACTGAGGAGGGTTTTGGAGGAGGCGATTACGCAGTATCGCTCCACGGGTAATCCTAGGCCACGATTACCTCGCTTGCCGTTGAATAGACGCAATCTAGCGTTAGTGGGAGCCCTGAATGATTTGCTAGACCCGTATTTACGGGCTAGTGAAGACTTAGTTGATACTCACTCAATCATGTACTGTGGGGCCATCGCGGCGTGCCGTGTTGCTCGCGTCAAGTTTCCGGACGCTGACCGAGCACCTAGGACCACCGGGGGTGTCCCTGCATGGCAAGTGCGGATTGAGCGGCGTATCAATACGTTCAGGACTCTCATTGCAAAGCTGATCTGCTTCAGGGGGGGCAACAACCGCCCCCGAGTAATGCGCTTCGTGGCCCAGGCCTTTGTGGGGACTGACATCAGGCCCTGCAACTATATGGCCTGTGTAACGGAACGTATCGACTTTCTGAAGCATAAAGTCTATGCATGGGCAAGCCGTATTCGCCGCTACAGGAAGCTTGTGGACCGATACCAGCAGAATCGCCTTTTCCAGAGCGACCAAAGGAAGGTATACCGAAAGTGGGAGGGAGACGATCTTCGTGTGCCCGACGGACGGCGGCCGGATGCTACTGCCATGATTGACTTTTGGCGTAATATCTGGTCGGTACCTGTTGAGCACACCGAGGGCGAATGGATAGGTGTTGTCGAACGTGAGTGCGAGTCCATCGAACCTATGGGGCCTGTTACCATTAGCCCCGATGACGTTAGTTGTGCCATCCGGTCGGCTCCGAACTGGAAAAGTCCTGGGCCGGATGGATTGCACAACTTCTGGCTGAAATGGTTTCGATGCTCACACCAGCGTTTGGCAGCACAGTTCCAGCAAGCCGTTGAGCTCGGATCCCTACCATCTTTCTTTACAACTGGTATTACCTCCCTGCTCTATAAGTCCGGTAGTACCACAGAAGCGAAAAATTACAGACCCATCACGTGCTTGCCTACGCTGTACAAGCTCCTAACATCCATTTTGAGAGCAAAAATTAACACGCACATTGTTGCCAACAACGTTTTGGCCCCTGCTCAAAATGGATGTAGGGTTGGGTCTCGTGGTACTAAAGAGCTCCTCCTCATAGACATGACCATTTGTCAACGAGTCCGGCGGAACAAAGGGGCTTTCTCGGTCGCCTGGATTGACTACAAGAAGGCCTATGATTCGGTGCCCCATTCATGGCTGGTGAGGGACTTAGAACTATATAAAATTGATGCAGTCCTGAGATCTTTCTTAGGCGCTTGCATGGGACAGTGGACCACAGTCCTTCGTCAATCGGGGGAAGGAGACGGCCCCTCTGGCCCACAGGACTCTATCAAGATTGAGCGAGGGATCTTCCAGGGTGACAGCCTGAGTCCTATGTGGTTCTGCCTAGCGCTGAATCCGCTCAGCACCCTGCTGAAGGATTCAGGGCTAGGCTGCCGGCTTCGAAGAGGGGGTGAGGTCATTTCTCATCTGCTCTATATGGATGACCTTAAGCTATTTGCACCAAATAAACATGACCTGTTGGAGCTACTGAAAACAACAGAAGTTTTCAGTAGCGCCATCAACATGGAATTTGGTGTCGATAAGTGTGCGGTTATGCATGTACAGCGGGGGAAAGTTGTAAATTCAACAAATTTGCAGCTTTCTGATACAATGTCCCTCAGATCTATTTCCGAAGCAGAGACCTATAAGTATCTTGGTATGTCACAGTCATTCGGTATTGAGAGTGAGGTCGTAAAGCAGACGGTGAAGGAGCGCTTCTTCTGTCGTCTGACAAAAGTACTTAATAGTCTTTTGTCGGGCGGCAACAAGATGCGCGCCTTCAACGCCTGGGTAATGCCCTTGCTTACTTACTCCTTTGGCATACTAAGGTGGACTCAGACTGAGCTGGATACCTTGGATCGAAGAGTTCGTGTACTGCTCACTGCGCACCGTTTGCTTCACCCGCGCTCGTCTGTTATGAGACTGTACATCTCGCGGAAGTATGGAGGTCGTGGCTTTTTAAATGCCAAAGACCTCCACAACCGCGAGGTGTATAATCTCAGGGATTATTTCCTAAACAACGAGTGTGGGGTGCATCGCGACGTAGTAGCAGTAGACAAAAACTTCACCCCGCTTTCCTTGGCAAACGAGAACTGGCGCCGACTTAAAGTAATGAGCATCGAGAACCGCAAGGCGGTATGGAAGAGCAAGGAGCTACACGGGCGGTTCTACAAGGCACTCACAGGGCCAGAAGTAGATCTGCTTGCGTCGGTGAACTGGCTACGTTTCGGGGATCTCTTCGGGGAAACCGAAGGTTTTGTCTGTGCAATTGCGGATGAAGTTATCATGACGAACAACTACCGGAGGTATATCCTGAAGGACGGTACGGTCGACATTTGTCGGGCATGCCGCCGTCCCGGGGAGTCACTCAGGCATATTATTTCCGGTTGTGGTCATCTTGCTAACGGTGAGTACTTGCACAGACATAACCTTGTAGCCAGAATTATTCACCAGCAACTTGCTCTGCTATACGGTCTTGTGGACTTTGAAGTGCCTTACTATAAGTATATACCTGCGCCAGTTCTCGAAAATGGTCGTGCCATGCTCTATTGGGATCGGTCTGTTATCACGGATAGGACTATTTTAGCCAATAGGCCTGATATCGTGCTGACAGATCGATTGAAACGCCAGACAATGCTCATCGACATCACCATCCCCCATGACGAGAACCTCGTGAAAGCTGAGAAGGACAAAGCCAGCAAGTTAGGGTTGCCAACCGTACTATAATATATAGTATTGTACTATATTTTGACTCTGTGTACTATATACTGCTGAAGAAATATATAGTACGCAAAAATACTATATTACGGTCAGTCCTTACGCGTGCGGTTTGGGTAGGCCATTATTACTATACTAATGTTTAATGAATCAATTTTCACTCTTTTAAGTTTTTTGTACTATTTTTTTTTTCAGAGTACTATATTTTTTGTACCTTGGGCTGGGAAATACTATATTTGCTTAAGAAATAGTTGGCAACCCTACAGCAAGTACCTTGACCTAGCTCACGAGATAACCGCCATGTGGGATGTTGATTCGACGATCATTGTCCCGATAGTCGTTTCTGCGAACGGTCTGATAGCGAAGAGTCTCGACCAACACCTCAAGAGACTCTCGCTAGATGGCTGGATCAAGGGTCAGATACAGAAGGTGGTACTCCTGGACACTGCGCGGATAGTCAGGAGGTTCCTCTCTCTGTCGCCCTAACCACCGATAGCTTAGGCCCCGCCTCGCTGCCGGTGGCACCCTAGGTTAGGTTTTTATAATGATTTTACGTTTTGTATGTATAGTTTTATATTTTACTTTTTGTATAATTATTGTAAAAATCTAACCTAAGAGAAAAAATATAAATAAAGAGAATAATAATAATAATAATTCTTTATTTCCATAAAAAGGTACAGGTATCTTATACAAATATATGTGGAAACTAGATAAAATCATAATTAAAGTGGGCCACAGCTGCCAAAATAGGTGTAAAACCTGTATTTCAGCAGTCGGAGCTCTTCCAAAAGGAACAGGTCTGGTTGTATTAGTCGGGCTGTTACTGAGCACCCACTCCCGGCCGCTATCCCACTACGTTAGTTATATGATGTACCGTGCGAGCGAGGACTCATTTAAACGATTTAGCTATAGTTACAAATCAAATCAAATCAAACTTCTTTCGAATGATTATTTAAAAGCGAAAAAGTTTTTCGGGTGCGCCGGCGGGATTCGAACCCACGTCTCCCGGGTATGCGTTCCAACCTGGGTGTTCTACCAATTGAACCACGTCGCTCCCAACCGCCTTCCCCGAAATTCTTAATCGCTTACATACGCCAACAGTGGCGTGTGGTAACATCCATCACAACTATTAGAAGCTATGACTCCGACGTTCCAAATTTCATTGGAAATGCGTAAGAAATGATGTACCACATCTATTTTATTCAAATATTATTTATTTTTATTAGCAGTACGGCTGCTCACCGAATCTAAGATTATTTAAAAGCGAAAAAGTTTTTCGGGTGCGCCGGCGGGATTCGAACCCACGTCTCCCGGGGTATCTTCCGGGTTCTTTCGAATGGTACTTTCAATTGACATAATTTCAAAAATTAGGTCCCATATATTTCAAATACGTTTTTGTTAAAAAAATAATTTTCAATACAAGCTTTTTCGCTGACTGTACTTTTTGTTAGCTGTACTTGCATTGTCATCCAACCTACACAACTATACCAAATTTCAAGTAAATCCGACCACTGGAAGTGGGTCAAATTCAACTTCCAAGATTTGACCCGTACATACATACGTATACTTACATACATTGCAAGATTAATAAAAAGCTTTTAAAAACTGGCGTCTGTTGACTGAGCTTTTCAGTGAACTAGAAGTTCTATTATCAATACTCTATGCCAAATGATGAATAGTTGCCTCGGTACCGAACGTGCACCTTTTGAATTACAACGATGGCAATCTAGCGCTTCCCGTCAAACATGGCCACGAACTGCATGTATATAGCTAAAGTTCAAGGTCAAATATATCAGAATATACGTTTTACTAGCTTTTACCTACAGCTTTGCTCGGGTCAATTCCACATGGATCCCATCATCAGAACTGGATTTTGGTAACAACGGGACCAACCTTGAAGCATACGCTTTCAAACGACGAAAAAATGTTCAACTTGTATTTATTTTCTTGCTGTTTTTTTTTTGTCAGACGGGCTTCGGGGGCTTCTGTGGCTACACAGGATTGCTTAGCTTGCGATAATGGTTGTCACGCGCCTGCTCAGTAGTCTCTCGCCCGCCATTATGTACTAACGTGTAGGAAACGCAATAAATGGAGTCAAGCTGAAATATGAATTAACATTGGGAGTGATCATTTAGCTACCCCTACGGTTACAACAACGACACAATGCTAAAATCACAAACCTTCCCCTTGGCTTTGCTGTAGTTTGGCCAAATTTACCTGATAGATAATGATACTTACTCGTAAATTAGATCTAAACGCTACACTACAGTACAAACACATCATCTTCTTAAAGTCATAAAGCTACTTCAGTCAATTTATTATCCATCCAATTCAATTCATGTTCAAACTGCGACACTTAAAGAAATTTGCATCAAAATAGCGTCCAGTTCCTGTATCCAGCCGGACGCGTCGCGACCATGACTCACAATACCACGATTTCTCGGAGCAAAGATATATGCCATCTAATGCTCGCAGACAAAGTTAATAGGTCACCTTGAAAGCCGAGGTACTACGTCAAAGTTCCTCTCTTATTGTTTAAAGTAATAATTATTATCCCACGGTTACTCGCTACCGAGATATTAACCCCCTGTTTCACCATCCATTGATCAAATTTGTTGACGGATAAATGTGATGCCGTCTCTGTTTGTTTTGTTCGAATAGACGGAGACGGCATCACATTTATCCGTCATTTAACATTAAAAAAAAAGAAAAGAAAAACATTTATTTATAACAACAATAACACGTACACAGGCAAAAATAAGAATACAAACATGGATATAACGACGATTTAACGACCGCTTTAGCCTAGTTGGTAGTGACCCTGCCTACGAAGCAAGAGGTCCTGGGTTCAAATCCCGGTAAGGGCATTTATTTGTGTGATGAGCACGAATATTTGTTCCTGAGTTATGGATGTTTTCTATGTATTTAAGTATTTATTTATCTATATAAGTATGTTTATCGTCGTCTAGGTACCCACAGTACAAGCTTTGCTTAGTTTGGGACTAGGTCGATTTGTGTAAGATTGTCCCCTAATATTTATTTATTTATTTATTTATTTTATTTATATAGACACAGGAATGTACATATTAGTGCTGCTACAAAAAGGGTCCCGGCTCAGCATGTCGCTAGTTAAAAACCAGCAAAAATTAATCAATGGGTGGTGAAACAGCCCCTTAGTATCATAATATCTCGAGCCAAATCTTAATAATAAGAATTATTTTCAAATTATCGTTGAGAATACATCAGTATTGATTGAAAGATATCCGGCGAATCCCGAACTAGGTAGGAGCCTGTATCTCGGGCCTTAAGAATGCCTTAACAAATTATAATGCTTGAACAGATTAATAGTGACATTTGTTACAGTTTAGTAAAGAAAAAATAATTATTATCAATAATAATAGTAACTAATTAGTTACAAAGAAAAGCATTTACAGTCAGCACTGAAACATGCGAGAAAAGAAATAAAATGAAATACTTTAATTTTGCGTTCCTTTTTTAAACAATAGGGAAGTATGTGAATAGGCTACTTTCCTAACTAGTCAGTCTTTTAGATTATCAAAAAATATTGGACACGTATTTTTTATTTTGTCAATTAAACAAAAAATTACGAAGATATGGCGCGTTGAAGTTTCGCGTGACGTCACTTGTTCCTACACTTTGTATGAGCGTTTCAGGAACAAGTGACGTCACGCCTCGTCACGCGGAACTTCAACGCGCCATATCTTCGTCATTTTTTGTTTAATTGTCAAAAGAAAAATTACGTGTCTAATATTTTTTGATGATGTAAAATACGGACTAATAAGAATTATTATTTTTTTACCTAGGAAACATCCCTATTATTGTGAATGTGTGTCAACGTGCATACGTGCGGCGGTCGTGCGTTTTCCTTTTCTTTAATCTGATCTTTTTAATTTATATTATTTATTACAAACAAAATACGGACCGACTGACAAATTAACGTCTAGCCCAAGGCCATGGGCACTAACTCTTTAATGCGTTAAATCTTGAATCAGATGAAAGCACTGGCGAACAATGATATAAGTGATTCCACTAGAATGTATAATGTGTTGAATACGAAACTGAACAGGTCTGAATAAAACCGGAAAAACCGTGTTTTCTATTCAGTTTTATTCCAGAACCAAACGTTTCTACTCATGATGTCCGAGAACGAAGTAAATACACGTGCATAAAGTGTAATTGGGCCATTCTACTTTTAAGTAACCATTAATCTTTTGTGAAATATAAGGCATACCTGGTGATTTTTTTCAAGTGTAAATAACTTATGTACAAACTGAAACACCTAAATTTAAATAAAAATAAATAAAAAACCATTTATTGCCCATAAAAAAGAAAAAGAAAAAATACACAAAATTATGTGGCAAAAGGCTCAGGCTCAGCATGTGCGGTGAGGATTACTCATCACCGCGCTGGTTTTCAGCCTGCGCCCTTATATAGCGTGCTGACGTTGCAAAACAGGCGGGTAGGACGATAAAAAAAAAAACGTACAGCGGTATAGTCTACCAAGAAATCCCTTCACCATCCAAGGTTCAATGACAGTTGCATGGCTCAAAACATCAAAAGCTATTTTCACTCACAAGTCAGTGCGACAACCAGGCCCTATACTACGAAGCGCGAAACTCGAACCCCGTTTCATGCCGTTCCGCTCACGCTAATGGTATTTATTACGAGAGTGAGAGGGACCGCACAATCCGAACCTCGAACATCGAACCTCGCAGTAACCCCCCAGTCCTATTGCTTTCATTCTGATGTAGGAACTGTCATTACAAATGGCAAAACAAGTACCTACCCGGTCGACCACACCTAATAAGACAAAAAAAAAACAAGAATAGGTAAACATTTTCAATACAAACTAACAACTTATCCACTTACATTATTCCAATTTAGATTAAATAAATTAAATTAAATTATATAAATGCAATAACAATTATGTAAGGCGTCATGGACACTAGACATCAAAAATGTAAACAAACAAACAACTGTCAATGACAAAGCGACGTTCCATTTCTGTCATCACTTTTAACCCCTGAATGTTATTTAATGTTTTAAAGCAATAAAACTTTAAATTCAAAGAAATTTTGTGGAAAAAATTGGTAACAGCGGAAAATACATCAATTTCCATACAAATGGCGGGGACATGCATGTCCACTGCGTTACCTACTTTATAGATAATAATGATTACTTTTTATACGTAGTGATAATTTTAAATGTAAGCTTAATTATGTGCCTATTTATATCTTTAATGATTTAAACCGAGGACTTTACCGTTTTTGTAAAAAAAATATTTGAAGAGCACAGTACAAAAAATGACTGGTCAACGAAAAGTAGAATGGCCCAATTTACGTAAGATCTAGGTAATCTGCAGCTACAATTGGCTTATCCTTGACCAAGCGCTGTTGTTGCTCCAATTCATTAGGAAGAGCGTCATATTTACTTATACGGTAGGTATAATGTGATGCAGACTTCAAAAGGTTTTTCCGATCGGCTGAAACCGATTACGAGTCGATAGATTTGGGGAGACCCTTATTGCCTGATTGAGTAACAAATATTCAAACATCTTCATAAACATTCTGTCTCTTTAAACACATACCCGGTCATGTTTAGGGTTCCGTACCTAAAGGGTAAAAACGGGACCCTAATACTGAGACTTCGCTGTCAGTCCGTCCGTCTGTCCATCTGTCACCAGGTTGTATCCCACGAACCGTGATAGCTAGACAGTTGAATTTTTCATAGATGTTGTATTTTGGTTGCCGCTATAATAAAAAAAGACTAAAAAGGAGAATAAAATAAATAAATATCCTATTCAACAAACTTGATTGTTTGCTCGTTTTTGCCGGATATTGATAACGCCAACATGTAGACGCTTGAAATATTCACAGAATATTTAGTAGTATACCTTATTCACTTTAAAAATAAATAATTAAATTAAAATAAAACAAATATTTAAGGGGGACTCCCATACAAAAAACGTGATTTTTTGCCGTTTTTATAGACTATGGTTTTAACGACCGCTTTAGCCTAGTTGGTAGTGACCCTGCCTACGAAGCAAGAGGTCCTGGGTTCAAATCCCGGTAAGGGCATTTATTTGTGTGATGAGCACGAATATTTGTTCCTGAGTTATGGATGTTTTCTATGTATTTAAGTATTTATTTTATCTATATAAGTATGTTTATCCGTTGCTTAGTACCCATAACACAAGCTTTGCTAAGCTTACTTTGGGACTAGGTCAATTGGTGTGAATTGTCCCATGATATTTATTTATTTATTTATTTATTTATGGTACGGAATCCTTCGTGCGCGAGTCCGACTCGCACTTAGCCGGTTTTTTACATTGCGTTACCTTTCTGTTCCCTTCATTATTAGTTCCGTAACTACCATCAATTTATCAGTAACACACAACATAACGAAAAAGAGGGTAAATGAATTCTTGGTAGAAACAAGGAAGACGGATACACAAGCGGCCTTGAGTTATGACTGTGATGTTGGGATAAGTTATACCAATGAGTGTTGCGTAAATACTGTTTTTTTAGTCCATTTTTTTTAAATGTCCACACTTTTTCACACTTTCACAAGTCCTTTATTCTGGTGGCGCGGCGCGCCGCCAGTGCAGCGCGAAGGCCGCACTGGCAGGATCGCCATGTGATGTTGGGATAAGTTATACCAATGAGTGTTGCGTAAATACTGTTTATTAAAGTAAAGGCGTCCTTTATATATGTTACATAGTGGGAGAGTGAGTGTGGCGCAGCTCACACTACATGACGAACAATTGCCCATTATTAATGAATTAGTTACATAAATCAGAAATATAGCGTTAATGTATCCAGCTCTGTGTCTTGTAGCAATTCAAAACGCTTAAGTGGTGACGCTGCTGAAATTAAGAGGGTAATTTTACAGAGGTCATGACTTTGGTAACGATATCCTGAGTGGCTTTACTCTGGGTTGACATGATTAAAAGCAACTCTCTGATTCCAAATTATCTCGGTCTGGCTGCGCAAAGTGGTTGCATTAACTGTACAGTCAAGGTCATAATAAACCTCTCCATAATAATAATGATAATAATTTGTTTCAGAATAAGTCATTGTGTTAGTTTACTGCGAAAAAGTACCTTTTCCTACGGGAAAATTAATTTATCGCGGGCGAAGCTGCGGACGGAAGGCTAGTAAGAAATATACGTCAAACGTCGCAGCGTCAACGTTACGTAACGTAACGCGACGCAACGCACCTGTGGAGCCTCACTCTAACATTGTAATGGCTTGGTTTTAAACATTGATCCCAGCAATTCCCACGGAATAATCGAGACAGTATTCGAATATTCGAACTAGACCAATGCTACAAATATAGTGGTTACGCATATTAATCACGGTCACCAGAGAACTGATGGTCGCAAAATAGATGAAACATTATTTAGGTAAATCTGGTAAAGGACTTATTCGTTCATTCGAATACACTGATATGTTTGATGAGGCGTATTAAGGACATGAGCTTCTTTTAGCGATTTTGAACCTAAAGCATTTTCGAGGTTAATTTGTCGTCTGTATTATCCCAGTCTATATGCCCTTCCGCGGGATCCAGGCCTCTCATACCTGGTTTACACTCGCGTACGAGTGGCGAGACGAACTGCGGCACGAGCCACGAGACGAGAGTGTGAACAGTACCTCTACCATGAGTTTACACTAGTTTACGTGACCGTACTCGCTAGCGACGGCGTAAATTATTTGTATGGAGAATTGTACAGCGCCTCTAGCGGTCACTTACGGAAGTACAATTCTCCATACAAATCATTTACGCCGTCGCTAGCGAGTACGGTCACTGTAAACTAGTGTAAACTCATGGTAGAGGTACAGGCGCGCCTCTCGCCTCGTCTCGTGATTTGCCTTGATTTTGAGGCTCGCGTCCGGAGCGAGACGTCGAGGCGAGGCGCGAGGCGAGGTGACGAGGCGAGAGTGTAAATCAGGCATCAGAAAAGAGGATTTGGGCAGTTTGCCACGCGGGCCCAGTTTGGATTTTGAACTTCAAACTTATTGAATTACTTAGCATGCGAGCATAACAAAACATAGCGGTTAAGATTTTGTGATCGTCTGTTACTTCTTCACGCAAACAGCTGAACTGATTTATGGGTCGTTTTCAAAAAAATTGTACATAATTAAGGGCTTTATCATAACAAAATCACGATCGCTCCCTTTGTGTAACGAAAGTTAGTCATACAAATTATAAGTATGGGTAGGTAACTTTCGTTAAACAAAGGAATCAATTAAGTTTTGTTTTTATTAAATCCCTTAAGAGGGTACGATGCGCACCATTTCTCCATACAAACGTAATCCCGTGTTTCCTCCCTGGATAATGGCTTTAGAGCCATTTTTTTTACTGTGTAATCTGTATCTACCACAGCTATGCCCCTATGTTTAGTTTTTTTCCATACTTCAATTAACATAAGAAATATGAGCTTTCAAAAACTGAAAAAATTGCCCAATTTCAACGTCATTTTCAGACACTCATCAGAAAAGAATCCCTGATGTAAACAAACAAAGGAAAACATAGGGGCATAGCTAAATCTGTCCTCTAATTATTTTTGAAAAAAATAATTTTATTGGTCCAGTTTTCGAGAAGTAAACAGGGGATTACGAAATGCTGTTTTGATCAATTTTACGCGCCTAATAACGGTCTGAGCTGCAGTTGTCCCGCTCTCGCTGTACTGACACGGAGGGGTTCGGGCGAGACAGCGACATTTCATAAAAATACCTATTTCTCAAAAGTCTCAGCCATCGTACCCTCTTAATTGTGTACACTTTTTGAAAATGACTCTTATATGAAATTTGGTTGGTGTGATGGTTTTTTCCTGGAAAAGTGTATAGCCATAAACGAATTCTTTGCAGACGGAGTCGCGAGTAACAGCTAGAGTATATACAAATCAAAACAAACACAAAGTAACATCCATAATTTACAGTTGTAACGGTCACTGATACCGCCATTATTCCAAATACTTATTTTAGGGGTGGTGAATGGATCAAGAGTCGGCTGGTGGTGGCAGGTGGTGCCGATCGATGGAGCAAGGTCACCGCAGAGATTAAATAATATCCTTCAGAGGTACACAATGCGAGGCACTCGGATCACTTAAATAAGGATAACTATAAATTAAAAAGTTTAAAAACCCCCACAACGCAATTATGTCACTCGTCTGCTAAGTCAATGCCCATTACGAGTATACGTCTAAGATGGGATCCTATAGATGTTTACAAAATTTTATTTCCGAAGGTTTAGAATCCCGAAAACTTCATTTGTGCGAAAGCATTTTTTTCTGAAACTGTAAATATTTCAGGATTTATTTCAGGACCATCTTGTAGAACCCTTTAGGTTAGGTTAGGGTTGTTTTATAAAAATCCTGAAATATTTACAGTTTCAGAAAAAAATGCATTCGGATAAATGAAGCACACACACACACACATAGCGGTCAAACTTATAACACCCCTCTTTTTGTGTCGGGGGTTAAAAAAACAGCCAAGTATAGATAAATTACCACAGGTGTGGAATTGCATTATGGTGCCTAGTGGTAATCAGTGGCGGGGTGTCAAAAATTTTGCAGGTAAAACCGGAACAAAAAACCTAAAAACATACGTGATTTATTATTTTCTTGAAAAGAATCATAGTAATGGAAGAGTAGTTCGAATGCTTAGTCAACCCAGGGGAATGGGGTTGTTAGTACCCTTCGCCAATGTAGTGTGTGTGTGTGTGTGGTAGTGTATTTATAGGTATTGGAGAGAGATCTCTATATTGCTGTCTCTCTCTCTCTCTCTCTCTCTCTCTCTCTCTCTCTATCTATCTCTATCTCTTTCACTAAATTACGTATCGGGCTACGCAATATTCAATAAATTATTACGTTTTGATCAACTCATTATCATCAATCATCATCAGCCTATAAACGTCCCAGGCACAGACCTTCTCTCAGAATGAGTGTTTGGGCTATAGTTCCCACGCAGTCCCAGTCCGGATTGGGAAGTTCACACACACCATTGAATTGATTCGCAAAAGTGTGCCAAGTTTCCTCGGCATATTTTCCTTCACCGTTACTCATGGTACTTGAGTTCAAAATGTTATTTGGCATGTAGATTCCGAATAGCTCAGCAGTGCGAGCTCGGGCTCGAACTCACGACCCTCTGCTTGAGAGATCATAGGTCAAGCCCTGGTCAAGCCACTAGGCTATCACGGCTTTTCAATTTTTATTTAGAAAAATAAATATGTTTCCCACTACAATACGTTTACTTTTAGTTTACCATTGACAATGGCTTGCCTTCATTTCATTTCCAACTTTAACACCATACAAATAAAGTAGCTATTACAAAATCTGCAAACGTGGGTAAAAGTATTCTAAAATTGCCTTTATTTGTAGGTCGTTAAAGTTGAATATGAAATGAAGGCAAACCATCTGTCAGTGGTAAACTTTGTGTAATTTTACTGTAACGTCGATAAATCAAAGGCTACAAAACAACAGGGAAGCTTAAAGTTTACGTATTTTTGTACTTTATCGTAAATCACATTGTAGATTTATTATAGTGATAACAAACGGACCATTCGCGTCCTAAAACGAGTTTAACTCGACATGTTTCGGGCTAATCCGTAGCCCTTCTTCCCGGAGTCACACGTCACGGCGGCTGCCAAACGCGCACTCAAGAGTGATCCGTTTATTTTCACTATGAGTGAGTCTCACTGTAGTTTCATGTTTAAAGTAGATTTATTATGTTTTGAAAAAAATATACCTCGTTGAATTTCTTGCTGGATCCTTCTCAACGGTGTTTTTCCAAATATGTGGTAGATTCTTCGACATTTATAAGTGTTTGTCATAGTCTAACTAAATAAACATACGTACAAGAACAATTTTAATACCCTAAAAATAAGAACCTAAAGAAATATAATAATAATAACTAAAATGTTTTATTAAAAAACTTTTTAACAAAAAATTAAACCGCCGAAAAAACTGAAAAGCAAAAAATAATACCTTTTTTGTTTGACCTTAATCTAGGTACCAGTTTGAAGTCGGTGCCTCAGCACGAGCCAGGAGGAGTGATAGAAGCCAATCAGGTAGACGATTATAGGTCCACTCCTCCTGGCTAAGTGCTGAGGCACCGACTTCAAACTGGTACCTAGAGTAAGGTCAAACATAAAAGGTATTATTTTTTGCTTTTCAGTTTTTTCGGCGGTTTAATTTTTTGTTAAAAAGTTTTTATTTTATACTTTTTTTCCATCCTTGTGGTAATTTTTTTTCCAAATTTATAATACCAACTTCAAGGTATACCCTATCTATCCAATAAAAAAAAATTATGAAAATCAGACTACTCTGTAAAAAGTTAGTCAATAATCCCCTGTTTTCCTACCCTTAGGGTAGGAATATTATTTCCAAATTTAAATGGGACCACCCTCGGGGTATACGCTTTCCAATAAAAAAATAATCATCAAAATCGGACTACTCTGTAAAAAGTAATGCGTGATCATACATAAAAAAAAATATACACGTCGAATTGAGAACCTCCTCCTTTTGTTTTCGTCGGTTGAAAAGGAGTCCCTTTAGGCAAGGTTCCGAAGATACTGGAAGCGTTCCCCCTTTGAATAGCTAAACTAATTTTAATCTTTGTCCGAGGTAGTTGCCAGCTCTTTGGTCTCCAGTCCTGTGATGTCGACTAAATGTTTAAATGAAATAAAAATATTAACAAATTTTGACATACTTAGACTTCATTTGTTCTGTTCAACCAAACAGACGAATTAACTGTCATAATCATAAAATTAGCGCTCTAAAAGGCAACACAAAATCACTTCGTTAATTATAAGTCTGTCGCGCTAAAGTCTAGACAGCGACATGTTAATCCACCTATGCTTTGTGCGATAATTTTAAATAATTTATTGAATCAGGCGTTACTTTGCGGAGGTCCATATTAATGAACTAAAACAATTACTTTGCTCACCCGCGACCTTACAATAGTTACGTTTATGCAAGAAATGTGCGTTCATGCAGTTCCTCCACCTCCACACTGTACGAACACACACAAATCACATAAACCCAACCATCACCACCACCAAGCTACACTGACGCGTTTCGAACTCAACCAGAGCTCATCTTCAGAGTTACCACAACCGTATGCTATGCCACCAAACGTTAAACTAACAAACCAAAACAAATGTTTTAACTTGTCACTGTAACTTCTCAAGTACCCACTTTATTTTTCTTATTCTCAAACTACCCCACAAAAATTAACTTTTATTGACATATTTAAAACTACCTTGAATTTTTTGTTTATTTATTTATAAGGCATATTTAATTAATACTAACTGTTCAAATTCGACCCAAGCCGCAGTAAAGGAGAAGATACTAAATTTACCTGTTCATTAATAATAGACCCCATAGTGTTGTACCTAATTATTTCCATGCATTCCAGAGCATCCAGACGCAACCCCTTGCCGCAATAATGTAACACTTCATAAGAATCTGAATCTAACAATGAATGATTTGATTCCAACAAATGTTTTGCAAAATTCGATCTATCTGGATGCTCATTCCTATATGCCGAAACATGCTCTTTAAATCTAGTATTAAAACTTCGGCCTGTCTGTCCTACGTATATCCCATTGCAGTCATTACAAGTAAGCTTGTATACCCCCGATCTAGTTCCCTTATCTACCTGTTCTTTGTGGTTACATAGCCTAGAGTACAAAGAGTTGTTAGTCTTAAAGGCAACATTAATATTGTTTGATTTTAAAATGCCATAAATCTTATCAGACAAACCCCCGACGTAAGAGATGCTAGATCTATATTTGTTAGTAGACTGAGAAGGTAACGCAGCGTAAAGCATGCTATTTACTAACCGTGCCTGCTTCTTTTGAACTAAACTATCTACCATTGATTTTGTATAACCATTTGAGATCGCTATCTGATAAATAGTACTCAACTCTAAATCATAATGTTCCTTAGAAAGAGGCACAGTCAACAATCTATTAACATAACAATGGAAAGCAGCCAGTTTATGCTGCCACGGATGATTAAAAGATGCTGGTATAACAGCATCTGTGTACGTGGGCTTACGGTATATTTTAAATTGATGTTTACCATTTAATTTTGAAATCGTTAAATCCAAAAAGTTCAACGAACAATTTTCCTCCAATTCTTTTTTGAACCTTATCTTTACGTGCTTGTTATTCAAACCATTAATAAACACGTCAAGCTGTCTCATACTCCCTCTCCAGCATAGGATCAAATCATCAACAAACCTAAAATAGTACACAATATTACTATTACCCACAATATACTGATTCTCAAAATGATCCATAAATATATCTGCCATTAAAGGACTCAGAGGTGAACCCATAGCTAAACCATCACTCTGTAAGTAATAAAGACCATTGAACCGGAAATAATTTTGTTTCATGCATAAAGTTACCAAATCTATTAATTCACAAACTTCACCCGGATGCAACCGCTTCCTTTCTAAGTGGTCTTTTAGAATTTCTAGTGTCTCACTATATGGTACGTTAGTAAATAAACTGTCTACATCCAAAGAAAGCAACGTTGCATTCGGCGGTATGCTGATGTCCTTAATTTTACTAACCAAATCTAAACCATTTTTTAAACTATAAGAAGGTTTAAAGGAAGCCTTCACACGAATAATACTATTTAATTTCTTCGCCAATTTATATGCTGGAGCACTCACGTATGAGACAACTGGACGAACAGGCACATCATCTTTATGAATTTTAGGTAATCCATATAGAATTGGCGCCTGCGGATTCATGGGAATTACAAAATTCTTTTGTTGTTCGGTTTCAAAGGCAAACAAAGAACCCTTTATTAGTCTCTTTAGATCTTTGTGAAATGTAATTGTAGGGTCCTTACGTAAAACTGTAAAACCGTCCCCTTGAACGATATCTAAAACTTTCCGATTATATTGATACCTATCCAATAAAACAATACAATTTCCTTTGTCTGCCTTTGTCACCACTAAATCATTATCATACACTTTCTCCTGAATAGATCTCAAAGAATTTAATTCGGTTATATTGACAATACACTCTGTGGAATTGGTATTTTTAAGTGTATTTGCCACTAACACTTTTGTTTCAAAATCACCACAGTTACTTGTAATAGCAACCTCAGAATCTACCGCCAAACCTTCCACTATTTTTTGACTAAATTTAGTGGGTAGATTATATTTTAAACCTTTTTCCAATAACTGATTCTCATTATCCAAAAATTCCACATTAGTAAGATTTTTAACGCGAGGGTAGAAATTATGACCGTTAGTAGGACCTCGATAATTATTGTTCAAAGAAGAAAAAGATTCTGTTCGTCGTCCTGTAAGCCAACGTGACAAAGGAAATTGTATTGTTTTATTGGATAGGTATCAATATAATCGGAAAGTTTTAGATATCGTTCAAGGGGACGGTTTTACAGTTTTACGTAAGGACCCTACAATTACATTTCACAAAGATCTAAAGAGACTAATAAAGGGTTCTTTGTTTGCCTTTGAAACCGAACAACAAAAGAATTTTGTAATTCCCATGAATCCGCAGGCGCCAATTCTATATGGATTACCTAAAATTCATAAAGATGATGTGCCTGTTCGTCCAGTTGTCTCATACGTGAGTGCTCCAGCATATAAATTGGCGAAGAAATTAAATAGTATTATTCGTGTGAAGGCTTCCTTTAAACCTTCTTATAGTTTAAAAAATGGTTTAGATTTGGTTAGTAAAATTAAGGACATCAGCATACCGCCGAATGCAACGTTGCTTTCTTTGGATGTAGACAGTTTATTTACTAACGTACCATATAGTGAGACACTAGAAATTCTAAAAGACCACTTAGAAAGGAAGCGGTTGCATCCGGGTGAAGTTTGTGAATTAATAGATTTGGTAACTTTATGCATGAAACAAAATTATTTCCGGTTCAATGGTCTTTATTACTTACAGAGTGATGGTTTAGCTATGGGTTCACCTCTGAGTCCTTTAATGGCAGATATATTTATGGATCATTTTGAGAATCAGTATATTGTGGGTAATAGTAATATTGTGTACTATTTTAGGTTTGTTGATGATTTGATCCTATGCTGGAGAGGGAGTATGAGACAGCTTGACGTGTTTATTAATGGTTTGAATAACAAGCACGTAAAGATAAGGTTCAAAAAAGAATTGGAGGAAAATTGTTCGTTGAACTTTTTGGATTTAACGATTTCAAAATTAAATGGTAAACATCAATTTAAAATATACCGTAAGCCCACGTACACAGATGCTGTTATACCAGCATCTTCTAATCATCCGTGGCAGCATAAACTGGCTGCTTTCCATTGTTATGTTAATAGATTGTTGACTGTGCCTCTTTCTAAGGAACATTATGATTTAGAGTTGAGTACTATTTATCAGATAGCGATCTCAAATGGTTATACAAAATCAATGGTAGATAGTTTAGTTCAAAAGAAGCAGGCACGGTTAGTAAATAGCATGCTTTACGCTGCGTTACCTTCTCAGTCTACTAACAAATATAGATCTAGCATCTCTTACGTCGGGGGTTTGTCTGATAAGATTTATGGCATTTTAAAATCAAACAATATTAATGTTGCCTTTAAGACTAACAACTCTTTGTACTCTAGGCTATGTAACCACAAAGAACAGGTAGATAAGGGAACTAGATCGGGGGTATACAAGCTTACTTGTAATGACTGCAATGGGATATACGTAGGACAGACAGGCCGAAGTTTTAATACTAGATTTAAAGAGCATGTTTCGGCATATAGGAATGAGCATCCAGATAGATCGAATTTTGCAAAACATTTGTTGGAATCAAATCATTCATTGTTAGATTCAGATTCTTATGAAGTGTTACATTATTGCGGCAAGGGGTTGCGTCTGGATGCTCTGGAATGCATGGAAATAATTAGGTACAACACTATGGGGTCTATTATTAATGAACAGGTAAATTTAGTATCTTCTCCTTTACTGCGGCTTGGGTCGAATTTGAACAGTTAGTATTAATTAAATATGCCTTATAAATAAATAAACAAAAAATTCAAGGTAGTTTTAAATATGTCAATAAAAGTTAATTTTTGTGGGGTAGTTTGAGAATAAGAAAAATAAAGTGGGTACTTGAGAAGTTACAGTGACAAGTTAAAACATTTGTTTTGGTTTGTTAGTTTAACGTTTGGTGGCATAGCATACGGTTGTGGTAACTCTGAAGATGAGCTCTGGTTGAGTTCGAAACGCGTCAGTGTAGCTTGGTGGTGGTGATGGTTGGGTTTATGTGATTTGTGTGTGTTCGTACAGTGTGGAGGTGGAGGAACTGCATGAACGCACATTTCTTGCATAAACGTAACTATTGTAAGGTCGCGGGTGAGCAAAGTAATTGTTTTAGTTCGATAATTTTGCCTGTAGTCTAAAATTCAACAGACAACAATTATAAATTTGCCCAATAAAGTTTGAAACACGAAAACCTTGAGGTATTACTATTAAACAAAATGAATACATGCCGGATTTTTCTTCAGTTCAAAGACCAATTTTAATAGTATAGTGGCGACACCTTGTTCACAAAGGCCAATCAAAGCACGACGACGCCTGGTTTGATTCACTGAGGGGAAAAACGCATAAAGCGCCACAACCGGGCCACCAACCCTTGACCATCTGGGGCTGCGTACACTTGTCGGCCTTGTCGCGAGTGCGGCCGAGGGATCCTATCCTATCTTTAAAAAAAAGCAGACCCGGTGAACATCGCAGTTTCTCAAATCATCCGCAAGCAAGCAGTTTCGCTCGTTAGTCCTTATTTCCCAAGCAATGACAAAACATGCTCAACGAACGCGTTACTTATTGGAATTGATAACATTTCGCCTATTATTTTCGGCAATTCCGTAAAAGTTGTGACTTTAAATACTTCAAACACCTCAACCCATTGTAAATCAACTGACGTCGTTGAAAAGTCGTTGCTTTGTATGAACTGAGCAAGAATATTAAATAAAAAACTGGATATTGCATGCCGAACATTCCTTTAAAGCCAGAAAAAATGACCTTGAATTACGTCACGCCGATCTTGCATCTCTTTCTTTAGGGTGTCCATAATTAAGCATACATCAGGAATATCCCTCGGAATTTGACATACTTTTATACAACAGATTGATTTTGTAATTTATTAAATTCAACCAATTTCAATTCAATTCAATTTTTAGGGTTCCGTACCTCAAAAAGAAAAAACGGAACCCTTATAGGATCACTTTGTTGTCCGTTCGTCCGTCTGTCAAGACCCTTTTTCTCAGGAACGCGTGGAGGTATCAAGCTGAAATTTAAATCAAATACTCAAGTCTACTGTACTGTCCCTTGGAGCTCTGAAAAATCAAACTTCTAACCCAACGCAATCAAAAGATACCTACAGCCATTTGCCGCAAATTTTCGACACTCGCAAGGGATACTTCCCGTGAACTTAGAATCTTGAAATTTGGTACGAAGCAAGGACTTATAGCACAGATAAAGGAAAAATTGCAAGCATAAATTGCAAGCAAAAAGCATAAATTTTTTTGTCTGTCTGTCTATATCAGTAACCAATCTACAATGATCCCACACTGCACACATTTTGCTTAGGAACCGGGGTCTGCTAAGACTGGATGTTCATAGATACATATAAATTTGTACGGAACCCTCGGTGCGCAAGTCCGACTCGCACTTGGCCGGTTTTGTTATTAAATTTTTATTCAACCGTTTTATCATGAAAGTGAGCATCCATCCTCACAAACTCAAGTAAAAGGTACCAATTTTTTTGTCAGTCGTCAATATAAGGTCCATTTCTGGTCCACTCTGCAGTTACTCGGCCTTACTGATATCCGGCAAAAGGTTACCTTTTACCTGAGGACGCTACAAATACTTACTGCAAAACATAAGGGAAGTATTTGTCAATGGAAAAAAATAATAAGATACTAGGACGTTATAACAGTATCTTTATTTTCTACATATGTGAGAATAATATTGTTTTGTACTGAGTAGGCGTCCCGGCCTTTCTGGGTTATAGTCATAATCTTCAGGCTTATAATGCAAGCTGCAAATTGTCGAACGCTCTACACCTTTTCCTTTATCGGTACAATCGACAGCCAATTTTGCCTCCTTTCATCTTTTGGAAAACTGCAATGTAAAATATTATTCATGTTAATTGTAAAGACACAAACAATAAACATGTTATTATATAGCGTCATATGAATTATGAAGATAGAAACCGTACCAAGTTGATAGATTTAGCTCCATTCAATACGAATAAATACCATGCATGAAAAAGGATTGGTCACCCTAGTTGTAAAACCACACATTCTTCAATTTTTCATTTAAGGTCATGTTTAACTCCAAATAAACGAAATATACTTCTAACTTAACATTATAAACCTATTCGTGGGGTTTTTGAATAAAAACTAACAAAGCTTAGAAGCAAAATAAAGGAAAATTGATTGCCACTAAGATTTATGAACATTTTCGTAAAATAAGTACTCACCTGTGAAGTTTTATGTCGGATTTTGGCGTCCAATTACTCCTACAATGCTTTACTATGCAATACATAGCGCATAACCCAAGTAAATCGACGAAAAACGTTTATTTAACGTAAAAATCCTCTGAAATTGGTGAATGACTTCTGACAATTCTGACGTGATTCTGACATATCTGCCATTTAGTGTTGCCATAGTACGCAGGAGGTGCATACCGGTGAAATGAGGATTTTGACTGGGTTCTTTTTTTTTGTATAATACAAAGAAAACTAAGTAAATTTTATTGCAGAAAGTTTTATAAGAAAAATATAAATTTCTGTTGAAATTAGCTTAAAGTAAATTAATTAAGTGATGCCGGATAATGCGTATTTCTAAAAAAAATAAGGTTTTTTTATAAATAACCTGGCAATATATCACAGTGTTGAAAAGAGATAGAACATAGGAGCAAAGGTGAATGAATGAACCTGGCTTCAACTCATAGTTCGGCAGGCAACATCCAAATTTTTATTTAATATTCTTGGAACTGAGGATACGTTGTCCGATGACAGCTTGACATTTTGCCGCCGTCCGGGCATATCGATGTTAAACCCCGGATATGCACTATTCAGACCCGTAGACTCCGGGTCAAACCCGGAGGTGTGGGAGCTCTAATCCTATCCCGTATCGGTCTTTATAGCCACGTGCGCAAGTGTCGCCGGGTGCTACTTACAGGGTTATTTGTAATTCACTAGCATCCTTTTAACCAATAATCCTTTAATTAATTCCTAATCCTTTAATTAATTAATCCTTTAATTAAGGATTTTTGGATTTATTTGTGTGA
This sequence comes from Archips crataeganus, assembly GCA_947859365.1. Classification (NCBI taxonomy): domain Eukaryota; kingdom Metazoa; phylum Arthropoda; class Insecta; order Lepidoptera; family Tortricidae; genus Archips; species Archips crataeganus. The sequence goes on from OX402050.1 coordinate 20,232,623, forward strand.
TGAGCACGAATATTTGTTCCTGAGTTATGGATGTTTTCTATGTATTTAAGTATTTATTTATCTATATAAGTATGTTTATCGTCGTCTAGTACCCATAGTACAAGCTTTGCTTAGTTTGGGACTAGCTCGATTTGTGTAAGATTGTCCCCATTATATATATATTTTTTATATAACCCTAAACTCCTACCCCTTAAACAAATGTTTTTTTGTTTTACGGCTTTTGCCATAACTTAATAATATTTTTGGTGTAATAACGTTTTGAAAATTTGAGACTGCCTCTTATTTTTACGATACTCTGTGTATTTGTATGGGAAAAAAATTGCTTCATTTTAAAAAGTCGTAAAACAAAAAACATTTCTTTGAGTGATAGGAATTCAGGGTTTTTTAAGAGGATGTCAGTGAATTACAAATAACCCTGTATATCATCTGACACAGATATGGCCTAATATTATTTTTACAAGCTTGGAATGTTTGTGTGCATGCAAAGCTTTGATTTTTCTTTGTCTCGGTTATTTCACTTCTTGTTTTAATCCGCGCAGAGTTGTATACTTGGCAAGTGAGTTATAATTATAGTATAGTAATTTATGATTAAGTAATTTTGTTAAAATTATTCGTTTTTATGATCTACAAATTATCCATTTACGCATGTAGTTTATGTAGTTTATCGCTTATATTTTATAAGTGTACATTTTATCTATCTGTGTGGCGTTCCGGGTATTACCGACGGTACTGGCTGAAAATCAGCGCTGGGGTGTTATAAACGCCTCAGCATTATGCTGAGCCAGTGTCCAATTTGCAACCGCAATGACACACTCTATTTTTAGCCTTTGTATTGTCCTTTTTGTAAAAATATTTATGTGTCTTGTGTTGTTGTAAATAAATGTATTTTCTTTCTTCTTTCTTTCAAAGATGGTGAAGTCTTCAAATGGGAATGATGACGCCAAAAACGAAAATGACTAGACACGACGCTAGTAAAAAAAACCGGCCAAGTGCGAGTCGTACTCGGGAGGTTTGGGCTGAGCTTGGGATGAGCCTTATTTCCCTAGGAAGAAAAAATAAGGCTCATCCCAATCTCAGCCCAGACCTCTCGCAAACCAGTGATTTTTGGCGTTCCTGAATAGCAGTTCATCCCTATCCTCTCGCAAACGATCAAATTACCGCTCGCAAACCGTGTTGGGCCGTTCCTGAATTTAGCCCCTAAACGTTTTGTTTTGTACAGACAATAATATTATGTGGATTGGATGAAAAACTAATTACAGTCAACAAAATTGCTTTTAAAAACGTATTTTAGCAAAAATAATTTTGAGAATCGGTCCACAATTGGGGGAGAAGTCGCGTAACAAACGTAAAAAACAAACAAATTGAGAATCTGCTTCTTTTTGAAGTCGGTTGAAAAATATTGCTATAGGATCTTGGTACGAATACGCTTTCTCCAATAAATGAAACTATTACAAACTTATCTTCATATTAAATTTAGCTTCTAGAACGTCTTTGAATGTTGGTATTACCAGGAAGGGGAAGTTTCACGATATGAGTAAAATGGTTTGAGCAGCACAGCTATTACTTAGTTGTGGCTCGCCTGGTATAAAATTTATATCGACGGTTAAAAGGCAAAACGAATGAAGCGACAATTTTTGAACTTTGCATGAAACCCGGCTCAAACGACGGAGAAAAATTCGCTGATTTCAAATATGTATATAACTCATTTTGACAAAAAGTGTCGCTTCATGCGTTTTGCCTTTTAACCGTCGATATTCATTTTGAATTTTGACTTTCAAAGCTGTTTAAACACTGTGAATAATGCAGCGCTATGAAGCTGTACAAACAAATCATTCAATAGCAAATTCTCCTTTTACCGCTTCGATGAGAAAGATATTCATTAGCAAATTTTCATTTCTAAATATGGTGCATATTAACTTTGTTAGTCAATTCCGTTTTATTTGTCAACAAGTGTACTTATATTAAGAGCGAGATAGCGTGAGTCCGTGTTGTTTTTGTATTTGAAGCCATAACGTAAAATAATTAAGGTGTTATATTCATTGGTATTCATTCACGTTCGGTTTCAGTCGGTGTTAGGTTGCACTATTCTGCGCAAACGATTATTGCCGATGCAACTTATAAAAGTGGTACCTAATACTGTACTTGTGCGACTACCGCTTACGTGTCGGTATTTTAAATCTTATGAGAACGGGACATTTTCGCGTCCTTGGCTTGTTTTTGGGACACCGGGACAGAGTAGGTACCTGAAAGTGGGACTTCAGTAATTATATAGTCAATCAAAACTTAAAAAAAAATCAAAACGCTTATTCTGCAAGTAGGCCGCAAACGGCTCTTTTTAAACCCCGACACAAAAAGAGGAGAGGAGTGTTATAAGTTTGACCGTTATGTGTGTGTGTCTGTCTGTGGCATCGTAGCTCTTAAGCGGGTGCACCGATTTGGATGCGGTTTTTTTAATAGAAAGCAGGTTTTTTGGCGATAGTTCTTAGATATGTTTCATCAAAATCGGTGCAGCCGTTTCAAAGTTATCAGCTCTTTTGTTAGCTGCGGAAGAGATCTTAGACGCATAACGCATTGTCAGTGACATAATTGCGTTGGGGGTTTTTTTAATTTTTAATTTATAGTTATTAGTATTAAATTTACCCCTAACCCTAAACTGCTCGAGGCTTGGAACGCCTGGCCGGTTGTTTGCTTTATTGTTTATTGGAGTATAATGGTGGTATACATATTATCATTTCCATCAGTCAAGGTCATCGGATGACCACGCTGCTCTACCTAACCGACTACGACGAATGCCGCAGTCGAATGTCATATTACTAACTGGCCGACGTTCGTCATGACATTCGTCGTCAACATTTTTTAAACATTAATTGCGATCAATATTTTAGTATTTTTTTTATTTTTAAGCAACAAAATAAAATATTAAGAACAGAAATATTATATTCAATAGATTGGCATAGATGGTCAGATTATAAATCGTATCAGTAAAGGAACAAAAGGAAATTGAAAATATCGGTCAAAATAATAATGCAAGACGAAATACGTACTTAACATTAAATGTCTCAGTAAAATCAATTTAAAACGTCAAATACAAACTAAAACCAACAATTTAATAATAATAATGACTATAACGTTTTACGTAGATCAAATACCTTTAAGGTATACGGCAGTTCTGGATTTAAATAGAATAGGTAGGTTTTATCGTTAAACCTAAAGTAACTACTTTAGTAGGTATTAAAATTTTGCCTGACTACAAATTAATATTTAATACTTTGCTTTGATTATAAGATCGGCTATCATGGTATTTTTGTATTTTTTTATTAGTATTTTGTAGCGAAGTAAAAATCTATTATTTTTTATCTAAAAAAGGCAGACAGCCTGTTAAGTATTGAAGCATGTTAAACTTGTAAACACAACTAAGTCTACTTTTCAGACTCCAAACAAAAGTTTTATTAGGTATTTCCAGGAAATGTTTGAGCAGACGTTGAGTAATTTAAGTTTCGTAGAAAAATCTTTCAGGCAATTTTATCTGTAATATTTTTTTTTGATATGGAAGCAAAGATCCACTGGGTTTATTTTTACAAGGAGACAGTTACGAAAAATTTTCATCGTAATAATAATAGTACCGTTAGTAGTAAAAATAATAATAGTACCGTTAGTAGTAAAAATAATAATAGTACCGTTAGTAGTAAAAATAATAATAGTACCGTTAGTAGTAAAAATAATAATAGTACCGTTAGTAGTAAAAATAAATATAGTCTTCGATTAACGACCGCTTTAGCCTAGTTGGTAGTGACCCTGCCTACGAAGCAAAGAGGTCCTGGGTTCGAATCCCGGTAAGGGCATTTATTTGTGTGATGAGGACGAGCAAGAATATTTGTTCCTGAGTTATGGATGTTTTCTATGTATTTAAGTACTAGCGACCCGCCCCGGCTTCGCACGGGTACAACTATATTATGCATGTATTATACTTATAAACCTTCCTCTTGAATCACTTTATCTAATATAGCTTTTACCCGCGGCATTGCTAGCGTGAACCATAAATATTTCAGAGAAGCAAACAATTATGCAAGCAAGCCTGAAGCAAGCATGCAAGCAGCATGCAGGCAGGCATGCTAGCAGGCATGGAAGCAGACATGCAAGCAGGCATGGAAGCAAGCAAGCATGCAAGCAATCAAGGATGCGTGGAAGCATACCAAATTTCGTCTTAATCGGTTAAGTGGTTATTGATTCTCCGTACAAAGTTTCACCTCCCTTTTAACCTCCTTAAAGGGCGATTTCCGGGATAAAAACTATTCTATGTCCTTTCCCGGGACTCAAACTATCTGTATACTAAATTTCATCTAAATCGGTTCAGCGGTTTAAGCGTGAAGAGGTAACAGACAGTCAGACAGACAGACAGACAAACAGTCAGACAGACAGATACACTTTCGGATTTATAATATTAGTATGGAATTAGTATGGATAGACTGCTGGCTCTGTGAGCTGTAGTAGATCTCGCGAGTTTTATGAAATTGTTTTATGAAACGCACCTCTCTCGGCCCCTTTCTAACATACTCCCCAGCCCCTGTACCGCGCGGGCGAAGACACATTTAAACGGTCTAGCTATAATAATCTACTCTTATAATTCTCTAGTGGCTTTTTTAACCTTTTCAATGTCATGCTTAGCGAAACGTAAAGCTACTTTGAACCTCATGTCCGTGAGCAATCATAAATTGACCCTAATTTTTTTAATTGGCAGGCAGGTCCCACCGAAATTATCTGTATTTTATTTGGAATGTTTATTTTATCTACACTAATCTATTATCTTTATAAACATTTTGGGATAAATAAAGATAATTAAACTTATATATAAGTATGCTAATTATAACATACCTACATGACTCAATCACTATCACTACATAGTATTATAACAAAGTCGCTTCCCGCTGTCTGTCTGTCTGTCCCGCTTGCCTTGTCGTTTGTCTGTCTGGCTTAGATCTTTAAAACTACGCAACGGATTTTGATGCGGTTTTTTTTTTAATAGATAGAGTGATTCAAGAAGAAGGTTTATAATGCATATACATGCATAATTGCACCCGAGCGAAGCCGGGGCGGGTCGCTAGTTTGTCATAATTTCCAAAATTAAAAACTAAGGCATTTATTTATATTGGCATTTTTAATTTCGTAATATTTTTTGAACGGAATGTCCGATTTCGATAATTCAAAAAGAAATCAACAGGTATTGAACCAGTCTTGAATACGAAATAATTAATTTGGATAAGAATCAATACAAATGTGTGGAAAACATGGTCTGATTTTGATAGGCATTTCTATCATCTTTTAAAATGTAAAAAAGTAGTAATAGTGACGTAACTACAATAATTGGTCATATGGTCTTGCGAAGTTTTTTGTAGATATTGATACGTTCTATAACATTGTAGAACATTTTTTTATTCTATCATCAATACTTTCCGCAGCGCATGCGATGATAGACATTTTATGGCTAATTTTTTTACATCTTGGGTTGGTTTTAGTAAGATTTACCGAGGATCTCTAATTTTTTCTAGTAATAAATATAGCCTATGTTACTCACTGATAATGTAGCTTTCTAACGGCAAAAGAATTTTTGAAATCGGTCCAGTAGTTTTTGAGTTTATTCATTACATACAAAAATACAAATCTTTTCTCTTTATAATATTAGTGTAGATGTAGAAGTGTAGATTTATTTATCTATATAAGTATGTTTATCGTCGTCTAGTACCCATAGTACAAGCTTTGCTTAGTTTGGGACTAGGTCGATTTGTGTAAGATTGTCCCCTAATGTTTATTTTTTATTTTTTTTTATTTTTGAATTGTAAACGATATATTGAGGTACTTTTACTTTACAGATTTTCTTTACCTCATCATCATTATTATCCCAGCCAATATACGTGCACAGGCCTCCTCTCCGAAGAAGAGGGCTTGGGCCGTAGTTTCATGCGAATTTGGGTTGGATTATTCTTTACCTACTTATTGATGATTTTGATAAGCTTAATTATTAGTCACAAAATATCTAAGTTATGAACTAACCACTCTAGGTTGCAGATAATTTATAAAAAAATCGTAATTTGATAAGAAGCTAGCGCCTGCGGCTCCGTCTATGAACTACGTAATTTTCTGGAATAAAAAAAATTAACCTATGTCCCCAGCCAATATACGTGCACAGGACTCCTCTCCGAATGAGAGGGCTTGGGCCGTAGTTCCATGCGAATTGGGTTGGATTTTTCTTTACCTACTTATTGATAATTTTGTGGATGGCTTAATTATTAGTCATGAAACATCGAAGTTATGAACTAACCACTCTAGGTTGCAAATAATTTATAAAAAAAAAAACGTAATTTGATAATAAGCTAGCTATTGCCTACGGCTCCGTCTATGAACTACGTAATTTTCTGGGATAAAAATTAACCTATGTCCCTTCCGAGGTCTGAAACTACTCCACACCAAAAATTCATCTCAATTTAAGCGTGGAGAGGTAACATACAGACAGAGTTACTTTCGCATTTTTAATATCAGTACAAAGTATTTTAAATTTAGTTATTTCATGGTGTAAAGGTTGACGACGGCTGGCAAGGCGGGCGGTGGGTGTACCAACACGCAAGGTTTGCAACGGGTTTCAGTTAAACCACCGCGAGTGTACCTTAAGCGCGCCGAATACTAAAAATTAAAATTTAAAAAAAAAACAAAGGGTGTAGGCAACCACGCAGTCGAATGAAAAATGCGAGACAGTGTGCCACAGACTAGTAAGTCCGTTACATTCGTAGCTTTGATGTTTACATTTTTTAAGTGATGCTAGAGTACAAAATTACGTAAGTTTTGTTTAATGGATGGTAATGACTAATGACCTCCTGAAATTTTCTGCGGGTACACCCAATTGCGGGACTCTGTAGATTAGTGCTTGTGAAGTGAACCTAGGGAGGATTGTTGGGACTTTATAATGGTGTTATTATGCTGGTGAGCATTTTTGTTTTGTTTTTTTTTTCTGACTAACAAATCGATTAGTGTTAAAAGTTACGCCTTTAATCAAATAAAATGCAATCAATGGATGGATTTACCAGGTGCCGCAGACGCATATGTGTGTCATATAATACACTATTTTAGTTTTTTTATTATTAAGTTTTTTATTGTGTTATTTTAGATTAAATTTATTGACACTAGCTTTTGCATGCGAGTCTGTCCGTGAAGAATTCGTTTATCGCTATCCCGCGAGAACTATGCAATTTTAAAAACTATCTTACGTCCTTTCTAGGGTCTCAAATTATCTCCAAACAATTTTATTTACTAAATCGACTCTGCAGTAAGTATAAGCATGAAGAGGGGAAGAAACAAACAAACATACTTTCGCATTTATAATATTATTACGGAGTTAGGATTAACTGGTCGACAATTTGTAATAAAAGAAGAAGAAAGAAAGAAAGAAAGAAAGAAAAACATTTGTTTATAACAACAATAACACGTACACAAGCAAAAGTAATGACTTGGGTCTTTACTTGTAATATTCCTAATAATAAAGCTCCTCTAGCGGCACACATCTTCACTATCGAAACTTTACAACGAACGCACGGGCGGTGAGGAGAAAAAAAAGCTCTTAATATTTTACAACTATTTAGTCTACCCCACGTTTTTGCACTAAGGACTCATCGCTGTCAACCGAAAGACGTCCTATCCTGGACATAGGCCTCCCCCAAACAACACTGATATGACTAACCCGCAACAAACAGAAGAGACGAGCGACGGGGGCGCGTCGCACTCCGCGTCGTTTTTGTTCGCAGGCCGCGTCTCTGCCCCGTCTCTTCTGTCTGCTTTGGATCGCGACGCGAACATCAACCTTGAAGTTTATGGCAAAGACTTGTATAGTACGAATATTTCAAAGAATCTATTTTTTTACTAAGTTTTATGACGGGGTGTCCCAGGTAAAACATGAAGTACTCATATTCGCTGGAGGTACTCTAGAGGGTATAACGTATCCCCCTTATATTAATCTGCCGCGATCGAGTGACTCCCCAAATTCCCTCTTAGGCTCCCCTACTATAAAGGACAACACACAGCGAGACAGTCGCACAGAAAGACATAAAGATATGTTTTTTAAAACGAAAGCTAAAACGGAAACTATACGCGAACGCTCTGACAATATTTCTCTTTTTTTTATTTTACATAAATATTTAAATCATCTGATCTCAGAGACATACACTCATCTGATCTGTCCTATAAGACAGTAGTTAAACTTTTTCGGAATTTACCCTTGATCCTTGTGCATTCAAGCTGAACTCATCCATTGCCATTTTATCTGGGTCATACATCGACCATGTCTTTTCTGTAAGAAACAAAAGTTGTCTCTCTTGTGGACATAAAATTAGCGACTTCGATTCAGCAAAATTAGAGCGCGCGCAGACAGAGAGCGGTCTGGAGTTCTGAGTTCCGCGTTCGGAGTTCTGCGCTCTTTCGAATGTACTGAGTCCCTTACGATAACGCACACAGCAGGCGGTCAGACCACGGCGGTCAAAGCGGAACGCCGCGTTCTAGAGTTCTTTTGCCGCCGAGACAGAGAACGCCGCGTTCACCGCGGTGTTTACAGTTACAAATACAGAAAAGCTTGTAAAAAACTGATCAAATTGGTTAGAAAAAGGAGATTATTATATGATTTAAGCCATGTATTCTTCTCGTGTTGTGTTAATTGTACGTGCACCCAATATTTTCTACTTTTTTAGAAGTTTCTAGGCTCCACAAAATCAAAGCATCTTAAGATTTAAAAGCGAAAAAGTTTCCGGGTGCGCCGGTGGGACTTGAACCCACGTCTCCTGGGTATGCGCCCCAACGGGTGTTCTACCAACTGAACCACGTCTCATCCAACCGACCTCCCCGAAATTCTTAGTCGCTTACATACGCCAACAGTGGCGTGTGGTAACATCCACCACAACTATTAGAAGCTATGACTCCTACGTTCCAAATTAGTTGGAAATGCGTAAGAAATGATGTACCACTTCTATTTAATTCAAATACTTACCGGAAACTTTTTCGCTTTTAAATCTTAGGTTCGGTGAGCAGACGTAACTGCTAATAAAATAAATAATATTCAAAGCATCTTCTTCGAAAGATGAACTTTCTAGCGTCATGTTGCACATACAAAAAAATGGAACGCAAGAATTTGACCGCCTCTTGTGTACGTTGGAACTCACGACCGGACAAAACGAAGAACTCTGAACGCAGATCTCGGAACTCCCAGACCGCTCTCTGTCTGCGCGAGCTCTTAAGATTTATTTCAAAGGTCCCACACGCTAATGTAGATTTGACTAATAAATATAGACCTTTAACCTTTACGATGTTCTCTGGAGAGACGCGAACAAAAAAAATGTGTAGATAATGACCTGACCTGTGTCTGATAGGATAGGTCATTAATCTTCGCGTAAGGGTAATTATTTACTCCTAGATTCGTAAATAATGTTGTTCCGTTTTTACACGCAGACGTACGTCCTTAAAAATGAAATACCTATACAGGAGTCTAGAAACAAAACTCTGGAATGTAAAGATCGATGAGATAACCAATGTCAGAGCAACTATGCTTCCCGGAAGCAATTCCGCGGCCAATTGGCTACACCTGGCCCGAGTGGGCAAGCGCACGCGCGTCATCAGGACAACACGCGTCTGCGACCGGACAGCCAGTAGTTAGCAGTGGATCCTTTTCATCATCATCATCATTACATCTAACCCTTAACACGTTGAATGCGGGACGTCTTCACTACAACTCACGCTCTGTGCTATACATACCATTTTTGACTTGTAACATTTTTTCTACTGACATGTTTAATTAGATAAGTTTGTTTTCGCCACAAAATACAGACTTTAATTTGGAAGTTATAAGACATTTAAATAACAAGACGAATTCGACTTGTACCGCATCACGGGGGTAGGGCAAGGTTTGTTATGTCGATAATTTTATAGAGAAGGGAAATATAATGAAACAAAATATCGCTATCGATGTTCACAATTATTTAAAAAAAATTACAAACCTAAATGTTCAAATACGATTTGTTATAGCATTATTGTTTTTCTTATTTTTTGTTTTATAACAGTCAACGCACATTTTACTTCTTGGATCTTTTTGAAACTTGTTGACTTCCTTTTTTGCAGCAATAATTGTAGTTTTCGTAAAGCTACTTGGTCATTTTTTTCTGTGAGTTCAAACACTTTTCACTTTTAGACGACCAGATGGCCTAGTAGGTAGAGAACCTGACTACGAAGCTTGAGGTCCCGGGTTCGATTCCCGCGTCGGGGCAGATATTTGTATGAATAATACGAATATTTGTTCTCGGGTCTTGGGTGTTTAATATGTATTTAAGTATGTATCTATCTATATAAGTATGTTTATCCGTTGCCTTGTACCCATAACACAAGCTATGCTTAGCTTACTTTGGGACTAGGTCAATTGGTGTGAATTGTCCCGTGATAGTTATTTTTTTTTATTTTTTTTTTTTCATAATGTTTTCTACGGCCTATTTCTCGGTGCATTCATTAATGTAAGTATTAGCGAAACTACGTACAAAAACGTCGGTATTAATCACAACACTAGCCTGCACTGGCCAGTTCCCATGGTGCGATACATGGCGGTACTTTACAAGACAGTTTTGGCTGGTACCGCACCAATTACAATTTTTTATCGTCTGCTGCGGTACAAGTCAAATTTGTCTGTATACTTTGAAACTACCTATTGGATATAATTTGAAGTGAGAAACCTAAATGTATACTTGTCTCTTTCTGAATCAAGGGATTTCAATGTCAAATCATTGCCGCACCAGACAGAGGTCGCCTATTTTCAACGCCGCACCAAACGAAAGTCTAATGCAAGTCAAAAATGACTTGTACCGCACTCAACGTGTTAAACCAGTTGACAATCCTGTCAAGACATTCGATTTTGGACCGTAAATGTTGCTAATTTGAATCGGCTTTCATTTCTGTTTGACGGCATATTTTGCCGGTATCGAATATAAGGGTTAAGAGCTCTTGTCGGTGGAGTAATTTCCAGCTTATTCTACATTCCGCTTTTTCTTTCACTTCTTTACATAATAAAACATTTATTCTTCTTTTATTTTCTCCATATTATACCCTACTTGGTGCTCCCCTTTTGTTTTCCATTCTATTTTTCCTTCTAATATAGTCTTAATGTAATTATCGTGCCGTTAGAGATGACCTAACATTTTTCCTCTACTGTTCTCAATTATTTTCAACGAAGATCTTTTTTCGTTAAATATAAGTGTTCCCAATCATTTCATTTGCCAGAATTTCGGTTAATAGAATCTTTATTTCTTATTAAAACAATTTGTCACTTTCCTAGGTCAGAACGTTATAATTATCTAAGTTAGTAGGTATTTGATACCAGCATTTGCCATAAAATATGTAGTTTGTAACTGAACAAAGGGAAAGCTGGTTGATGGTTAAGTGCAGTACTCCTTCATATCTCCATGGAACCAGTAATAGAGCTCAGCAGCATCTGAAACGGTCGAAAAAGCAGAGTACACAAAATCCAGGTGTCTGGGTCCGAACACCACTTTGTCCCATTCGGTACCATGACCCTTGTCCGTGAGGAAATATCAAAGAGGCTAGCCAACGTCACAGGTGACCGAAGAGATGGCAGCTTCCTTGGACAAAGAATAAGCTTAGCTATACAAAGTAAAAACACTGCCAATTTCTTCCGAACCATGCCTAAGGAGATTTCTATCATAACAATACAATAAAGTAAATAAATATCACGGGACATTTCACACCAATTGACCTAGTCCCAAAATAAGCTAAGCAAAGCTTGTGTTATGGGTACTAAGCAACGGATAAACATACTTATATAGATAGATACATACTTAAATACATATTAAACACCCAAGACCCGAGAACAAACATTCGTATTTTTCATACAAATATCTGCCCCGACACGGGAATCGAACCCGGGACCTCAAGCTTCGTAGTCAGGTTCTCTAACCACTAGGCCATCTGGTCGTCTAATACAATACAATACAATACAATACAATACAATACAATACAATACAATACAAGACAATATTCTTTATTGAACACCAAAAACAGTACAGAATAAATTAATAAAAATAAAAATCTCTCATCATTCTCTTTTCATTTTCTTTCTTTTCGCTTTTTTTTATGTACTCTTAAGTCTAGGATGATTGTACTAGTATTTAAATAGTTATAATTTATTTCTTTTTGAATGTTAACAATGTTAATAAATACGCTTCTTCCTTTCTCCCGCCAGCGCAGCCTTCATAAAAATACCACTCATAAATCTCTACAGAATTAAAAATAGAAGCTGTGAGCTCATGAATGTGTATTTACGTAAATTTCCACATTGTGGATGGACTAGACTTAGAATATCAAAATTAACCTAATAAAGCAAACGTTTTCTGACGATGATGTATGTAATGTACTAGATAGAATACCTACTATATTTTACATCGTAGTTGAAATGAGACTGGGTAGGCCACGCCAGCCGCAGGGATCCAAATAGATCCTGTAATGCGATTGTACAACCAAAATAGACCTCTAACAAACTATCTGTTTCACTGTCGGCCGAAACCCAACTGGGTAGAGACCCCAAACTGAAATTCAGTTTTGGTTTAAAATGCTGGTTTCGGTTAGTCACTATTGATCGCTTCACACGTACTAACCAGCACACGTTGCGTAAAGTGTCAACCGATATCGCCACGCGATACCAGTCTTTGGGGAATTTGTCGACTCTAACCAAGCCAGCTGGTTATACATATGTTTGAACAAGGTTCTATTTTCAAACTAAATACAAACTGAAATATAGATGCACAGAAAAAACCCCAGAAAAAAGACCAATGCTGGGAATCGAACCCAGGTCCTCAGCGTTCCGTGCTGCGTGCTTACCCCTACACCACCACTGGTCTAGAAGTTAGCGACGAATCTTTCCCATGCATCGTACACTTCAGTCTGTTATAATAGCTAGCTAGTAGCGCCATCTCTTGGTCCAGGTGAGCGGGTAGCTCCGAAGGAGTGTTGAAGTCTCTCAGTAGAGGGCATAACATAGATGCGCGTTATCACTGCCTAAATGTGATTATAACAGACTGAAGTGTACGATGTATGGGAAAGATTCGTCGCTAACTTCTAGACCAGTGGTGGTGTAGGGGTAAGCACGCAGCACGGAACGCTGAGGACCTGGGTTCGATTCCCAGCATTGGTCTTTTTTCTGGGGTTTTTTCTGTGCATCTATATTTCAGTTTGTATTTAGTTTGAAATAGGTATATGGTTTCACGGGATGACCGTAAAAGTAAAAAAAAAAAAAAATAAAAAATAAATGTAGTTGAAGAAAATAAAAAAATAAATAGAAAAAGATACTTCATACTTAACTTGTAAGGTTCTATTTGGTAAAGGTTGCTGTTTCTATGTACTTTTGTCTTTTTTTGGCCTTTCTCTTAGACCTGCTCAAGAGACACCGTAACGCTTGCTTGTTATTATTGGCCATAAAGGTTGATAGGAACTTGCTTTAAAATGGTTCTCGTGACGCTCTGCCATCTTTAGGTCCATCTTTAGGTTACGTCGACGTTTAGACGACCAGACTGATGGCCTAGTGGTTAGAGAACCTGACTATGAAGCTTGAGGTCCCGGGTTCGATTCCCGTGTCGGGGCAGATATTTGTATGAAAAATACGAATGTTTGTTCTCGGGTCTTGGCTGTTTAAATATGTATTTAAGTATGTATCTAGCCTATAGCCTATCTTGCCTAGTACCCATAACACAAGCTTTCCTAGCTTACTTTGGGACTGGGTCAATTGGTGTGAATTGTCCCGTGATATTTATTTATTTATATTTATATTTATTTATTTTATACGAAGTTAAAAAAAAACGGTTGAGCACACTTAATTTCAAACGCCAAACTTGTTAACGTAAGGTCAAGCTCTCCAATACGTACACATACAATTCACAGGGCCTATTGTGTATCCAGCAAAAACTCGTAAATTTTATAATAACATTTTTCAATGAAATAATAAAATTGGTCGTTTCTTTCTTACTTGTCTTCTTCCAACATTTGTTAGCTATTTGTATGATCATACGCAATCAATGCTATTTTCCGGAATCAAAGTATTTTATGTATTGATCCAGATATTTCATACTAAATACAAACTGAAACATAGATGCACAGAAAAAACCCCAGCAAAAAGAACAATGCTGGGAATCGAACCCAGGTCCTCGGCATTCCGTGCCAGTACCAATAACGACCAGTGATGGTGTAGGGGTAAGCACGCGGCATAAAATGCCGAGGACCTGGGTTCGATTCCCAGCATTGGTCTTTTTTCTGGGGTTTTTTCTGTGCATCTATGTTTCAGTTTGTATTTAGTATGAAATATTACTATTAGTGGATCTTATTATTATTAGTGGATTTCACGGGATGACCGTAAAAGAAAAAAAATTGAAGTTGAATAATAAAAAATACAAAAAGATACTTCAAACCAAACTTGTATTGATCCAGGTTATAAACATCCAAACATTCACTTTATTAGGTATAGTAGGATCAACAGAATAAATCCACTTTCTTTCTTTCTCCTCTCTACATTTGTTGCCTTTGAATCACAACAAGATCACAACGGTTAACTCTAAGGCAGAGCATTTACCGAACGCAAAAGTTATTGCTTCAAGGATCAAAGAGCCACTAAAGTCCTGAGGACTAAACTTTGCCTATTTGCTTTCGTTCCGTATCAAACTACTTAATACATATGCTTTACTACACAATTACCACGAGCATCTCGACTATGATTGTTTCTAGAGTCTTCAACTAGACGGACAAACCACAACATATAAACTGTGTTCTGTTCGGCTTTCGTTCGTTTCCTAAGCTTCTCTTATCGTGAACTTTTTATTTCTCATGAATGTGCATATAAAATGTGTGTTGCCAGTGATGGCATTTGGATTTAAGACGTGGTCCTTAATTGTTGGTCTCTTGGAGATGCTCAGAATCACGCAACGAGCTAGTATTAGTTATCCTCTGGGAGTTTTTTTTTGCGCGATATGTAGAATCCGGAATACGGCAATTCACCGAAGAACTAAAGTCATTGACGTAGCTCGAAGAATATGCAAATTGAACTGGCAATGGGCGAAATAGCTCGAAGAAATGATTTTCTATACCCCCATGTGAATTTGTGGCCGTAATTTTAAGTTGCTTGCTAATTTTCACGTCTCTAGAATTACGTGTTAAGTTTCGAAATTTCACATTGTACTGTCAACCAATTTGATTCCTAGGCCATTATAGAACCTTGTTGCATTAGATTTTTTAGGATTATCAAATTTCCAATCACAATTTGCAATAAAAGTAAAGAGTTTGTACACGTTTTCGCTCCATGACATGAGAAGAAGAAAAAGTTTGGACAGACGCACATTGACAATTGGAAGTAAAGTTTTTTTAAGAGGTGCTAATTATATTTTTTTTCGACAGTCGGCGTTCTGAAGATCGAGAAACTGCAGCTGTTTTATTTTTATCTCCTATTGTTTACTGGAAATATTTTTTTAAGTGTTCGAGTTGACATTTGTGAGATTTTATGGCTGACAAGCCGTTCGTGCTCAGTCCTTAGTAGAAACAGAAAAAAAACGAAGTCATAAGTCACTTTTGTCCATGTCAAACCGTTTGCGTTTCGTTTGCTTTGCGTTTTGGTGTGATTTTTGGACTATTTTTAACGACCTCCGCACAAAATCCGGATTTTCAATTTTACCGCATTTCACCACGACTTATGCACAATAATTGAATCACGATTGAATATTTTTGATCATTATTTTGGAACTAGTTTTTGGACAATGCCAAGTAAACGAAACGCAAACGGTTAGATTTCATTTGACATTGACAATTGGCTTCGTTTTATTTTCTATTTCTACTAAGTACTGAGCACGAACCGCTTGTCAGCCATTAAATCTCACAAATGTCATCTCGAACACTTAAAAAAATATTTCCAGTAAACGATAGGAGATAAAAATAAAACAGCTGCAGTTTCTCGGTCTAGAAGACGACTACTGTCGAAAAAAAAAAATATTTAGCACCTCTTCAAAAAACTTTACTTAGCCAATTCAAGTTATTAATACACAAGCAAACTTCTTTCCTATTTAATATCGTTGACACAGTACATGTTCTCAAAGATCGAGATTTATTTATTTATTTTTATTTATTTATTCATCATAAAATTCAAAAATACAAATAAAAAGCACAAGAAAACTTAAATAATACCACTATTTAGGGATTTTTGAAAGATATCTTCGTCGTTTTCCTAAAACAATGGAACACCACATCCTCCGGCCAGAACTCGGAGCGCAGGAACATCTCTGCTGGTGCTTGGCAGGCACTTGGAGTCTGAATGAGCTAGAAGTTGTGAGCCCTTTGAGACTCGAGCGGGTATATGAACAGCTGGGATCCCTATCATCATCACGCAATAAGCATTCTCGTAAAAGATAAACAAATTGATTCAATATCATATGGCATGGTTCTATAGTGACCAAGGAATCAAATTGGTTGAATGTACATCATCCCGTGGGATATCTACTTACCAAATTTCATCCAAATATATCCAGCAGCTATTTTAGCGTGAAAGAGATAAAAACACGCATTTACAATGTTAGTAGAATTTAAGAGGTACCAATTAGAATTTGAGGGTTGTGAAATCACCTATGACGGTTTATATTAAACTAAAGCCCTATGATTGGCAGAGTCGGCGATGCCTAATAAATAAGTCATGGGGCATCGATTCTTCGCAATCGATGTTTTACCTGCCCCACTGACCGCTTGAATGCTCCATGGGTATCATCGAGTAGATAATCGCACTAAGATTCAGGTGCACCAAGTTACTAGAACAATAATTTTAATTTAAATAGGGGAGATTAGTCCGGGTATGAGGGTAAAACCGGGACATAGCAAAATGGCTTCTTAGCCCTTTACACTCGAGAGAAAAAAATCTCTAACAGCTCCGTGCGACATTGCGTAACTTTATTATTACTTTATAAGGAGTCAAGAAAAAATAACAAAAAAAATCCTGACTGAGCTGGTCTTCCACAATCAGACCCTCTCACGTTCGTGTGGCTCAGGAATAATATGTAACTCGCACGTTCGTGAGGGTCATGATGTGATTGTGTATAAATTTTACATTTAAACGGTTATTGAAGAATTTAAATGAATAAAACACAGTTATAGAAATAAAAACTAAGTAATTCATAATTTAGGCACTAAATCACAGCGATTTCTCAGGCAGCATTACAAAATAATCAACAAAATTATAGTTTACATAACAAAAAATGCTAATTTCTAGCTTAGTTGAGACAATTAATATCTAAATTAGTAAAATTACATGAGATCGTAATCAGACATATATGTTTTGATGTTATTACTTCTTATGATACAATTTAAAAAATAAAATAAAAATATTAGGGGACAATCTTACACAAATCGACCTAGTCCCAAACTAAGCAAAGCTTGTACTATGGGTACTAGACGACGATAAACATACTTATATAGATAAATAAATACTTAAATACATAGAAAACATCCATAACTCAGGAACAAATATTCGTGCTCATCACACAAATAAATGCCCTTACCAGGATTTGAACCCAGGACCTCTTGCTTCGTAGGCAGGGTCACCACCAACTAGGCTAAAGCGGTCGTTTATCACTCGATATGCATAAATACACGTCGCATTTAATTTTTCATCGACTACCGCAGTCTTCCATGCGACATGTCCGAGGGGCCTTTGAATGGAGAAGAGCTTGCAGATTTCAGAGGCGGTCGTTTTTAATTCTACGCCTGTCGTACATCCTAGGTATCTCTTTCATGAAGTCTTTGTCAATGTACTCATGAAAGTACTCTACCGGGGAGCGGACAGGTTTCACTGGTAGCGAGGTGTAATTGTGTGGCTTATCCGTAAACAGAACTCGCTTCCATGTTCGACTTCGAGGTGCGGGCGCTGTTAAGGATCTTCAACTGCGTACATTTCCCCGTGTACGGAAAGATCTACCTCTACCTCTGCCTATTCGATCATTTCTAGGTAAAGATTCCGACCTACCTCGACCTGGTCGTCTTCTAGCTCTGATTTGCAACGGCGAAATAGGGGGCTGTGACAATGTCCCTAGTGGTGGAGTCGCTGGTCGCGGAGAAGGGGGTGGAGAAGATACTCGCGGTGAACTTAACGGAGAGCGTGACCGTGGCCTTACTTCATGCAGAGTAGAAATTTCTTCATCCAAGAGCAAGTCGCCATCACTGGCTAGGTTTTCGAAAAAGTTGGGCGCATCTTTCAAATCATCGTCATCTAAACCTTCAATTTCTGACAGGTTTCCGTCTGCGAGCAGATCTTCTATTATTTTATCGGTCAACGGAGCTCCTAAAATAAGCAAAACATCCCGGTTAGTAAGTCAAGCGTATACATAAATAAGTTATACCTACTAAACCAACATCACAGTACACAACCGAAACCGCACGATCGTGAGAGTTCAATGATACGCAACGCAACCGAAATCACACGATCGTGATAGTTATAATTCAAAAACAAATTTCATATATGTATTTCATTCGAATTAATGCAGATTAATTAAAATATATCACACACACAAGTACTCTTTGCAATCCGATAGTAAATTACGAAGATATTTAATGGTAATTAGTAAAAAAAATCCACTTACGATAGTGAGTCCGACGTTCAAAGAACACATCGATCTCCCACGCCACGTCAATGAGACTGACGAGTCCCGACGCGTACGCATGAGCCTTCTGTATTTCTTGTCTCATTCTAGCATAGCCGCACGATCGATCGACATCGGTTGGGTTCGCAAAAGCGGTTCGCCATACGCGAAATATTTTTTCAAAATCAACACTCAAGATCGTTTCAAGTCGAGTGTAAAGGGTTAAAGTCACACACATATCAACTCGTCTCCGTCAGTTCAGTATTGTTTGTATTGTTTGTATTGTTTGTATGAAACTCCCTACCTGCAACGCACACAAATTGGAGCCGTAACGTAATCGCCTCGTTGTAATTTTACATATTATTTGGGCGTCTAGAATAACATATT
This sequence comes from Archips crataeganus, assembly GCA_947859365.1. NCBI lineage: Eukaryota > Metazoa > Arthropoda > Insecta > Lepidoptera > Tortricidae > Archips > Archips crataeganus. Next base: position 20,251,693 of record OX402050.1, read on the forward strand.
AATTATGGCTATACCGTTTATGTGAGTCCTCGCTCGCACGGTACAGGGGCTGGGGGGTATGACGACATGATTGTGACATGGAGCTGATCTGATAATGAAGCTGGAAGGTGGCCATAGGAATTCTTTAATAAAACGACACAACCCCGTCGAGTTTGGGCTCGTTTGATTTGTCTTGATAAAATTAAAAGAAAAAAACTTTTAAAAACAAATTTTTACTAAGTAGATGTTAATAAAAAGAACTAAAAAGCTGAAAATAATTTAATTCTGATATAAAATAGACCATGCATTAAATCTTTGCGTTTTTATCACAGTCCCAATATTTTTAATAAAAGCGTGTTATATTTTGACGTCAAGAGAAATAATGAAGCTGTAACACGCTTTTATTGGAAAAATTGGGACTGTCATAAAAACACAAAGATTAATGCATGATCTATTTTTTGTCAGAATTAAATTATTTTCAGCTTTTTACTTCTTTTTACTTCGAGTCATGTCCACATTATTGCGATCAATGACGTTAATCCGTCCGATCCCTGGCATGTTATTTGTATAAATGTTTCAGCCAAAAATGTGCTAGCTACAGGCTTCTATATTACGGGGCTATAACTTAGTACCTTTACGTTTTCCATGTTGGTAATACGTAAAATTTCGATTGGAAACCACCATCGCGTGTTTACGCAAGAATTTCGATGTGGAATTACACAAAGCCGTTAAGCTTTGTCACGAGGCCTTGAACTATATTTTGGATCTATAAAAGAACTTACTTGAAATTGGGTGGAATACTTAGGTGCGATAAGATTATTTTGTGATTTCGTTACCACAGAATAATCGCTGCTACCTGTACAGTAAATATTAACACTTCTATTCCAGGTTACACGTCTCACTGCACAATGTTTTAGAAATAATTTAGTAAAATTTTTTTAGGAAAGAGTTAAAAACGGTAAAAAAACACGTTTCTTGTATGACGACTCAATTTCTTTTATTTTTACTATTATTTGTTACAGCAGCTACAGTAATACGTCATAGGTGAAAATTACAAGTGTCTAGCTATATTACGGTTCAAGAGATTGAACCCTAAAATTACTTAACCTCCATTTCAATTTGTGCACTGGGTAAATAAACAGTGTTTTTGTGGCATTTTTTCGTTATTACCGTCTCATCATTATTGTTAAAAGGTAGGTATGATGCTTCGAGTTAACTTTTTTCCAAACAAGACGAAGTGCTAATGAGTCAAGTTTGACCACAGTTGTTACAATTTGGGACTCAGTTGTGGCAATAATCGTGGGTGGGTAAAGACGATTGAACTGAGCGGTCAAAATGCTTGAATATTCACCCCACTACTACATACAGGTTACGTTTTTCACCTATAGTATATCACCATCGTTTACATGCAGTCGAGAAAACTAAATTGCCTACCAGGATGGGACCTTTTTGTTGCAAAGGTCATGTTGACATTCCCTGCATCCGCCAAAGAAATAATTGGGTAATTGGCTGTGAAGAGGTTCCACCATGCGACGCGGTTCAGTTTCCTCGACAGCACGTATGCACATGAAACTTTGCTAAGTTTGTCTTTTTTTTTCAGATACCCTGGCCTCATTGGGATGTCCTCCTCCGCGCGACTTCTCCCCTTCGTCCCTCAAAATGATACCAGTCTCCTGGCCAACCACACTTTTTTTCTTGATATGGTAAGATATTACTCTCAGATTGCATAGTAAATACTAAATAATGACGCAAAGATAGTTGAAAAAGGGTTCGCCTACCAAAAGGCTTCTTTTTTGCCACTTTTTAAGAAATCTAACCAAAAAATGGAAACAACCATACATATGACCATTTTGCTGACCGTCCGCCTGTCATACTGTGAAGATCTTTTTTTTTAGATCATTAATATCTTTGGGCTATAGCTCACTATAGTGTGGCACACTATAGTGTGTGACAAACGCAAATAAAATAAAGTTAATTCGATCAAGTGACATAATCCTTTTAAAATGTGTTCATAAACAAAAACCCTGAGAATCAAAAGCTAAGATGACCGGATGGCCTAGTGGTTAGAGAACCTGACTACGAAGCTTGAGGTTCCGGGTCCGATTCGATTGGGGCTAGGTCAATTGGTGATGTCTATTTTTTGCAATGTATAATAAATCGAAAACCATTTCGAGATAAATGCTTTTTAACTCGTTTTCTGTAGTTATTTAATTTTAATATTTTGTAATGAATTTATAATATAATAAATAAGCAACGACCTTCATTTGACATTGGTGTAAATTGCGTGACCGGTTCAAGTCGTACTTTATTCTGTGTGGTTAGAATTCTTCACAATTTATTCGTGGATTATACTACGGAGTTTGATTTGGACCCGCTGTCTGACATCTAGCACTTTGACAGTGCCAGTAAAGTGACACAGTGTATAGTGTACCACTACGCAAAAAATAATTAAAGGGGTTGCCTTATCGTACGCATTTAGACTATAGATTTAGAAATTTGGCATTGTGGGAGCCTTCAATTATAATCTGACGTCATCAACTAAAATAGTTTCAATAATTAATTTTGAAAAAAGTAGAGAACTAAATGACAAAATATTGAAATTAGTTTCTTATAATTGACTTTTCTATACAAAAACAATATAAAAACCACTGGTAATTTTTTTTAGACATTCCCAATTGGTGTCAGTTTTATTGTCCCGTGACTTTTTTATATTTATGTTATTGATGGTACTCCTCGTTAACATCAAATTCTCAATTTTGTCAAACGGTTAGGCATCACAGCACAGATGAAGGAACTCCACAAAACAGTGAACCTCGAAAATAACTCAGTCTGTCATAAAAATTCTGTGAAGGACAAACATATTATTTGCTAATTTTTTCCCACCCATGCGTGAGTATGTTTCGGCCACCATCATCATATCAGGCAAAAGATGTCCACAGCTGAAGAAAGGCCTCCTCCAAAAAGTTCCGCAAACGATCTGACCTACGCTGCCCATATCTAAATGGTTTTTGCGAGTTTTACAAAATCGTCGTTCCATCTTGTTGGGAGTCTTCCCACGCCACGTATTCTGGTTTCAAAAGATATTCATTAATTTATACATTCAGATTTATGCTCATTACATTAGTAGATCGTAGTTTTACAAGGTGGTTTGTACGTATATGACACTCTTTTTTGAGATAGAATATTAATCTACCTTTAAATACCTTTTTAGCTATACTTATACTAAACTAATGTTTTATAAATAATTATAAAAGAAGTATATCTAGATGAACTACGGCCCAAATCCTCTAATTATGAGACGAGGCCTTAGTCCAGTCAAGCTTTAGATATAATTCCGCGCCCAACATATTTTTAACTTTACAAAACAAAACACTAAATTATCAATAAAACTGCCCTAGGAACACTTACTTAATTTGTGACTTTGAACAGTTCCTCAGTATTTTAAAGTTCAAAGGGCACTTTAATACGACAAAAAGGTGATAAAACTGATAAAGTGGTGATAAAAATAACATCACGTCCGTTATATCAGTCCAAATGGCTAGTTAACAAATTAGATGTAAACTACCCCAAGGTGGTAGGCGCGAAGGTGTTCAAGGGTATATTTTTCACTGTCTCGACTATCTTGGTGATCAATCTTGCTTGGACCATCGAGTTACCTAACGTGTTACCTTGAACTTTTGACGAGCACCCATTTATTATGTAAAAACTATAGGGTAGGGCTATAAAGCGTTTCAACCACCAATCCCGTGTGTAACGAAATTCTAAGGATCAAGTCCACGAACTGAAACCATTTGCAATTTTGCGACTACATACCGCACCACGCGTGGTGGTCATTGGGATTTCTAGTTGACGGACATATATTTTGTTGACGACTATATCTACCTCGGACATACAGTCCGAATAGGTAGGTTCAACTTCAAGAAAGAGGTCAATCGACGAATTCGTCTGGGCTGGACAGCGTTCGGGAAGCTCCGCAATATCTTGTCATCTAATATACCCACAGAAATAATAATAAAGAGGATAGAAATGCCTTAGTTCCTATTTTCTTCCGGAACTCGTGTCGCTGCTTCATCCCCTCTACTTACTGTGTTAATGCACACTCGCAAAAGACCGGGACCGTACTACGCAATCACGCACACAATTACTAATCATTTTGCTTACAAACAATTATGAACCTTACACCTTAGAGATAGCGTTAAATAACACTCAACGTAATTCATACCCACATTTACACAACGGCGCTCTTTATTGGCCGCGTCGGCATTATGTCTGTACTAGTCGTAACCTGTTTTTAGTCCGTACCACGAACTTTTGTGCAAGACAGAAGGGTTATCAAAAATTACTTTACATTGCTGCGTATAATTCAAAACGATCTGCGTTTTTATGGGCATAAGTAGCAATGGTATATGAAGTTTCGTGTTAATAACGTGTAAACCAATATTTCATAATGAAATATTTTCTCAAGTTGTATTTTGATATAAACCGCATTATTACATTAAATTAATACATACCAATGAAATGTAATCCCCTTATTAGTGTAATTACACAGTGTGGACGAGTTTCCGCAATTGCTAATGCTGCAAAACACCATTTTAAAGCACTTGTTATCATACCCACGTTTCAAATAGCACTGAGCCACAAGTCGCGCGCTTGTGACCTACGAGTCACAAGCGCGGCGCCAAGGTCACGCGTCTAAGGCACTTCTATCCTCTTTATTATTATTTCTGTGAATATACCGCAGTATCCGAAGTCAAAAGTCTTTGACGAGTGTGTGTTCCAGTGATGACTTATGGCACTGAGACGTGGCCGCTAACGATGGGCCTCATAAGAAAGCACAAAGTCACTCAGAGGGCGATGGAGAGGGCTATGCTTGGAGTTTCTCTGCGTGATCGCATTAGAAATGATGAAATCCGCGCAATAACTTAAGTCACCGACATATCTCAAAGAATCGCTTAATTTTTTCACAGTTAAAAGTGACTGTAGATTTGAGTATATGGTTTTAATTTCAACTCGATACCTCCCGCGCTCCCGAGGTAAAGGGTCTTAACAGACGGATGGACGGACGGACGGACAACAAAGTGATCCTATAAGGGTTCCGTTTATTCCTATAGAGCTACGGAACCCTAAACCCCATGTACTTTTTTTGACGTCTAGTTACATACCAAATTTTACCCAAAATCCATAATAAATGATTAAGCGTGAACATAGACACAAGCACTGCCAAACTTTCGAATTTATAATCAATCACCTATTGTAGAATTGAGTTGTTAAATATCAAACTCCAATATGCCCGCAATAAATTACAAGGAGATATGATCCTTACAAACGATGAAAATAAGGATCATATCTCCATGTCATTTATTGTGGACATATTTAAGTTTGATATTTATCAACTCAATTGATAGCGTAAGCAGTATTTTGTTTCAAGGAGTGTTTGCTTTAGATAGAAGAGTAAAGTTTACAAAATTAATGTTAATATTAAATTTAAAGGTCTTAGTCGTGTTTTATTGTTAAGGATTGTTAGTTAACGAAAACATCGTTGTTTCAGGTGTAATAATTTTGTTCGTTAACATTTTCATAGGTATGTTTTTATTTGACCACTTGCCTAGTACGTACTCGGTGTGTAATCAATCACCATTATAAAATTCAACATCAGAGCTATTTATATTAAATTGAATTCGATTTCAATTTATTTCGATAATAATTTACACTGTGTCGGATATTAAATTTTATTAAACAGTGAAAAATAGCCTCCTTCCAAAAATCTTAATTAAACTTATCTTATTCTAATAAACTGAACCGAACCGAATTAGATTCGGCTGGGCAGCGTTCGGGAAACTCCGCAACATCTTGTCATCCAATATACCGCAGTGTCTCATGTCAAAAGTCTTTGACCAGTGTGTGTTGCCAGTGATGACTTATGGCACTAAGACGTGGCCGCTAACGATGGGCCTCATAAGAAAGCTCAAAGTCACTCATAGGGCGATGGAGAGGGCATGCTCGGAGTTTCTCTGCGGGATCGCATTAGAAATGATGAAATCCGTGCAAGAACTAAAGTCACTGACATAGCTCGAAGAATCGCTAGACTCAAGTGGCAGTGGGCAGGGCACATCGCTCGTAGAACTGATGGCCGATGGGGCAATAAGGTTCTCGATTGGCGTCCACGGACCGGAAGACGCAGTGTAGGTAGGCCTCCAACAAGATGAAGCAATGACCTGGTTAAGGTTGCGGGAATGCATTGGATACGGATCGCGCAGGATCGATCTGTTTGGCTAGCCTTGGAGGAGGCCTATGTTCAGTAGTGGACGTCTTTCAGCTAAAATGACGATGATTGCACTTGAGAAAATATACCTGAACATCTGGTCAAATACCCGAATAAGAATACAGCCATATTCGGATGTTTTGACCATGTAATAGAATCAACGTTTGCATGTGAATCAGAATGGCTAATGGGGCAATAAAGTTCTAGAATGGCAATCGTGAACTTGTGACGTGGCGTGGGAAGACCCCCACAAGATGGACATTTTATATGCGGGCAGCGCAGGTCTGATGATAGAGGAATTTTTTAGGGGAGATCTTTGTCCAGCAGTGGATGTTTTTTGGCTGATTAAAATGATGATCATTAAAAGTCTTCTTGGTAGTCGGGTGAAAAGAGCTTTCAGCAACTAGGTAACCGAGAAAACCGGGCAAGTGCGAGTCGGACTCGTGCACCGAGGGTTTGTATAAATTTTTGGGTATGTCAAAATAATATGGCCGTAAACAGCCGAAACTATAATAATCCTGTGTTAGCAGAACCCAGCTTCTAAGTAAAATGTACGCAGTGCGAGATCATTTTATATTCGTGTTTGGGACCCCCTTGGACTCCCTAATTGCAAAATTTTTACGTATGCTGATGATACAGCAGTCGTTATAGATGGATCCGATTGGGAGGATGTCAGGTTGATTGCTGAGAGCAATATGAACATAATTAGTGGTTGGCTGTCACAAAACCTTTTGACGCTTAATTTAACCAAAACTCACTTTATCCCTTTCTCAATCAAAAATAATTCCCAACCCCCGTCCAATTACAAAATAACCATCCACTCAAATTGTAACGTTAACAACTGTCATTGCTTGCCTATTTCACAAGTTCAACATATAAAATATCTTGGGGTTTTCGTAGATAGTAATCTTAACTGGTATCCTCAAATTGATATGCTTACTTCAAGAGTTAGGCGCCTCATTCATATCTTCAAAACTCTCAGACAGTCAGCTGATAAAGATACTCTTGCCATTGTTTACTCTGCACTCTGCGCGTCAGTGCTAACTTACTGTGTGCCTGCTTGGGGCTGCGCTGCAAAGACCTCGTTCCTAAAAATTGAGAGAGCGCAGAGAGCTGTTCTGAAAGTCATGTACCGCAAAGCGAAAAAATTTCCAACTAAAGAACTTTATATGACTACAAAAGTGCTGACAGTGAGACAGCTGTTTGTGCTCCGCCTGATCCTTCGAAAGCATTCTCAGGTACCACCCGTTGACCCCGTAAAAAGATACACTAGTAGGGTATGCTCCATAGTTCCACATAAAACTAAATTTTCTAATCGACAATATTACGTATCCAGTTCAAAGATTTATAACACAACTAATCGTATCCTAAATATTTATCCATTGAATAAATTTGAAGTTAAACGTCAAGTGTCAAATTGGCTACAAAAACTTAGCTATGACGACACTGAATTGATCTTACCAAACTCGGCATGATTCACAACACACACACACATACATACGCACAAACACACACACACACACACACACACACACACACACACACACACACACTCACACTCACTCACTCACATACTCAAACACGCACGCATATGCTCATTCACCTCGTTTACCCACACAAACTTAATGTTTATTATTCTTAGTTTTTAGTCTGTCTGTCGCATAGAAGTCTGATAGTGGTACATATTGTAAACTTTTCAAGCAGCGGTAACGCGTCGAACGCTGATACTCCAAAACACAGGCTTTTGCTTAGTTTGGAGGCCAGAGTTATAACTAATTAAATGTGCAAATTGTTTTTATCTTCTTTTTCGTGCTGACAGAAATATGTTTGTCCTTCATTGTTTGTACAACTATATATGAATAAATGATTATTATTATTATTATTATTATTATTTTTTATTATTAATAATATTTAATATGGCTATATTTTTATTATTCGTTGTTGTAGCGGCCACAGTAACACAATAATAACGACCGCTTTAGCCTAGTTGGTAGTGACCCTGCCTACGAAGCAAGAGGTCCTGGGTTCGAATCCCGGTAAGGGCATTTATTTGTGTGATGAGCATGAATATTTGTTCCTGAGTTATGAACGTTTTCTATGTATTTAAGTATTTATTTATCTATATAAGTATGTTTATCGTCGTCTAGTACCCATAGTACAAGCTTTGCTTAGTTTGGGGCTAGGTCGATTTGTGTAAGATTGTCCCCTAATATATTTTTTTTTTATTTATAATCGGTGAAAATTACAAGTGTCTAGTTAACGCCATTATAAAGATCGAGTTAACAACGCTGAAGAAAACACTACGTTTAATATATTATGACGATCTTCTTTATTTTAACTTTAGATTATTGTTAGTATTTGTTGTTAATAGGGTCCCGTTTTTACCCTTTGGGTACAGAATCATAAAAAAGACAAATTTAAATGGCAACAATCTGCCTTACCGGATATAATATGTAAAACGCTATTATTAGACAAGTCTTTCCTCAAACGCCGTTCAACAGAAAACCAAATTTGTTGTACGTCATTCTTCATCCAGTTAAAAACTTTCCATATTTTCGAGCATTTTTGTAAACAAAAACAGATTGATTGTGGTTCGTTTCCAATTTTATTCTCTGAAAATAAATACTTTCTTTTGTTTTCTTCGTTTACTTCGTCAGCATGCAACCAAACCAGTTTTGGCCGGCACGCTATTGCTGGGCGAGATATTTTCATTTGTTTCTGTTAATTAGTGGTATTGGGGTGATGTCATTGCCATTTTGTGACTAATCGCAACTAAGTAAAAATTAAAAAAAAAATCAGAATGGGATGATGATGATACGGAAGCCTAAATTTGTAAATTACTTCCTTCTTCCCCAGTATTTTTTCATGTGTTAGTTTAGGACATATTCAATCAGATATTCTACGTGGGCGGTCATGTATCAAACAAATTTACATAATAGGATTTTGTAAAGACCGACCCCCCAGTGCCCAGCGGGAGAATGCATGCTCCTCTCCCGGCCTTCCAGCAAATGGCTGAGGCAGGACATTGTGGGTAGATTAAGTCCCCTCCCTACCCCTCCCCTTCTCAAAATTTAAAGCACGCGTTTTTTTTATTGACAATCAATAGAGAAGGGGACTTGTGACCGGGTTTTTTAATCCGTGCAAGTCGGACACTGTCTGGGCCCTCCATTCCCAGTTCGTCCGAAGGGATTTTTCCCGAGCACAAGTCACCCTTCCTACCCTAAAGTAAAAAACAGCAAAGACTTCGCGTCTTTGGCCCCTCTGGCGACTCATCAAAAAAAAAAAGTAGGATTTTGTTCGGAGAAACAGATCTGAAAAAAAAATTACTGGTAGGTATAGTCGACCAAGTAAGTGCTTTACCATTTTTTGTGACAGTTCCTACATCAGAATAAAAACAATAAGGCTAATTGTCACATTGACTTGTAAGTGAAAAATAGCCTTTGATGTCTTAAGTCATACAACTGACATTGAACTTTAGGGTGGTAAAGGAGTTTCTTGGTCGACTATATGTGAGCTTTTGATAGTATCTTAACGAAGATGCTTACTAAATTTTATTGAAATGAGGCTAGTTAATTTTTAAATTATTTAATTCCATAATCCTGAAGTTTCGAATTATTCAGCAATTGAAAAATCAAATAATTTATTGCATCAGGCGTTACTGGACTTTTTTTTATTTGGTTGGTTTTGTTCCCATACAAAGCAATTTATTATTACCAAATGTTTCAAGGCAATGCTGCTTATTTCTAATACAAAATAGTACCTACTTAACAGTATTGGCGTAAGCAAACGATTAGGTTAGGTATTCTAGTGGATTTTTACGGGGCTTATATCACGAAAAACTTCGTCTTTTACAAAACCTGAATATTCATTTAGCAAAAATTCTTCTACTAAAAATAAAAAAGCAATAAAATAGTCTTTCTTTAAAACAAATTAAATTCAATTAAAATTATTTAAAGGTCTTTCCTTCGGTGTCACATGGCGATGGGACGTCTAAGCAACAGTTCAAATACCTTGTTTCACAATGTTCGTTAATTGTAAATATTGGTTCCAAGGACACAAGTCTAGCCAGCAAAATCGGTTTTATTATTCAGGTACTTGGCTTTGTTATGAGTTGTTAATACCTATGTTTGTAACAGGCTGATATACAAGAGAAAATACGTACATTCAAATTGATTTAGCCAAAATCTTGAATCCAAATCCAAATCCCAATCCATATTAGGTACTATAAGGGGGACGGACGACTTTAAACATGAAACAACCGTGAGACTCACTCATAGGGAAAATAAACGGATCACTCACGTCTTAAAACGAGTTTAACTCATAGGACCTAAGAATAGGTAGGTAGCTAGATAGGAGTTTAAGGTAGGTAAGTTTAGTGTGCGCGCGTTTGGCAGTCGCCGTGACGTGTGACTCCGGGAAGAAGTGCTACGGATTACCCTATTTTAGATTATTTTCATAATTGGGTCGGACGATGTGGTAAAAGCCGCTGGTTCAAGGTGGATGCAAGCCGATCTAACCGTAGTGATTGGGTATCAAGAAGGGAGGCCTAAGTCCAACAGTAAAGAAAATAAAGAAAGAAGACATTTATTCACTTTTACAAGACACACATACCTATACAAGAAATTACACACAATTTCACACAAATGAAAAAACAAGGATAACAAACAATGGAGCAATAAATAAACATTTACATACACAGCTCTGCATGTGTGTCCCCGCAAAAGTGAAACGGTCGCTGACTCAGCATTATGCTGAGGCGTTAGACGCCTGCAGCGCTGATTTTCTGTCAGAACCGCCTGTGACTCACTCACGGAACGATACACAAATATACTATATGAATCACTTACCTATACAGAAATGAATAGGATAGGATTATTCGCGGCAGTTCCTTTGGCTGTTCCTTCGAAGAAACTATTGCGATATTTTTTTTGGCACTAGTACCTTCACAAGAGGTGAAGGAAGAACTGCGTTTATATTTTCGACTTTGTTCCTATGCCAGAACTGAAGGTGCTACTGCGTGAAGGAACAGAGGCGAAAAAATAAACGCAGTTCTTCCTTCACCTCTTGTGAAGGTACTAGTGCGAAAAAAATACGCAATAGTTCCTTCGAAGGAACAGCTAAAAGTACTACCGCGAATAATTCCAGCAATAGCAAATATACTATAGGCATACTAAATTTTTTATACCGTGCTTATTAATTCATCATCAGCCTATAACAGTCCACTATTGGACATAGGCCTCCCCCAATGAGCGCCATTGCGCCCTGTCCTCGGCTAGACGCATCCAGCTTCTACCAGCAGCCTTTCGCAGATCGTCACTCCACCTGGCCGGAGGGCGTCCTACACTACGTTTGCCAAGACGCGGTCTCCACTCAAGAACTCGTTTACTCCAACGGTTGTCGGTTCTTCGATAGTAGTGGTAGAGCCATGTTGTAGCTAGCCGCTGCATCACGAATGGGCCGGCTCGTCCGGGGCAGTACCACCCTCTCACAGAACACCGGCGTGAAGCAGCAGTAATCCTGCTTGCGTTTCGTACGGTCAGTGAGAGTGCCGGGGGCCCAATACCTCACCCCTTCCCTCTTCCCCTCCCTCACCCCCTTCCCCTGTTCCCTTTCCTTTAGGGCCGACAACGCACTGGCATCGCGTAAAGCGCTGCGGTTGTCTATGGACAGTGGTGATCATTTAAAATCAGGTGACCCACTAGTTCGTTTGTCTGGCCTTTCTAACATAAAAAAAAAAAGATATGACCAGCCCACTGCCACTTCAACTTGCTAATTCTCTGAGCTATGTCGATGACCTTAGTTCTGTGTCGGATATCCTCTTATTAATTAATATTGAAAATACTTGTAAAACGCCAGACATTGATAAATATCTTTTTAGGGTTCCGTACCCAAAGGGTAAAAACGGGACTCTATTACTGAGGCTCCGCTGTCCGTCCACCTGTCCGCTTGTCCGCCTCTCCGTCTGTCCGTCTGTCCGTCTGTCCGTCTGTCCGTCTGTCCGTTTGTCAGTCTGTCCGTTTTTCAGTCTGTCCGTCTCTCCGTATATCCGTCTGTCACCAGGCTATATCTCATGAACCGTGATAGCTAGACAACAACAAACACTAAACAACAGAATAAAATAAATATTTAAGGGGGCTCCCATACAACAAACGTGATTTTTTTTGCTCGTTTTTGCTCGATGTTGATAACGGCAACAGGCAGACGCTTGAAATATTCGCAGAATATTTAGTTATGCATTATTCATTTTAAAAATAAATTGTTAAATTAAAACAAATATATATTGCGGGCTCCCATACAACAAACGTTACTTTTTTGCCGTTTTTATAGATAATGGCACAGACGCAACCCTTCGTTCGCGAGTCCGACTAGCACTTGGCCGGTTTTTATTACTTCAACGTGCCTAAAATACCTTCCCTAAATTCGTCATCAGCTCTCGGGCTATAAAGCACACCTCAATGACGTACTCACGGTCACTAGATTAGATTGCAGCTATGGAGCTGTGTCCACGGCCATAGATTACGCTGCAGTACAAACATGCAGGCTTCTTATCGCGTTGATTCATGGCTCCCCTGGCCTCGACCGCGACCTTCTTGTCTGACTGAATTTAATTACTGTTTGCCCTTTAGGGCTTAGAACATGGGCTAAATTTAGGAACGGCCCAACACGGTTTGCGAGCGGTAATTCAATCGTTTGGGAGAGGATAGGAATGGGTTGAGCTTGGTATGAGCCTGATTCCTGTTAATTCGCATTGTAAATAAATAAATAAACAAAATAAATAAGGCTCATCCCAAACTCAGCCCAAACCTCTCGCAAACCAGTGATTTTTGGCGTTCCTGAATAGCAGTTCAAACCAAACCCAACCCAAACGATTGAATTACCGCTACCAAACCCGTGAGGGCCCGTTCCTGAATTTAGCCCCTGTTTTATCGGCATTTGTGTGAAATTCTTGAAAATTATTGGGTCTGCAATGGAACTGAAGGTTAGGAGAATATAGTTTCTGAGAGGAGGCCTGTGCCGCAGTATCCCACCCAAAAAATAACGGTAACCTGGTACTGAGCGAAAGGCCAAGTTATTTATAGCTCTTGAAAAAAACGTTTTATTTAGAAGCATTATTCAGGATTACATATTATGACAAAAAAAAATTAAAAATCCTATATTTTTACACTTGACTGTACCTATACAGGGTTATTTGTAATTCACTAGCATCCGTTTAACCCAAAACTGCCACCACTTAAACAAATGTTTTTTGTTTTATGGCTTTTGTCATAACTTAATATTTTTGGTGTAATAACGTTTTGAAAATTTGAGATTACCTCTTATTTTTACGATACTCTGTGTATTTGTATGGGAAAAAAGTGCTTCATTTTAAAAAGTCGTAAAACAAAAAAAAATTGTTTGAGTGATAGGAATTCAGGGTTAAGAGAATGTCAGTGAATTACAAATAACCATGTATAGACTGGGATGATGATGATGATGATGATGATGAAAGTGTGTACCACCTGTATTTATCTGCAGATAAAATCTTCACATCTTTCGATATAATGTCGATGATTATTTAAAAGCGAAAAAGTTTTTCGGGTGCGCCGGTGGGATTCGAACCCACGTCTCCTGGGTATGCGCCCCAACGGGTGTTCTACCAATTGAACCACGTCGCATCCAACCGACTTCCCCGAAATTCTTAATCGCTTACATACACCAACAGTGGCGTGTGTCGGGGGAGTCGGTTGGATGCGACGTGGTTCAATTGGTAGAACACTCGTTGGGGCGCATACCCAGGAGACGTGGGTTCGAATCCCACCGGCGCACCCGAAAAACTTTTTCGCTTTTAAATAATCTTAGATTAGGTGAGCAGCCGTACTGCTAATAAAATAAATAATATAATGTCGATGGTCACAGATACCTTACGATAAAATATAAATCATCTGCGATGTGTGTAGTACACCATTGAATTGTATAGAGAGCGATATTGACAGATTCTGATATGCGATACAGATATCTTACTGCATCTGCGCTGTGTGTGACTCGCTCGCCAACTTAGATAAAATACTTGATCAAAACCCTTATATTTCAGTCATTTCACGGCGATATTAAAAGGGAGTTAGTATTACAAGTGCTCTTTAACTTCGTCGAAACATGCCACAAACCAATAAAAAGACGGTAAAACTAACAGAATTAAGTATATCGATTACTATGATAAAATGAATATTCTCGTTACAAACGGTATACCGCAAAATTCATCGGGTCAAAGGTTTTCTGGGAATGTTATTAACCGGAGCGTGAGGCGAAGAATTTCAGATTAGATTTTTATATTAAACGGGGATTGTTAAGGTTTGGTTTCAGTTCTGTAGTCAGATTTGTGCTTTTGCGAAAATATGGGTGCAGAATAGTGATGTGCCTGGGTGAGAGACCAAAAAGTTTGATCACGTTAAATCGTAGTTAGCAATTCAAAACGACTGACTGGAAAAACCGGTTGTCTGTAAAGTCGGTTTACGGACGATAGTTTAACGTGACAACGTCATAACAAAACATTAAAAAGAAATGAAACCAGGCAGTCACCCATAGGATAAGGTAGGATAGAATTATATATTAGAACTAGCTTTTGCCCGCGACTTCGTACGCGAAGACAATAACGTAATTTGGCACACAGGTAAGATTACATGGAGTAACACACAAGTCAGGAAAATGCAAAGTTCCCGCGGAATATGAATAAGTGAATTCTATAGTCGCTATGCCGAGGTGGCGTAGTGGTTTGACCTATGGTCTCTTAAGCAGAGGGTCGTGGGTTTGAGCCTAGGCTGGCACCTCTGAGTTTTTCCGAATTCATGTGCTAAATTACGTTTGAAATTTACTATGGGCTTTACAGTGAAGAAAAACATCGCGAGGAAAGCTGCACACTGCTACGGCCCAGCCCAAGTCCTCTCGTTCTGGGAGGTGTGCCTGATTGAAACAGGCTTATGACATCACGGGAAAGCGCAAAGTAAAGCTCGCGCGGGATATTGACATTACCTAGGGAGTGAAGTCGAGGCGGGCAAATAGCTTTATAACATTAATAAGAGCAGGATTCAATTAGCTTATGAAGTTAAACTGAAATATTATAATTTCCCATAAAAATGACGTGGGAAGTAGACGATTTCCAGGCCAAGGCGGCCCATCGATTGCTTGAGCCCGCACGCCATGTCACTATTTTCAGATTCGTAACATGCCCACTTGTTAAATCGTATAGTTTTATGTTTATTTCCATATTTTGTGGGCAAAAGTAAAGAGAACACGTCGTGAGTGGCAACTTTACTGCGCAATTCTATTTAATTTAATTCTGAGTTTCTATTCAAATGTTTAACTTATTTTGCGTTTTGTATTTTACAATACATTTGCTCGAAAAATTCACTTTCAAAGGATGTATACATGGCTCGTAAGTTCATTTTACCGCACTAGTGCGATTTTTTTACAGTTTTTTTAATTCTCCATTTTAAGTTTACAAGCAAAGAGTTTTAAGTTACAAAAATAAAAAATTATCGATTTATACGTAGAAAAATGTATAAACATACAAAACTATGTAATGAATTTGCAAAATTGATTGTTCTTATTATAAACTGTAATTTAATTACCGCAGATTTTAATGATTTCCAACTTTTATTTATTCGAAAAAATCGCAGTGGCTGAACGCGTCGAACCTTTGCCTGATAATTTTAGTTAACCTAATTAAAAACAAAACTTACGCATGCGCATTACGGACGCGCAATTTTTGTAAAACTTTGCGTTGTTTTGAGTTGTTGATTATAGTATATGTACAAAAAAATAAAAATTTTAAATAAAAAATATAACCTCCTTCAAAAAACATCCAAAAAACTATGAAATAATAATTGAACCAAACCGACCACAATAAGCATGAAAATATCTTTCTTCTAATCTGTTCGAAGTCGGTGCCTCAGCTCGAGCCAGCAGGAGTGGACCTAGTAATCTAACTTACCTACATACCTACTATCTATAGGGCTTCTACACTCCTGCTGGCTCGTGCTGAGGCACCGACTTCGAACAGATTAGAAGAAAGATATTTTCATGCTTATTGTGGTCGGTTTGGTTCAATTATTATTTCATAGTTTTTTGGATGTTTTTTGAAGGAGGTTATATTTTTTATTTAAAATTTTTATTTTTTGCTTTTTAGTTATTTCTGTTAAAATATATGCGTAGGATAAAATCATCAGTTTGACTTCGAAATAAGTTTATGTTGAAAATTCTATTTTTAATGCTCGACGGGGTTGCGTCGTTTTATTACAGAGTTCCATGATACTTTCTGAATGCAAATGCTCGACTTGTCACCGAAAATACTAAAGTCGCTATACTTTTTTCTTGAATTTTTGAGGAGTTTCTTCAATTCCTCATGGATCCCATCATCAGAACTGGATTCTGGTAAAAACGGGACCAACCTTGAAGCCTGTGCTTTCACACAACGAAAAAATCTTCCAAATCGGATCATAAATGACGGAGTTCTGAGGTAACACACGTTAAAAAAAAAAAAAGAACATACAATCGAATTGAGAACCTCCTCCTTTTTTTGAAGTCGGTTAAAAACCAAACAAAATGAGTGATGTTCAAGTGATGAAGTCGACAATAACATGACATTAATTCCGCCCGATATTTAAAGTAAAGCGCAAACCGCGCAAAATAATCTTTTGCTACCAATAAGTATCTCGAGAAATTTGTTGTTTTTTTTTACAATTTTGTGTTATTAATTGCCTATTTTCTCACAAATGTATTGTAAAACGTCGTATAATACACGGTTGGCAAGGTTTTACAAACTCGTGACGATGAAAACCCTCGCCGTGCGGCTCGGGTTTATCACTCGTCAACTCATTTGTAAAACCATACTTACCAACCTTGTATCACAAATAACTATTGTTTTCACTGAGATTAGCATTGTTGTTTCTGATAAAGATAAATAGTTGTCATCCTATTTAAATCATCATATTTATTTTGCGTTTTGCTTTTTGTTTAGCTCAAAGTTAGCATTATTGATTCCGATCAAGACGAGTATTAATCGTCATTGTATTAGTATTTGTAACTTTTTTGTGTGTTTGGAATTTTATTTTACTCAGAAATAGCATTATTGATTCTGATTAAGATGAGTACCTGGTCATCATTCCATTCAAATTTGTTTTTTTTTTCATCATCATCATCATTTCAGCCGAAAGACGTCCACTGCTGAACATAGGCCTCCCCCAAGGCTCGCCAAACAGATCGGTTTTTTTTTACGTTTGGTATTTTTTTAACTCATAAAAAACAGGCGCTGGCCCTAAAACCCGAGTCACGCTTGACTTGATTTTATTATTTGTTGATAGGCCGTATTATCTCTATCGTCATTTCGAAACTGAGATTTTGTATGTTAAAATGTCATAGAGAAACAACGATAACAAAATAGTTTTGATAATACGTTTCTTGAATGGAGACCCAAGGGGGTCAAAGAAAAAAAAAATAAGGATATATTTTTAATTATTTGTTGTTTTAGTGGCCATAGACAAATACATATTACGTGTAAGTTTCAGCTGTCTATCTGTTTCGATTCTCGAGATACAGCGTCGTCACAGACACACGGACAGTGTAGCAACATTAATGTTTGTCGTCTTTTTAGGGTTCCGTTTTTCACCCTTAGAGTCATCATGCCAGCCTATTATACGTCCTCACTGTATGGTGCAGACCTCCTGTCAGAATAAAATGGCTTTGGCTATAGATCCCACGCGGGCCCAGTCCGAATTAGGAACTTTACACACACCATTGAATTTCTTCGCAGGTGTGTCCAGATTTCCTCACGATTTTCTTCACTGTAAAGCTCATGGTAAATTACAAATGTAATTTCGCACGTATATTCTAAATAAATGAATAGTTTAAAAAACACTAGAAAAACACGCTTTTATAAATGCACGTAAAAACAAAAAATAAATTATGGATCGTTCAAGTTGTCTCTATTTCTGGGCTGAAGTGTAAACTATGTGCTTTTAATTATAATATTTGATTGTAAAAGCGTGGGGCGCTGGAACAGGAAAGACGTTCTTGGATGCGTCAACAATGGCAAAATGTAGAGTTCTTGTTCGTGGACGAGATATCTTTGGTTCCCTTTGGTAACCCTTTGGCGGCATAAACGTTATGCTCTTGTGCGACCTCATGCAGTTTCCGCCAGGAAGTTAGTATTAGTATTTGTTAACAAGAACGTCTTTCCTGTTCCAGCGCCCTACGCTTTTACAATCAAATATTATAATTAAAAGCACATAGTTTACACTTCAGCCCAGAAATAGAGACAACTTGAACGAACCATAATTTATTTTTTGTTTTTACCTGCATTTATAAAAGCGTGTTTTTCTAGTGTTTTTTAAACTATTAATTTATTTTATACTTTTTGGTCTTTGATAATGAAATATTTTTAACATTTATACATGGCATGATTTCCATGTGCTAAAAAGAGACACATGAAGGTTTTTGTTCGTCTTAAATAGAATCGATCCATCTTATACTTTGTCTTTGGTGCGCGCGCACTGCTCTACAGTAATATACCAAACGTAACTCTCTGTTTCTATCTTCACCCCCCCCCCCCAACCCCTCCAATCCTCCAACCCCCCAACCCCCTAACATCTGGGATCAAAGTGCTCGTCAAGACGAATCAAACGAGCCCAAACTCGACGGGGTTGTGTCGTTTTATTATGGAGTGTCTTTGGCCATCTTCCAGCACCATCATCAGACCCTGGTTACCATCTGGGATCAAAGTGCTCGTCAAGACAAATCAAACGAGCCTAAACTCGACTGGGTTGTGTCATTTTATTACAGAGTTCCTATGGCCACCATCCAGCTCCATCATTAGATCAACTCCATGTTACCATAATATTGCATTGTCATCCAATTTACACATAAATGTGCAAAATTTCAGCTCAATCGAAAACCGGGAAGTGGGTCAAAATCATGTACAAAGTTTCCATTACATACTTAGTTACATACAGGTCGACCTAATAAAAGCGTGTTAAAAACTCAGAGGTGCGAGCTCAGGCTCGAACTCACGACCCTCTGCTTGAGAGGCCATAGGTCAAACCACTAGGCCACCACGGCTTTTTTGGGTACGGAACCCTAAAAAGGGTGTGAATGTTAGATATCTAGTGAAATTATACTTTTATTTTCTTCATTTTTGCATTGAATTGGTTAAAAACACGCCAGCGGGTAAAAATAGCACGCCATTTAAATATACGCTCGCCAAGTGCCAGCGTTCTAGCAATTTCCATTTACGTCAGAGTTTTCAGTACTTAATATTGTTATAAGTACTAGCCTTTACCTTTACTTTTGTGACTTCGAACACAAAAGTAAAGGTCTATGAACCTAAAACCTCTTTGACAAGACAGTTTCTTAAATAAACTTTGACGTGAGACTTGTCAGATTTCCCGCCAAAGTGATGACATTTGATTAAAACTGCTTAACTTCAATAAATGTAAGATGACCATGCATTCGGTGGATGGAGATTTTTTTTAAACAATGTTTTTTTTTATTAAATAGAGGCTTGATTGTGTGAGTCCTCCTCTATTAAATTCCGTTCATATTTTTCAACTCCTGACCATGATCACCGACTAAAAATCACGGTCCTTAAGTGACTGGATTTATTTTCTTATTTTTTCCACAACTATTATGGTTGAGTTTGGGACATTATGCATACGCCGGGCGTCCATATCGTGTTGCATAATTGTTGAGAGTCATAATGTCATTTTTTTTTATTATCAGAGGGAGGCAAACGAGCAAGCGAAGCATCTGATGGAAAATGATCACCACCACCCATAAATGTCAACAACTCTAATAAATACCTGATTTACACTCTCGCCTCGTGCTTCGTCTCGCCGTCACGCTCTGGACGCGAGCCTGCAAATCACGAGACGAGGCGCGAGGCGAGCCTATTCACACTCTCGTCTCGTTGCTCGTCTCGCAGTTCGTCTCGCCACTCGTATGAGCTAAAAGAGAGTCACTGATCTGTTGCCGGCCTTTAAAAAGGAGAGGGAATATAGGAATTAATAATAATGTACTAATAATGTATTGTATTGTATTGTGTAATGTATTGTTATTCATAATTCGTTTACTTTGAATCCATTAATTGTACAGAATTGTTATAAAACAAACCTAACCTAACCTATTATAGAGTTATACGAGATGCCCATTTTAAAAATTCTGAAAAATTTACGGTTTCGGCGGGAAAAAAATTATGACAAATATTACATTATGACGAAAACTGTTATGCCACCCAATATGCTACCACACCGAGATGAGGTGATTTAATTACGGCTGCGATTTACTTAATTTATAAACAAACACTTCGAAATTATCCCTTAGAAAGATTTCGTCGTCGTACTTTAAGTTTTCTTACAGCCGTCAAGGGAAATAACCGGGAAACTTGAGGACTGAGGTGGAATAAATTAATAATAAATGTTGCGAATTTACAAGCGCCATTTTAATCAAGTTCAAGTAACTTTATGGTTTAGAAGTGACTGGTCTCAAATGGCTCTTCTATCTTAATGGGAATTTAATGCAATGATATAATATTTATTTATTCATTTATTTAATATAATTATATATTATAATTGACGACTGGATAGCCTAGTGGTTAGAGAACCTGACTACGATGCTTAAGGTCCCAGGTTCGATTCCCCATCCGGGCCTATAGTTGTCTGAAAAAAAATAGAACCGCCTTCAAAAACACCCAAAAAATATTAATTAAAAATGTAACCGACTATAATGAGCATTATAATATCTTTCTACTAATCTGTTTGAAGTCGGGCCTCAGCACGAGCTAGCAGGAGTGGTAGAAGCCCAATAGATAGTTAGGTATAATAGGGATAATGGGTAGGTAAGTTAAATTACTACTATAAAGTTTGAGGTCCCAGGTTCGGTTCCCGCGTCGGGCCAGATATCTGTATGAAAAACACGAATGTTTAATATGTATTTAAGTGTGTATCTATCTATATAAGTATGTTTATCCGTTGCCTAGTACCTATTGTGACGTTTTAATTTTGTGGCTAACAAAATGCCCCGACGCGGTTGGCGCGCCCAACCAACCGGATCGGATGATCGGGGGATCGATCGCGTGAATGCGGCCGCGCAGTCTGTGGCACGGTTTTTTTTTTTGCGAGGAGGTCTCTGTCGACCGGGCGCGTGAGCGCCCTGAGATTTTTACAAATTTACAATTATACACGGATGTATTGTTTATTTTTAGTACAATTTTGTGATCAAGTGCTTTAAAGCTGATTGCGAGTGTGAAAGTGTCACCGGCCCAGCTAATCAAATTCAATCTTCCTACAGCGCGAGCCTCCTATAAACAGGTCGATTCCCCGTTCCATAAGGTACCTTATCAAAGCTTACGTGAGTTGCGGCTAGTTCAAGGAAGGCGGAGGACTACCTGAACTGCCACGAAGTGTTAAATCACACTTACAGAAGCAGGAACCCGCCACCCCGCAGGACGCCTTCCTTTTTTTTTCCTGGGAGCCGGGATATCACGGTTTTATTTTTTAAGACTTATAACTTTAAAGTATAGTTGAAGGTTCGAACTTAGAGTTTACCTTTTAGAGTTTAAGGTTCATCGAAGGGTTGTCGACCGGCGTACGCCCCTAATTCTATATAGTCTATAGATAAGACTTACCTGTTTAAGTTGTGGTAGGGATTAGCTGATCCCGAATATACGATTGTATTACTTTCGCTGGTTTTATTTAGTCGTATAGCGAAACGACATTACAATTTTGGCGCCCGAACAGGGACGTTAACGATACGTTTTATATATACAAGGATCTGTCGCTCCTTGAATGGTAGGTCGACAACCCTTCTTCAAACATCGTGAAGTGCTCTAGTTGGTTCGGTGGTCGACAACCCCTTTTATTATTTTTTATTGTACTGACCTGTGTTGCTAAGACTGAATTCGTCTATCATGGAAGATAGGCCCATAAATTACAACCTGCTACACCAGGACGAGCTCATGTATGAGGTGCATATACGGTCCGCTGAGCCGGCAAAGAATGTCAATGACCTAAGAAAGCAAATACGTGAGCTCGCCCGGGACGTACCTGCCGATGAGATCGAAGATTTTGATGGTGATGTGCTGGCAGAATTACTTTTGTTGAAAGGAAAAATGACTGAGGTGCAATCTTTATTAGCCGTGAAACCGTTAACTCTGAAAAAAATGAATCGCATACAGGCCTTATGCCATCATATTTATCACCGCCTGACTAGAATTAGCCCGTTGGAGGACACGGACCTTAAAACCCATTTGGAACTTTCCGATCAACTTAACCGATATCTAACCAAGATGGACGCAATGTTTAACACTTTCAAGAGCGGCTCTGTAACTCGACCGGGTGGTGATTCATTTGGCCTCGAAGAAGTCGTACGTGTGTTGGGAGATCGCAACCAGTCCATCACTTCTCTGAACTTGAAGTTTAACAGTAAGACGTGTGTGCGGGCCTTCTTACAAAGGCTGGAGGAGTTGTGCTTGTCTAGGGGTATTCGTGATAGTAAACTTTTTGATTCAGCCGCGGAGTTATTTGTTGATGAGGCGTTATGTTGGTATCGTGGAGTAAGGGCTCAGGTTAATGACTGGTCCCAGCTGAGAGAGATTTTGATGGAGGAATATCTGCCTCATGATTTTAACGAGCGATTGTCTATGGAAATTCGCGCCCGCACCCAGGGGTCCGATGAAACAATTGTCAACTATCTCAGTGTTATGGAGAATTACTTCTCTCGTTTGACTAAGCCGATGTCGGAAGAGGAAAAGCTTAGCATCGTAAATTTCAATATTCGTCCATTC
Organism: Archips crataeganus; assembly: GCA_947859365.1. Lineage (NCBI taxonomy): Eukaryota > Metazoa > Arthropoda > Insecta > Lepidoptera > Tortricidae > Archips > Archips crataeganus. The sequence continues at coordinate 20,274,744 of OX402050.1, forward strand.
TACTCCACTCAGTTGGCTTTGCAGTCCATTACTACTTGGGCCGAATTAAAACATAGCTGTCGTTTATTGGAGCGGGCTCGGGAGCGATCCGAACTCTTCATGGAGCCGTCCAGGTTGGGGAAACCCTTGGCACCTGACTTAGCCTACAAGAGTGGGAGGCCGTCGAGAACTTCAGCCGTAGAGACCGGAAAATTTTGCGTCCGCTGCCGGGTACCCACCCATAACTTGGCCGAATGCCCGGCTCCTCCTGCTCTAATCTGTTACCGTTGTGGACTTAAGGATGTTACTCTGCGGAACTGCCCCCATTGTAATCCTCCAGCTCCTTCTGGTCAACCCGCTGCACCCACCCCTTCTGGTTCAAAAAACTGTTAAAGCCGGGTCGCCGCACCGAGATTCGTTCGCATTCGGGTAATTTTGATGCTTCTGAATGGAAGAAATGGCTGGAATATGTTAATGTCTTTTTCGCGACTCATCGAGTTGCGGCGACTCGTCCCCAAACAAAAGAGTCGGATTCTCGACCTTTTCTTAAAATTTATATTTATAATTTACCGTTTTATGGATTGTTAGATTCTGGATCCGAAGTTTCGATTGTAGGTAGTGATGTTGATGTACTGCGGGAATCGGCTACCATTCACGATAGTACTGATTTCCGATATATTGTTACTGCGAATGGATCGACCTCCCCCGTCATCGGTTATATGCATCTGCCGGTCACGGTCGAGGAACGGACACGCGTAGTTAAGTTTTATGTGATTCCCGGGATCAGTTCAATGATCTTAGGAATAAATTTCTGGAAGGCGTTCGGTATAGCTCCAGATATATTGGATTTGTTGGTGCGCACGAAAACTGTTTCCATGTTGGAACCAGCGGAGGCTCCGATGCCCGAGTCTGCCATTAATCGTCTTCACCCTTACGATTCCTTATCAGCTGACCAAAGACTAAGAGCGGATGAAATTTTTAAGTTGTACGAGGGTATTTCCGCAGAGAAGCAGGGCTTAGGATGTACCCACCTTATTACTCACCACATAGATACCGGAAGTTCTACACCGATTAAGCAGCGTTACTATATGTTGTCTCCTGAGAAGTTGGCTGAGCTTAATCGCCAGTTAGACGAAATGATTCGAATTGACGTGGTAGAGGAAAGTAATAGTCCGTGGAACAATCCCGTTACTATGGCACCCAAATCCGACGGCGAGTGGCGATTCTGCTTGGATAGCCGGAAGCTAAACGAAGTGTCCAAGCATGATGCGTACCCGTTACCTTATATAACGCATATCCTTGATCAGCTCCGAGATTGTAAATTTCTTTCGTCCATTGATCTGAAATCTGCTTTTTGGCAAATTCCTTTAGGCGAAGAGTCTAAGGAGAAAACTGCGTTCACTGTTCCGGGCCGGGGGTTATTTCATTTTAAACGGATGTGTTTTGGTTTGACTTCTGCGCCGGCAACGCAGCAGCGACTTATGGACCGGTTGTTTGGCCCTGAATTCGGCAGTAAAATTTTTATCTATTTGGATGATATTGTTGTGTTAGGTTCCTCCTTTGAGGAGCATCTGATACTCCTGAAGAGAGTGTTGGAGCGATTGAAGTTTGCAAACTTAACCGTGAACCTGGCGAAGTGTTGTTTCTTCCGAAGACAGTTAAAATATTTGGGGTACGTGGTAGATGACAGGGGCCTCCGCACAGATCCGGATAAGATCCGTTCCATTGTCGATTTCCCTATCCCCACTTGTCGCAAAGATGTCAAACGGTTTCTGGGCACTGCCTCGTACTACCGGCGTTTTATCCGAAATTTTAGTAATGTGGCTGGCCCTCTAAATGCGTTGACGTCGACCCGTAAGGGCGCCCCTCCTTTTGAGTGGAACTCAAAGACTCAGGAAGCCTTTGACGAATTGAAAAATGCTCTTACTTCTGCCCCCGTTTTGGCTTGTCCGGATTTTTCGCAACCCTTTATAGTTCATTCTGATGCCTCGGAACATGGAGTTGGGGGAATGCTGACACAGGTGCTGGACGGTCAGGAACATCCTGTTGCCTATTGTAGCCGTTCCCTGAATGCGCAAGAGCGAAATTATTCTGCAGCGGAGAAGGAGGCGCTGGCTGTGGTCCATGTCGTCGAACATTTTCGACCCTATTTGGAGGGTAGCAAGCCTTTTAGGATTATTACAGATCACGCCAGCCTCAAGTGGTTTCTCAACCTAAAAAACCCTTCAGGAAGACTGGAGCGTTGGGGATGTAGGTTATCTCCGTACAATTTCACGATCGAACATCGAAAAGGGGCCGAGAACGTTGTTCCTGATGCGTTGTCCCGAGCCGTGCCAATCGCCAACATCTCGACTCCCACGCAGGATCCTTGGTACGAGAACGTCTTGCAACGTTGTTTGAAGAGTCCTCAATCTTGTCCTAACTTTCAAGTATTTGGCGACAGGCTGTATCGTTATACTCGTAGTAAGAATGTCTTAGCGAAGGATTTTGAATGGAAGGAAGTAGTGCCTTTGGAACAGCGCGATTCTGTGTTGAAGGAGAATCACTCTGATCCGAAGTCTGCGCATCTAGGAATAGCTAAGACTCATAAAAGGACTGGGTTACGATACTACTGGCCGGGTATGTACAAGGACGTAGTGAGCTATGTTTCTAAGTGTGTTATCTGTCAAGCTTATAAGCATTCCAACCAGTCTACCCCGGGATTTATGGGGAGTCCGAAGGTGTGTTCGCGACCTTTCCAGTGCATAAGCATTGATTTGGTGGGCCCTTTGCCCCTTTCTCGTTCGCAGAATACCTTCCTGCTGGTCGTTGTATGCGTATTCTCCAAATATTGTTTACTCTTTCCCCTGAGACGAGCCACCGGCAAAGTGATTGCACAGAGGCTGGAAGACCATGTTTTTCTCACTCATGGCGTGCCCAGAACTCTTCTCGCGGACAATGGCCCCCAATTTACGGGTCAGGAAGTGCAAGCGTTATTTTCGAAATATAAAATACCGCATGTACATTTCAGTCCTGTGTACTGTCCGCAGGTGAATACTGTGGAGCGCTACAATCGCACCGTTATTACCGCTATTTCCTCCTTAGTTGGTTCAAACCATCGTACATGGGACGTGAACATCGCCAAGATACAATTTGCCCTAAACTCTGCCGTGAACGAGACTACGAAGTTTTCCGCTTTCATGCTTGTTCACGGACGTGAGGCTGTCATCGATGGTAGTGTCTATGCCAACACGGAAGTTATTGATGAGATCATTTTTTCATCGAGGGACGATTATGCCATTCAGATGGGGGAGCTAAAACAGATGTTCGATCGAGTTCGGAAGGAGTTGTCCAAAGCGCATGAGAGAAACGCTAAGTATTATAACCGACGTCGTCGTCCGTTGAATTTAAATGCGGGGGATTACGTATGGAAACGTACCTACCGCCTGAGCGATGCTAAGAAGTATTTTACCAGCAAACTGGCTCCGAAGTACGAGCGTTGCCGGATCGTTAAGAAGCTGTCGCCCTTGGTCTTTGAATTAGAGGACAGTAGAGGTAAGCCTATTGGTAAATGGCACATAAAGGACTTTAAGGTGGATTCCACCTTATAGACCTTTTGCTGGTCTGTGTTTATAATGATTGACGAGGTTGGGCTTACATTAGTTAGTTTCTTGTACACCGTAGGCCGCGCCCCTAATGGGTCGTGCATTGCTTGCAATGAAGCCAAGGTGGTATGGGTCTTGTTGTGGGACTGTCTGTCCGGATGGGGACATCCGTCGAATTCCCTGTTGGAATTCTTTCGCGAGGAAGGGGGTACTGTGACGTTTTAATTTTGTGGCTAACAAAATGCCCCGACGCGGTTGGCGCGCCCAACCAACCGGATCGGATGATCGGGGGATCGATCGCGTGAATGCGGCCGCGCAGTCTGTGGCACGGTTTTTTTTTTTGCGAGGAGGTCTCTGTCGACCGGGCGCGTGAGCGCCCTGAGATTTTTACAAATTTACAATTATACACGGATGTATTGTTTATTTTTAGTACAATTTTGTGATCAAGTGCTTTAAAGCTGATTGCGAGTGTGAAAGTGTCACCGGCCCAGCTAATCAAATTCAATCTTCCTACGGCGCGAGCCTCCTATAAACAGGTCGATTCCCCGTTCCATAAGGTACCTTATCAAAGCTTACGTGAGTTGCGGCTAGTTCAAGGAAGGCGGAGGACTACCTGAACTGCCACGAAGTGTTAAATCACACTTACAGAAGCAGGAACCCGCCACCCCGCAGGACGCCTTCCTTTTTTTTTCCTGGGAGCCGGGATATCACGGTTTTATTTTTTAAGACTTATAACTTTAAAGTATAGTTGAAGGTTCGAACTTAGAGTTTACCTTTTAGAGTTTAAGGTTCATCGAAGGGTTGTCGACCGGCGTACGCCCCTAATTCTATATAGTCTATAGATAAGACTTACCTGTTTAAGTTGTGGTAGGGATTAGCTGATCCCGAATATACGATTGTATTACTTTCGCTGGTTTTATTTAGTCGTATAGCGAAACGACATTACACTATAACACAAGCTTTGCTTACTTTGAGACTAGGTCGATTGGTGTGAATTGTCCCGGGATATTTATTTATTAATTTAATTACTAGGTCCACTCCTGCTGGCTCGAGCTGAGGCCCGACTTCAAACAGATTAGTAGAAAGATATTATAATGCTCATTATAGTCGGTTACATTTTTAATTAATATTTATTTGGGTGTTTTTGAAGGCGGTTCTATTTTTTATTATTTTTTTTTATCTTTGGCTTTTTAGTTGTATTAGTATAAAAAAGATGCGTAGGAGTAGCCAGTAAACGACGCCCCGCTTCTGTTTACGCTCTGAGGATCGCAAGGTAACTAACAAACTTAACCAGGTTAAACGGGGGTGGTTTGAAGGTATTTTTTTTATGGGGGAAGCTCTGCCCCCCGAGCCCCCGTAGAACGGAACGGAACGGTCCAGTAGCGAGGCTTCTATTGCTACTCTGAGGGACGCAAGATAAACTGACGAATTTAACCAAGTGAAACGGTAGATGGTTAACAGATTTTTTTATTGCGGGGGGCTCTGCCCCCCGAGCCCCCCTCCCCTCCAAGAGCGGGGCTTTTATTTTCACCCTGAGGGACGCAAGACAGCTAACTAACCTAACCAGGTTAAACGGGAAGTGATTTGAAGGTATTTTTTATTACGGGAGCTCCACCCCCCAAGCCCCTCTACCGGTACCGAGGTTTCTATTTCCACTCTGAGGGACGCAAGATAACTGATGAATCAAACCAGGTTAAACGGGAGGTGGTTTAAGAGTATTTTTATAGCGGGGGGCTCCGCCCCCCGAGCCCCCCTCCATCAGCGGGGCATCTATTTCCACTCTGAGGGACGTAAAATAACTATCGAACCTAACTAGGTTAAACAGGGGGTGGTTTGAAGGTGTTTTTTATTACGGGGGGCTCCGCCCCCCGAGCCCCCCTTCCGATGCCAAGGCTTCATTTTCCACTCTGAGGGACGCAAGATAACTAACGAATCTGGTTAGGTTAAACGAGACGCGGTTTAACAGTTTTTTTTTATTGCGGGGGGCTCTGCCCCCCGAGCCCCCCCTCCCGCCTGATATCACTTAAAGGAGCGCAAGGTAACTAACGAACCTAACTAGGTTAAACGGGGGACGGTTTGAAAGTATTTTTATTGCGGGAGCTCCGCCCAACGAGTCCCCTTTCCGGTAGCGATGCTTATATTTCCACTCTGAGTGACGTAAGATAACTAATGAAGCTAACCAGCTCCGCCCCTAACAGGGTTTAAAACGGGTTTGGTTTTAAATAGAGGGTGGTTGGAAGGAGTTTATTATTACGGGGGGCTCCGCCCCATGAGCCCCCCCCCCCTTTAATATCACTTTGAGAAGCGCAAGGTAACTAACTAACCTAAACAGGTTAAACGGGGGATGGTTTGAAAGTATATCACTATAGGTTTGCCTGTAAAATTTGAAGGTTGCCCTCGATTTCTCTAGGATCCCATGATCAGATCTTGACTTGGTGCCAATGGGACCACCTCAGGAGTATACTGTTTCAAACAAAAAAAGAATTTTGAAATTCGGTTCACAATTGAGGGAGTAATCGCGTAACAAACATACAAAAAAAAAACATACAGACGAATTGATAACCTCCTCTTTTTTTTGAAGTCGGTTAAAAATAGGTATACCTATTGAGGAATGTTTTGCTCCTACTGTAGAATACAAAAACCAGCCAAGTGCGAGTCGAATTCGCACAAGGATAGTTTCGTTCAGTTTAGGAATGGTTCCGTATACTCAAGTATCCCCCCTCTACAAGCTGGACCATTGGCTTGAAATATCTGAAAAAAAATCATAAAAATTAGTTTAAAAAGAAAATTATGACAGCTTAGTATGCTTTACAAGATACCGAGTAATCATCGAACAAAACTTAATATAATATATAAACTGCCGTGTCCCAAGCCGTGGTAACCTAGTAGTTTGACCTATTGCCTCTCAAGCAGAGGGTCGTGGCCGTGGGTTCAAATCCGGACACGCACCTTTGAGTTTTACGGAATTTATGTGTGAAAATTATTACTTGAAAAAAATAAAAAAATAAAAATTGATTATGATTATTAAACGGTGAAGGAAAACATGGTGAGTAAACCTGCACACACCTGAAAATAAATTTAATGGTGTGTGTGAAGTTCCCAATCCGCACTGGGCCCGCGTGGGAACTACAGCCCAAGCCCTCTCATTCTGAGAAGAGGCCTGTGCCCTGCAGTGGGACGTTTATCGGCTGGGATGATGATGATGATATAATAAAAATAAAGATACTAGTAGGTACTTATATAAAAAAATCGGCTAAGTGCGTGTCGGCCGACGTGAAATGTAGGGTTCCGTGCTAGCACAATGTGACAAATACTAAATGTATCAAAAATGTTTTTGTTTGTTACAGGCTGTGCAATGACGTCGTTTCGAAAAGAAATCATACACTGAAACCAAGAGTGGTTTTGCCAGAAAACTATGTAAAAGGTAAATTGATCCAATTATGCACTTCGTGACATAATTTTTATTTTAGTTTAACACACTTGAAGGGTAACAGAAACAACATGACTTTTTCTCACTTTAAAAAAAATCTCAAATGTAGAGATCTCAAAGTACTAAGTAAGTATAACTCACCATTGGATTAAAATGTACAATTATCTGGTTTTTTTTTTCAATTGTTAATAAACTATTACCATAGTAATTATTCGTGATGACTTTAAATTCAAACCGTTAAACTCAAAAAGTTGCAATATAATGCTCTGCTAAATTTTAACGAAAGTAAAGATTTGTCACATACGACAATGTTAACTTGCTGCAGTCGACATTTCCTTAATTGATCCCTTCACTTATTTTTTTGGGCCTAAAAAGGGTGATAAACGGAACCCTAATTAAAATGTCGCATCACTGTGTATGTGTCTCTTACACGCCTGTATCTCAAGAACCATAAATAGATGGACAACTGGAATTTACCCATAGAATATTTCTAATACGAACTGCTAGGGAATGGAATTCGATCGTCCGTATTTCAGGTACAGTTACAACGGAGTGTAGTCAGGCCGGTGAATGAATACCGAATATACCTAGCCATCAGCGGAGAATAATACTATACGGAGCACTAAAAAGGAACATTATCATCATAACTTATCACTTTTCATAGTGAAAATATACCGATAACTACTTAACGTCTATGATCCAGTTCAGCTCGACATGACATGTCACAGCAGTCGCTGCCAAACGCGCACAAATTAGGAGTCTAATATTCACCACCAAACTGTTTTGCAGTTTGGCGAAGTTTTTTTCACAAATGTAATGTAATTTTATTATTATGTCGAGATAAATAAAAAAACTGCACTTTTTGTACATAATTCCTTCCGTATGAATTTCCACGTGTAAATCGATTATGTTTTTTTTAGAAATGCGGCCTCCTGCTCGCAAAGGACACCCAGTCATGGTGGAGTTCAGTATATACGTAGTCGATGTCAACTCCATTAATGTGGAAGATATGGACTTTCGGTAAGACTCGAAAACGCTGGTAAGTTAGTTTACTCCTTTGGCACGAAGTACAGTCAAAAACTCAGTGATGGATGACTTATGGCATTGAGACGTGGCCGCTGGCCGCTAACGATGGACCTCATAAGAAAGCTCAAAGTCACTCAGAGGGCTATGCTTGGAGTTTCTCTGCGGGATCTCATTAGAAATGATGAAATCAGCGCAAGAGAGTCACGGGCATACCTCGAAGAATCGCCAGACTTAAGTGGCAGTGGGCAGGGCGCATCGCTCGTAGAATTGACGGCCGATGGGGCCGAAATGTTCTCGAGTGGCGTCCGAGGACCGGAAGACGCAGTGTAGGCAGGCCTCCAACAAGATGGAGCGACGACCTGGTTAAGGTTGCTGAAACGCGTTCGATGGGGATGGCGCGGGACCGATCTGTTTGGCGAGCCTTGTGGACGTCTTTCGGCTGAAATAATAAATAATAAATAAATATTAGGGGACAATCTTACACAAATCGACCTAGTCCCAAACTAAGCAAAGCTTGTACTATGGGTACTAGACGACGATAAACAAACTTATATAGATAAATAAATACTTAAATACATAGAAAACATCCATAACTCAGGAACAAATATTCGTGCTCATCACACAAATAAATGCCCTTACCGGGATTCGAACCCAGGACCTCTTGCTTCGTAGGCAGGGTCACTACCAACTAGGCTAAAGCGGTCGTTAAAGCGGTCGTTAAATGATGATGATGATGATGACAGTCAACAAGCGACGATATAGGTTCTGGTAAAAAACATGGGAAATATTATATAAGGTAGGTCCTGGCGTCCTTATTGCTACAATAATCCAGTCTCTTCCAGGCAACCTTTTATAACGAAAACAAAAACTGGCCATTATGACAACAAATACCTACTAAAAATAAAATAAAGTTAAAAATTAAAGAGGGCGACATACAATAAAAATGTTTTAAACAGCGTTTTTAATCTTTATAAGATATTTACTGAACCATTTTTAAACCATTATAAGGAGGTACGGAATACTTCATATACGAGTCTAACTGGCACTTGACTAGTTTTTTAGTAATTTTATAACTCACTCCAAAGTGCGCCACTTAAGGAGATAAAGTGGCTCTTCTGACCCTACGTTTCACTGATCTTTTCTTGGCTCAAAGAATTCAATGTGGGCACTTTGCATTTTACTATTATAATAAATTGACTACATTTTCTCAACCATTTCAAGGCTTAGAATGAGTTAGACAGGTTCTTGTCGAGACGTGGTCAGAATTTACAAATGAAACTTTATCACCGATTAATGCTCAATATTTTATGGCCACTAATACCTTTACTATACACCGTGAAATTTTAGTGGTTGTTTTCCCGAAACGAGGTGATTTAGTTTCGATTGTACAATCGATTTATAATTACTATTTTGACTAGACTCAAAAATCCAATTGTGAAAAACGAAAGTCGAAAATGACCGCAAACCAATAGTAACGCTTCGTTGGTACAAGTAGCGTACGATCGTACGATAGGTTAGGTACCAACGAAGCGTTACTATTGGTTTGCGGTCATTTTCGGCTTTCATTTTTCACAATTGGATTTTTGACTCTAGTCAAAATAGTAATTATAAATCGATTGTACAATCGATACTAAATCACCTCGTTTCGGGAAATCAACCACTAAAATTTCACGGTGTATAATACTCGTACGCCGGGGAAGAAAAAACCTTGCATTTAGTCTCATAATGTTACTAATGTATCAATTTCGCAGATTCAAATAAAAATTGCAAAATATTTTGACCTATTTTGTCGGAAAAAATCTCGGAAGATAGGGAATAGGGAAGGATAGAGACGGGTGGAAAGAAAAAGGGAGGGTCTTTGCCCAGCGCAGTGGACCTTCCAATAGGCTAATTAAAAAAAATCACGATGTTTCTTTCGATGTTGTATTTAAATTTCAAATAATTTCGTAGATGCGAGCCTTTGCTTGTGGCTAAATCAGAGCACTACACGCTACCACGACTATATTTTGAAATATTCTAAACAAGTAGAATTGCAATAGTACATTACTGCAGCGGCCGCGAAATAGGGGATTGCCGGCCGAGTAGTTATAGATGGCCGAGTGTTAACGAGGCCATCTAGAGATACGAGGCCGGCAATCCTTGTTCGTGGCCAAGGCTTGTATAGAGTTTTTCTCAAACATGCATCATCATCATCATCACCACCACCACCATCATCATCACCATCACCTTCATCATCATCATCACCATCACCATCATCATCACCATCACCCACTATCACCCACCATCACCATCATCATCATCACCATCATCATCATCATCATCATCACCATCATCATCACCATCACCTTCATCATCATCATCACCATCACCATCATCATCACCATCACCCACTATCACCCACCATCACCATCATCATCATCATCATCATCACCATCATCATCATCATCATCATCATAAAATCATCGTCATCATCATTATCATCATCATCATCACATCATCACCATCATCATCATCATCACACCATCACCATCATCATCATCATCTTACCTTAAATAAGCGTAGTGGCAGAATGTCATAATGAACCAAAACGCAAATATTGCTTATAGTTTTTTTTAAAGGCTAAATGCTATGATGCCATAGACCTATAAACGTCATGGTATGAAACAACAGACGATCACATTGCTGGCCTTGGCCAGCAATGTTGTATGAAATTCCATTATTGACCTCTCGTCTAGCCGCACCTGCAACGTGACAGTTCGTGGCGTATTATAAGGAACATAACGTCAATATTTCATAGCATGTTTGAGAAAAATATTATTAAAGATAACATGAGTGTACTTTCCATTTCGTATTGCAGTCGTTATTGCAATCCGAGCTCTGCACAGTGCGCATTAGTTTTGTTCAGTGACATGCAATGCAAATTATTATAAGTGAATAGGATGTTCCTAGATATCTTTATTGTTGAATTATTCTTAGGAAGGAAGTATCATTATTTTGTTTGCTTTTGTTTGAATAAAACTACCAATGTTATTAATAAATATTTCTTGAAAACTAAAATACAAACAAGATGAGGAAACCAGTACACTGAGAATATTTAGAAGCAAATCAACATAGAAATCTCTTACAAGCAACCTATGTTAGAAGGAAAGATAAAATATAATAAACTTAAAATTACTTGGATTTTACACACTTGTGGTTTTAAAAAGATATAGACAATATCAATGAAGATATTTAGGGCTAAAACAATTTATTTATAAAACAAAGCTTGACAGAATAAAACAAAATATTACAAAGCTAAAAATTACAAATAAAAAATACCCTGGAGATCGCCCACTTGGGGCATCGTCCCCAGGACGGAGGCCGCGTTGCCCCTCTGCACCGCCAAACTTAGGCGCTGGGCAAAGAAGGTACCAGCCCTATGGTCGCCTGAGACGCCGAAGAGCTTGTCCGACACTTCTTTTACAAACTTTTTTATGTCGGACGACCATAGGCCCAAAGTTTCAATTGCGAGTGCCGCAAATATGTAGTTGTTCGAAAGAAATGCGTATTTGCGGCACTTAATAGTTTGGGCCTGCTCTGCGGCGGACCCAGGCTTCCGTGCAGAACCGTTAACGTGGGACGGAGCCAATGTGTCTACACAGTTGACGTGCCACGCTAAGGGGCGGCCCAGACACCAAGGCACTATAGTGCAACCATCGGGCCTCTTACCGTCGGTGGCAGAGAGACCCGAAGGTTCCAATGTCGCGGGCACAGAGGCAGTGGAGAGAGCCCGGCTGATGATATCATTAAGAGTGGCGTGCCTAAAAAAGCGACCCACACTCTGGTGACAAAAAAGGCCATGCCGACCCAAAGTGTCCACTGTTTTAAAAAGTAATCAAAAGAAAAGTTTAAGTCACTCAAAGAGCAACGGAGCGAGCTAAAGTGTCAGTCATTGGAACTTGCTAACTATTTTATTTTATTTTATTTTATTTTATTTTATTTTATTTGGAAAACCAACAGCTTAAAATTACTATTACATAATAAAACGAAATAAATAACAATAGAGCCAATTAAAGGTTTCCACAGATATGCACGAAGATATGCACAGATAAGCACAAAGACAGGATACAGTAAAAAAAAAAGAAAAATTCAGACCAAATTAAAAATTAAAAAAAAAAAACATGATACTAAAGAAGACATAATTAAACCACGGAATGAGGAGCAAAGAAATTGGATGACATATGATTTCTAACTGCAGCAGGTTTTAAGCTGTACAGATCTACATCCTCACAACGCTGACACAGTTCATTCATCGACCTCGCAGCACGATATAAATATGAATTCTTACGGTAGTTTGTTTTTGCATGTGGCAACGCCAACGGCCGATAGTTATTTCTAATGGGTGCTCTGGGAACACGAAAGTTAATATTATTAAGTAACTCTGGACTATCAACGGAACCTGACAAGATTTTAGCAAGATAAACAACATCATTCATCTTTCTCCTTAATTCAAGGGGCAGAAAATGGTACCGTATACATCATGGTAGCTTCGATCAATAACATTATGTAAACAAAAGACGTAACTTTGTATTGTCACTGTTTCTTCTTGAATTTTCACACCACCTCATCAAACACCATTGAAACCATACACTATTGAAATGGTCGTTACCGTAAAATACAAAACCATAAAATATATAACTGTGTCTTGCATATTTCATTAAAAGTTTAAAATGGTTTCATAAGTTAGGTTAATGACCTGATAGAATGACGTTTTTGTTTCTTTTAAATTAGTGTTGTGACTAAAGTTGTTGGTGATCTCACGCTCTATACCTGCCAACGTGGTTGTATACACTACGCGGTAGTATGACCATTTTAAATTTCAACAAATACGTGAATTCAGTTTAATCGTTTTAATTCTCTTTTTCTCAAAACCTACTTGTGTTTCACTTTCTGTATTTTATTATTCGATATGGTTTGACATAAGTAAAGGAGTAAGTAAGGGTCTTGCCCATCACTAGTAAATTCAACATTCAGAGACAATTTCAATATGGCGGTTTGTTTACATAGTTAGCAAATCGAATGACAGATTATGCTCGGAGTTTCCCTACCTAACCTAATCAGAAATGAGGAGAACCGCAGGAGACCCAAAGTTAGTGACACAGGTCGGAGGGTCGTCAAACTTAAGTGGCATCGGGCAGGGTAAATTCCTCGAAGAACCGACGGTCCATGGGGCAGTAAGGTTCTAGAGTCATCATCATCATCCCAGCCTATTTACGTCCCACTGCAGGGCACAGAATAAGAGGGCTTGGGCCGTAGTTCCCACGCGGTCCCAATGTGGATTGGGAACTTCACACACACCATTGAATTTCTTCGCAGGTGTATGCAGGTTTTCCTTCACCGTAAAGCTTTATATTAAATAAATAAAAAATAAAAGAAATATTAGGTGACAATCTTACACAAATCGACCTAGTGCCAAACTAAGCAAAGCTTGAACTATGGGTACTAGACGACGATAAACATACTTATATAGATAAATAAATACTTAAATACATAGAAAACATCCATAAATCAGGAACAAATATTCGTGCTCATCACACAAATAAATGCCCTTACCGGGATTTGAACCCAGGACCTCTTGCTTCGTAGGCAGGGTCACTACCAACTAGGCTAAAGCGGTCGTTAAATGTCGTTAATATTTCAAATGTAATTTCGCACACAAATTCCGAACAACTCAGAGGTGCGAGCCGGGATTTGAACCCACGACCCTCAGCTTGAGAGGTCATAGTTCACTAAGTTTTACTAAGCCACCACGGCTTTAGAGTGTTCTTTGTGTGCAAGGTTCTAGAGTGGTGCGAACAGGGGAGAAACATAGAAAGAAAACATAACATAATATTACACAAAAACAGGAAACTACAAATTATGAAAAATATGGTTGTCTTGAACGACCAAAAGGAAATCTGTCTATGAATCCTCGTGTAAATAAGAAAGAAGATGCAATTTTATGTTTAAATTTTAAGCGTTCTGAATACTTCATCATTCAACGAAACATTTGTTGTGTTGTTTGATTTACTGGAGAAAAAATTTGATTACCCAATAAAATCAATTATTCGTATCTTATTTTTAAATTAACAATACTATTATTGTTTGGGATAAACAAAGAAAAAGATGCAGATTCTTGATACTCTGCATTTACTCAAAATCCGGTACAATTAATTATTCAATTATTATAAGACAATAGTGATGCGCGCGTCTCGTATGGCGGTATGTCCGATCTGTCTTGCGACACGCCTCCTCCCCTCGCTTTCACCGCTGTCGCCTTGCTTCGTCGTTAACAATTACATTATTAGAAATCATCGGAGTTTTCCAATTTTGTTTTAAAAACATCCTGTACGGGACTTTGCGTCATAACGACGTCACCCGCACTAAAGTTTCGCTCCCTGCTAATTGGAATAACTATTACCTAACAAAGAAAAACGAGAAATAATTTCCTAGACATAATACAAATATTGTACATTGATGCCTCGTCGGCCTATACAGGGTTATTTGTAATTCACTAGCATCCTTTTAACCCTAAACTCCTAACACTTAAACAAATGTTTTTTGTTTTACGGCTTTTGTCATAACTTGATATTTTTGGTGTAATAACGTTTTGAAAATTTGAGATTACCTCTTATTTTTACGATACTCTGTGTGTTTGTATGGGAAAAAAAAGTGCTTCATTTTAAAAAGTCGTAGAACAAAAAACATTTGTTTGAGTGATAGGAATTCAGGGTTAAGAGGATGTCAGTGAATTAAAAATAACCCTGTACACACAATTCAGGACGCGGAGGCTGTTCTCAGAATTAGAGGGTTTAGGGCCCAGTGTGGATTCGAATCTTCACACACGCCATTGAATTCTTGAAATCTTTGCAGGTTTTTCTTCACCGTAAAGCTCATCCACATTCATTCCTAGATAATACGAGGGGCGTTCAATATAAAGTGAGAATGAGATGCAAACTCTTTCAATATTAGGAAATTAAATACTGGCCGGTAAAGCTAATCTATCTAGCTGATTGCTATGAAAAAAAAACTAACTGTCTTTTGTTTAAAAAAAATACGGTAATTTCTTTGCAATGCTATTGAGTACGTTAGCGAAAATGGAGAAAATTGAACTGCGCGCCGTTATCAAATACTTGTGTTTGAAAAATTTTTCTACGGACCAAGTCAATTTGGATTTGCGGGACACTTTAGGGTCTAATGCTCCTCCGTATTCGACAGTCGCACGTTGGTGCGCCGAATTTAGACGTGGAAGAACATCGACCATGGACGACCCCCGCTCCGGACGCCCTACTACAGCAGTAACTGAAGAAATTGTGAAAAAAGTCGAAAACTCAGTTTTGGCGGATCGTCGTGTCACGGTTCAGTTTATTGCTGAAAATGTAAAGATTTCAACGGGGAGCGTGCATAATATTTTACATGAACGCTTGGGTATGAAAAAGGTATCTGCGCGTTGGGTACCAAGAATGCTTATTGACACGCAAAAACAAACTAGACTAGAGATTTGTCAAGAAGCTTTGAACCTGATGCAGCAAGACCGGGAACTTTTTTTGGCGCGATTTATAACAATGGACGAAACATGGCTCCATCATTACGACCTAGAAACGAAACTGCAGTCTATGACATGGAAAAGGCCATCATCTCCAACTCCGAAGAAATTCAAGGTGGGCCCATCTGCCGGTAAGGTCATTGGCTCTGTTTTTTGGGATGGTAAAGGGGTATTAATGATTGAGTATCTCAAACATGGAGCCACTATTACGGGCACTTTATACGCCAAACAAATAGCAACATTGCACAATGAGATCCGCGAAAAACGGCGAGGTAAACGCTCGAAAGTTGTGCTGTTCCACCAGGACAATGCCCCGGCACACAAGTCCATCGTTGCAATGGCTGCAATTCGTGATGCTGGGTTCAATATCCTTAAGCATCCTCTGTATTCACCAGATCTCGCTCCCAGTGATTTCTACCTATTTCCGAGATTGAAACAATACCCGAGAGGTCAGAAATTTGAAGACGACGACGCGGTAGTCGCTGCAGTACAAGATTTTTTAAGTACTCAAGATGAGACCTTTTTTAAAAATGAAATTTTAAGTTTAGAAAAAAGATTTAATAAGTGTATTATGCTAAAAGGTGACTATGTCGAAAAATAAAATTACATTTAGTAAAAGTTGTTTATAACATACTCATTCTCACTTTTTATTGAACGCCCCTAGTATATGCGCGCAAATATTATTTTGTATTATATGACACCCGTTTTAAATTATAACTTTGCGGTCCATGTGCGTCAGTAATTTAAAGTTTAACGCATGTTTACAAACACCTTAACGTCAAGGAAACTAGAACGTGTGAAATTACTAGCGCTCAGTTTGTTCTATTCCTATGAGTTTAAAGGAAAGTTAGTCGTGGACTAAGTTGCGCATAATTGGGTCATACACAGCGAAAAAAACAAAAGTCGTCTCCCCTGTGGATATAAAATTAGCGACACTGAGTCTGCAGACTTAATGTTTATTTTAATGGGTCGAAAGTTGGCCAGGCGTCCCACACGCTGATGTAGTCATGACTAAAAAATATTGGCTATGGACCCTTAACTTTTGCAATATCCACAGGAGAGACGCAAACAAAAAAATGTGTATGACGCAATTATCTAAACCCTTTATGACTGTAGAGACCGAATTTGAAAGCATCATTATCGTCATTTCAGCCGAAAGACGTCCATTGCTGAACGTAGGCCTCCCCCAAAGCTCGCCAAACAGATCGGTCCCGTGCCATCCGCATCCAACGCGATCCTGTAACGTAACCTTAACCAGCGCAAAGCAAATAAAACATGTCGCTCGAAAGTAAAACGAAACTTGTGATTTTTTTTTGATTAAATCATCATCGTCATTCTTGTCTAAGCACGTCCCACTACAGGGCATAGGGCTCCCTCAGATTGGAGGGTTTGGGCTGTGATTCCCACGCGGGCCCAGTGTGAATTGAGAACTTCACACACCCGGGAACCTATCGATGTTTAGAATTTTTTTTTCCGATGGTTTAAAATCCCGAAAACTTCATTTGTCCGAAAGCATTTTTTTCTGAAACTGTAAATATTTCAGGATTTATTTCAGGACCATCGTGTAGAACCCTTTAGGTAAGGTTAGGGTTGTTTTATAAAAATCCTGAAATATTTATAGTTTCAGAAAAAAATGCACTCGGATAAATGAAGCATTCGGGATTTTAAATATTTGGAAAAAAAAATTTCTAGAATATGATAGGTAACCCATTGAATTTCTTCGCAGGTGTGTGCAGGTTTTTTCCTATATTTACAAATACAAATATAAAAATATTTATTTGCTTAATAATTCATAAGTAATTAATTATACAGAGTAACTAAAGTACTAAAAAGAGGTTAAAAACTTTTTAAGCAATGTTTCGGAGGACATACAGATTTTATATTTTATTTAAATTTAAATTGAGTTATCTTTAGTAGTGGCTAGTTGTAGTCATTTTATTTATTTTACTTTAGTAGTCTATTTGCTATTAGCTATTTTCTATATGCGCCTGCACTGGAATTTCATTGGTTACCCGTTTCTGTTTATCACAAAAACCGGCGATACTGTTTATTTAATTTGATTTATTACGTATGTTTTGAATTTAATTTTTATGATTGCGCGTCCAGTGTGGATTGGGAACTTCACTGAACTAAGGCCCAAACTTTCTCATTTAAAGAGGAGGCCTGTGCCCTACAGTGGGACACGTAGGCTGCCATGATGATGATAATGATGATGAGTTTGTCCATTTCACTTTGACTTGTAAGTGTAAATAGCCTTTGATGTTTTAAATTGTACATAAATAAGGCATTCAATCTTAGAGTGGTAAAGGAATGTCTTAGTCTACTAAACAAACAGCTTTGAAGGGTGCTAAGAGTTAATTCCCTTTGTCTGAAATCTTACAAAAAGATTCTGACTAAATCTATTCGGATTATTGTAGATTAAATTCTCTGTAACATTAAGATTGAAGTAGAAGGCTGTATTTAGTAATGTTTGTGTTTCCGTCTACTTATTACTATTAGTACCTAATTAGTAACACAATCATCGATAATAATCATAATGAGGGATAGAATATCTATACAATTATAATAAAAAGTGAGTGATGAAAAAGCAATATCCCGATATCCTACTGACATGTAGTCATCATCATCATCATCATCATCGTCATCAGCCTATAACAGTCCACTGCTGGACATAGGCCTACCCCAATGAGCGCCATTGGGACGCACCAAAAAAAATAACCTATAGTTTTTATATTTTTTTTGGAAAGAATAGGATATTTTAAGATACCGTTTTCATCGATTTTGAATTTCGTTGAGTATTTAATTTTTTATAATTTTTTTAAGAAATACGTTGGATGACGTCACAGTGAGAGAGGCACGTTTCATTACCTAGAAAAATTCAAGTCGTACATAACATAATCTGTGCCACTACTGATTTGTCTTGTCACTGTAAATAATACAAGCACGGCTTAGGGTCCTAAATGAACCATGACAAATAGTTTTATTTATTTCTCTTCTTTTAGCTTCGATTATTCCTGTTTTTTTAATGGTGTGATAGTGAATAGATATTTTTTTATTAAAATCTGATATTTAAATTCTTTTATATTTACTTGTAACGTACTAATTTAATAATTAAATTTGTAAAAATACTACATTGGAAATACTCGTATACATTTCGGACTTTACGATAAATGACAACTGTTTAAAGCCAGGTGCGCATCATGTGATTGCTAGTAAAGTTCTGTCTTTGTCACTCTTTGCTATTATAAGCAGGACAGCAACATTTCAAACTGTCAATTTGCTTTAGAGTGTAGACCTGCTTTATATCTGCCTTTGTGATGATTCACTGCAGGGGTCAAATGAAGGTCATATCTTAAATTTTCTTTTTTTAATTCAGTTTATCATATTTTTAGAATCTGATTTCTGAAAACGCTTCACAAAGCCTATTTCTCCAAACGGTTTTCGATTTATTATACGTTGTCAAAAATTGGGACATCCCAATTGCGCCCTGGCCTCGGCTAGACGCATCCAGCTTCTACCAGCAGCCTTTCGCAGATCGTCACTCCACCTGGCCGGAGGGCATCCTACACTACGTTTGCCAAGACGCGGTCTCCACTCAAGAACTCGTTTACTCCAACGGTTGTCGGTTCTTCGACAGATATGACCAGCCCACTGCCACTTCAACTTGCTAATTCTCTGAGCTATGTCGATGACCTTAGACCACAGACCTGACATGTAGTATTTGTGCAAAAACCGGATATGCCACCCACGAGCGCGCCCTCGATCGTAGCCACAGTATGTGAAGAAAAGGAATGTCTCCGAAGTCGAATGTCTGCAAATAGTACATTACGGTACTGCAGTGGCCGGGAAGTAAGGGATTTTATTCTAGACAATTCTCTGATGTTTTGAAGCCACGACATTATTATGCCTACCAATCTTGCGCTTTTCAGATATCTTATTCTTAGTATTTATCTTGGGGTCTTTATTTAAAATTTAGTAAAATAACGGAATTTTAATTTGATTGCCAGATCTACTTTTTTAGGCAAATGAAGCTGCTAGCAAAGGCGCTAGTAAATATGCACCGTGAAATTTTAGTGGTTGTTTTCCCGAAACGAGGTGATTTAGTATCGATTGTACAATCGATTTATAATTACTATTTTGACTAGAGTCAAAAATCCAATTGTGAAAAACGAAAGTCGAAAATGACCGCAAACCAATAGTAACGCTTCGTTGGTACCTAGCCTATCGTACGATCGTACGCTACTTGTACCAACGAAGCGTTACTATTGGTTTGCTGTCATTTTCGACTTTCGTTTTTCACAATTGGATTTTTGACTCTAGTCAAAATAGTAATTATAAATCGATTGTACAATCGATACTAAATCACCTCGTTTCGGGAAAACAACCACTAAAATTTCACGGTGTATACACAATATAAAGAAAGAAAGAAAAACATTTATTTTATAACAACAATAACACGCACACAGGCAAAAATAAGAGTACAAACATAGACATAGACATAGGTGTACATATTAAAGCTGTTACAAAAAGGGTCCCGACTCAGCATGTCGCTAGTTAAAAAACCAGCACTGGTCTTCCGCCTGGCCACAGTACATTAAAATCACGTTAAATCTATATAATATTATTATGACTGGCCATATCATCAGGCAAAACCCGATTTTGTTTTCCAATATTTGTATAATAAAGTATATCCAATCCTTTTCCAGAGTAGACATGTTCATCAGACAGACGTGGAGTGAGAGCCGTCTTCAACTCCCTGACGACATCTTCGAGGAAGGAGATGACCACGTCACTCTACCGCCGGAGTTTTTCGACAACCTCTGGCATCCTGACCCTTATTTCCTTAACTCTAAAGTCACAGGTAAAACAATTTATCTACTCTTATCTTGTCATGATAATAGGGTTGATTTTGGGTTTTATACGTAGATGACATTATTACGGGATCAAGGTAAACTTAATGGGGGCTTAGGTTTGGGTAGGTAGGAACATTCGGCTCATTACTTTCGTGTGAGTGAAAACGTTATAGCAATTCCATAAACAAATTATAAGATGATGACGTCGTTTCCAATATGACAGAAATAGACTAAAAATAACATTTCATTTCAATTCTTGTGGTTTGTAAACTTCGTATTTATACTAAATGTAGGCTGCATAAAATATTTTTTTATGATCTAGAGTACAAAGTAAGACCAAGGTACTCTAACTTCACACGCCAACACCCACGAACAAATAAAAGTTTATAAAATAAACCTTTTTTTTATAAACTCTGTATTTTATTAACAAATTAATAGAAGTAGACATATAACCCATTTTACCTTCAATTTAATTATAAAACCTCTCCTGCAGCTCGTGTGAATAGAAACGACTGGATTAAATTGCCGCGTTATATTCGCTTGTTATTCAATTTACTATTATTTATATTTGGGCTCGTTAATGAAAGTAAACATCGAGGATAATTTGGAATCTTGTTTTGTTCATAGATATAATTAGTTAGGATACCAATCCGTATTACCAAATAAATATATTAATTGAGGAAAAAGAGGATAACAAAACAAATATTTCATTTCAACTAGGCACAACTCTATTATGATTCTTTTCAATCATATTTCTTTTATAGCAAAGAACCCGTCTAAGTTATACGTTGATTTCAGTAACAAAAAGAAAGCAAAAAACTGCGACGTTTCAATTATTTGGTCTATTATTTATTTTAGGTTTTCTTCCAGAAGCTAAATAACATCAAAATCAAGGTCCTATTTGATTTGACTCAAGGCCACAAAATATAGCTGTCTCGGCGCCCAATATCATTTTTTTCCTTTCGGCGTCGAGACTCTAGGTCCTTGGGGTAAGGGTGCACTGGAGTTACACAGGGAGCTCAGCAATAGGTTGAGAGAGGCAACAGGCAACCCTCGCGCCGGCAGCTTTCTCGCGCAAAGAATCGCAATCGCTGTTCAGCGCGGGAATGCTGCCTGCGTGATGGGCACCATGCCAAGAGGCCCACCTCTTTTTTTTTAATTAAGTTTAGTTTTAGTTATTTTAATTTAATAGTAGTTTTAGTCTTGTATTTACACCTGTATATGTTTTTTCTTTTAAATAAATATCTTGTTTTATTTAATGATATATCCATATTCTAGCAAAAAAAAAAACGAATGGATATTTTAAAAAGGTTTAGTTAGCGGACACAAAGAAACGAGGTGTTATTATGTAGGTCACTTTTTTCGAACTTTATTTCTGTTTTAATAATTATTCTACGTTTTGCTGGAGTTGTAGAGACGACATCGACGAGAGATTTATGTCTATTTTAATTATAACGTCTAGTGTTCTCTTCGGAAGTGCAAGAAGGACGTCTAAAACGCCTTACCTTGATAGATTACTCCGTTGCCGTAAGTCGCTGCAATGTGGTCGAGATAATGTCAGTATTATAGATAGATAGTCATCAAGATTTAAAAGCGAAAAAGTTTTCCGGGTGCGCCGGGTTGGGAGCGACGTGGTTCAATTGGTAGAACACCCAGGTTGGGGCGCATACCCAGGAGACATGGGTTCGAATCCCACCGGCGCACCCGGAAAACTTTTTCGCTTTTAAATCTTAGTTTCGGTGAGCAGACGAAACTACATCTTTGGCCTCATCACTTTTAACCGATAGAGGTCAATCGATAATCAATTAAAAAAAAAAACAATTTGGAGTGCTTCGAGACAGTGATTTATTTATTTAGTTTTGAAAGAAACATTCATACAATTTGAACTTTAAATTAAATTGGCATAAGCTTTCCGGTTTATAGGACCTTATTCATAATTTAAGTTAGAAGTTAATGCTCGGGCGATAATTTGTTACATTTGGCCATTACCTACTAACTTTTGAAGGACTAACGCAACCGCATGGAAAGTAGCAACGCGAAAGGGTTGCTCTGCTTTTATCATCGATACTAAGTCAAAAACTTAGTTTTTAATCTAATTGTGTGTTTATTTTTTTCACTGTAAATTGATACTTGGGAATTTATACTACAGAGAACTTAAGATTGTTTATTTTTTTTTCTGAAACAAAAAATTTGGTCGCAGTTAAACTATGGATGAACAAACAAAGAACTGATTATAAATACTCGTATATTCAGTTTTCTCCCTCTGTACCACAAAATACTCAACAGTGTTTGTAACAAAGTTTTCTTGACTGTCTTGTTTCTCATGTAGTCTTAATAAAGCTCAACATTATTATATGTTAACCATTTTCCAGGCAGATAACTCACATCACTAATTACCCAACCGGTGAACTTGGAACATCCAAGAACTCATAACTGATTCTAACGGTCTGATAATGCTGATTAAACGAAAGAAAGTTTAGTCGAACAGTTGTTGAGATTTACCGCTTTGTCGGCTTTCTAAGGTTCTATGTTAGTTACACTGTAACGAATATTGAACCTTATAAAGGAAAGTGTAAGATTGTATTTAGAATGAATAAAAAAGTATGAGATAGGGAAAGGAAATATCAAGAGCTTCACAGGCAGATAAATATATCTGCCTGTGAAGTTATTAAGAATTCACTGAAAGAATATAAAAATGTGCTAGTTGCTTTTCTTGAAGTTTTTGTTTATTATGTTTTTATTTTATAACTATTTTTTATAATATTGTTATGAAAAATATAACAATTAAGGTGCATTACAAATTATTTATATACTACTTGTAAAAACTTGATAATAATACCGTATAAACTTCAATAATTAGGGAACTATAGACATAATCTCTAATAAATACCACAGAAATACCACAATTGCAAAATTGGACGTTTGATCTTACGTGTATAATTATAGAATATTGACGTCATATTATGAACACAATGTATCTTAATTAAAAAATTAAATTCATATTAGATTACATGATATTAGAATAGATTATATTAGTTTTCGAAGTTATTTGACACAAAATTATTCTCACGAATTATTAAATTCCAGAAGCACGTGATATCCATTATAATACATTGTAGAAGCAAACCATTTTCCTCGGATCCCCGTCGAAGCCTCTAAACCTCCAACTAAAACTCTACATAAGCAGAAATCGTTTAAATCTATTTTTAAATTATCGTTCTAACAACTCAGCTTAAGTTTTCCAACGCTTTGAACATTATATTTAAAATTGAATAAGTGGTATTATTTAGGCATGACACGAATTTTTGAATTCACTTTTAAAGGTATTTCATTTTATTTAAATTTCACTCTGCACCGCACGACCATTATGGCAGCACATTCACAACCTAAATGATGCCACAATTCCATTTGTAGAAATTGTATACAAGTTAGATGAACTGCTACGATACAAAAGATTGGAGGAACAAAACACTGAAACTTTGCGTCTGTTTCTTCAGACAACTTTTAGCGTCAAGAGTCTTTCGGGAGTTTCTTGTTTTTGTGAAATGTTCTGTAAGAGATCATTTTTAGGTGTGGCAACTTTGCATGTCGTCAGCATAATCAAACTTTGTAAATTTCAGTTCGAGTTACTCTGATTTTTGTTAGATTCTAACAACATATTTAGTTCTAGTAAAGTATATAAGGGTGAGCGAGAGAGTATTTTCACCCTTGTGTGGTTAGTATTCTATTAGCCCGCATAAAGCGGTTCCTGTTGTTTTTCGTAATGCGAACAGGTAAGGAATTGAATTCGCCCCCAGCGTCTGTTCGGACTCATTTGCACTTTCCATCAGGTGACAGGTATTTTGTGGAAAATTTGAATTCAAACGTGTACATAGTATATAGTATTCTTTTTCATGGACCTCTCATAATATATTCAGATAACTAAGAACCATAATAAGTGAACAATAATAAGCAATTAAAGCTGTAAAATCGCGTAAGGGTGGAACCTTTTCACAACCAATTTAATTATAACTATAAAAATTGAAATTAAAAAATAATAACGCAAAAGACTGAATCATTTAAATGCGTCAACTAGACATTTTAAACTACTGAAGCGTTTATTAGTTGTTTTCGAACGATTAATATAATTAAACGCTTTGTGTGAATACTTCGGAGTAGGCAACAACGCCGTTCTCACAATGTTAGCTTGAACACAAATGAACTAATCAAACCTGAACAAAGCAAAGTTTCGTTGTTTCTCAAAATCACGAAACTCCCGCAGGCTACCAGAGCTCTGTTTTAGTTCACTTTCCCAAGAAACGTCTCGAACGTGTAAATGTATTGAAGTGTCAAAAGGGCATTTTTCAATTTAAAGTGTAACATTTTCTTTGTGTTAAATAAAGAAATGTTTGGATCAACTATTCAAAATCACAGCTTGTTTTATAAAGAAAAAAAGTGTGTTATTTTTTGAGTCAGCTTTATAAATTTTTTATATAGTTTATTATGGGTCGTCACAAAACTGGCACTATTTTTTTTTCAAACCGTAAATTAATTCTGAAATAGCATTGCTATACAGCGAGGTAATGCTGCCAGTGTCTTTGGGTCCATGCCGCGGGGGGAACCTTTTGTTAATTTTATTTAGTTTTAGTTTAAGTTAGTTTTATTTTATTTATAGTTATAGTATTAATTTATTATTGTTATTGTTTCTTAATATTTGTATTTTATGAATATAATGTGCACGTTATTCTGAAAAAAGTAGCACGTATATTAAGAATTGAAAATGCCCCAATACCATGAGAACAGTTTGTTGCCATTGGCCGCTAGAATTGTTGCTATTCATAGTTGTTAAAGAAGATGCCACAAACGCGTTCAATACGTTTCTTTGCCAAAAAACAACTCCAGGTGCTAAACTGATGTTCGTTTTAGTTGAACATATTCGCTAGTGTTACTGGTGGAAATCCAAATCGGATTGAAAATTAATGGGGTTTTTGAAATTTTAGGAGGAGCTTTGTACTACCGTCATCAGTCGGCTGGTAGGCAACTTTGCCCCTTTAATAATTGGAAACACTGTATTGTCTTGAACCCTTACATACGGCTTGATCTCAGCACGTGTTTTAAATTGACGTTACGCCATATTGGAATTTACTCACGAACGTGGGGTATTTGAATCGACTACTTTATCGTTTCCTCTGTTCATTGCGTGTGGTGCTTGGTGATCACAGGGTTGCGAGCATGTCGGCCGCGCAGTGAAGAGAGAAAATACTCACCGTGTCACCAGATTGCGTAGTAATGGCCTGGCTGTACGAGCCTGAGCAAATAGTGATTGGTCCGGCCGGAGTTCCGAATTCTGCGTTCAGAGTTCTACCTTCTATTCTACATATCGACGGTTAAAAGGCAAAACGCATGAAGCGACACTTTCTGTCAAAGTATAATAATATACATATTTGAAATCAGCGTATTTTTCTCCGTCGTTTGAGCCGGGTTTCATGTAAAGTTCAAAAAACGTCGCTTGATGCGTTTTGCCTTTTAACCGTCGATATATATGCCAGCCCCTATAGATAACGCACACAGAGTCGCCGCAGTCTGATACTAATAACAGATGTTCCGATTTAGTAGTCACCAACCACCATTAAAAATCAAAAAGTCTATCGGACCGACGTTATTATTATAAACTAGCCCGCCCGCGTTTAAAATCCGTTTATGAGAAACATTAATAATCTTAGTTTGACTTGAAATAGGTTGCGGTAACATTTTTAAAGGAGAACGCTTGCTCGGACTTCGCCATCTCTTGATTACAGATGATCTTAACGCGTCATCTTTAATGCTGAGGTACAGTCGAAGAAACGGAGTCACGTACCAGGGCGACCTATTTCTTTGCAAATGTCATGTTGACATTCCATACATCTGCCAAAGAAATCATCGTGAAATTGGTTGTGAAAAGGTTCCCTGTTCCCTGGTACGTTATTCAGTTTCCTTGTCTGTACATCGGGGTAAAAGCCCCGGTAAGGCTCGTTACCTTAAAGTTGACATTTGCTTGCACCAAGGCCATTTTCAATCCTATCAACATTTTATTTCAGACCAAACAGAACACCGCATTGATGTTTCTCATTTTTCAAAAGGTACTAAGAGTCTATGACTTGATAATTAATCAATTTAATAACTGACTAAGGTACGAAACCCCAAATGTACTTTAACGTTCTTGTACAGGATCCTCTATTTTTGTATAAAGTCAAAATGTTATCCCAAGGACCAAAGCAAAGCACCTTAATGTTCCAAACCTGATTTTTGACTATCTGTCACGACAAGCTTAATCTAAATCCAATATGCCGCTATTTCGCGATTGATTTTCGCGAAAAATACCAACCTCCAAACAACTTCACAAATTTTTAAGACTAGTACAGTAAGATTATTTCCACTTTGGCACTCGGCAATTCTCGACACACATCGAAAGAAAGCGGAAGTGCAATACTTAGGCTGAGGTTGTGTTTTTAATTACATAAAATAGGTTTGGATATTTTATGTGATTAAATTCTAAAATGTTATATAATTACCTACCTACTCACGAGAAAACACGAACCTTTACGATTAAAACTGAGACGTCCCGAGTGTCAAAGTGGAAATGATCATACTGTATGATAGGTTTTATAGGTAGTCGGAAGCTGTCGGCACGCCGGCGAATCTGTCATTCGGCATTTGTCAAATCGGAACGTCTGTCACTGGTATAACAGCCATTTGTTTGCGTTATCGTTATGAACTCTATAAAAAAAAAGAATTTAAATTACAACATTTTGAACTTCGGAAAGCTTTCTGTATGTAAGTATCTATAAAAAATGTCTAATTTATGATTCAACTTGGACTTAATAAAGTTCAGTCATAAATTAGACATTTTATAGATTGCTTAAATTTCTCTGCGCTAATTCTACTTACGAGTATAGCAGATTTTTATCAGCGCTCTTAAATTTGGGGTTGCTGTTTTACAAAATTTTATGGAGTATTTTGTTTCGGATATTAGTGTAAATGATTTTTTTAACAATATGGCGTAACACTGACTTCCACACAATACGTACTTTTATAGTTATAGGGGACGTAGTTATGTCTGATGTACTTAATTGACTTTTTCCTTAATGATGAGATTAAATCCTCGAGCGACGTTCTAGTTTCACAAGGAAAAATCAATAATTAACATAATTAACTGCAATTACTACTCTGAGTTTCCTTAGGGTGTTTTTCTCATTTTGGCTAATTTATTGTTACCGTGCATAAGTGACTGTAGCCTTATCTTTTTTTTAAGTTTCTTATTAAAATCATGTTAGCTTGAAAATATCCTTTTTGGGATAAGTCCGCTTTTGTACTTTTTCGTTATGTTATTTGTTTTTTTTTATTGTTTTTGTGTCTGTGTACAATAAAGAATTTATTATAGTACCTACACTTTCCTTCACCGTAAAGCTCATGATAAATTACAAAAGTGATTTCGCACATAAATTCCGAAAACTCGGAGGTGCGAGCTCGGGCTTGAACCCACTTTCCCAGTGGATAAGTGCTATAGCTAGACCGTTTATGAGTCCTTGGCGAGGAGTCCTCGCCCACGCGGTACAGGGGCTAGGGAGTATGACGACAAAGGGGGCTGGGAGAGGTGCGGGTGGCGAGCGCGTGCCTACCGCCCGCACTTCTCCCGAACCCCTTTGTCTTCATACCCCCCAGCCCCCCAGCCCCTGTACCGCACGGGCGTGGACTCATTTAAACGGTTTAGCTACCATGCCTTAGTCATCGCATAGTCTTGTTTATTTTAAGCCCCAGGAATTACCATTCCTAAGTAATAATAATATGAAAATTCGGAACACTAAGTCCATTTTTAAGGTATTTTGACTGTGCTACGTTCCCTTCGTTAGTGATTAGACCAGGCAGTCTGTATGGAGTAACACGATTTTCCACCTGTAATGAACATTGCGCTTCCACTATCATCAATCGACTGAATGCCCACCGTATTTCCAGGGATGTGATCCTCTAAAGCTGCGTACGGATTGCGCGTACATTTGTACGCGTAGTCTATTACGCGTGTCCTGGAACGCCATGTCCGTACTTGCAGCTACGCGTACACTCTAGGGGAACTGCAAGTACGGACATGGCGGTCCAGGACACGCGTAATCGACTACGCGTACAAATGTACGCGCAATCCGTACGCAGCTTTAGAACCACGTACGCGGATTGTGTGATTTTTGTGTGTTCGTTCAGTGTGGAGGTGGAGGAACTGCATGAACACACATTTCTTGCATAAACGTAGCTATCATAAGCTCGCGGGTGAGCAAAATAACTGATTCAGTTCATTAGAAAGAAATACTGAAGGCGATAGCAAGCGACCGCGTGATAGGCAATACGGCCACAGGTTATGATTGTCTGCTAAAGACAGCGATAAATTCGTAGACAAGAGCCGTTTAGAGAATGACAAAGCAATGCTATGCATTTCACGACAAGTAAGTGAAGGTCTTGCCCTTTTTGAAAATATTTATGGATACCATAACCTGTAAAATAAAAGTATTTGTACCTAAGCGCCTTAGGTTTATTTAATAATTATTAAATATCAACACCAGTACACAAAGAAAAATGTTATATTACTAAAAATGAATACTAAAGATTTTTCTTTTAAAAGAAAACTAGCTGTTTCAATGAAAAATTAATTACTGAGAGTTATTCTGGGCCTTTCATTTTTAAAAGTTAAAAGGTGTTTTTTTTCCTATTGAATACCATTATGCGAGTTTACTAAAAATATTTTAATTCGGTTGGCACTCAGTCGTAATTAGTTTCACTGATTTTTTTTTTGTAACAACATACTTAAGAGGGTTTATACCTGCTGAGCTGGCAACGTTGCATTTTTGTTAGTTTTTCTCGATTATTCCATAAAAATTGAATGAAAATTAAAAATGTTTTGCATACAAATTGTTCTAATATATAAGTTAATGTGTCTACTGCAATAATAATTCGTGATAAGACTTTTATTTTCTTTAAAAACCGTTAGGTAATAATTTGTTCGTTTTTAAAGATTTAAAAGTCTATCACGAATTATTATTGCAGTAGACACATTAACTTATATATTAGAACAATTTGTATACAAAACATTTTTAATTTTCATTCAATTTTTATGGAATAATCGAGAAAAACTAACAAAAATGCAACGTTGCCAGCTCAGCAGGTATAAACCCTCTTAATGTAAGTTTTCAAAGTTTGCACTTTGATTAGAAACTTTGTAACACTATTTATATTATAACCTTGATTATTGTAAGTACAAAACGTAGCGCATCCCAGTTCGTTGACTTCAAAATTTTGCGACGTATTGGGGAATATGGTTTTATATGTCATAATTTTTTTATATGCCAATTTAAGTATTTTTAAGTAATTTAAGGTTTTCGGATTTCTTCCCTGACCTGTTTCAATGAATCCCTAAAACAATATTTTTCGTTTGTTAAAATCACAATTTTCAGATAGGTAGTCATAATGTTTTCAACAAAGTTAATTTCTTTTAATACTTGGTAACCAGTACTCGACTCCACCAGGAATTGCTTGGATTTTGCAATCTAACTGGATTAAGTCCCTATTTTCAGGCAATCCCTATTTTAAGATCAAACAATTAAAGGAAGGATGATTAAGTCAATAGGACTGCCAAAGACAACACTATGTCACGTTTCTTTAAAATAATAAGCCTCCTGTAGCTAGTTTTGCTATAGAGGTGTAACATTCATTTTGTAGTTACTTAAAACCATATCACACTGGCGATTTTGCAAACGTATAATTAGAAGCCGCGACCGAGCAGCGAATACGTTGCGTCTATACCTAGGGATGGGACGCCATAATGTAGGTACAAAACCGGCCAAGAGCATGTTGGACACGCCCAGGATAGAGTTCTGCAGCTGTTACGAAAAAATCCTTGCACATCTTATTAATTTTACTATTAATCATACTGTCCGTATAAACAAGCAATATTTTATAGGTCAGGCTGCTATTTACTCTTAAACTGCATATACCTAATTCTCAAACAAACTTAGCCGTTATAGTTTTCCTTGTTAATTTGAGATATTTCTTCCCACCCTGATTTTTTTTTTAATTTTATACCAACAGAGTTAAGCTTTTAGAGTGGGGGATACGTTCGCAAATCGCCAGTGTGATAGGTATGTCTCTGACCTCTGCCTAACACACCAGCGCCATCTCTATTTAGGTTCTCCATTGAAATCATAGATGGCTCTGATATGCTAAGTACAGATCAAAATGCCAGCAGCAAAACATACAGCAGGGCCCAATTGCATTACAAAGTACAACTTATATTACAAGCGGAACTCCCTTTCTAGTTAATATAATTGAAGCGAGAGTTGCGCTTGTAATATAAGTTGTACTTTGTTATATAATTGGGCCCAGGTTTATTATTTTAAAACAACACGACGTTGTATAGACATTGATAAATGATAATCCTGTTGATTTAATCTTCCTTGCATAAAATAAAATAATACCTATTATTTAACCCACTTCCAAAAAAGGAGGTTATTAATGTTCATGTTTTCTTTTATTTATTCATAATAAAACTGGTTTTGATCAAATTTCAGAAATAGCAGAACTCACGCACAAGTTTTCGTCAGTGACACTGTATAGGAATCAAACAGTGCGCTACGCGGCAAGGATGCATGCTATCATCGCCTGCCAGATGGAATTTCAACTCTACCCCATGGACATACAGTCCTGCCCGATCTACATTGAGAGCTGTAAGTTTGTTACGAACACAATTTGGAATGGACTGGCGGCTGAAGTTCTCACGTCTTGCTAGGGGAAAGGTAACATGAAAGGTACCTATTGAAAGGGACAATTCAAATTTAGGAAGCTTTCTATATCGGAAGAGTTTATCATTTAAACTTTGATTGAAATGGCATACAATTATTGTCATTACTCAATTCTTAGTAGTTTATTTTCGCATCTTTAAAAAATGTGTATTTTCCCTTTCATAAATGGACTTTTATCTTGAATTGTCCCTTTCATGCCAACTGTCCCCTACAACATGAGTGCCTACCTTTTGAACGCCAGTGTCGGCTATAATAGACGATAATACGGTAATACAATATTCCGGCATCTGCATAAGAATCAATTTTGTTCGTAACAAAAACCAGTGGCGTTCAAAATGTTAAAATGCCATTGTACCACTTTTTGCAAGACTGGCAATGCACCAACAGTCCTGATCCTCAGTATACAGATTTGAATAGCTCAAACCATATTCACACTTAACCCATTCATTGCCGCTGACGCCGATCGGCGTCATTATTGACCTAAACACAGTGCCGCTGACCGATCGGCGTCAAAATTCTACTGAGCATTCTAGCGCTTATTCCTATAACTTCCTTTTTTGAAAGTAAGCTTTTATTTGGTCTTTAGAAAATCCAGGTGTAGTAGGTTTTCAAAAAATACACATTTGGTTTTTGTTCCCTTTCTCTCTCGAATGCCGCTGACTGTTGACCTAAACACGGGTGTGTAATGATAGATATAACAACATTTGATATAACTGTAACATTTGGTATAATGCTACATTTGACATAATTCGATTTACTCGAGAAGTAAACATTCTACGATTCTTTTATAAAATAAACTAACCTAACCTAACCTAATGCATATCAAATAGAATTAATATCAATCCTCCGAAGTTTACTTTTTGAGTAAATCGCATTATATCAAATGTAGCATTATACCAAATGTTACAGTTATATCAAATGTTGTTATATCTATCGAGGCGCACCCCCTAAACACAGTGCCGCTGACGCCGATCGGCGTCAAAATTCGCGATGAAGTGCGTGTCAGATGTCTCGGAAATTATTGGGTTAATTTTATTAATTCCTCTGTGATAATAGTGTACTAAAGATAAGTTAATAATGTTACTTTGCAGTTTCGTATAGTAATCAAAAAGTACGGTTTCGTTGGAGCGAGGCTGGTGTAACGATAAATCCGGAGCTGAAACTGCTGCAGTACCACATCGGGCAACCCCTGAGGCTCGAGGAAACCAACGGTTATATGATCGACAAGGACGGTAAGTTAAACCTTATAAAGTAAAGTAAAGCTGTACACATCGCAACTTTTCCAAAATGGCTGAATTATTATTTTTTACGTTTGCAACTCACTTGGCTCCGCCATTTTGAAAAATTCCAAAACTTAGTCGAGGAAAGAAATCCGTATAATTATTTATTGAATCAAGCGTTACTTTGCGGAGGTCCATATCAATGAACTGAACCAATTACTTAGCTCACCCGCAAAAGTGGTAAGCGTATAAGGTCGTGGGTGAGCAAAGTAATTGAAAGAAAGAAAGAAAGAATAGTTTATTTTGATCAAAACCCAACACATAACAGGTTAAATCCTAATAATTACAAGATAGTTATATAATTATAATGTTAGGGGTTATCTCAAAATAGGATTCCACTCAGCAAGTGTCGGCGCACAGGGTGCAATGACGCTAATGTTCAGTGGATCCAATAGACAAAACAAAAACAATAAAATATACGAGTATAAAACTTAACCTAGGACCTAGACCTTAAGGGGATAAACATAATTATTACTTAAATACATATTAAACACCCAAGACCCGAGAGCAAATATTCGTATTATTCATACAAATATCTGCCCCGACGCTATAGCTATAGACTCTATACTCTATAGACTAGACTGCTATGGCTATATACTCTTAACTTTTGCCATGACCACAGGAGAGAACGTGAATTAAAAATCGGTTGTCTGTAAATTCGGTTTACGGACGATAGTTTAACGTGACAACGTAATTACAAAACATTCAAAAAACAAAAATGAAACCAGGCGGTCACCCATCCAAGTACTGACCGCGCCCGACGTTGCTTAACCTCGGTGATCGGACGAGAACCGGTATTTTGTCAAATATCTTGAAAACGGTGTATCCTACGGCAAAGGCGCGCGCTGTTCTCTTGTACATCCTTTTTTTTTACGTGAGGAAAATGCACTTTATGCATGTCCCCCGCTCGAGGCAGCAGGGGGGTCTTTCGGGCTCTCCCACTTTTAAGGTGGGCCTACCGAATAAAAACCGCACGAGTTTCCACCTTCGGTCGTTACATAAGAGTCGTTCCCGTGGCGTCTGCACGTCTTGTACATCTTGTACGTCTTGTACATCCTGGCGGTCACTGCTCTATCTTGTACGGGACATGTACGTTAAATTACGTCATCCTTTTTCGTGCTGCAGTCAGCGTTCATCGATTTATTAGACGTTGCCACGTCAAAAACGTGTATGACCCACCTACATACAGGAACAGATAGCCAGACAGACATAAAAAAAGCATTTTTGACCAAAATAAAACAAAGCGCTCACTCAGTCAATCACAAAAATTAGACTGTAGTCATGTACACATAACAAATAGGAAAAAATGTTCGTAACTTAAACCTGTATCTTCGCACTTTCCATTGTCTCGGGGGTACTGCACTGTAAACCTTAAAGTAAAAAACAAAAGTAAACTTTCATCCACAAAATAAATTGAATAGGTGGCGTTTAAATATTCACTTAGGGGCTGTTTCACCACTTTTCTTAAAGTTCGGATTAGCTTAATCATAACCTTATTTGACAGATGGAATTAAAATTTCTGTTTCACCAGTCTCGATTAGCGCTAAGTGACGGACAAACTGTTTCTTAATTTGACCATCAGATCAGGAGGCATTTAGCATTTTTACCCGTCACATAAAGTTAGTTTATTTTTTTGTGGCCATGGTTGGAGAGCCCTTCAGCCGGTTTCAGAAAATTAAATCAAAGTATTTTTTATTTTTTTAAGAAAAAGGTCATGCTAAATTGCATAAAATAATTTAAATATCAAGATTTGAATAAAAAAATGTGGGTACGCTTTTAGTATGTAAAAATAAATCCAAAATTTCGTAATATTTTTTAATAACCAACTTTTTTCAGTGGCTCAATCGTTTGTTCTACCTGAACTTGTATGTCGCCATTAAAAAAAAGTTTATCTGTCAAATGGTTTGGCGCCACTTTTCGATTCGTTTTACGTGATTTTATTTTTCTTTGTTATTGTTAACAAAGTATCGTAAATAAATACCGTTTTTGGATCAATTATAATGTTACATATTTGTTTATGCAAAAAAAATAGATGTATTCAAAAATTATATAGTTAACCATTTCTTTTGCTTTAATAATGAGTGACTCTTTGAACGAAAGTGTGCGAACAGGAACGCGTGGTCGTGAAATGCGACGTTGTCATTCCGACTTTTTGTTAAACCCACGATTAGTTAAGTGGTACTTAGTTTGCACAGGACCGGAGTGGTGAAACTGAAAAAACACTAGCTGACAGATTTGTCCAGTACTTAGTTTATTCATTGGTTACGTAACCAGCAGTTTGACAATAAGGTGGTGAAACACCCCCTTAATGTATCACTTTTACTAGTGTATATTTAAGTGCAAAACTTTGTACAAAGGAACGTTCACCTTCAATCTAGAGAAGCTTACGGCTTTCAATAAAGTTTACTGTAAAGTTCAATAGTATATTTTGACTTTGAATAATTTTACACGGTGCGGAAAAAAACCGGCCAAGTGCGAGTCGAACTCGCGCAAGAAGGGTTCCGTACCATTATCTATAAAACGACAAAAAAATCACGTTTGTTGTTTGGGAGCCCCCTTAAATATTTTTTTTATTTTAATTTAATTATTTATTTTTAAAGTGAATATATAATTAAATATTCTGTGAATATTTCAAGCGTCTACTTTTTTCCGTTATCAATATCGAGCAAAACAATCACGTTTGTTGTATGGGAGCCCCATTCAATATTTTATTTTATTCTGTTTTTTAGTATTCTTTGTTATAGCAGCAACCGAAATACATCATCTGTAAAAATTTAAACTGTCTAGCTATCACGGTTCATGAGATACAGCCTGTTTACAGACGGACAGACGGACGGCCGGACAGCGAAGTCTCAGTAATAGGGTCCCGTTTTTGTCCTTTGGGTACGGAACCCTAAAAATGTCTTTAGCTTCGTATTAATTTCAAGTTCAAATTAGGCGTTACTTTACGGAGGTTCATATTAAGGAAAACAATTACTTTGCTCACTTTTTCTTTTTTTGACTTTGGTTGCGGGTGAGCAAAGTAATTGTTTCAATTCATTATACTGCTTCTGTTGTCTTAAAGAAATAAGCAAAATACCGGTCTCCACTTTTAAGTAAAAAAATGACCTTGCCCGATTTTTTAGATAGGGTCTATACGTAATATAAAAATGTCAGGTAGATTAGTAAACTCCATAATTCATTTTAAATTTCATGAAACTGTACAAAACAAATGCTTGAATTCCTTGGAATCCAGTCATGAAAGATTTAATTAAAATATCAGTCACATTATTTATTTCGATTGTTTGTATCATAATGCTCTTTTTAACCGTTAATAATTATTCGAAATACTGTAATTAATAAGGTTTCTTATTATACAGGGTTATTTGTAATTCACTAGCTTCCTTTTAACCCTAAAATCCTACCACTTAAACAAATGTTTTTGTTTTACGGCTTTTGTCATAACTTAACATTTTTGGTGTAATAACGTTTTGAAAATTTGAGATTACCTCTTATTTTTACGATACTCTGTGTATTTATATGGGAAACAAAAGTGCTTCATTTTAAAAAGTCGTAAAACAAAATACATTTGTTTGAGTGATAGGAATTCAGGGTTAAGAGGATGTCAGTGAATTACAAATAACCCTGTATAAACATGGTTTAATATTGGTAAGACGTCCAGTCTCCCGAATTATCTATAATTGCTTGGCACCTTTGAGGCATACTTTCTACCAAATTTTCAGCGTAACTGCGAGGTAAAGATCTCCATACGGACTTCAGTTCTCGTGCTAGGTCAGCAAAGCTAACTATATTTTTTCCTCCTAGTTTGAGCTTCATAATAGGCCTATACATTTTCGATTGGATTGGCATCTGGTGATTGTGAGGGCCAATCCAAAACATCGACGCCAATTTCGGGCTTCCACGCAGTACAGACCCGACTTCGGAGTTTAGGGTCATTATCTTCCTGCAAGATCCACGAAGCATTAGGCTTTGGGAACATCTTCTTAGCAGAAGGTAACAATGCCTTTGCATACATTTTGATCATTTTTTGGGCGTCCAGTGTACCCATGAAAAAGTAAATGGGAAAAACCCTGTTTTGAGAAGCATCCCCAAACATGCACCTTCACCGGGTGTTTTACGATCCGCACGAGCACTCTGTTTCCAGCCTTAGACCAAGCCTGAGTCGAGTTTTTAGCTGCCCAAAATTAAGCTTCATCGGAAAATATTACATTGTTACCACACGAGCCTAATGTAAATTGGGAATTGCACACCCACCATTGAATTACTTCACAAATTTCTTAACGATGTTTTGCTTCACTGAAAGTGGTAATAAATTACAAACGTAATAAATTATAAAATAATCAGAGATGTGAGAGGCTTGAATCGAACCTACGATCCTGCAAGTGAGGTGCTATAGGTGAAAAATGATAATCATTTACTGTACAGAAACACGCCCAGAGGTCAGTGTTTCCGACCTCCTAAGCTACCTATTTTAAAACTTAGCGTCATAGAGTTTAGCGTCTCTTCTGTGTGGTATTGAAGTGTGACTTGACGAACAGCGCTTGATTTCACATCAGCTACCATGGCTTATAAAAAGTAACCCATCTCTTCTGTATCTTTACAGGTAACTACTCCAGGCTAGTAGTCTACTTCAGGTTCGAGCGTCAGATCGGTCACCATCTCATCCAAACCTTCGCGCCGTCCTCCCTTGTCGTCATGTTATCTTGGTTCAGCTTCTGGCTCGACTTGGACGCTATCCCTGGACGAGTGACCCTCCTGGTCACCTGCATGTTGACTCTGGTCACTATGTTTACTGGGCTACGGGCTGACATACCACCAGTTGCTTATGTCAAGGTAAGATTTAGATATCTCAGCACTTTTTGACGTTGGAAGCATTCTACACTTCCACTGAACGTAGATAAAGTTGAGATGTTTAGTTTTAGTTATTTAACTAAGGGATCCCATACATACCTGGGTTTATGTTATTTTCTAATATTTTTTAATTTTATGTTGTAATTTATATGTTTTTTTTGTTTTATTTGAAACTAAGAATAATCAGTTCTAGGATTGGATCCTTTTTGCTAAACTAGGTCGAACTAGATTTCAATGCAAAGCGATAATTCTAGAAGTCGTGTATGCGTAAGCGGGTGCAAGTAATTAGCATGAAGACGACGCAGTGTCACGAGTACTGTTTGCGGCATGGAGCCCGCGGGCGCAGTCACATGACTCTGGCGGTGAAGGCTGCTAGCATTATAATTATTATTTTGAAAATATTACTTTCTGCCAAGTTTCTTGCGGCGCATTCTTCTTAGCAATGATGGTCTTTCAAAAGCTCTAGTAGTTTATCTCTGATGATTTACGGACGATTTAGTGAAGGTCGCAGGTGCAGGGTGGATGCAAGTCGCTTCCAGCCGTAATGATTGGGCGTCAATGAGGGAGGCCTATGTCTAGCAGTGGACGTCCTACGGCTGAAATGATGATGATGATGATGAAGTTAACGTCTGTTAAAGTATTGGCATCTAATAAATTTGCAAGCACCTTTTATTTAATTACATTTGCAGGCACTGGACCTCTGGATGGCAGGCTGCATGATGTTCGTGTTTGCTGCACTCGGGGAGTTCGTGGTGGTCAAGGTGCTTGATAAACAGTACCAGATGAACAAGAACAAGGCACAGGATTCCCTGCCCAGGATAATTCCAGTGGTAAGAACTTAACCTGAGAAATAACCTCACTAGGACATTGGTGGAACTAACACCGAACCTGTCAGACACGTGCCATGACAGACAATAGTACATTCTTGTAAAGGCTAGAAAGTAAGCAATAGATGGAGTTAGTTTGAACGAGGTTTTTAAACGAACGAAGTCATTCTTAGTGGCCAGTGCCCAAAACCACATAATTAAAAATTAAAAACCTCATCCTCGACCTGCGGCAGCAAGTCGGGCATGACGAGGATGTATACTTGCGCACTGAGCAGTCTGGCTGCGGCAGCACGATGAACATGACGAGCCTGGCTGTTCAGCCAGTGCAGTGCAGTGTGCAGTAGGCTTAAAAAGTTAATGCTGTGGCGTTTTTACATACTTGAAAAAATTACCGGGAATGAAATTCAGAAATTATCTTTCTAAAAGTCGTATCGTATTATGAAATACATATATTGATGCGTCCTGTTTTCTTAATGTGTTACATTGTTGTCGTGTTTTGCGCGCCATAAATGAGTCAGCTGTTAAATGTACCTACATATATAGGCAGTTTTGGGTACTGGATTTAGGTTATCTATGGCAACATTTTCGAGCAGTGTCGTGAAAAATAATATTCTTCTATACAGTTTACGACTGCGCAGACACCGACAGACACGGGCCCGGCCAGTATGCGTGGAAAGAATATTTAGTCAGTGTCTGATACGCCACGTGTCTGAAACGCTCGGTGTCTGAAAATATGAATCGACCTTTAGTCGATTGCCGCATGAATCCGTGGTGGCCCACGTGGGCATCCCTTTGAATAGCTGAAGCTAATTCTTTGTCAAATCTACAATTCTAAACTTGTTATTCGTGCTATGAATATCACATAGCCATGAATAGCTTGGCTAACAATACAACCAATCCCCAAGCACGTACAGAGACAATTTGGCTAGGCATACGAAAAACCGTTTCAAAAAATTCGACGAGTCGAACAGAAGAGGAATGAATTGAAAACAACACGTAGCGCTGGCTGCGGTAGAATAACAGATTCACAATTGATTCATTTTCCACGCTTTCAGCTATTTCCATTATATAAAAGAAAGAAAGAAAGAAAAAAAAATATTCGTGATATATAAACAAAATGACAGAAATAAAAACATACAAGAAAAAAAAAGCACATATCACGAAATGGTCCCAAATCAGCAAAGTGCCGATCTTGCGAAAGGCGCTGATCTTCCTTTGGGACCATCACGACATCCATCCATTGAAAAAACATCAAACAATAAACACAAAGTGAAACCGAACACATCAATTTTAAGTTAAAAATAAAATAAAAATAAAACATGTATAGCAAACAAGAAACATAATTATATCGTCCAACACAATTTTAGTAAAATAGGCATAGGCCAATCTCCTTAAACCCCAAGGGCCATGAAACAAATAAACTTAAAAAAATAAAAAAAAATAAGCGAAAGCAACAACAGTGAACAGAAAGGCTGCATGGGTTAAAAACCTTTACTTTTCAAGTGATAACAATTTAAAAAGTAAACAACAACAAACAAGTTATAATAACCTATAACCCAATATAATAAATATTATTATGTATACGCCAGGCACCAGGACACGCGATATCCCGCGTTTATGGCACCGGTCACACCGCCGACGATGAGCGAGACGAGATCAGAGGAAGAAACTTGAATTGTTGAAAAGCTGGTTATTGAATAAAGCCCTTTGGACGTAAAAGAATGTATCAAAGTTATTTTCAAATACAATGTACCGCTTGGGCGAGTTTGCTGGGAGGGCTAGTAAATTAAGACTGAAAGGCAACTCAAGTATGAATAGCGCGCCTAAATCCAAAGACTAAAATATCTGCTATTCTTAAAATAACAACTCCATTTATTACTCGTGATTTTTTACCATCGAAATGGGTCACTGTCAAGCTCATTAACATCATCATCATTCCAGCCATTATATGTCCCATTGCAGGGCACAGGCCTCCTCTCAGGCCGTAGTTCCGTTCTGCGCAAGTGTATACAGTTATACTCACGACATAAAGCCGACGGTAAATTTCAAATGCAACTTTGCACATAAATTTTGAAAAACTCAGAGGTACGAGCTCGGGCTCGAACCCCCGACTTCCTGCTTGAGAGACTACTACGTTACTACTTACTAGGTTACTACGTCTTCCTTCTTATTTTGCATACGACCGTGGAAACTACTTTTACGCCGGGTCGCATGGTCATTTCAAACAGTATGCTTTTCCTACAGCGCCTGAACGGCGATAAGGGCTCCTGCGGCACAGTTGCCGCGTGGGAAGGTAGCGGCGTCCGGTGCCGGAAGGTGGACCTGACGTCGCCGACGTCGCCGCCGGCCGCGATGCCCGCCGTCCACCCGGCGCCCGGCGCGCCCCCACATCTCATCGGCGTCGAACGACGGCAGAGTATACTCCAGGTAACGAGTGATAGAAAAAAAAACCCGGTTGTCTGTAAAGTCTGTTTACGGACGATAGTTTAACGTGACAACGTCATTACAAAACATTCAAAAAACAAAAATAAAACTAGGCGGTCACCCATCCAAGTACTGACCGCGCCCGACGTTGCTTAACTTTATATTAACCTCGGTGATCAGACGAGAATCGGTGTTTTGTCGTATATCTTAAAAACGGTGCATCCTACCTACGGCAAAATCAATGAAATTTTCATCCCCCTTTGAAAACCTCGCAACCCCTCCCCTCCCCCTCACCCCCGCAACCCCCTCGCAACCTCCCTCGCACCCCGCATTGTATATCCTGGTGTTCGCCGCTCTCTTGCAACTGGCCTTCGCCGCTCTCTTGCAACTGGCCTTCACCGCTCTCTTGCAACTGGCCTTCGCGGCTCACGTACTCACAACGTAAAATTACACGTTAGAGTCATCCTTTTTCGTGTATGCAGCCGGCGTTCATCGATTTAATAGACGTTGTCACGTCAAAAAAAAACATTTTTGGAATAATCTCGTATGGCATAGTATGGTTTGGCATAATAAGCACATCGTAAAGCACATTGTATATGGTACTCCTAGTCCTGAAATATTATTTTTTTTTAATATAAGTTGTTATCATTTCGTCGAAACTCATGTCGCATAGTCTTGTTTAGTCTCTAGTAATGGTAAGGCATAATCTTGTATGGCATTATTATAATCGGCATAATAATATTATAGGAGATTTGAAATACAAAGAGCTAAAGACAATGTCGACGGAGCTATAGGTACGCTTTTCGGAGCTCCTATTCTGCGTTGTTTAGGCGCTTCCCGCAACTCTAACCTAATGTAACCTAGCAGGTTATGCAAAATGATATTCGAGGATACGAATCTATATACGAAATGAGTCTTATGCGAAATGACTCTTATGTAAAGTCAAGTCAAGTACATTTTATGCAAAGTTATTATTGTGCTAATAAAGTTTATGCGATAAGTGTTATGCTGAGTGAGTTTCGAGCAAACAAGATTATGTCAGATCAGGGGTACTCAACTCAGTCGCACATTTCGCGCACCGACGGCTCTGCACTTGGTACATCGTACGCTCTAAATCTAAACGACCGTATCCATTAATATTTTCAACCGACGAAAACAAAAGGAGGAGGTTCTCAAGTCGACGTGTATATTTGTTTTTTTTTTATGTATGATCACGCATAACTTTTTACAGTGTAGTCCGATTTTGATGATTCTTTTTTTATTGGAAAGCTTATACCCCAAAGGTGGTCCCATGTTAATTTGGTAATAATATTCTTACCCTAAGGGTAGGAAAACAGGGGATGATTGACTAACTTTTTACAGAGTAGCCTGATTTTCATAATTCTTTTTTATTGGATGGGGTCAATTTTTTTTTCCAAATTTATATAATACCAACTTCAAGGTATACCCTGAAGTTGGTATTATATAAATTTGGAAAAAAAATTGACCCCAAGAATGGGAAAAAAGTATAAAATAACAACTTTTTAACAAAAAAATTAAACCGCCGAAAAAACTGAAAAGCAAATAATAATACCTTTTTTGTTTGACCTTAATCTAGATACCAGTTTGAAGTCGGTGCCTCAGCACTAGCCAGGAGGAGTGGACCTATAATCTTCTGCCTGATTGGCTTCTATCACTCCTCCTGGCTCGTGCTGAGGCACCGACTTCAAACTGGTATCTAGATTAAGGTCAAACAAAAAAGGTATTATTTTTTGCTTTTCAGTTTTTTCGGCGGTTTAATATTTTGTTAAAAAGTTTTTATTTTTTTGTTAGCAGAGTCATGTTTCTAAGAAAAGTGTCAGGGGTCATTTTATAATGGTTTATTTATAATGGTTAAAGCCGTGGTGGCCTAGCGGTTTGACTTAAGGCCTCTCAAGCAGAGGGTATTCGTGATAAAGCTTTCATAATATAGGTATTATCTTTAGTTGAAGAAAGCAAAAATTCTAAAATCGATCATAATTATTTTCGGTATCATTTAGTTACTACATTTTTATTTATTTACTAGCCGTCACTCGGGCCTCCGTATGCAAAAAAGTCATTTATCGCTATCCCGCGGGAACTATGCAGTTTTCCTGGATAAAAACTATCCTATGTCCTTTCCAGAGTCTCAAACTATCTCCATACCAAATTTCAAGTAAATTGGTTCAGTGATTTAAGCTCGAAGAGGTAACAGACAGACATACAGTCACACTTTCACATTTATTATGTTACCATTTGTATATTATAGATGACATAGTTTTTTTTACTACACGGACAGAAAGAAGGAACCCTAATTTTTATCGTCCCATCAATAATGTACACGGTAAAGGGCAGTGAACTTGAATGAATGCAAATTGATTTTCCTCTTGACTAAGCAATTCCTGCAAACCATAAAAAAAGGAATCTTTGTTTCATCTAATCAGGCCGGAGGTGAAAAACCGCACTTCGCCCTTCTAAATCACGTCTCTTCAGACGTTAACAGGGTACGATGCGCACCATTTCTCCATACAAACGTAATCCCCAGTTTCCTCCCTGGATAATGGCTTTAGAGCCATTTTTTTTTACTGTGTAATCTGTATCTACCACAGCTATGCCCCTATGTTTAGTTTTTTCCATACTTCAATTAACATAAGAAATATGAGCTTTCAAAAACTGAAAAAATTGCCCAATTTCAACGTCATTTTCAGACACTCGTCAGAAAAGAATCCCTGATGTAAACAAAAAAAGGAAAACATAGGGGCATAGCTAAATCTGTCCTCTAATTATTTTTGAAAAAAATAATTTCATTGGTCCAGTTTTCGAGAAGTAAACAGGGGATTACGAAATGCTGTTTTGATCAATTTTACGCGCCTAATAAAGGTCTGAGCTGCAGTTGTCCCGCTCTCGCCGTACTGACACGGAGGGGTTCGGGCGAGACAGCGACATTTCACAAAAATACCTATTTCTCAAAAGTCTGTCAGCCATCGTACCCTCTTAATAATGCTTTTAAATCCGAGAACAATAAAAAGTGAATTGAAATCCTAACTAATGTAATAAATCTAATATATAAAAACCTCGTGTCACGGTGTTTGTTACCGAACTCCTCCGAAACGGCTTGGCCGATTTTTATGAAACTTTTTTCTCTATATTCGGTAGGTCTGAGAATAGGTCGTAGGCTATTTTTTATACCCCTAGGTGATATGGGAGAACAACGTTTGCGGGGTCAGCTAGTATTTTATATAATCAGGCGTTACTTTGCGTAGGTCCATATCAGTGAACATACCTTATGTGCCAAAAAAAGTTTGAAAAACATCCTCAACAGACTAATATAATAAATATATATTTTAGACCAACAGACGACGTTTTTTGTCTGGACCACAAAAACAAAAATCTTTTTATACGAAACAACAGTTCGATCATTCATTATTAATCCATTGTGGACGTATTCCTAATGTATCATGTTTTAAACTTGTCCTTTCATGTCCTAAATAAATGATAGCAACTGTACGTGAATAAACAAACATTGGCCCCGGTACAATGACCTCGGGAACCGTGAGGGTACGTCGTGCTTTATTATACATACGGGTTCAGGAACTATGTACTGGTTTGTATCTCTGAATTCGGCTTCCATACAATTCAAATAACATTTTTTTGATATGGAAAGGGGTAAA
Source organism: Archips crataeganus (assembly GCA_947859365.1). NCBI lineage: Eukaryota > Metazoa > Arthropoda > Insecta > Lepidoptera > Tortricidae > Archips > Archips crataeganus. The sequence goes on from OX402050.1 coordinate 20,319,029, forward strand.
CGAGCATGCGAGTAGGGTTGCCATACGTCAAGATTCGTCCTGACATATCAGGATTTTTGACCCTTTGCCAGGATTAGGCCAGATTCAACGTCATCATCATTACAGTCGAAAGACGTCCACTGCTGCTGAACATAGGCCTCCCCTATAGGTAGGCACAAAGCGTCTTCCGATCCGTGGACGCCACTACAGAACCTTTTTGCCCCATCGGCCATCAGTTCTACGAACGATGTGCCCTGCCACTGCCACTTGAGTTAGGTAGTTAACTGGTTTGTATTCAGTATGAAATATATGGATTTAAAGATACTTCAAACCAAACTTGTTAAAAGTATGGCCTTGTAGCGACATCTCTTGTCCGGGAGAGCAGTTAGTTCCGAAGGAGTGTTGATGTTTCTCGATGAGAACTGAACATAGATGGCGCTGTATCACTGCATAAGTGATGATGACAGGCTGGAATGTATGATGCATGGGAAAAATTTGCGTGTAAACTCCTGACCAGTGGTGGTGTAGGGGTAAGCACGCGGCACGGAATGCCGAGCACCTGGGTTCGACTTCCAGTATTGGTCTTTTTTCTGGGGTTTTTTCTGTGCATCTATGTTTCAGTTTGTATTTAGTATGAAATATATGGATTTCACGGGATGACCGTAAAAGTAAAAAAATTGAAGTTGAAAAAAATAAAAAATACAAAGAGGTACTTCAAACCAAACTTGTTATATTTATTGCAAAGTTTACATAGTTATAATTAATGTAATTAAGCAATCAACAAAACCAATAATATTTCTACTACTAATAGGCTACATTCCAACATAAGAGATTTAAAACATTTTTCTTTTGCTTAAATCAGTTTTGTTAAGTTACAAGAAATGTCAGGACTTTTCAAAAATCACAAGCGCATACCAATGAGTACAAACAGCTACCTTTTTTATTCTGCGTCTAAAAAACCAAGTGAGAAGTTGCAAGGTAAATGTTTTTTATTATCAAGATAAATGGCAGTTTTTTAACGTTTTTTAACGTCATAAAAACGATAAATACTGAAGTGCAGGTGAAAGAAAAAAAAGAAAAAAAAGAAGATATTTATTCACTTTTTTTTACAAGACACACAAATACAAGAAAGTACACACAATTTCATACAAATAAACAAAGATCACAAATAATGGAGTAATAAATATGTAGGTACATACACAATTCTGCATGTGTCCCCGCAAAAGTGAAACGGTCGCTGCTGACTCGGCGTTAGACGCCTGCAGCGCTGATTTTCTGTCAGAACCGTCTGTGACTCACGGAACGATACACTTGAAATATACTATATGAACCACTTACCTATATAGAAATAAATTAATAAAATGATAATGAATTGATAAATTGTATAGAATTGTTATTACAGTAGCATAATAAGTAAATAAATAAATTACAATAAAGAAAGAGTAAACGGAGAAAATATGTTTAAAAACAACAGGTTGGCATATCAAATGTGTGATGGGTATTTTTATACCAGAGTTTTCCAAACTTTCTAGTCACGTAGACCCCTAGCTATATTTTTCAGTTTTACATGGATGGGTCTTACTTAATATTGATTTTTTATAAAGAAATCGAATTAATACGTCGCCTTTCTCGCTTACGTAGACCCCTTGCCGGTAGCCGTCGAGTGCTGGGGGTCGATAAAGACTCACCACTTTGGGTATCGCTGGTCTATAATAACAAATTATATCTACGGTAAGTTCCTCTAAAAAAAAACATTCGGGATCCTGCCTTTTAGCTGAAAATATATTCCCAACAGATTCGTTTCCCAACTGTTTTTTTCTGAAATTAAACTTCAGGGTATTATATTTCAGGAATATCCTGTAAAAGCCTATAGGTTAGGTTGGGTTAGTTTTACAAAAATCCTGAATAGTTTACAGTTCCAGAAAAAAACAGTTGGGAAATAAAACAGCTGGGAAATGAAACAGTTGGGAAATGCAACAGCGGGGAAAAATATTTTCAGCGAAAAATGAGAAAACCGTAACATTAACATCGATGAAACACATTTGTAGGGCGCGCGAATTTATTGGCAACACTCAATTCCGATAAATAAAATATCACACATTACCTTACCTGTTTTGCGTCCGTTAAAGGTTCTGCCGCCAAGGGAATAGAGGCAATGAACTTGAAATACGATAAGGGTAATAGTCGACCTTGACGTTTGGAAGTCATACACGTGAACAAATCATACTGATTCTACTTTTGCAGCGAGACTAAATAAGTCCAGACAACCAATAGCAAGGCCATCATCATCATTTCAGCCGACAGACGTCCACTGCTAAACATAAGCCTACTCGTACCTCTACAAAGACTACATTTTAAATTGAAAAAAAAACTTAGACGTACAGCTAGCGGCCAGTGGATCGGGTAACGGCGCGGCGCGCGTGTTCTCGGTTCATTGCGCGGCTGAGGCGCTCACCGCACAGTGTTCACCTAGCAGCATACGCAATGAACAAAGAAAACGCTCGCCGCACGGCTTCCCGCTGGCGTCCAGTTTGCTACCTTACGGTTTGCCGCCGGTCAAACTAATGTAACCCGAAATATTTCGAATTAATTTATAATAGGCGGTTAAATATTAAGCATTTAATTGTCTCTGTAACTAAATACACGTTAAATTAATAAAGCGAAAAATATTTTTTTTTTATTTCATTTTTGTGACAATCTTTTATTGTGGACTTTTCCTAGTGCACTCTTATACTACTAATCAAGACAAATCACACGAGCCCAAACACAATGGGATCATGTACGAGGGGCGTTCAATATAAAGTGAGAATGAGATGCAAACTCTTTTAATATTACGAAATTAAATACTGGCCGGTAAAGCTAATCTATCTAGCTGATTGCTATGAAAAAAAAAACGAACTATCTTTTGTTTAAAAAAATATACGGTAATTTCTTTGCAATGCTATTGAGTACGTTAGCGAAAATGGAGAAAATTGAACTGCGCGCCGTTATCAAATACTTGTATTTGAAAAATTTTTCTACGGACCAAGTCAATTTGGATTTGCGGGACACTTTAGGGTCTAATGCTCCTTCGCATTCGACAGTCGCACGTTGGTGCGCCGAATTTAGACGTGGAAGAACATCGACAATGGACGACCCCCGCTCCGGACGCCCTACTACAGCAGTAACTGAAGAAATTGTGAAAAAAGTCGAAAACTCAGTTTTGGCGGATCATCGTGTCACAGTTCGTTTTATTGCTGAAAATGTAAAGATTTCAACGGGGAGCGTGCATAATATTTTACATGAACGCTTGGGTATGAAAAAGGTATCTGCGCGTTGGGTACCAAGAATGCTTACTGACACGCAAAAACAAACTAGACTAGAGATTTGTGAAGAAGCTTTGAACCTGATGCAGCAAGACCGGGAACTTTTTTTGGCGCGATTTATAACAATGGACGAAACATGGCTCCATCATTACGACCCTGAATCGAAACTGCAGTCTATGACATGGAAAAGGCCATCATCTCCAACTCCGAAGAAATTCAAGGTGAGCCCATCTGCCGGTAAGGTCATGGGCTCTGTTTTTTGGGATGGTAAAGGGGTATTAATGATTGAGTATCTCGAGCATGGAGCCACTATTACGGGCACTTTATACGCCAAACAAATAGCAACATTGCGCAATGAGATCCGCGAAAAACGGCGAGGTAAACTCTCGAAAGTTGTGCTGTTCCACCAGGACAATGCCCCGGCACATAAGTCCGCCGTTGCAATGGCTGCAATTCGTGATGCTGGGTTCGATATCCTTAAGCATCCTCCGTATTCACCAGATCTCGCTTCCAGTGATTTCTACCTATTTCCGAGATTGAAACAATACCTGAGAGGCCAGAAATTTGAAGACGACGACGCGGTAGTCGCTGCAGTACAAGATTTTTTAAGTACTCAAGATGAGACCTTTTTTAAAAATGGAATTTTAAGTTTAGAAAAAAGATATACTAAGTGTATTATGCTAAAAGGTGACTATAACGAAAAATAAAATGACATTTAGTAAAAGTTGTTTATAACATACTCATTCTCACTTTTTATTGAACGCCCCTAGTATGTTGAGTGGTTGAGGAGTTCCTATGGGCACCTTCCGTCTCCATCGTCAGACAGTACCATGGTACTTCAATATTGTACTGTACCTGACTTACATAGGGATGTAAAATTTCATCTCAATTGGGTGAGGATAACTTTCAAATTCAGTTGCAAGATTCCACCCTAACAAACATACATTGCGACATAAAAAAAAATTGTGCGTGCAGTTCCTCCGCGCGGAAGTAGTGAAAGTTCGTAATGTGGAAATGAAAAAGGCACTTATACGTCAATATGAACCTCATTGCAATAACTTAAAGAACTAAATTTACTAATGCATCTATGTGTTTAAATTACTCAATAGATGGCGCTTTTATTAAGTCTCATACATTTGCACAGACAGTATGAGTTCTGCATCGCACTATCGAAGTTTTTAACATCCGTTAGTATAAATACAATGCGAGATTACTTGCTTCGGCAGTACATATACTAATGCTTTCATACCCCCTCCATGGTAGCGTTAAAAGTTTAACGCAACCTTGTTGGAAGTCGCATTAGAAGTTTCACTTCAATAAAAGCTTCTAAAAGAGACACTTAGCCAAAAATTTACAAATACATTTTCATTATCTTTTAAAATGCCGTCCGACGGTATAGTTCTGTTCCCAGGAGACAGGCAGCGTTTCCACGGTAATTGACCAGGCTCAATTGTTGGCGGAATTAGAAGTAGCAAGTCGTTTTTACCAGACACGAAGAAATTCCTTTAGCAATCCCTTTTGGGGGTTAAATTCAAAAGGTTTACATAATTTAATCTTGTTTACAGGTTGCCTGGCTAGACGCTGACACAGGACAAGAACGGGTGTTGTGGCGAGAGATCGACAAGCTATCCCGCGTCGTATTCCCGGCACTCTTCCTTCTATTCGTCACCATGTACTGGCCAGTACTCTTGTTAAAAACGAAGACATCCTCATAACAATCATTTCCAATGTCAATGCATTAAAGTGCTCTTACACGGGCAATTTTCAAGCATTTGACTGCCGGCAAGAGCAGTCAGAGGATCGTCACTAGTGGAATCTTTCGCAATTTGGCAGAATTACAGAAACTACTTGGGAAATGATTTTAAATGCTGAACTGTTTGCTCCGCGCGTCTTTGCTAATTATTTCAGTTGGTATGAAATTTAATACGAAATCAATGGCCAGCTATTTCAATTGCTCGGGAAAGAACACTTTTAGCTTCAAATTCGCGCGTTATGTTTTAAAACCTGAGAATTAATTGGTGTTCTGAGGATCACAGAATTAATATGAGTTAAATTGTAGCTATTCTACACAAAGTTTACTGAGAATATAATAAATTGAATAAAGTTTATTTTTGTTAGGACTGAAAAATATCGGTCTTTTCTGCCGTTCAACCATAAATTTTTGCTGAGTAAAGATAGATTATTAATAATGGACCTCCGCAAAGTAAGACTTAAATATATTAATTATTTTCTAACGTTAGTAATGGACGAGACTGTGGAAGAGGAACTTTATAACACGCAACAACGTGTAGTGGACATAAAGACGATATAGCAATAAAAATTCTATTACGTCCGATCCACTGCACGTCAACATTTTAAGGAGTGATATTATGACAACGCTGCAGCTTGCAATGGTTATGGTAATAAAACCGTTCGGCAGTAAAAGATTCGAGTTTCAAAGTGGCTGATGTTTATTGAATTTATATCATTTTCTCTCGTGTCTCTTCAACTCGTACTTAGAAGATTATAGTAGGTACAAAAATGAACGTGCGTTGGAAGCAAATGCAGCGATAACTGAATATGCGGCGTCAAAAACACAGCAAAATCAGGGGGCTACTACGAACTTCGAAGTTCTTATAGTGCCGTCCTTTTCGCTCTTCTGCTTGTGACTAAGTATCAGTGTGAACGGAACGGCACCATACCAAGTCCAAAAATCGAATTTCGTAGCATGAGACCTGACGTTTCGACATTCAAGCTTTGTTCACGGACCCGTGACATAAGCCTGGTAGCCTGCACATTTCTGTGCAAGTAGCTCGCATGTTTGTGTCATATTTGTATGAAGTTTGACGTACATGGGCCAGCTACTGGGACAAAAATGTGCAAGCTACAGACATGTGTATTTCGGGCCTTCCACAAAATATGAAACAAGCATGCAAACTAGTTGCATGAAAATGTGCAAGCTTGCGGCCATTGACGGCCAGATTACGTGGACCATTATATTGGCACTTATGTGACATCTAAGCGCTACCGGCGATGCAGTGATCTATTACTTTGTTCATTGCACTGCCGACATGCTGACCACGCGGCGGTAAATTGGCAAGACACGCAATGTATTACAAATTTCTTCTCCGCGTCGCCGATCGCAGCCGAGCTGTTACATTTCTACTTAGAACAATGAAGTAAACGGTAAAAGCTTAAAATATGCACTTTGTGTTACAGAACTTAAAGATCAACGGCATGTATCGCTTAGGGTACGTTGCTACATTTTATCCACGAATTGTAATGTTTACCGTGAACTTGGATTTTTCTTGAGAGCATTAGTTCGCAAAGAACCTATTGCTGCTAAAGATAGAAAAGAAAACGATAATAACTGTGATTTGTTGAGAAAATTGCGAAAGTAGTATTTCGCCTATTAATTTTATGGACTACAATATTATGTGGAGGATACTCTAACGTGTGTGCAATATCCCCAGCCCAAATTGGCCACATTAGCTCCATCAACATGTCGGAACTCCACTAATTTGGACGTGAATATAATTGTATTTGTCTTACGATGAGACATTTCAGGCAATTCTCCGTAGAAAACACACGGTCAGTGGACTATGATATATTTCAAACTAAATACAAACTGAAATATAGATGCACAGAAAAAAACCCCAGAAAAAAGACCAATGCTGGGAATCGAACCCAGGTCCTCAGCGTTCCGTGCTGCGTGCTTACCCCTACACCATCACTGGTCTAGAGGTTAGCGACGAATCTTTCCCATACATCGTACATTTCAGTCTGTTATAATCACCTTATGCAGTGATAAAGCCGCAGCAGCCTTAAGCAGTGATAGGACTATGATATTTACAAGTATTTGTGGCAGAGTGAGTATAACTAAAATAAGCAACTTTTGAGAATAATAAATTTAAACTTATATTTTCATAGATAGTGCAGAAATCATAAAATTAACTTTCGATTAAATATGCCACGTTTTTATTCTGTAGATATCACTTTGTGATCTAATAAAGGAGAAAGAAGTTGAAATATAAAAGGACGAGGTAATATTTACTATCACACAAATTATAGGTTTAGCCATCACTTGAAGTATTTTGAAAACTTTTATAATGGTTTTCCAATAGTTCAATAACAACCAAACCATGCACGTGGAAAAACAATAGATAATCACAAACTTTGATATTATAAACCACATCAGCTTCAAGTTTAACTTAATTCTAAAGTATTTTTAAATTCTACGTTCCTTTAACACCCAAAAACTTGTCTAAACTCTTTACATTGTTTAAAACATAAGACACTACTTAAACTTTACGAGGTCTTAAAAATTCTAGACATCAAACTCACGTTAGATACGGATTCGCCATTAAACGAAAAAAGTTGTAACCTCAAAATTGTAGTTGACGGGTGAAATGTGTTTCTGAACTGTATGAATTATTCATAAGACGGGACCGCGAATCGTCAAGCCACTTGGAAAAGTATCAGATTTTAAGATACAGGTAACAGTAACGTGATACAATCCTAATATATAAAAAACCGGCCAAGAGCGTGTCGGACACGCACAAGGTAGGGTTCCGTAGCCATTACAAAAAAAATCAAGTAATATTTTTCTAAGGATTTCGTATGTGTACGGAATCATCCAAGTTTAGGTATGTTTTATACCTTAGGCTACTATTTACTCTTAAACTACAAATAATTTCCGAGCAATCTTAGCCGCTATAATTTTCCTAGTAAATTTGATATATTTACTACCATTCTGAATTTTTTCAAATTTTTCCACCTAACAGTTTAGATTTTAGAGGGGGGGGGGGACGCTCGATTTTAATGAAAGTTTTCACTTTAAAGTTGAATATTTCGCTAACAGATCGCTGAATAGAAAAATCATGTTAGCAACCCCGCAATGGTTTTAAAAGACCTATCCAACGATACCCCACACTATAGGATTAGTCGTCTATGGGAGGTACCCTAAAAAAAATTTTTTTTTTATTTTTTATTTTACCACTTTGTTGGCGTGACTGATGTGTGTATTCATGCCAAATTACAGCTTTCTAGTACTAACGATCTCTGAGCTTAGCCGCGGACAGACAGACAGACGGACAGACATGGCGAAACTATAAGGGTTCCTAGTTGACTACGGAACCCTAAAAAGAAGTCCTGACTGACTGTCCGACTAACTTGACTTATCAACAATAAATGAATTTGCATTTTTTTTCTTTTCTTTTTGTGTTCTTCGGCCACATCTCCAGGAATGTGAACTCAATGGAGAGATTGGTGGTTCAGGGTCAGATGGAAGGCAAGAGGGCACGCGGCCGTTCACAAACTCGCTGGACTGACCTGATTAAAAAAGCTACTGAGTCCACCATGGTCTAGTGCACTCGCAACGCCTCTAACCGGCAGAAATTGAAGCAAATTGCTACGAGGGCTGTCCTCGAAAAAGTCTGCGACCCACCGAACATCTCTCCGTGTACCTCGTCTGCGCAACCACAACCACTCTGACAAAAGTGTCCAGCTAAGAAGAACATCTCAATGAACTATAATAAACCTTTTTATCTTGCTAATCCCCTACCTACCTGCAAGATAATTACAATCAACTACCTACCTATATTTTCATGAAGAAACTCTTTATTTCTTCTACACGTCTACCTAAAAAAAAACCTTGGACCTAGGCGCTGAAATTTTGCATAGAGATTTTCTGACGAAGAGCAAATTAACGCATTCACTGTCACCGACGCATAATATGCGTTTTCGGGACTTCGCCCAGTGCTGCTGCCATAATTATTCATACATTTTGAACGCACATGTGCGTCGGTTGCACCTGTGGAAGTCAGGTGGCAGTGAATGCGTTAAACCAATGAATTGATTAGAAAAATATGTATCTATGTTTTATTATTTTTTTTGAAGGCGTTCTCGTAACTTGGTATTTATTCGTGTTTTATCTATTATAACACACTGATGAATTTTACAAACTAATAATATATAAAAAAACAAGTCGCAATACAAAATACATTTCAAAAAATGTTGTCAGTCAAACAAACCGCCCCGGATCGTACCTGGCGTAAAGGTGCCCAACACACTAGCTGCATTGCCACGTTGAACCGCGATGGACAACCTTTGTACCAGAAACGACCCAGAGAAAAATTTAATTTTGTTTTATAAATATAATATACATTTTTTTAGTTAATTTTCATTAAAAATTGACAGTGCAAAATGCAAAATGCATAATTATAATTCAATTTTAGTCTATGATCTTTCAATTAATCTTGTACAAAATGAAGCACAATTTTGAATAAACTGTACATATTTTACTGCCTATCGCCAAAGCCAGTAATACAAGCACAAAATCTTAGTAGTTATCTAAGTTATTTTGTACGCTATTTAAAATAAATATTGTACATAAATGTATGCTCAGAAAAAACAATAAATATAATATTATTCAGTCAGCATATTTTCACCTCTCGAATGCCTTAACGTGGATATCATTTTTTTTTAATGTAGGTAAATTTTATATTATTTATGGAACACAAGATTTGAATGCAGGTTTTTTTTACTTCCCGCATACGAGGAGTGAAAATATCCATGGACTTTAAAAGACATGTTACTGTTGGTAACATTTCCGTGTAGGTACAGTTTAAGATTGCAGCTTGCTTAAATTAAGTAGCAAGAATGACATATCTGTCGTTTTATTACCTAAAAGGTAGATAGATAGTTATACGTACTATCATGGACATTTTTTAATCAACTGCGAAACGCTGTCATTTTTAAGGCAAAAATAGCTTCCAGTCACTTTGTGATTACAAGCAGGCAAAGTCACCTCTATAACCCTAAGCCCTCTTTTTCTTTGAACGTTGCTCATTATACGTTTTTAAATTAAAATTAAAAATTAAGTTTGAAGATTATAATAAGTAGATAAATAATATTTTACAATACAGGGTGCCCAGTTATTAATAGCCAAGCTTCTAATCACTAAAATGCACTTATAAGTTTAGTTAAAAGTGCCATGGTTTTGGAAATAGTCGAACTTTATTTATTTTTTCAACAGTAACAGTTGGCACCTTGCTTGACTTCAAATGACAGTCTAGGCCACAAATTAAGAGTTTTTCTCGTTCTGTTTATTGCTTAATATTATCTGGTGAGGCTAACGGATGTGTATTAGAATTTGGCTGTGGCCAGAGTAGTGTATACAATATTTTTTTTTTCATATTTCCATGAGCGTAAAACACGAGATTCTCTTTCAAATTATCTAATATACATATAAAAATATCGTGTCACGGTGTTTGTCATCGAACTCCTCCGAAACGGCTTAACCGATTTTTACTAAACTTTTTTCTGTATATTCGATAGGCTGAGAATAGTTCGTAAGTCTATTTTTATAACCCTAGGGGATATATGGAAAAACAATGTTTGCGGGGTCAGCTAGTACTATAATAACTATAAATTAGAAATTTTAAAAACCCCCAACGCAATTATGTCACTGTCAATGCCCGTTATGCGTCTAAGATCTCTTCCGCAGCTAACAAAAGAGCTGATAACTTTGAAATGGCTGCACCGATTTTGATAAAACATATCTAACAACCATCGCCAAGAAACCTGCTTTCTATTAAAAAAAACCTCATCCAAATCGGTGCACCCGCTTGAGAGCTATGATGCCACAGACAGACAGACAGACACACACACATAGCGGTCAAACTTATAACACCCCTCTTTTTGTGTCGGGGGTTAAAAAGATGTTTAACAGCTGTAATCATCTTTAATATTGCCAATTCAACATTATTTGTGTGTGAATAACAAATAGCCCAATTCCGTCGCTATGGCAATATTCAAAAGTTTAAAAATTAAAGTCCTTGGTGGTACCTATACCTACATTTTAAGTGCCTCATCCAGCACTTCAGCTTGAGAGCTTTAAGATTGTGATAGTTAAATGTAGAAAAATATTTATAAAAAAACCTTATTTTTCGTATGGACCTTTTGTTAATGAGTTAAAATTTACTTTGTTTGTAAAGAATTTTGAGAGTAACACCTGCTTATATTTTACTAAGCTTAAGTAAGGTTACAAACTTCTTAAATATTAGTAGCCTGTAATCACATTGTAAATTAATAAAATCTTATGTAAATATGAAAATTTTAAAATAAACGATAAAAAATTATCGTTATGATTTTTTTTCAATATTTTGAAAGTAAGACGAATGTGCTTTCTAATTACCTATATTTTAACGTAAGGCGTTTTGTGTTGTCAAATAAATCAGGGCTCAGAAAATGAGTGGTTAAGTCTCATGTAGCACTTGAGAACTTTAACAAATAATGAAACCATTATATTGTTTCAGCATTTTTAGAACACGATCGAGTTTTAAACCTCTTTAAAATAAATAAAGCCAAAATGGACTAGAATCATTTTTCTCTTTAATATTGCAGAGGCGAGTTGCAATTACTTTGAAAATACGTAACATCAAAGCATATTTGTGAACTAAAAATGTATGTTGGAAAACTTTTCATTCGAACTACTTAAATAAAAATAGGTAAAATATATTTTAAATTAAACTGTGTTTTAAAATTAGCTGTACTTACCAAAAACCAGAAAGTAGTAATTAGGACATAAAACCTACCGAAAGATGTGGCGCGCGGGAAAGCCCCCAACAACGTGTACAGTCAAGGAAACTAAACACTTTACATTGCAAATGTCACTTTGACAAGGCTGTGAAAAGGTTCCACGCGATTCAGTTTTCTTGACTGCAAAGTCAGCCAAAAAACGGTTGAAGTTCATTTGCACGTCATGACACAACGAGGTCGATTTTCGCTTCCAATAATATGATGACAGTGACTATTGACTTCACTCAGAGAAGTCAACCTTAGCAATAGTTCCTACATCAGAATAAAAACAAGTTTAGGTATGTTTTATACCTTAGGCTACTATTTACTCTTAAACTAGGTACAAATAATTTCAAAGCAATCTTAGCCGCTATAATTTTCCTAGTAAATTTGATATATTTACTACCAATCTGAATTTTTTAAAATTTTTCCACCCATCAGTTTAGATTTTAGAGGGGGAGGGGGACGGTCGATTTTAATGAAAATTTTCCCTTTAAAGTTGAATATTTCGCAAACAGATCACTGAATAGAAAAATCATGTTTGCAACCCCACAATGGTTTTAAAAGACCTATCCAACGATACCCCACACTATAGGGTTAGTTGAGAAAAAAAATCACCCGCCCTTTACGTCTATACCGTCTAGGGAGGTACCCTAAAAATTTTTTTTTTTTTTTTTTTTTATGATATAGGGGGCAAACGAGCAGACGGATCGCCTGATGGTAAACGATTACCGTCGCCCATGGACACCTGCGACACCAAAAGAGTCACAAGTGCGTTGCCGGCCTTTTAGGTAGGAGTACGCTCTTTTTTTGAAAGCTTGAAGGTCATATCGGTCCGGGAATACCGCAGCAGGAACCTCATTCCAGAGCTTTGCTGTGCGAGGCAGGAAATTTCTGGAAAAACGCACAGTAGAAGACAACCAACCATCCAGATGGTGAGGATGGAAGTGCTGTCGCGTAGGGCGGTGGCGGAAGGATGCGGCAGGGATCAACCCGAATAACTCCTCGGAGCACTCTCCGTTGTACATGCGATAGAAGATGCACAGTGAAGCTACATCTCTACGCAGCGCCAAGGAATCAAGCCCATCAGAAGTTCGTTGGCAGCCGACTATTCGAGTCGCTCTCCGTTGTATGCGATCCAGAGGGAGAAGCTGGTACCGGGGAGCCCCCGCCCACAGATGAGAGCAGTATTCCATATGTGGGCGAACCTGCGCCTTATAAAGCTGAAGGCGGTGGGCTGGAGTGAAATACCGTCTCGATCTGTTGAGCACGCCGAGCTTCTTCGAGGCTAATTTAGCCTTACTCTCCAAGTGGTCGCGGAACTGGACTTCACTCGAGATGTCAATACCAAGGATTCCGATACTGGCTGTGGTAGCAAGGGGAGTGCCTTCGAAAAGAGGTGACGCGACAAACGCAGACTTTTTTGCGGTAAACGCGCAAACCTGTGTCTTAGTGGGGTTAAAACGGACTAAATTAAGTCGACCCCATTCTGAAACTTCTTTTAGGGAAGTCTCAATTTCAGACACAAGTTTGTTTCGGCACTCTATAACGTTTTCCCGAGAAATACCGGCGCGGCCGGTGTAAGAGGCATCAACCGTACTATCATCCGCATAACAGTGAATGCCGCCGGATGGCAGCATATCATTGACATGCAGAAGGAAGAGTGTAGGCGATAGCACACAGCCTTTACCACTTTGTTGGCGTGATTGATATGTATATTCATGCCAAATTACAGCTTTCTAGTACTAACGATCTCTGAGCTTAGCCGCGGACGGACAGACAGATAGACAGAAATGGCGAAACTATAAGGGTTCCTAGTTGACTACGGAACCCAAACAAGAAGGAGTAGTATATGAGAATTTCGACGAATTCCATTAATATATTTTGTGATCGAAAATAAGAAACATGATCGTAAGGTCTTGAGTTCATATTTGAATAAGAGATACTTATACTGTAGACCGCAGACTACTACAACCATAGACTAGTAATTCGTAGAAATCGACGTGCCGTTAAGTTGAACATAACGCAGACATCACGTCGACTAGTCGACGAATTCAACTAGTCTATGGACTAGTCGATGAACGTGAATGAACGGTCTAGTTGCGATAACGTTAAAACCAAGGACGACCATCGCTAGTTCAGACGTTTTAATATCTTGATCGCTCAATTTCATTTTATAGCGATTGTAAAATTCCTTGTCATTTCACCCATGAGAACCTACACTTATTAAGTGTCTGAAACTTTCAAGTGACAAAGTTCAAGTGCTACACTTTAGCTGTTAAGGAAAAATCTTTCCCTCTATAGATTGAGCTTTTGTACGAAAGTAGGATATTTATAACACAAAAAACTTGAGCCTTGGTAATATGTAAAATAAGCAACGCTTTGTTAAAATCTTCATAACTTCGAATATTTTTATTATAATGTTATTTTATTATTTAATAGAGAATTATGCGAACAGTAAATTGTTGATTATGAGAATTAAATAATTTTGAAATTATTTACGTTCTTTTATTGTTATCTGATTCAGTTACAGCATTTATTGAATAGGAAGATAAACTGCACGACACCTCAACGCCCAGTAGATGACACCCATCTGTCAACTCTCTTACTATGACATAAAATTGAAGGTGCCATGTCAATACATGGCCCAATGGTCAGTGTCGAGTACAGGGGCATTTACCTTACCTATGTTATGAAAAACTACATAAAAATCAGAATTTGTTCAGGAATACGGAGATTACTATATGTAGTTTATTAACCAGGTCGTCGCTCCATCTTGTTGCTGGCTCCAGCTTGTCGCAGTGTAGGTACACTGCGTCTTCCGGTCCGTGGACGCCACTCGAACTAACTAACTACCCAACTACTAGTATTAGTTACTACTACACACAACACACAAGGCCTCTTACATCTTGACAAATGATTTAAGCAGCGTCTATTTGAGAGAGGCACGCCGTTCGTGACTGTAAAGTTACTACTATACTAGTAGTAATTAGCTAGGACTAGGAATCAAAAATTCGAAATAGTTAAGTTTTTTAAATATGGAGTATCCTCTACAAAATAGCAGTCACAGTTTAATTCTAGCCAGAGTAATCCTCAAAACAATACCCTGAAAAATGAGCTTTTGATCCCACCGGTAATGCTCGCTCATGGACACAGCGCCTTACGGAAACTTTTGCAAAAACATTTTGGCAAAAATATACTCAACTAAATAAGATACAAGAATAACACTAGGCGCTTATAGTGTTAAACCTCACGGTTTTGTTCCTAACTTTTCGTAATTTTATTAAATTTTACTGGCTGTTCAGCAGTGGGCATCTTTTTGCTGAAATGATGATGATTATGATGATATGATGATATGATGATTATGGCTGTTGCCGGGTCGATTTCAGAGCGTTTTGTCAGCGTTTTTTAAATGTCATTAGTGTCACTCGATTATTGCTGTAAAATAATGATAAATCGCTACAACTTTGGATAAAATCAGACTAAGCCTCGGTACCGCCACACATTTATATAAAAAGTTAACTCTGACCATCATCCCCCTGTGCAATATTTACGTCGACGGTGATGAAAAAAAAACGCGGCGGTCAAAACGCTCTGAAATCGACCCTGCCCGTGACTCTGTTTGCAAAAAACACGTTGCAATTTTTCAAAATAAAAACTTATACGGATAAATGCATACCTAAATACGTAATTAAATATGTCCAAGACTGGACCACAAACATTCGTATCTGCCCCGGGATTGAATCTTGGACCAAGCTTCATAGCCTTCATAGGTTCTTTAACCTCTTGTCTATTAGGTCGCATAAAATTGATTTTATCATGGACTACCTACGATTCTAAGGCACAGGCACAGTCGCTGCGCCCCTTGAATTAGTTTTCATACTAAATACCTATGTTATATAAGCGTCGCGAGCAGACAGAAGAGACGGGGTGGAGACGCGGCCTGCAAACAAACGACGCTGACTGCAACGCGCCCCCGTCCCACGTCTCTTCTGTGTGACTTGCGCCTAATGGATTGACTGTTCTTTTTCTGCGAGTCATTGTTTTGGAAATTGAAAGGGGCTTCTGCGGTCAAATTTCCCTACTAATGTTATTTTATTTTCAAAAGGATCTGAGTCAGCTTCGAATGATTCGTGTCAAGGTCGTCACGATAACAATGAGTTCACACTTCACGGTTCGCGCACTGAGGTGACATAACTAGTGATTGTACACTGTGGAACAGTAGATTTAAGTAGTATTATTTAGATCAGTGTTAGTCACACTTTTATACTCCTTTTATGCTCATAGGCCATTATAGCACACAGAACAGATGGCCGTTGGGGTCCAAAAGTTCTCGAATGGAAACCACGGACTGGCAAGCGCAGCGTGGGTCGTCCACCAACGTGATGGACGAACGATTTCGTGAAGGCCGCAGGTTCAGGGTGGATGCGAGTCGCTTCCAAGCGTAATAATTGGGCGTCAATGAGGGAGGCGTGCAGTCCAGGCGTGGACGTCCACGGCTGAAATGATAATGATGATGATGAGGTTCCAAGTGCCTGCCAAGCACCATCATACCTGGTTTACACTCGCGTACGAGTGGCGAGGCGAACTGCGCGACGAGCCACGAGACGAGAGTGTGAACAGGCGCGCCTCGCGCCTCGTCTCGTGATTTGCCTTGATTTAGAGGCTCGCGTCCGGAGCGAGACGACGAGGCGAGGCGCGAGGCGAGGTGACGAGGCGAGAGTGTAAATCAGGTATCAGATGGTCCTGCGCTCCGACATCTGGCCGGAGGGAGAGGTGTTCCGTCATTTTGAGGAAGCAGCGAAGACTACTTTCAAAAATCCCTAAAAAGTTATATTAAGTTTTCTTGTGTATTTTTATAATGTATTTTTGAATTTTACAGCGCATTGGTGTTATGTCAGCATCAAAAGTAGCTGGTCACTTTTGTACCTTGTCGCTTTACAGTCAGGTGCAAATGTCATACGTGATTGACAACTACGTTATTACGACAAAGTACAAAAGTGGCCAGCTACTTTTGATGCTGACCGTACTTTAATGCTGGAATTGTTTATTGATTGGTGAATAAATCTAAAATATCAAAAAATCGGTCAAGCCGTTTCGGAGTGACACCGTGACACGAGATTTTTATATATTAGATGACTAGCTTTTGCCCGCGACTCCGTCCGCGTGGAATTAGTAATTTGGCCAGCTTATTTTTTTATCCAATTTGCTTTTTCATCAATTATGGCTCTCCTTAGATCCTTACGGAAGAAGTGAAACTTCATGATAAACCAACCCGCTCCCAATCCGCCCCCAACCCGCTCCTAACCCGCCCCCAACCCGCCCCCAACTCGCTCTCAACCCACCCCCAACCCGCTCCTAACCCGCCCCCAACCCGCTCCCAACCCACTCCCAACCCGTCCCCAACTCGCTCTCAACCCGCCCCCAACCCGCCCCCAATTCGCTCTCAACCCGCCCCCAACCCGCTCCTAACCCGCCCCCAACCCGCCCCCAACCCACTCCCAACCCGCCCTCAACCCGCCCCCAACTCGCTCTCAACCCGCCCCCAACTCGCTCCTAACCCGCCCCCAACCCGCCTAAACTCGCTCTCAACCCGCTCCCAACCCGCCCCCAACCCGCTCTGTCTACCTGGGCTATCTAACTCTGAAAGAATTTTCCAAATCGGAGCAGTAGTTCCCGAGATATAGAAGTTTTACTTCCAAAACCCCCGATTTGGAAACATTCTTCCGCTCCGCTCAGCTCCTATTGCTGTTAGCGTGATGATATATAGTCTATAGCCTTCCTCGATAAATGAGCTATCTAACATTGAAAGAATTTTTCAAATCGGAGCAGTAGTTCCTGAGATTAGCGCGTTCAAACAAACAAACAAACAAACAAACAAACTCTTCAGCTTTATATATTAGTATAGATTAGAAAGATTTACGCAACCTCAAGCCCAGTCACCTAAAGAACATAATGTTAATAATGATACTTATCCACCCCCCCCTACTCCCTAGTTATGATTATCAGAAAGCATTGACTGTTATAGTATAAATCTTCCCAGGTGAATTTTTCGCTTTGAGCCATTACATTAAATTTGAACCTTAATACTATGACGATATGAAAGATAAGGGCTCGAAGCGAAAAATTCATCTGGGAAGATTTATACTATAGAAAGGTAAAAACGTATCGAGCATTCTCAAAAGAGAGAAGGGTAGCATTTATCCTTTCTCAATAAATACATCCTTGCAAGGCCCAATAAAAATTTCTTTTATGTTAGGTACTTGATATTTTCCCGGAAACTCCATATTAACCTTAGGGAGTTTTCTGACTTCGATAATCTTTACCATCGCCTTACTTTGTAATCTGCTACACGTGTATTCCTTATGTTAAGAATGACTTTACCTTGTTTGTAAATAAAGTTAAATTGTTTATTTTTTTATTTTATTTATTTAATGGGAAACAAACAACTTAAAGCAAACAGATAAAAGCCGATGGGGCCGAAAGGTTCTTGAGTGGCGTCCACGGACCAGAAAATGCAGTGTAGGCAGGCCTCCAACAAGATGGAGCGACGACATGGTTAAAGTTGCGGGAACGCGTTGGATGCGGATGGCGCAGGACCGATCTGTTTGGCGAGCCTTGGGGGAGGCGTGTGTTCAGCAGTGGACGTCTTTCAGCTGAAATGAAACGGCTTAAAAGTTACTTCTTGGTAGTTGGCAATAGTGACAATAGCTAACACATAAGCCAAATAGTTTCCTTTCATGGTTAATTTATGTAATATTTCAAACTAAATACAAACTGAAATATAGATGCACAGAAAAAACCCCAGAAAAAAGACCAATGCTGGGAATCGAACCCAGGTCCTCAGCGTTCCGTGCTGCGTGCTTACCCCTACACCACCACTGGTCTAGAAGTTAGCGACGAATCTTTCCCATACATCGTACACTTCAGTCTGTTATAATCACATTTAGGCAGTGATAAAGCGCATCTATGTTATGCCCTCTACCGAGAGACTTCAACACTCCTTCGGAGCTACCCGCTCACCTGGACCAAGAGATGGCGCTACTAGGCCAACTTTTACAAGTTAAGTATGAAGTATCTTAAAAGATACTTCATACTTAACTTGTAATTTATGTAAATTATCTTTATCATTATGCTCAGATATTATATAATCTAACTAAGTATATAAATCACTGAACAAATAGAAATATTTCATTGAATCAAGCGTTACTTTGCGGAGGTCCATATTAATGAACTGAAACAATTACTTTGCTCACCCGCGACCTTACGATAGCTACGTTTATGCAAGAAATGTGTGTTCATGCAGTTCCTCCGCCTCGTACAGTGTGGAGGTGGAGGAACTGCATGAACACGCATTTCTTGCATAAACGTAACTATCGTAAGGTCGCGGGTGAGCAAAGTAATTGTTTCAGTTCATTAAATAGAAATATTTTATATTTATAGAATTAACTATCCCAGACCTAAATTTACAGAACTAGCTTTTACTGAGACGACGTTGCACTTCCATTTTTTTACGAAAAAAATCCTTGCGTTTTCATGTGAAATATACCTATCACCACATTTACGGGAGAGATCCAAGTTAAAACGGGCGGTTAAATTAAAAATGGTAATGATATGTCAGTATACTCGTATAAAGTAAAAGGGTCCCGACGTAAGAAAACAGTCCTTTCAATGATATGGGTTAGTTTGTGCTTCTTTGACATCATAAAAGGAAATTAGAGTTTAATTTATGCACCAAGGAAATAGGGACAGCAAGTCAAATGTAAATTTTGTTTATAAAATGCGTGGCTTTTACGATTTTTTGACGTGACAACGTCTAATAAATCGATGCCCGGCTGCATACACGAAAAAGGATGACGCAATGTAACGTACATGTACGGGTCATGTCCCGTTCATGTACCTACAGAGCAGCGAAGGCAAATTGCAGGAGAGCAGCGAGGGCCAGTTGCAAGAGAGCGGTGGTGTGCGGGGGTGTGGGGTGCGGGGGGGTTCATTGATTTTGCCGTAGGATGCACCGTTTTCAAGATATTTGACAAAACACCGGTTCTCGTCCGTTCACCGAGGTTAAGCAACGTCGGGCGCGGTCAGTACCTGGATGGGTGACCGCCTGGTTTTTGAATGTTTTGTTATGACGTTGTCACGTCGTAAACCGACTTTACAGACAACCGGTTTTTTCCTCGGTTACTATTCCCCGTAAGTCTTGTGTAAATGTAAACTAGTGTTTTGATCTGGGCCTATACTCCGAAGTGTAATATTCGAACTTCGTATCTTGCTATTCAGCTCATACTAATAGTATTTAATACGAGAGCGAGCGTGACGGTACGATGCGAACTTCGATTTTCGAATTTCGGAGCCCCCCTGTAGGTAGCCTTTCAAACAGTCATGACATGGAATCGAACCCGTGCTCACACCTCTGTTTTTCGAAATTTATCTGCAGAATTACATTTCAAATTTGCCATGATTTTACGGTGAAGGAAAAAATCGTGAGTAAACCTGCGTTTCAAATTCAAAAGTGTGTGTGAAGTTCCCAAGTCGCACTGGGCCCGCGTAGGACCTACCTCCCAAGCCCTTTCATTGTGAGAGGAGCCTTGTGCAGTGGGATGCATATAGGCCAAGATGATGTCTGTTTCACACATTGTGATCATTAGTTTGCAAAACGTATGACCTATGTCTTTTATAAAGTTTATAAATGCGAGAATCGAGAATGGTGTGAAGATTTCAAGTCTAGTGTGAATGAGCATTTACTAGGCAAGCGTGGTCCATCGTAGACCTCAACTTCGCTTTCCATCAGGCGTGATTGTTTGTGGTCAAACGCAAGCCTATATTGTATCCTATATTGTATCCATACTAATATTATACATGCGAAAGTGTGTCTGTCTGTTACCTCTTTACGCTCAAACGACTAGACCGATTTAGATGAAATTTGGTATGAAGATAGTTTGAGACCCTGGCAAGGACATAGGATAGTTTTTGTCCCGGAAAATTGCAGTTCCCGCAGGATAGCGATAAACGGATTCTTTGTAGACGGAGTCGCGGGCAACATCTAGTAGGTATTGTATATAAAAAAAGATGTATGTATGTACTAGCTTTTGCCCGCGGCTTCGCTCGCGTGTATGAGTATTCCAAAGAACCAAGATATCAAGCAAGCAAGCACACAGGCAAGCAAGCAAGCAGGTCCACAATTGACCGAGAAATCGGTGAACATACCTACATAAAAAAAATAACAAAGTGGAATGCATAACCTCCTCCTTTTTTAGAAGTCGGTTAAAGTGCCCTTTGCGGCCTACTTACAGTATAAACTTATGAATTTTGAAATTTTAGCTTTCTACAACCAGTAAAACGCAAAATCCCGTTTTTTCCCATTCCCGTAAGAATTTCGGGAAATGTTTTCTTAATGCTCCCCTACACTCCCCAAGGAACCCACTTGCCAAATTTCAGCTTTCTATGACCAGTAAAACGAAAAAGCCCGTTTTTCCCGTTCCCGTGGGAATTTTGGAAAGTCCTCTCTCAGTGCTCCTCGAGACTCCCCAAACAACCTACATGCCGAATTTCAGCTTTCTACAACCAGTAAAACGAAAAATCCCGTTTTTTCCCGTTACCGTTGGAATTTGGGAAAGTCCTCTCTCAATGCTCCTCTACACTCTCCAAGCAACCTACATACCGAATTTCAGCTTTCTACGACCAGTAAAACGAACAATCCTGTTTTTTCCCGTTCCCGTGGGAATTTTGGAAAGTCCTCTCTCAATCCAGCTCTACACTCCCCAAGGAACCCACTTGCCAAATTTCAGCTTTCTATGACCAGTAAAACGAAAAATCCCGTTTTTCCCGTTCCCATGGGAATTTCGGAAAGTCCTCTCTCAATGCTCCTCTACACTCCCCAAACGACCTACATGCCGAATTTCAGCTTTCTACGCCCAGTAAAACGAAAAATCCCGTTTTTTCCCGTTCCCGTGGGAATTTGGGAAAGTCCTCTCTCAATGCTCATCTACACTCCCCAAGCAACCTACATGCCGAATTTCAACTTTCTACAACCTGTAAAACGAAAAATCCTGTTTTTCCCGTTCCCGTTGGAATTTTGGAAAGTCCTCTCTCAATCCAGCTCAACACCCCCCCAAACAACCTACATGCCGAATTTCATCTTTCTACGACCAGTAAAACGAAAAATCCCGTTTTTTCCTTATCCCATGGGAATTTATAATTACCTACATCTATGCCAAATTTGAAGAGTCTAATTATTATAGTTCATAGGATCCCGTTGAACTGAATATATAAATCCCGTTTTTTCCTTATCCCGTGGGAATTTTGAAAAATCCTGAAATTAATGTTTTAAATAATGTAATACCTACTTGTGTATCAAATTTGAAGAGTCTAGTTATTATAGTTACTGAGATAGGGTCACTCGGAATCGAATATATAAATCCCGTTTTTTCCCTTTCCCGTGGGAATTCCCAAAAATCCTTCCTTAGTGGATGCCTACATTGTATAAGGTATCTATGTGCAAAATTTCAAGTCTCTAGGTCTAGTGGTTTGGGCTGTGCGTTGATATATCAACAATCATTTAGTTTATTTAGATATTTCAACCCCATCGCACCCCATCCAGGGAGATGGTATTTTACGTCTGCCACATCGGATTTTAAAACCGCTGTTGTTTTCATAACCAGCGACCCGATAAACCATAGAAACAACACCCATGTTGATTTTCAGACTTTGTTACCCCTTTCCCCCCTTTTAGGGGTTGAATTCTCAAAAAACCTGAAACACGTGTTTACTCATTTATCATTAGGAGTACTTCTGTGAAGTTTCGAATAAAATAGTCGAACTAATCTTGTTTCCCCATACAAACTTTGGACCCCCGTTTCACCCCCTTAGGGAGTGAATTTTGAAAAATCCTTTCTTAGTGCACCCCTAGACCTTATAAGGAACCTACATGCCAAATTTTGAATCTCTAGGCCCAGTGGTTTGGGCTGTGCGTTGATATGTCAGTCAGTCAGTCAGTCAGTCAGTCAGTCAGTTTCTTCTTTTATATATATAGATAAAAAAATTGTTGATCGCTTTAAGAGGGTACGATGGCTGAGGGAATTTTGAGAAATAGGTATTTTAATGAAATGTCGCTGTCTCGCCCGAACCCCTCCGTGTCAGTACAGCGAGAGCGGGACAACTGCACCTCAGACCGTTAATAGGCGCGTAAAATTGATCAAAATAGCATTTCGTAGTCCCCTGTTTTCATCTCGAAAACTGGACCAATAAATTTATTTTTTTCGTAAATAATTAGAGGACAGATTTAGCTATGCTCCTATGTTTTCCTTTTTTTGTTTATAGCAGGGTTTTTTTTCTGATGAGTGTCTGAAAATGACGTTGAAATTGAGCAATTTTTTCAGTTTTTTTTAATTGAAATATGGAAAAAAACGAAACATAGGGGCATAGCTGTGGTAGATACAGATTACACAGTAAAAAAAAATTGGCTCTTAAGCCATTATCCAGGGAGGAAACAGGGGACTACGTTTGTGTGGAGAAATGGTGCGCATCGTACCCTCTTGATACCTACGTACTTAAGTGCTCGAAATAACATGGTATAGCATCATGAAACACATATATTCATATGCATTAAGCAATAAGCACTTAATTTTCTCCGTTACATTTGACGTCAAATGGACCTTGCTATTATTACATAAGATTTCATGAATAATGAACTGTTACGTATATTACATTATGAGACGAACATTAATTTGCTTTGTAAATGTCAGACAGACAATGTTAACAACACAATTAGGTTAAAAATTAGTGTATAATTGAAATATTATATTACAATTATATTCGAGGGGCGTTCAATATAAAGTGAGAATGAGATGCAAACTCTTTTAATGTTACGAAATTAAATACTGGCCGGTAAAGCTAATCTATCTAGCTGATTGCTATGAAAAAAAAACTAACTGTCTTTTGTTTAAAAAAATATACGGTAATTTCTTTGCAATGCTATTGAGTACTCTAGCGAAAATGGAGAAAATTGAAATGCGCGCCCGTTATCAAATACTTGTATTTGAAAAAATTTTCTACGGACCAAGTCAATTTGGATTTGCGGGACACTTTAGGGTCCAATGCTCCTCCGTATTCGACAGTCGCACGTTGGTGCGCCGAATTTAGACGTGGAAGAATATCGACAATGGACGACCCCCGCTCCGGACGCCCTACTACAGCAGTAACTGAAGAAATTGTGAAAAAAGTCGAAAACTCAGTTTTGGCGGATCGTCGTGTCACAGTTCGTTTTATTGCTGAAAATGTAAAGATTTCTACGGGGAGCGTGCATAATATTTTACATGAACGCTTGGGTATGAAAAAGGTATCTGCGCGTTGGGTACCAAGAATGCTTACTGACACGCAAAAACAAACTAGACTACAGATTTGTCAAGAAGCTTTGAACCTGATGCAGCAAGACCGGGAACTTTTTTTGGCGCGATTTATAACAATGGACGAAACATGGCTCCATCATTACGACCCTGAAACGAAACTGCAGTCTATGACATAGAAAAGACCATCATCTCCAACTTTGAAGAAATTCAAGGTGAGCCCATCTGCCGGTAAGGTCATGGGCTCTGTTTTTTGGGATGGTAAAGGGGTATTAATGATTGAGTATCTCGAGCATGGAGCCACTATTACGGGCACATTATACGCCAAACAAATAGCAACATTGCGCAATGAGATCCGCGAAAAACGGCGAGGTAAACTCTCAAAAGTTGTGCTGTTCCACCAGGACAATGCCCCGGCACACAAGTCCGCCGTTGCAATGGCTGCAATTCGTGATGCTGGGTTCGATATCCTTAAGCATCCTCCGTATTCACCAGATCTCGCTCCCAGTGATTTCTACCTATTTCCGAGATTGAAACAATACCTGAGAGGCCAGAAATTTGAAGACGACGACGCGGTAGTCGCTGCAGTACAAGATTTTTTAAGTACTCAAGATGAGACCTTTTTAAAAATGGAATTTTAAGTTTAGAAAAAAGATATACTAAGTGTATTATGCTAAAAGGTGACTATGTCGAAAAATAAAATGACATTTAGTAAAAGTTGTTTATAACATACTCATTCTCACTTTTTATTGAACGCCCCTAGTACTTAGCACGAATAACACCAATGTCCATCAAATTGGTCCCCTCATCCTCTCAAATGTTGACTGGTAGTGATCCCTTAAAAGGATAAGCTCGCCTTTTTACACGTATCTCAGCGATTTTTTTTTATTTTGAGAGGGAGGCAAACGAGCAAGCCGGTGATCTGATCGAAAATGATCACAACCGTTCATAAATATCAACAACTCAAAGAGAGTCGCCAATCTGTTGCCGGCCTTTAAAGTAGGTATAAGCCCTTTTCTTGAAAGCCCCGATGTCATAGTTGTCTGGAAACACTACTGCGGTTTTCAACAGCGTTTTATTTTTCTCTATTTTTGTACATACCATAAAGTGTGCACATATAGATACATATGTATTTAAAAATGAAAGTGGGATGATAATTATGTATGCGTGTGCGTGTGTGTGTGCATGCGGTGTGAGTGTGAATGTGTGTGTGTGTGTGTTTCGTGGCGCAGAGATTGTGCTTCGAAAAGAATTATATTTTACTTTTGATTATTTATTAATTTATATAAACATGTGCGTAATTATTAGTGGGAGAGACAAAAAAGTAGCGACATCGGTTCTGGAAGGAAATCTAAGACATAAAATTATATTCCTATACAACTTGGTAGTTTTATATAAGGGTTTAGGTGTAGTAGCAGCGAAAGTTTAAACTTTAAACTACCAGCTGACAATCTAGAAAGAAAACAATAAATGTATATAGCTTACCCCTTTTGGAAAGTTGGTAACACTGATAAGAAATACTAATCGTTCACAAAACACTAATAACGAAGCCTGAAAAGGTGCTAAGAGACAAAAGCGCTTTCATTTTCACCCACGATGTCTAACCGTTACCCGTCAAATGTAGTAATGTTGTAGAGAGCTGCATAATATTCTCAATACCCACGAATTATTTAAAGCATTATCCAGAAATATTTTTGCTAATAATAGTACTTAGGTACTGTGAGCCCCATGTTCGGGCCTTGGGGTGTAGCTTCACTATATTACTTTTATTAAAATTCAAGGATAACTCTTGAGATGTTTATTGCTTTGCATTCCAATCACAACTCTCTTATTTTTCAATACTGACATTCGACCTGTTGAGTTAGACGACTAATGTCCATATTGAAAAATGACGAGGTATAAAAATGCCGACATCTTATGTACAGGGTAATTATTTAATAAGTGCACAAATTTTAATATGTGATACAGTGTCGTTAAAATAACAAATTCAAGTGCACAGATATTGTGTACAGATGTGTCTGGAAAAAGACATGGTGCTGAAATCAATCTTGAAAGCTTGCTACCTATGCCTTGTAATAAAATCACACCTACAATAGAGTACGGTCGGCCAAAAATTTGGTCTACCACCCTACGGTTAAGTTCCTTGCATGCAAAGTCATGAGCAGTAGCTAGTCTTAACGGTATCTGTTAGAGTTAGATACTTAATTCAGTCTAGCGTAACCAGCTGAACTAGTGATTCATTATGATGGAAACTGAACAATAAATGGGAGTGTTGACATTGACGGAATACAGTCTGACTTCCGTGTGCGATCCTTGGAGTCATACAAAACCTTTTGGCCTAAATAAAACGTGTTTGTTCCTTGTTTTTTGCTTCATATTCATCATCATTAAACTTGACGCACGGGGTTTATTGAATGATATTTGTTTACCTTTAAGCTGATGCTACCGCAGCGCCACCTAGGCCAATAGCGTTCAAAGTATCAGTACCACTACCATGAGTTTACACTAGTTTACGTGACCGTACTCGCTAGCGACGGCGTAAATTATTTGTATGGAGAATTGTGCAGCGCCTCTAGCGGTCACTTACGGAGGTACAATTCTCCATACAAATCATTTACGCCGTCGCTAGCGAGTACGGTCACTGTGAACTAGTGTAAACTCATGGTAGAGGCACAGGTTATTTTGTGGTTTACAGATGACTGATTCTTGCAAGCCGTTCTTTAAAAATCTCAAAATTTTAACACTTCCATGTCTGTAGGTAATAGGCGTTTTTAGAAAAAAAAGTGTGTACGTAATTTTGGGGTCTTGTTATTCAAAATCACGAATACAATTCATTCCCATAAAGAAATAAAGTGTATTTTTTGGGTCAGTTTGTGACTTTTTCATAGCGTTAATATGGGTCGTCACAAAACTGACACAATTTTCCCCTTTTCTTTTTTTTGGCCTTGCTTCGTACCAAATTTCAAGATTCTGAGTTCACGGGAAGTACCTACCCTGTAGGTTTTGATTCCCTTGAGAGTGTCGAAAATTTGCTGCATAAATGGCTGTATCTTTTGAAGGCATTGGCTTAGAAGTTTGACATTTTCACAGCTCCAAGGCACAGTAGACTTGAGTATTTGATGTAAATTTCAGCTTGATACCTTCACGCGTTCCTGAGAAAAAGGGTCTTGACAGACGGACGGGCGGACGGACGGACAACATTGTGATCCCATAAGGGTTCCGTTTTTTCCTTTTGAGGTAAAGATTAGGACCATTTTATTTTTTTTAATCACCAAAAGCGCTTTTGGTTCTGAGTAAGAAAAACTCAAAATTTCCTCATCTTAAAAAAAAGTGAGCGGTACACATTTTATTAAAATACAGGGTATCCCAAAACTCTATGCTAACCTGGTACCAGGCGAGAGGCCAGTTCGCGAAAAAATAATAAAAAATAATACACTTACAAGGAAAGGTACCATCTGTCCGGCTCCGATTCGATTTATTCTGATAGGTATATATTTTAGAGCCTAAAATACCAGACCTATATTTTTTTTAAGCTGCCCAAACTCAACCTATTTAAAATAAATTACTGAAAATTGTCTAAAAGTCTTAACCTTCTAACTCCTATAGAATTTTTTGTTTTCAAACATTTTGAAAATTTTTACTGCTTTGATTATTATGTTTGAAGCCATGAAAAAATAATGAGCATGTATTTTGCTATATCGGCTCAAACTCATATTTTCATAAAAAAATCCTTCAAAGTTATATAATTTGTCATCGGTGCCTTTTTAGGAAAATGTGAATTTGAGCCGATATAACAAAACACGTGGCATATATTTTTCATGTTCTCACACATAATAATCAAACTATGTAGTAATAATTAGCAACTCGCTTGAAAAAAACGTTAAGTCACTTTTCAGTTCTTTACATACTTACAATCACGCCTCCTTCCCAGCAAAGGGATAGGCAGAGACTATTTGTTTCCACCTGCTACGATTCTGTCATTATTAGTGCATTACTGCAGCGGCCGCGAAATAGGGGATTGCCGGCCGAGTAGTAATAGATGGCCGAGTGTTAACGAGGCCATCTAGAGATACGAGGCCGGCAATCCCTGTTCGTGGCCAAGGCTTGTATAGTGCTTTTCTCAAATAAATCCAAGGAAATGACACGAATGTTCAACTTATATATTCATATTTAATTCAAATTGTTTTTTTTTTTATTCCCGCCAAAATATTTATTTTCCAGCAATTTATTTGTAAGCTGTTCCAGTTAATGTTTTTGACGCAAAATCTTGAGATGATTTATATTTATTAAAAAATTACGACCTTATTAATTGGTTATTTTAATAAATTGTTAACAATAAACGCCAATCCTTATTTATTTTATTAAATCTAGCCAAGTAAGATATTAAAAAGTAAATTCACAAACTAAATTTTTCTTAATTGGCAGTATGTCATTGATAGTCAATAAAAGAAAATACGACCCACTAAAACAAAAGACAATCTCTTTGCTGGCCTTGGCCAGCAATGTTTGTATGAAATTCCATTATTGTCGTCTAATTTGAAATTAGAACGAATCTTCCTCAACTGCTATACAATGGCATACTTCGTGTTCTATTGTCACGACTATAAGGACCACATTTCCTTGGATGTTTGAGAAAAATATCTTTCGCTTCAGCAATACTCATTAGCCTTTTCATACATTTAACGACCGCTTTAGCCTAGTTGGTAGTGACCCTGCCTACGAAGCAAGAGGTCCTGGGTTCGAATCCCGGTAAGGGCATTTATTTGTGTGATGAGCACGAATATTTGTTCCTGAGTTATGGATGTTTTCTATGTATTTAAGTATTTATTTATCTATATAAGTATGTTTATCGTCGTCTAGTACCCATAGTACAAGCTTTGCTTAGTTTGGGACTAGGTCGATTTGTGTAAGATTGTCCCCTAATATTTATTTATTTATTTTTTATACATGCTCAGTACTTTGGAGGACAATTTCTCCAAATAGGATGATTTTGGGCAGCTAAAAAAATGTCTATTATTTTAGACTACTCTGTAACATCTAATATATAAAAATCTCGTGTCACGGTGTTTGTTACCGAACTCCTCCGAAACGGCTTGATCGATTTTTATGAAACTTTTTTCTCTACACTCGGTAGGTCTGAGAATTGGTCGTAGGCTATTTTCTATCCCCCCCCCCCCATTCATCGCGGACGGAGTCGCGGGCAACAGCTAGTATATCAAAATCAATCAAATCGGAGCCAGACAGTTGGGTACCTTTCCTTGTTAGTTGCGATAATAGACATTTTTTCGAAAAATGTCTAACACTAAAAGTGATTATGATAAATGTTAAGTGACTACTGTCGCTTAACTAAATATGTAACATGGATTTTTTCTTATTTTTTCCAGAACTGGTATAACATGAGTCTCGCCCAGTAGGTATGGTCAACGTCATAAATAAGTGATCACTTTTGGACCTTGTCACTTTAACGTCATGTTTGAAAAGTCATACGAAATTATGTAACGACTGAAAGCGACAAGGTACAAAATTGATCACTTATTTATGACGTTGACTGTACCAGGTTGTCGTGGAGTGTTGGGACACACTGTATATGAAATCTGTGCATTTGTAAAAAATAATATACATCTACTAGGTGTAGCCCGCGACTCCGTCCGCGAAGAATAGGGGTAGGTATACAAAAAATCAGAGAAAAAAGTTTCATAATAATCGGTCTTGCCGTCTCGGAGGAGTTCGATAATAAACACCGTGGCACGAGATTTTTATATATTAGATAATTAGAAGATGTATGATGTAGGTATGAATTATAATAGTGTACGCTGTCGACAAATTCCAAATCTTAATTATCGTAGATAAATGAATTATAATTACCTCACTACCATTACAATAATTTACAAAGCAAGATCGTTTCACGGTCCCAATACAATTAGAAAAACGACAGTAATAATACATTTTCTTTGTGAAGAATTCGCGCATCACATGAAAAGGAAATATTATTCAACACGTTATTTTCCCTTTGAAACGAACCAAAAGAAAAATTTACGTCATTTATGAGAGTCAATGACTCAGGGCCATTATAAATTGAGGGGTACTCAGTACACGGCGATTTTAATCTGATTTTAGTAATCATACAAACAGTCTTCTAAAGGTAGCAAAAGGAAGCTATATACCACTAGTCCCGAGCCTGGGTATGGTTCCTACCAATGATTAATTGGCTCTATTGTTATTTATTTCGTTTTAATATGTAATAGTAATTTTAAGCTGTTGGTTTTCCAAATAAAATAAAATAAATAAAATAAAATAACGAACTCCCTAAACCCCCCTAACCCTCCCCCCAATCCGCCCCAACCCGCTCCTAACCCGCCCCCAACCCGCTCTCAACCCGCCTCCAACCCGCCCCCAACTCGCTCTCAACCCGCCCCCAACCCGCTTCCAACCCGCCCCCAACTCGCTCTCAACCCGCCCCCAACCCGCTCCCAACTCGCACCCCACCCGCTCCCAACCCGCGCACAACCCGCTCCCAACCCCCCCCCCCCCCGCCCCCCCAACCCGCTCTCAAGTGCCTATAAAAGTTTTACTCCAAAAATAGTCGCGCATAGTACAAGACGTGTTTAAAAAATAAATTCAAGAACTTTGTTGTGACAAAATGAACATTGAAATATTGAAATCGTACCTATGTTTACGAAACTTTCCTGTAACTTCGTTGCAAAAAACGTTGTGTGATAAAGCTTCATTTTGAACAGACTGTTTTGTTTATGAATGAGAAGTTATTACGACTACCAATTTTATTGTTTCCTTGGTCTAAAAATTAAACGTTAAGGAACATTTTTATGCCAAAAGAGATTTTTTTTTAAGAATTTGCTATTGTAACGGGTCGGTACGTCTATTGTTTAACGCGCGGGCCCTTGCTATTGCTTTCACTATTTATTTCTGTCAAACGCTACAAGATAGTGACAGAAAGAGAAGGTGAATGCTATAGCAAGCGCCCGTGCGTTAGTCAATATGGCCTCTGCTTTACCTTACTTAAAACAATGATAATTTTAATTATAGCTTCCTGAATAGGGAGGGACTATAAAGACCACCACAGACTGCAGCGCAGGGCACGCGCGCGTTACTGACGGAGCGGGCCCAGCGCGTTGTATAACACTGAATCATATACGCTGCGCCCCACTGCCGGTGTGTGTCACCTAGGACAACATCAACAACAACATCATCATTGTTTGTTGTTGTGTTGTTTGTTGTTCAAAACCACATTGACATGTTAATTTATTTTCTTTGATAAAAAATTAAACAAGGTTAAGTATATCAAAGGAGGGTCATAAAGGTATCATTAAATTGTATTAATCATACATTAAATAATTGCGAGGTTTTTAGCATGAAACAGTTTAACACTCTCCATCATCTGTCGTTCTTCCTCCTTTTTGGAGATTTGTAAATTTTGTAATATAGTAAGTAAATGATTCATCTATCATAATCGGCAACCCTAACATAAAACTGTCATTGCTACGGTTTTGCTACCCCGGCTGCGGGGTATGCTTATAAATACACCCATACCCATACTTTTTACCCCACGGGACAGGTCATGCCTAGTATGGGGTTCAGTATAAATGTAACTGTGTTTTATTTATTATTTTTTTGGAAATAAACTATTTGTATTTGTATTTATGTTTGTAAATTATGAAATTTCTCCTTAGATAGGTGTTGATAGTTAGATAAAGATTAAATAGATAATACGGATGTTATAAATTGATGTATAGCTGTTGTCCAAATTAGTAAGCGCTCTCTGATTTAACGAAATGTTCGTATTTAGGAGTCTTATTAATTAGTGATCAAAAAAATCACGTTCAAGGCGCATGCGTGCTAAGATAAACATAGTTAAATGATTATAAACGTGAGTAAATCTTTATAATTGAAATCGAATATACTGAGATTAATGGGATATTAGAATATCTGTTTATCGACGAATAGGGTCAAGCGCAGATATTATGCAGATAAACGATACAAGCGATTTTACGAACTATTAAGTCTAATGATTTGCTTGTTTGGCCGCAATAAATAATAAAGTAGGTACATACACAGTTTAATGTATCTGTGTACCTTACCAAGCACCAAAAAAATCATTCCATATTTTACTATCCTATTGGAGTGGTTTATACATAATACTTACTTATGCAAAATAACAGCTTTCTAGCACTGCCAGTCTCTAAACTACGCCGCCGACGGACGGATGGACTTAACGAAAATATGAGGAATGTTTTTAAAACTACGGAACCTTAAAAATGATGTGAAACAAAAACGAAACGTGGCCGGGCCTGAACAAGTACGTTATTTTAGCGAGTAGTAGACATTCAATTTCTTCGACCACCTGTTTAGTTTAATCTATACTATTTAATATTATAAAGAGGAAAGATTTGATTGTTTGTTTGTTTGTTTGCATTGAATAGGCTCCGAAACTATTGGACCGATTTCAAAAATTCTTTTGCCGTTAGAAGTGAGTGACATAGGCTACTTTTTACCGAGCGGGAATAGTACATTACTGCAGCGGCCGCGAAATAGGGGATTGCCGGCCGAGTAGTTATAGATGGCCGAGTGTCAACGAGGCCATCTAGAGATACGAGGCCGGCAATCCCTGTTCGTGGCCAAGGCTTGTATAAAGTTTTTCTCAAACATGCATCATCATCATAACCACCATCATCACCGCCATCATCATCACCATCACCATCACCATCACCATCACCAACAACATCATCAACATCCATCAACATCCATCAACATCCATCAACCAACATCAACCAACATCCATCAACATCCATCAACATCCATCAACATCCATCAACATCCATCAACATCCATCAACCAACATCAACCAACATCCATCAACATCCATCAACATCCATCAACATCCATCAACATCCATCAACATCCATCAACCAACATCCATCAACATCCATCAACATCCATCAATATCCATCAACATCCATCAACCAACATCCATCAACATCCATCAACATCCATCAACAGCCATCAATATCCATCAACATGCATCAACATCCATCAACATCCAACAACATCCATCAACATCCATCAACATCCATCAACATCCATCAACATCTATCAACATCCATCAACATCCATCAACATCCATCAACATCCATCAACATCCATCAACATCCATCAACCAACATCAACCAACATCCATCAACATCCATCAACATCCATCAACATCCATCAACATACATCAACATCCAACAACATCCATCAACATCCAACAACATCCATCAACATCCATCAACATCCATCCATCCATCCATCCATCCATCAACATCCATCAACATCCATCAACATCCATCAACATCCATCAACCAACATCCATCAACATCCATCAACATCCATCAATATCCATCAACATCCATCAACCAACATCCATCAACATCCATCAACATCCATCAACATCCATCAACATCTATCAACATCCATCAACATCCATCAACATCCATCAACATCCATCAACATCCATCAACATCCATCAACATCCATCCATCCATCCATCCATCAACATCCATCCATCCGTCCGTCCGTCCGTCCGTCCTTCCGACCGTCCGTCCATCCGTCCGTCCATCCATCCATCCATCCATCCATCCATCCATCCATCCATCCATCCATCCATCCATCCATCCATCCATCCATCCATCCACGTCGACCATGTCGACCTATTAAACGTCATGGTGCTGTGTCACATAAAACAATAAACGATCACTTTGCTGGCCAAGGCCAGCAATGTTGTATGAAATTCCATTATTGACCTCTCGTCTAGGCGCACCTGCAACGTGACAGTTCGTGGCGTATTATAAGGAACATAACGTCAATATTTCATAGCATGTTTGAGAAATAGTACATTACTGCAGCGGCCGCGAAATAGGGGATTGCCGGCCGAGTAGTTATAGATGGCCGAGTGTTAACGAGGCCATCTAGGGATACGAGGCCGGCAATCCCTGTTCGTGGCCAAGGCTTGTATAGAGTTTTTCTCAAACATGCATCATCATCATCATCATCATCATCATCATCATCACCATCACCATCACCATCGTCGTCGTCGTCATCATCACCATCATCACCACCATCAACATCATCATCACCATCATCATCATCACCACCACCATTACCATCATCACCATCACCATCACCATCTTACCTTACCTTAAATAAGCGTAGTAGCAGAATGTCATAATGAACCAAAACGCAAATATTGCTTATAGTTTTTTTTTAATGGCTAAATGCTATGATGCCATAGACCTACAAACGTCATGGTATGAAACAATAGACGATCACTTTGCTGGCCTTGGCCAGCAATGTTGTATGAAATTCCATTATTGACCTCTCGTCTAGCCGCACCTGCATTGTGACACTTCGTGGCGTATTATAAGGAACATAACGTCAATATTACATAGCATGTTTGAGAAAAATACTTTTTCCTACGGGAAAATTAATTTATCGCGGGCGAAGCTGCGGACGGAAGGCTAGTTTCAGAATAAAGTTGCATTATAAACTGAGTTATACTTTTAACTACTTTCTTAATTATTAGGTGTAATTTCTTGACACACTATTCGAATTAAATTAAATTAAATTAATAATTAATTTAATTTAATTATTAAATTATATTTAATGTAACATAGTCCAGCTAAGTTAAACTAAATAACCTATAAATTTAAAAATTGTTGATAAAATAAGAAAAATATATTTTCACCATCAGTAACATGATTTTTCACGGAAGTCTTAAACATAATTAAATATAACTAGCAACGCCACCCTTCTTTATTTATTCATCTATTTTTTTTTAATTTTACATCCTTACGAAGCCGCCTTGGGTCACTAGTAATATTAAGATAAGTTCAAGATAATTCGCGTCATAATTTTGAGATTCGAATCGTTTGAACTCGTAGGTATAGCGTAACGCATAAAAGTGAGATAGTATTTCCATTCTAGTTCATCGTTTAGTAGGTGTCGCATAGCTTCAAGAGTGTGTGAAAGAGACAGAACGAAAACATGAGCGGCGTCTTAACGTCTACGCAGAGTACGCAGAGTGCGTAGACAATTAGGTTTTACGGTTCTTGTGCAATTAGAAATCATAACAGAATTGCATGCGAAGTCTGTTGCATATTATTGTTTATACTTGAAAGGTTTAGGTAATTAACTAAATGTAAACAAAACAATGTCAACTGATGTCTTAAAAACTGTAATTCTTCCATTAAACTATCTAAACATTTACATACCTGTATTAAAATACGTTAGTCTAGTTTGTATTACAATGATAGATAAATATAATGTTTTGAATCCTTGAATGTGCCAAATTTGGAAACTGAAGTTTGTTTACATTTAGACCTGAACCTTTCAAGTATACCCTGGGCGACCGATCTGCGCTCCGGCTAAAAACCAAAACCTACACGCGTTTTTCCTAGGATTTTCCCTGCGGGTCGAAGTATGTCCGTAAGAATACTTGGATTAAGAAAAAGGTGTAGGTGTACATTATAAAAAGAAACAAACAATAAATAAAACAACTTTAGAAACTTTGCGATACAAATGAACAAAAGCGAACTTATCCTTTGATTAAGTCGTAGTAGCCTAGTAATTCGACCTAATAGCCTCTCAAGCAGAAGGTCGTGGGTTTAAGTCCAGCCTCGTACTGAGTTATTCGAAATGTATGAGCAAAATTACATTTGAAATTTACCACGAGCTTTACCGTGAAGGCAAGCATCACCTGAACCTGGACATACAAACAAACTCAATGGAAAGAAACTCAATGGTGTTTGTGAAGTGCCCAATCCGCACTGTGCCCGCGTGGGAACTACGGTCCAAGCCCTCGTACTGAGAGGTCTGTGCCCTACAGTGGGACGCATAAAGGGCGAAAAAAATGTATTATTAATCAGCCTTAAGAACCTTGCTGTGTGAACGCCATGGCATCAACACCAAATTGGAACACCGTTCTCCCATTCCAAGCATAACTACACGACTGCAAGGCCCACTATCTGGTGCAACCTTGCATGGTAATTTTATTGTTCGAGTGTACCCCGTTCCGTATGCCACCAGCGTGCATCAATCAAGGCCGTTGCTCGGTAAATTTTCCTTTTCCCCGTAAAATTAGAGCACTCCCCACCACTTGGAAAGTCAGTGAACTCAAAACTGATGTGAAACAAACCTATACGAGATAATGACCAATCATAATTAGTTCTCAGGTGTTGCCGGCCAGTTTGAGAGCCCTCCCTCTCTCTTTTAGTTGGGTGATTTAAAATAATTAAGGGGGAAGGTAGTCGTTTTGAGAGGTCTCTTTTAACTGGTGCTACCAAGGTCCTGCGCAAGCGCGTGTTTCGCATAGATCTTCCAGTGTTGTGGTGACGTTCGCTCTGTGAAGACGTGTGGTGACTGACAGTGAATTCGCGGCTTTGGAACATTTGAAAGTGATGTGTAGGTACCAAAGGGCAGCTTGAGCACCGATTACGAGGTAATGTCATTGCACAATTTGTGCCAGCTGCGATTTTGTTTTGTTTTTAGCGATTGAGAAACAACGGTTGCGAAAGTACGCCGGTTTTAAGTTTTGGGACGTAAACAAAAAGTAGTTTCTGTGTTAATACTTATAGATGGTGTTTTATTGTAGGCCATTTATATTTTGTACGTAAGTATTATAGCAATTCATAAATACAAATAGTAGACAGAAAGTAGTACAAACATGAACTTACGTCTAATAAGGAATTTCCAGCTAACCTATTTTCAAGATGAACACTTCAATAAATGATAGGCAACAAAAATACAAAATTATACATTAATTGTGGATTAATATTATTAATAGTAGGTACGTTAGTAGGTACACTTATGAACTTTAAAATAAATCTTAAGCAACTCGATGGACATCTAGTTTTTAACTGTCGTCTAACGTTGCATTAATTTGTAGGTACTCGTAATAATGGATTAAGATAACAACAAAAAAAAACATAAATTAAACTTATTTTGAACACGCCATTTTGTTACTTAAAATTTGATTTTATCTAGAAAGTTTTTTAACAAACCTACTTAGCAGCTTGCTGGAAAATTGGTTTGGATTTACTCGTTAAGCTTTGCTTACGCTTGACAGTTCCATTAAATTTGACACTGTAAATAAGTCAGCGTACTTGAGTTTAACACTACTTAAATCTGTTTCTGGCATGACAATGGAAAGGAATAAAAAATTTACAACAAAACTTTGATTCGTAATTTATGACCACACAGAAGTGCTGCGCTGTAAAATGTAATTATTAAAACAAAGTACTATGACTTCCACCTGTCCTCATAGCCCTTCAGAAACTGTTTGATTTCGCCGTCCGTGAAGGGAAAATGCTAAAAACATGGAACAGAAGTACTTATAGTGGTAGTGTTCTTCAAAAAAGTTTATCATCTACCTTATATTGAAGAATTAAAGACCCATTTCACTTCTTGCCTACCTTACCTTAGCTGAACTATGATGAGTCTATTATGTACACTAGTGACCTTAAAACGATTCTTACCCGTGAAACCAGACGGCAAGTTCATTAAAAAGGAAAATGTACATCGTGTTACGGAAGTTATTCAATGGAAGTACATTATCTACGACGTGGAAACAAAACCACGGAAATAATCTGACAAAGTTAATTAAAGCGTTTATTGTTAGGCTAGCCTTTACCCGTGGCGTTGCATGATCCTGGAGTTAAATCAAAATTCCGGGATATTATTAAATTCCCACGGGAATTTCCAAAAATACTTCGAGGTTTTGATTTTCGTCATTATGATAATAGGGTGACCAGATGTCCCGAACTTTACTTACGGGTTGTCCCGTATTTCAGGCACGAATTTTTCATTGTCCCGTATTTTTATGATTCAATGGCACTTAATGATAAAAATATATTCGAACAATATTTAATTTCTCGCACCCAGCGGTGACCACCTTTTTCTTTTCAGATATTATAAAAATTGATGTGTCTTTAAATATTTAAATTTGTTTTTTTAAAGTCTTTCAATGATACATTTAGCAGTTGTATAGGCTATTTCATTGATTTTGCAAAATTTTAGAAAAAAATGAATGTTGTTTTTTTTGTCCCGTATTTTAACCTCGAATCTCGTATTTTCAATTAAGTCCCGTAAAAGTGGAAATCAGGTCTGGTCACTCTATGGGCGTTTGTGCACTACAAGACCGGACCGGAAAATTCCGGTCCGGAATGGGGAAAAGTGTCCGATTTTTTTACGGTGCGATATGGAAAACTCTTTATTGTACATAAAAACACATGAAAATCACCAACACCACCAAGGGTGTTGGTTGGTTGTGGGTAAATCGGACACTTTTGTAGACTTTTCCCCATTCCGGACCGGAATTTTCTGGTTCGGTCTTGTTGTGCACAAACGCCCTATATGATCAACGTTCGTGCAAAATTTCATGACCCTAGACCTAGGGGTTCAAATTTCGGGATTTTACATGGATCCTGTGGCCATATGGGGATGAAAAGTAGCCTATGTAAATATTATACAAGAGCCTCTAGAACCGTAGCACACCGTCGAGTAGACAGATGAAATTTACTATCGTCGCTGGATTTTATTTGTGACAAATTATTGGCACAGATTACTTAGGTAATAGTTACTTCGGTATTGGGCTCTCTCTTTCTTCAGCTACCGCATTCTGGGGCTAAATTCAGGAACGGCCCAAAATGGTTTGCGAGCGGTAATTCAATCGTTTGAGAGAGGATAGGAATGGGTTGAGCTTGGGATGAGCCTTATTTTCCTGTTAATTATCTTTGTAAATAAATAAATAAACAAATAAGGCTCATCCCAAACTCAGCTCAAACCTCTCGCAAACCAGTGATTTTTGGCGTTCCTGAATAGCAGTTCAAACCAAACCCAATCCAAACGATTGAATTACCCGTGAAGGCCCGTCCCCCTGGAGGCTGTTTATGCTGCCGCGCACGCGCCGTATTAGGGATGCAACATTGCGCATAGTAATAAATAATACACGACCTGTTAATTCAAAACCTTATCATCATCATCATCATCATCAACCTATGTTCGTCCACTGCTGGACATAGGCCTCTCCCATGGCACGCCACTGAGCACGATCCTCGGCCACTCTCAACTGGGGGCCGTGGTTCGTGTTGACTTGCCATTTGGTCGGATTTGCTCTAATTTCCACGCTGAGCAGGCGGGTCGGCAATCGCATTACATTCGAACCGGTATCGCTGCTGCCCGACACCGGTGGGACCGATGTGCACTTGGTCACAGAGTCTCTTAGTCGCCTTTTACGACACCCGCGAGAAGAGTTGGAAAACCTTATGCTTATGGCAATTACATTATTGTCATTCATTCCGGATCGACAATTACAGCTCGTACTTTAACCGTATCGTAACGCACTCGGAATCAAATTTCATACCTACACCACTTACTCCTGACAAACGTGGATGAGGATAGAAAGTGATGGAAATACGATTGCGAAGTACGCGCATTACAATGGCGCCAGTACGCTTAGTATAAGTTTTCCTTCACTTCAATACTTCTCGATCGCGTTTACGTAAAAAATTCAATTGACGCTGTCCATGTTTCCCTAGTAATTGAATTTTTTACGTAAACGCGATCGAGAAGTATTTTGGTGAAGTAAAACTTATACTAAGCGTACAGAGTATCTCGGCTCGCTCAGCGTTCCCGCGTAAGACGAGCGGTGCATCTGGACGTCGCGTAGGTAGCTGTATTGGTCTGCGTGGGAACTACGGCCCAAGCCCTCTCATTCTGAGAGGAGGCCTGTGCCCTGCAGTGGTACGTATATGGAATGAAGTCTCGTAAGTAAAATTATTCGTCCGAACAAGCTCTTACGAGTAGGCGCAAGCCATACAGAACAGACGTGGGATTGGGGCGCGTTGCAGTCTCTACGCCCCTTGCATCAGTTTTTTTTTTTTTTATGTTAGAAAGGCCAGACAAACGAACTAGTGGGTCACCTGATGTTAAATGATCACCACTGTCCATAGACACCCGCAGCGCTTTACGCGATGCCAGTGCGTTGTCGGCCCTAAAGGAAAGGGAACAGGGGAAGGGGGTGAGGGAGGGGAAAAGGGAAGGGGTGAGGTATTGGGCCCCCGGCACTCTCACTGACCGTACGAAACGCAAGCAGGATTACTGCTGCTTCACGCCGGTGTTCTGTGAGAGGGTGGTACTGCCCCGGACGAGCGGGCCATTCGTGATGCAGCGGCTAGCTACAGCATGGCTCTACCACTACTAAAAAGATAAACAAAGATCTATGAGTCCTCGCCCGCGCGGTACAGGGGCTGTGGGGTTAGGGTTGCCAGGTGTCCTACTTTAGCTGGACATGTTTGGCTTTTTGCGGTCGCGTCCGGCCAAATATGTACGTGTTTGGCCTGTCCGATTTTTGTCAGGATTTTACAAACTAAATGTATACATAGAAGTGTCGCGAGGGGCGGGAACGCGGCCTTGTCTCGTCTGTCTGCTTTGGATCTCGACGCTTCTATAGATTAAGTTTGTAAGTTGATTCAAGGGGCGCCGCCACTGTAACGCACTCCCGCTTGCGCCTGAGCCTGAGGCCCTACCACGAAGTGCATAATTCGAACTTCGTTTCGTGCCGTCCCGCTCACGCTAATATGATTTGACACGAGAGTGAGAGGGATAATGCGATACGAACTTCGATTTTCGAATTTCGTGGTAGCGCCTCTGATACAATACGGTGTCATCTCCTTGGTTTACCTCGTCTCGCTAGCCACTCTAATATTCAGCAAGAGTTTTATTAACCGCTTTTGAGGATACATGCGACAGACATCAACGCAGTCCCATTTCAACTAAGCATAACAAAACATGAACTCGAGTACAACATTGTGCAATGTTGCATTTGTTTTGTATATCAGCATAAAATATACACGTTTATAATTATGAATAAAAGTGTCAACAAACTCCGTCACAGTAATAGTAACGCGAAATACTATTTGTTTATTGTTTTCAATGAATGCTTATTCATAGAGGATAAAGTTGTAGGTAGTATTGTCAACCGCAGATATTAACCCATCATTAACGTCAATACACTAGAATAATGACGTCAACAGGGAAGCGTGGCTGGGGCGGAGGGTTTTTTCTAGCAGTGGAAAACTGTCTAGGCTACTAAAAAATATGCCTTGCCGATTCCGATATAATGTTCTCAAAACCCGTGCCAAATAAAAAAAAATACTTTGAATGTAAAATGTAAATGTTTAATATCGTAGATATCTGGTTTGAAAATAATATAACTTGTTGAGTTTCTCGTCGGATTATTCTTATCAGGATTTTTTCTGCGTTTATAGCCTAAATAAAATGAAATGAAATGAAATGAAATGAAATGAAATGAAATGAAATGAAATGAAATGAAATGAAATGAAATGAAATGAAATGAAATGAAATGAAATGAAATGAAATGAAATGAAATGAAATGAAATGAAATGAAATGAAATGAAATGAAATGAAATGAAATGAAATGAAATGAAATGAAATGAAATGAAATGAAATGAAATGAAATGAAATGAAATGAAATGAAATGAAATGAAATGAAATGAAATGAAATGAAATGAAATGAAATGAAATGAAATGAAATGAAATGAAATGAAATGAAATGAAATGAAATGAAATGAAATGAAATGATTGTTTATTTGCAGAATATGGTCTTAACAGGTGGTATACTTATTTAGTAGGTTATGTTTAGTACAAATATTCTACCGGGATTCCGGTGTGCAAATATTATACACGTCTTGAATTTTGGTACCTTTTACATATTTGACAATTTGGATATGTTTAGCGGCACACAGACCGTTACCAAAATGATTTAACAT
Source organism: Archips crataeganus (assembly GCA_947859365.1). NCBI lineage: Eukaryota > Metazoa > Arthropoda > Insecta > Lepidoptera > Tortricidae > Archips > Archips crataeganus. The sequence continues at coordinate 20,361,056 of OX402050.1, forward strand.
TAAATTTAATATTAACATGCAGTCATAGTAAAAGTAAAAAACAGCTTTCGGTATTTAATTAATTCCAATAATGTTTGCGAAATTATTACTACAAATTATTAAGTACATGTCAGAGAATTACAATGTCAAAATCTTAAATCTAAGTGTGTTTTGTTTGTAAGAAATCTTTTACTGAGTAAAAACATTGCTCAGATAACCATGATCGCAGAGTCTTACAGAAACTGTTGAAAGGCAAAGCACTTATTCGCATTGGAATGGAATTGAATACTAAATAGGTCATATAATGGCAGTTTCGCCTATACAGTGTTAATCTCGGGCGAGGCATTGACAAAGGTAAATGAGTCACAGTTCTTTTATTTATGTTGTCTCTTTGATTAAATAGGGATATGTTAGACTTGACTAACTTACTAATCTCATAAATATAGAAGCTGGGTAAAGTCATCAGTTTATGTTTAATGAAGAGTGGTCTACAGGACTGTGTGGGACGCAGGCCCCATATTGCCCTTAAGCACTTTTTTTGTGCAATGAACACTCTGTTAACATCTGATGAATTCCCCCATATCACAATTCCATATCGAATGACTGAACAAACATATGCATGATAAACTGTTATAGCAGTTTCGACCGAAGAAACGTTTCTTATTGTTTTGAGGGCGTAGACAAATTTATGCAGTTTCTTACATACTGCTTCAACATGATCCTTCCAACAAAGGTTCTGATCAATATTTATTCCCAAGAACTTTACGCATTCTACTTCTTCTATTTTATATCCATCAGATTGTATGTTCAAATTTATTTTTCTGGCTTTATAGGTGGAAAATTGCATGAATTTAGTTTTTAGTGTATTTATTTGTAGTTTATTCGAATGTAACCATTGTACGATGTCTTCTAATGCATTATTTACGGTCAGCTCATAATTATCAGTAGCAGTAGGGTCATCGCATTGAAACATTAAGGTAGTGTCGTCGGCAAATAGCAAACATTTTTGATTCGTTGCTTGTGTGAGGTCATTGACATAGATTAAAAACAGTAAGGGTCCTAAAATACTTCCCTGGGGAACTCCTTTGTGGTTATATTCAATTTGGGAGTCATAGTTCTTAAAAGTATTATTAAGTTCATCTATTTTTGTTATTCTGGTCACTTGCCGTCTATTACATAAAAAGGCCCGCAACCAATCATTCGCTACACCCCTTATACCGTACTGATCTAACTTATAACTTATAGAATGTCGATATTAAAATTTGACTTTCACTTTAAAAATTATGCATCAGTTTCATTTTTACTTTGTCAGATTTTTTTATTTTACTGAAACTAAACATTAAAACACTCGTCCCAAACATCTTCGCAAACTTTTTTATTTGTAATATGGTATGTAAGGATAGGATAAGATTTGTTACACTTTTGTACTTATTTTCGTTGCTCGTAGGTATGTACCGCGTGGAAAAGAATGAAGAGTTTTTCAAAAACGGAATTGTTCACCATAAGAGCTTTATTTTTACCCAGTAAACTACGTTAACATTCTTTACCGTTTACGAGATATAGCTTGTTAAACTTTAGTGCAAAAATCCGTCTGTTTCAACCCTAGGAACATGATCGGGCAATGAAGAAGTGAAGTGAATTACATGTGTCATGTGAAAATGTTACTTTATAGCGGCAGAGCTGTCACCTATAATAAAACATTTTAATTTTAAACCTTTTTTTGTTTTACTTAACCTAACTTTAAAATGATAATAAATTTACAAGTTAAGTATGAAGTATCTTTTTCTATTTGTTTTTTTATTTTCTTCAACTTCATTTTTTTATTACTTTTACGGTCATCCCGTGAAACCATATATTTCAAACTAAATACAAACTGAAATATAGATGCACAGAAAAAACCCCAGAAAAAAGACCAATGCTGGGAATCGAACCCAGGTCTTTTTTCTGGGGTTTTTTCTGTGCATCTATATTTCAGTTTGTATTTAATTTGAAATAAATGATAATAAATTGTTTGACAGTTAATAACACTATATACTTCCAGGAAACATCATTGTAAAGTGCCACCCGGTATATTTAATTTTCTTTAAGTAGGTAACCTTTTGTCAATTTTAATATACCTAAATTCCTTAAAATTTGACTTTAAAATTCACAAAACTGCATCGTGATTACGTTGGAATTTGTGAATATTTATTAAACTAAACTAAAATTACCATCCTGTGAATATTTTGAAAGTAAGCCATGTTTTAAGTAGGTAATTGAAATTTAATATATTACAGTACAAATCTCATAATCAAAATCGTATCACAGTTCACAAAGAAGCTTAGCAAGTTCAAATTTGATTAAAAAATAATAAGGAAAAATCACGAACTTATAAATCTCATTCAAAGCTTCTTAAACGGTGACTCGTCACGTTCCGATCTTGACATTTGGACCAAGGATTCTGACTCAGTGTAGGTGTGTTTGGTTTTACCAGCATAGTTACTGGAGGCCGTATTCGCACTGTCGGAGAATAATATATATATACTAGCTTTTGCCCGCGGCTTCGCTCGCGTGTACTATGAGTATTCCAAAGAACCAAGATATCAAGCAAGCAAGCATACAGGCAAGCAAGCAAGCAGGTCCACAATTGACCGAGAAATCGGTGAACATACCTACATAAAAAAATACATAAAGTGGAATGCATAACCTCCTCCTTTTTTAGAAGTCTGTTAAAGTGCCCTTTGCGGCCTACTTACAGTATAAACCTATGAATTTTGAAATTTTAGCTTTCTACAACCAGTAAAACGCAAAATCCCGTTTTTTCCCGTTCCCGTAAGAATTTCGGGAAATGTTTTCTTAATGCTCTCCTACACTCCCCAAGGAACCCACTTGCCAAATTTCAGCTTTCTATGACCAGTAAAACGAAAAAGCCCGTTTTTCCCGTTCCCGTGGGAATTTTGGAAAGTCCTCTCTCAATGCTCCTTGACACTCCCCAAACAACCTACATGCCGAATTTCAGCTTTCTACAACCAGTAAAACGAAAAATCCCGTTTTTTCCCGTTCCCGTTAGAATTTGGGAAAGTCCTCTCTCAATGCTCCTCTTCACTCTCCAAGCAACCTACATGCCGAATTTCAGCTTTCTACGATCAGTAAAACGAAAAATCCTGTTTTTTCCCGTTCCCGTGGGAATTTTGGAAAGTCCTCTCTCAATCCAGCTCTACACTCCCCAAGGAACCCACTTGCCAAATTTCAGCTTTCTATGACCAGTAAAACGAAAAATCCCGTTTTTCCCGTTCCCGTGGGAATTCGGGAAAGTTCTCTCTCAATGCTCCTCTACACTCCCCAAACGACCTACATGCCGAATTTCAGCTTTCTACGACCAGTAAAACGAAAAATCCCGTTTTTTCCCGTTCCCGTGGGAATTTGGGAAAGTCCTCTCTCAGTGCTCATCTACACTCCCCAAGCAACCTACATGCCGAATTTCAACTTTCTACGACCTGTAAAACGAAAAATCCTGTTTTTCCCGTTCCCGTAGGATTTTTGGAAAGTCCTCTCTCAATCCAGCTCAACACTCCCCAAACAACCTACATGCCGAATTTCAGCTTTCTACGACCAGTAAAACGAAAAATCCCGTTTTTTCCTTATCCCATGGGAATTTATAATTACCTACATCTATGCCAAATTTGAAGAGTCTAATAATTATAGTTCATAGGATCCCGTTGAACTGAATATATAAATCCCGTTTTTTCCTTATCCCGTGGGAATTTTGAAAAATCCTGAAATTAATGATTTAAATAATGTAATACCTACTTGTGTATCTAATTTGAAGAGTCTAGTTATTATAGTTACTGAGATAGGGTCACTCGGAATCGAATATATAAATCCCGTTTTTTCCCTTTCCCGTGGGAATTCCCAAAAATCCTGCCTTAGTGGATGCCTACATTGTATAAGGTATCTATGTGCAAAATTTCAAGTCTCTAGGTCCAGTGGTTTGGGCTGTGCGTTGATATATAAACAGTCATTATATATATATTTCTATTTATTTTTAAACACATACAAATATTAAGAAAAAATAACAATAATAAATTAATACTATAACTATAAATAAAATAAAATAAAACTAACTTAAACTAAAACTAAATAAAATTAACAAAAGGTTCCCCCCGCGGCATGGACCCAAAGACACTGGCAGCATTACCTCGCTGTATAGCAATGCTGATACGTTGTGCGAGGTAGCTGCCAGCTCTTTGGTCTCCTGTAGTGTCACAAAGACACTGGCAGCATTACCTCGCTGTATAGCAATGCTGATACGTTGTGCGAGGTAGCTGCCAGCTCTTTGGTCTCCTGTAGTGTCACAAAGCCGTTTACAAATATCTTTGTAAAGACTTTTTGCGCTGGAGCCCCACGGACCAAAGGTCTCAACCCCGAATGGAACAAAGTTGTATTCAGAGCCAAGACCTTTGTATTTATTTTTCTTAAGCTTTTCTGCCGCTTCTGCTGCTGCACCAGCTTGATTTGCTGTTCCGCGGATGTGGGACGGAGCCAGTGTGTCTACACAAGTAGCGTCCCACACTAGCACACGACCCAATTTCCACGGAATCAATGACATTCCGTCTGGTCTCTTGCCATCATCTCTGGCGATGCCCGATGGCTCCAGTAACGCAGGCACATTGACGGTGGCAAGAGAGCGACGGATAATGTCATTGAGAGCAGAGTGTCTAGAGAAGCGGCCCGCGCTCTTCTGGCACGAAAGGCCGTGGTGTCCCAGCGCGTCGACCTCAAAGCCGCAGGGGCATTTATGCGGTGCGCAAACTGCTACTCCAAGTCGCAGGCAGATGGAAATTCTGAGAGTGTCGGGCTCTAGAAAAGTACCAGTGTTGGCTGATGGAAAGGCGTGCAACCAGCAGCCGGCTTCCTTCGTACCTGAAGCCAATAGTCTGGCACGATGAGAGCCCGTGCTGCGGCTCAGAAGGAATTCATAAGTCAGTTTAATTTAATTTAATTTTATTTAATTCAACAGTCATTTAGTTTATTTAGATATTTCAACCCCATCGCACCCCATCCAGGGAGATGGTATTTTACGTCTGCCACGTCGGATTTTAAAACCACTGTTGTTTTCATAACCAGCGACCCGATAAACCATAGAAACAACACCCATGTTGATTTTCAGACTTTGTTACCCCTTTCCCCCCTTTTAGGGGTTGAATTCTCAAAAAACCTGAAACACGTGTTTACTCATTTATCATTAGGAGTACTTCTGTGAAGTTTCGAATAAAATAGTCGAACTAATCTTGTTTCCCCATACAAACTTTGGACCCCCGTTTCACCCCCTTAGGGAGTGAATTTTGAAAAATCCTTTCTTAGTGCACCCCTAGACCTTATAAGGAACCTACATGCCAAATTTTGAATCTCTATGCCCAGTGGTTTGGGCTGTGCGTTGATATGTCAGTCAGTCAGTCAGTCAGTTTCTTCTTTTATATATATAGACTAGCTTTTGCCCGCGACTTCGTCCGCGTAGAATTCCAATTTTTGGTAAAGCTTCTTCATTTCTTTCATTGTATAAAACAAAAATCCGGCAACGGCAACATCTATCATTATTATCATTTCATCATTTCATCATCATCAGTATCAGTTAGTGAATATTATAAATCCCGTTTATTCTCTATCCCTTGGGAATTTCAACAAATTTGTCCTTATTCTATGCAAATTTTCGCTTATTTTTATCCCGCGGGAATTTTGCATTTTCCCCGAGAAAAAGTAGCCTATGTCCTTAAAAGTGTAGCTTTCTACCGGTAAAAGAAGTTTTAAAATCAGCCCCGTAGTTGATTTCACTTATTTTTTTCCCGCGAGAATTTTGCTTTTTCACGGAGAAAAGTAGTCTATGTAAATAATGGTTGGTGTAGCTTCCTATTGGTGAAAGAAATTTTCAAATCAGCCCTCAAGTGATATTCACTTCGTTCTATCCCACGGGAATTTTGCATTTTACCGAATAAATAGTAGGTAGCCTAGCCTATACCGCCGATAAAGGATAGTGTAGCTTTCTATTGGTCATTTTTTTTTAAACTCAGCCCCGAAGTTAAATATACTATTTTTTATACCGCGGTAATTTTGCATTTATCCGGAAAATAGCATCCTATGTTAATCAAGGACAGTGTATCTTTTCTATTGGTGAACGACATTTTAAAATGAGCTCCGAAGTTGAATTTTTTTTTCTATCCCTTGGGAATTTTGCATTTTCCCGGAAAAAGTAGCCTATGTCAATAAAGGATAGTGTAACTTTGTGCTGGTAAAAGATTTTTTTTAATCGGCTCGGAAGTTTCAGAGATTAATCTATCCCACAGGAATTTCCAAAAATCCTGCATTCAGTTTTTTTGCTGTTATGTATGACCATTTACGTTTATACTGAATTTGAAAAGTTTAGTAATTGTAGTTACGGAGTTACGGAGATAGGATCCAGTTGATTTGAGTATATAAATCCTGATTTATCCTTATCCCGTGGGAATTCTCAAAATTATTGAAATTAGCTTTATACCTATTCTAATAGTCTACTTGATGCCCAATTTGAACAGTTTAGTAATCGTCGTTCGTCGTTATGGGGATAGCGTCACTCTCGATTGATGAAATATATACATCCCGTATATTCCTTATCCCGTGGGAATTCCGGAAAATTCTTTCTTATCGGATGCCTACGTCATACAAAGGACGTCTCTACATACAGCGGTTTAGGCTGTGCGTTAATCCGCCAGTCAGTCATTTAGGACTTCAGGACAAAGCATTTTATATGTATTTGCATTGCACCAAGCTTTTATGCGAGTTCAACAATGATGTTTGAATACTCAATTCGATGTTATTCGAAAAAGGTTGAACTCACACAAAAGCTTCATCATCATCATCATCATTTCAGCCGTAGGACGTCCACTGCTGGACATAGGCCTCCCTCATTGACGCCCAATCATTACGGTTGGAAGCGACTTGCATCCACCTTGAACCTGCGGCCTTCACCAAAACGTCCGTCCATCTCGTTGGTGGACGTCCCACGCTGCGCTTGTAAAAGCAAAAGCTTGGTGAAATGCAACTACTACTTATTATAATTAGTTATTATCAGAGATCAGATCAGGAAGTGGTTGACAAACGTTGACAAATGGTTTGCAAAATTTGATGTTTCGTTTCGTTTACATTGTGTCAAAATTAAAAGTAATTTAAATCAAAAGCACTAAGGAGTATTGATATCAACATCGAAGCAAATCACCCCCAAAATAACTTTCTACTCCTTTTTAACCCCGTCAAGGGATGAATTTCAATAAATACGAAACACGTCTTCCATCAATTCTGTTATAGAATGTTTATGCAAAATTTGAAGTAGATTGGATCAAGGAATCACGTTGTCCCATACAAACTTTGCCCCCTTTTTTACCCCCTTAGGAGTAGAACTACGAAAAATCCTTTCTTATCGGATGCCTACGTCATACAAAGAACACACCCTCCAAGTTTCAGATCTCTACGATCAGCGGTTTAGGCTGTGCGTTGATCCGTCAGTCAGGACAAAGGATTTTATATGTATAGATGAAGAGCAGAGCATTTGACCACAATCACGCCTGACGGAAAGCGAAGGTGAGACCTACCACGGAGCTCGCTTCCCTAGATGCTCACCCTAGATTTGAATTTAGGGGAATAAACAGGAAGAAGGCTGTTGAGCGCGTTGTTGTGCGCGCCTCCAAGCAGTGCAAACTGTACAACAATCTGTAACCGGTGCTCAGACCCTTCCTCCAGAATGGCTTCTATAGGCAACAGACCAGCACATGACGAGAGTCGCTTGGCGGCCTGGCTTAACCTATAGGGTGGTGACCAGCCGCGGCCGAAGCTTATCACCGGAGTTGAGTAGGTATCGTTCTTTTAAAACCACCCAAGGGTCACGTGTAGGATCTCAAGGGTGAACCTACGGACGCGAGCGATTTCGACCCCATATTTTATAGATCAAGACAATGGGACCACGCTCAAAAGACGCTAAAATTTATTAAAGCTTTGTCATCGCGTCTGGTTCCAGCCTCAGGCGATCCGAGGGCTAGCACTTACCTCTCTCAAAGATTAGGAATAGCAGGTCGGAGAGGTAATGCGCCTAGTTTCTTGGGGTCGAAGAAGAAGACCTGGTTTCTGTTCTGTTTTTTTTGTTCAATATATTCTAGTTACAGTATTATTTCATACATAAAATATGTACTAATCACGCCTCCTTCCCAGCAAAGGGGTAGGCAGAGACAACTTGTTTCCATCTGCTACGATCCTGACACACATCTTTCGCTTCCATAACACTTTATTAATTGTTTCATAGATGCTCGCCGATTCCGGATACTCTTGACCTGACCTTTCTTCAAGACATTCCTAATCTGATCATGGAATATTCTTTTCGGTCTCCCCTTTCCAACATTCCACTTACACTCGCCTTATACATCTCTTTCGTAAATCTTCCTTCCATTCCACGTGATTAGGCATCCAGGTCGTCCCTCCATCTCCTCTTCGGTCTGCCTCTATTACGGTATTCGTCGCTAGGGACCCATTCCGTGACAATTTTGTCCCAACGTTCAGAGTTCATTCAACAGACATGTCCAGCCCAGTCCCACTTCAAATTGGCCGTTTTTACGCTCACGTCAGCAATTCAAGTCTTTGAGCGCAGCAAGTGGGAGCTCGCTTTTGATATTGTGGAGCAAGAGAGGAGAGGCCTTCGCCCATCATCGTCTCTCTCTCTCACTCTCTCTCTCTGCAGTATTATTAAAATAAAAATATGGTCATCCGTACATCTACAGAACATGGATAACGCGATAAATTATGCTATGCACAATATTTCTCGCGCCGTGTGTATAAGGCGCATCATAAAGCCTTCTTTTGGCTATTTAAAGACGACCAATATTGGGACTGGTTTTTTATTTTTAACTTTAAGTGATGTAATAAGCATCGAGACAGCTGAGATATTGAAGGTCGTATCGATGCGACGGTTTATTTAAAATTATAAAGAAAACATCGAGATGTCGATGCGTAGAGATAAGATATTATTTTGTACTGTTTGGATCCTCAATGACCATTAATAACCACCATCCATTGATCAAATTTATTTGACGGATGAAAGTGATGCCGTCTCTGTTTGTTTTGTTCGAATAGACGGAGACGGCATCACATTTATCCGTCTGTTAAATTAATCAATGGGTGGTGAAACAGCCCCTAAGTATGTTCTCACAAAAATAATTTAGCAATGTAATGGAAATGTCATGAAATTTCTATGAAAAAAAAGTATATTATCGTTTAATTAAGTGACATGCGCGATGGGCACCGACGGCAAGGTCGAGGCTGAGATGGCGATAGGACCTATAGCTAAACCGTTTACCGATTCCTCGTTCGCGCGGTACAGGGGCTGGGGGGTAAGACGAAAAAGGGGGCGAGAGAGGAGCGGGCGGCGAGCGCGCCACGTGTGCCTGCCGCACGCACCCTCGCCACCTTTGTCATCACCCCCCCTGTACCGCGCGAGCAAAGACTCATTTAAACGGTTTAGCTATACACGCCGAACTGAAAGAATGGCCAAATATAACGGTTAAACCACTAGGCCACCGCGGCTTTAATTATTTTATTTGGAAAACCAACAGCCTAAAATTACTATTACGGCCAGTGTTGTCACATCTACTTTGTCACAACTTTTTGGTAGATCTACCTATTTTGCCTCCGTTCTACCTATCTACCACCCGCGGCCTCAAATCTACCTTTTTTTCAAAACATTACCGTTGCAAACAATTTCTTTGATTCTATCCACTTCCTCATAGAAGCGCGAATGTTGAGAGGCTGTTTTCATCCATAAACAATATGAAAACATGCCAAACTTTAGAGGGTCTGCTGGCACACACAAAGATTTGTTTTTAAAAGTTGTGTTCCTAACTCCGACCATTTGAAATTGTTTTACAAAAAACATGTTAAAGCAGCGTCAATAAATCCTTTTCAACATTTTAACGCATTTTTATTCAATAAAAGGGACTGATTTGACTAAAACGGTAGATCTACCTATTTTCATTTTCAGTTCTACCTATTTCTACTAAATTTTCATTTTATTCTACCAATTTTTCAAAATTGTATGTGACAACACTGATTACGGCACTTTTTTGAAAAGGTTGCCAAACCAAAAACTTAATACGCGAACTCAATTGAATTACGTCTATCTAAAACTCAATGGTATTTTCCTATCGTTTCTCAAAGACCTTCCATACATAATATATGTATTTTACCGATAATCGCTATTTTAAGGTTACGCAAATAAATGAATATCTTCGTACTGGGCTCATCAGCTGAGTGCTCTGATTCCCAGGATAGGAATAAATCCATGTGCTATAAACAGAGTGTTTTCCAATACAAGGACCATCTGAACCTAAAGAACTGAAGCCATTACTTTGCTCCACACTTTGTTCACCCGCGACCTTTTCAGTACATTGATATGGACCTCCGCAAAGTCACGCATTTGTGTCCGAAATTACTTTTGTAATTTACCATGAGCTTTAAGGTGAAGGAAAACATCGTGAGAAAACCTGCATACAGCTGCGAAGAAATTCTGAGAGGAGGCCTGTGCCCTGCAGTGGGCGTATATAGGCTGGGATGATGATGAAATTTACGCCTGATTTAATAAACTAATAAGAGAAGAGGAGAAATAAATATGTCATGCAAGAAAAAACTTCAGGCTAAAAAGCCATATATTTAGATGACCGGATAGCCCAGCAAACCTAGTCATCTTTAGCTGGTAGAATCAAGCTTGAGATTCTGGATTCGATTCCCTGTCAGAGTAGATTTTATGTATGAAAAATACTAATGTTTGTTCACGAGTCTTGGATATAAGCTGAAGGAATAAGTGTGGAGCAAGTGCAAACCACAACTTTTTTGGGGTTCCAAATTGACAGCGGACTTAGTAGGGGATCTCACATAGATAGACTATGCAGTGCAATGGGAAGTGCTTGTTTTGCATTGCAACGCCTGGCTCGAGTTGCGCCGCGGCACGCGGTGCGGACTTGCTACTTCGCCACAATCCACTCACTTCTTCAGTATGGTGCTGAGTTGTGGGGGCGTGCTGCTGATTGCCAGCGCACATTCAGATTGCAGAAGAGAGCTGTACGAGCAATCGTTCGGGCGGGACAGGAGATGTCGGCAAGAACATACTTTAAAGAGTTAGGTATACTCACGCTACCCTCGCTTGTAATATTTCAGACAGCTGTATATGTGCACAGTAATCTGAATGAGTATGGAAAGCGCGCTGATATGGCGGCCCACTTGCTGCGGAACCCTCAAAGGCTCCTTACAGTGAAGCGACGGCTTGCTAAGTCTGGCAAGGTGACACATGTTGTAGGCCCGACAGTTTATAACAGGTTACCTGAAGCGCCGAATTACTTCGGCTCCTTCGTTGGACATATTTAGGAGACGACTCAAAAATTGGCTTCTCGAGCACACATTCTACACTTTTGATGAATTCCTTAACTTTCAGCCAGAAACTTCAACTTATTAATTATTATGATGACTATGAATAATATATTAAAATAATTTTAAGAATGACATGTAATAAATATTATGAATAAATGAGTATGAGTATATTTAGGTATGTATTCAAGTATGATTATCCATTGCCTAGTGCCCATAATACAAGTTTTGGTTACGTTGGGACTAGATCAATTTGGTGTCAAGTCCTATAATATTAAAAGCTTTTTATTACTTGCAATGTACATATCTATGTATTCTTGGAAGTCGAATTTGACCCACTTCCAGTAGTCGGATTCACTTGAAATTTGATATACTTATGTAAGTTGGATGACAATGCAATGTACAGTCAACAAAAAGTACAGTCAGCTAAAAAACTTGCTCTTAAAATATTTTTTTTGACAAAAACTTATTATGATACCTAAATTAATTGGTACTTCGTCTGGAAAGAATTTGTTTATCCGGACCCCGCGGGAACAAGACAATTTTCCTGGTTGAAAATTATCCTATGTCCTTCCAGGGTATCAAATAATGTCATCTAAATTAAAAAAGTAACAGACAGGCAGTTACAAATTATACATCATAATGTATATTTTTATTGCGACTACAACACCAAACAATAAATAATAAATTAAAAAATTAAGGTGGATCCCAACCAACTCACTCGGCGAATATTTTGCTTAGCTTAGGATAACATTTAATTTTTATAGATAGGTACGTCCGTTAATACTGTATATTTCGAAATACCTACAAGTTCGTACGGAACCCTCGGCGCGCGAGTCACTTAACCTGTGCACTAAACCTGTTTAAAATGTTCTGGCATCCATGCTTAATTTTTATTATATTTCCACGATCCTTTTGAAAATATTTCTCGCGCTGTAATTTTGTCCCTCCATTTTTAGTACTTACCTATCTAAATTCTTTCACGAAAACTAGTTTTATTAAGTTTATGAATTTTTCTACTGCTTATAATATATTTAAGACATGAATTCGGGTAATTCTTTTGTCTGTTGTAATAAACTGAGAGCGTTCCGATTATAGGTACAAGGATGGCTTTGTCTTGCCTATATTATTGTTCTGAATCGCCTATAAAATTTGACTTGTAAGGTGGAAAAGTAATTACATTAAGTCAGATCGTCAACATGCTCAGTAAAACCACAGAACTAACTGACTGAGCGAGCGCAAACATCGAGGGAAGAGTCTTCATTTTACTTTGGCCAAAAATGCTTTCGTGTGTCTGTCCGGAGACCGTATTGTCTAACGCGCGGCGCTTGCCATCGCAATCACTATTTCTGTATGTCAAACGGTATAAGATGGTGACAGAAAGAGATGGTGTAAGCGAAGGCAAGCGCCCGAGCATCAGACAATAAGCGTACGGAGATGTCCAGCTATTTTACTCTACAGGTTGCATCCTTAGATACATACATAGATGTCGTTAGGTACATTATAATAATTGTCGGTTCAAGAAAATTAGTTACAATAAATTTTGCCAATTTATTTGACATTGTCGGTGACACTAATCAATCTTAATTGACAGCACATCAGTCAAGTGGCAGTGGTTTATTTTGTAGCCATAGATAAAGCGTTCAGAAACAGTCCTATCTCCTGTGATTTCCACTCAAAAAATCTAACGCACTATTTAATTATTGATTTTAATACATAAATACAAAGTTGATAATGTGCTAAGAACCCCCTGTATATTCGGATTTTTCCGAATAGTGTGATTAAAAACCCCAAAAAAACTGTAGTCGTTAGTGGTATATCCATTTTGGCCTATATACGTGCTCCAGGGCACAAGCAAACATTAATAGTTATCACATATAATTTTATTGCTCAGAAAAAAAGTCATGCATTGTAGAGTTAAACCGTACCTCAAACTGACATCCAAAATTTGACCTTTTGGTACCTCGTAATAGCATATTGCCTAGGCATGGAACTAGGCAATTTTTAGCTAAGTATTGGTATTAATGGATGAGCTTTCAAGTTCGTATAATAACAAAACGAAGCGACCAACAACGAAAATGAATGAATAGAAAGGTAATTAACATAATTAACAAGTATTAACAAAACATTAAAACAAGCCAGCCTTTTTTATCAATCAATTTCATTTGAAGAGGTTTATTTCTAAACTAGCTGTTGCCCGCGACTCCGTCTGCGTGGAATTAGTAATTTGGGCAGCTTATTTTTTTATCCAATTTGCTTTTTCATCAATTATGCGGCTCTCCTTAGTTCCTCGATATAAAAAAATTATCCGCTCCTCCCAACCCCACCCCCCCACCGAACCACCCGCACACCCGCGTTCACATTCACCACAAGTCAAGCGTGCCTATAGAAGTTTTACTTCAAAAACCCCCGATTTTGAAACATTCTTCCGCTCCGCTCCGCTCCTATTAGTGTTAGCGTGATGATTATACAGCCTATAGCCTTCCTCGATAAATGTGCTATCTAACACTGAAAGAATTTTTCAAATCGGAGCAGTAGTTCCTGAGATTAGCGCGTTCAAACAAAAAAACCTGTTCGATAAATTCTTAAAATAGACGTATCTTTCTTATTTGTGAACCGATTCAAATGAAACAAACACTAAATGTTAATCCAAGAAAATACCAACATATCAGTGAAAACCGCATCCTTCTAGGTTAAGCCGTTTCTGAGATTAGCGCGCACAAAAGCAACAGACAAACAGACAAACAGATAAAAAGACAAACAGACAATAATTCTAAAAATCATTGTTTTGGGTTCTATTGCGCTAATACATAGCCCTAGTGACAGTTTTTCTCAAATATCTTCAATGTACAGACACCGACTTGTTACAGATTTATTATATGTATAGATATAGATAAAAGGCCTAAAGCTATTGCAGACACAGGTAATGTTATAGTGAATAATAATAATAGGCCTTTACGTCTGTGACTGATGATTTAAGTAGCACCCTGGCGACACTTGCCCTCGTGGCTAAAAAAACCGATACGGATAGGATCCCTCGGCCGCACTCGCGACAAGCGTGCCTACTAACTTTTTTATTTGTGCCTTAATTTTATACCTATTGATTGATGTTTTTACATTTTTAAAAAGTTGTTACGTAGACAGCAATGTTGCATTGTATTTATGCAACATTGCTGGAGAGTATAGTGCTTGAGTTTTTTTTTAAATTTTAGATTGACCATAAATAATGCGACGCCTTCTTATGTACCTATTCAACAATAACTACTCTTACGGTAATTAAAGAAAAAAACTTAGTTTCGGTGGATTTTAGAATGTCACGAAGCTTAAAAAATCTGTAAAAATATAACAAGCATGACCACATTGTTCATGGGTCTTTTAGAGTTGTTTTGTTTCTTTGTTTTGCACATGTTTTGAGTGACAGTTTTGTTTTATTGAAACATAACTAATTTTAAAATGTATATAGACGTTGTGCTATACGTCTCCATAAAAAATCCCAAACAGTACATGTGGAAATAATAGTAGCAGTTACAGAGTAAAATTTCTAGTGACAATTGCCAAAGGAAATAGAGTTTTACATGTCGAAGATAATAGATGGAAGTATTTTTACTGACGAAAGATGATCTGTGATGCAGATAAATACACTGAATAATTACTATACTAAACGGGACTTATCACGCAATTAATAATTATTATTTACCTCGACGTTTCGGCCACATTGCAGCAGCCGCGGTCACGAGTCAACTGAAGTGTAGGGTGTCAAGTTCATTTAGCCGCACGAGTCTTTCGAACTACCCGCACTTGATCCCGATTAGAATCAGCACCCGTATCTCGAACTACCCGCGCTTGATCAAGATTTTTAACGGCACCCCATCACACCGACACACAACACTCACAACATCCGACGATCTCTCAGAACACTCATCCCGACGCCAACATTTGTTTATAACAGGATTCCACGAAGACGAAAGCTTATATCCATCCTCCCAGTTGAAATTTTTGTGTTTTTTAATTTCAACCGCTTCACGCACCATTCTAGAGTAGAAATGGCGTTCCGTTGAGAGAATTTTGGGATTGCGCAGTTCAAGCAGCAGTTCAGTGCTTTGGTCCTGACTCCAATAAATGCTCGGCTATGCAATGATATATTATATGTATACAAAAAAGAGGTAGATTCGCCACCAACGCACCAAAACGTGTGCCGCGAAATGGTCCTTTTTGTGACCAATTGGAATCAGTCGGATTGTGACGTTTGCTTACACTTGCGCGCAAGTGATAAACTATCTTTGTCATTTTTCTTCATATCGTCTTAATGAAGCCATCTCTCTTATACCGTCTGTCAATGTAATAAAATGTAAGAAGTAAAATGAAACGTGTATGTGTGTGTGCCTGCCGCCGCGTGCGGGGCATTTTTTTTGGGCATCATGTGAGCATATTAACGCATCTATTGCGGCTATGGCTGACTTATTTACTTGGCGATTTTTAACAGCCGCGATATGTTATGAGTGAAAATCACGAAAGTTTAAAACAGTATAATACACTGAATAATGTTAATAACACTTTATCATCTTCTCTTCTGTATATAAAAGGCAACCATTACTGACTGATCTATCAACGCACAGCTCAAACCACTGAACGGATTGTGCTGAAATTTTGCACACAGATAGCTATTATGACGTAGGCATCCGCTAAGAAGGGAATTTTAGAAATTACCACAGGATAGGAGATAAACGGGATTTATATTTTCCCTTTAAAGTGGCCCTATCTCTGTCAGAGACTTCAAATTTGGCATGCAAGTAGGTAATTATAATAGTAAAAAACCGGCCAAGAGCGTGTCGGACACGCCCAAGGTAGGGTTCCGTAGCCATTACGAAAAAATCAACTAATATTTTTCTAAGGATTTCGTATGTGTACGGAATCATCCAAGTTTAGGTATGTTTTATACCTTAGGCTACTATTTACTCTTAAACTACAAATAATTTCCAAGCAATCTTAGCCGCTATAATTTTCCTAGTAAATTTGATATATTTGCTAGTCTTCTGAATTTTTTAAAAATTTTCCACCCAACAGTTTAGATTTTAGAGGGGGGGAGGGGACGGCCGATTTCAATGGATATTTTCACTTTAAAGTTGAATATTTCGCAAACAGATCACTGAATAGAAAAATCATGTTAGCAACCCCGCAATGATTTTAAAAGACCTATCCAACGATACCCCACACTATAGGGTTAGCCGAGGAAAAAAAAATCACCCCCACTTTACGTCTATGGGAGATACCCTAAAAAATTTTTTTTTACTTTTTTTTATTCAATTCAATATCAATATCAATATTCAATCACTTTGATGCCAAATTACAGCTTTCTAGTACTAACAGTCTCTGAGCTTAGCCGCGGACAGACAGACGGACAGACATGGCGAAACTATAAGGGTTCCTAGTTGACTACGGAACCCTAAAAACCGGTTTCAAGAATTTTGGGAATTCGCAAGGGATAAAGAGAAATCGGTATTTATGTGCGAAATTGAAAATGAAAAAATGAAAAATGAAAAATGTTTTATTTGTTAGGTAATAGGATTTTACATAATAGTGGCTGGAGCCTCCTTTTAAGCTTGAAAAAGCCTGTGTCAGGAGGCACCGCTCCTCCTCCTTCTCGACATTACATTTTGTGTCTATTACTTAACTACCTACCAACTACGCTATAAATATATATAGGCTTAATCTCCTGAGACCCAAGTAATTTTGTAAATCAGAATTTTAAACATCAAAACCAAACATTACACCATATTGACCTTGTACCATATTTATGTGAATAAAGAATTTTGAATTTGAATTTGAATTTGAATTTGATTTGTAATTTACCATGAGCTTTACGGGGAAGGAAAACATCGTGAGGAAACCAATGGTGAAATTCAATGGTGTGTGTGAAGTTCCCAATCCGCACTGGGCCCGCGTGGGAACTACGGTCCAAGCCCTCTCATTCGGAGAGGAGGCCTGTGCCCTGCAGTGGGACGTGTATAGGCTGGGAAAATGATGATGATGATGATGATGGTATTTATATATTAACTTACTGATATCGACGATGATGACGATAGATTTTAGGATGTTTGCTTTATTCAATAAGAGAGATGAAGAAGTTTTACCACAAACTGTGCGAGCTAAGTCGCGAGCATAAAGCTAGTAGTAACATAAAATTGCCTTTCGGATATTCTCAATTCAGAGTCCTTGGTTCTTATCAACGCCGCTAACGAAACGCGCCTTGCAAAATTGCGAAACGTCTGAGACATTAGGTCACTGAATGTTGAGGAGAATTGGACATATCGTTAGGCGAACATTTCTAGATCTATCTAGATTTCTAGACCAATAAATTTATTTATCTATAAGTGTATCTACTTAAGGCCATAGATAAATAAATTAATTATTATTATTTATTTATTTTATTCGTTTTTTTAGTAGCCCTAGCGAGCTTTTGGCGCTAATCAATTTTAGGTATTCTATGCACTCGCGTATGTGTGCGTGAGAGCGGCTAGAATCAAAGCCGTGCATAAGCGCAAGCGAGACGATTTCCCCCGAAGGAGAACTAACGCAACTAACTATCGGACAAGGGGGAAGCACGATGGCTCAAGATAGGTTGGTTAGACTGCGCGTGGAGACGACTTTGGATTGTTTTTCTATCGAGCGAACTACAAGTAATCGTAATAAACACTGATCATTAGAGTGAATCCTCAAATATCTTACACATGAATTTCAGGACTAAAGCTTTGCTAGTAATGATACAGCACGAGATTAAATTAATGCAATATATGCGCCAAAAGCTTGGTAGGGCCTAGATCAACTTACGATTATATTTATTCCTTAGGCTGCGTTCAGACCAAACCGACTGTCAGCCGCCGTATGTGAGCAGGCTCACTGTGCGCCCCAGTGTGAACGTTATTTTGTACGCAGTTTGTACGGTATTTTATGTCGGCGACTACGCATAGCGTAATGACGTATTGCCGGTTAAGTGTGAACGAAAAAGTGAATATGTATGGAAATACAATAAACTGTGTAACGCTCGCTCACTTTCGGCGGCTGACAGTCGGTTTGGTTTGAACACAGCCTTATAACAAATACTGCTGAGCTAACTACCGAATCGTGTTCTTCGAATCGTGTTCTTATTTTAATTTACAATAACTATAAAACTCCCACTGAGAAGGCATTTTTAGAAGGTTTAATCAGTAATTTTTCTATTCCACCACGGGAGCAAAGCGTTGAAAATGTAAAAAAAAACAGTTAAACACACATCCATCGAATGTGTCAACTTTTTAATATCTTTTCAAAATTACCTAAAACTTATTAAATTGCGATAAAATTACCCCAAAACATGCAATATTAATCCGCTATCGTTAATAATTACGATCACTCTATTTCGTAATTGCTTTTAAAACGCTTATAGCTTCCACAGTAATCTTTAGGTAACAATAAGAACATAAATGTTATTCACACATTGCAGGTGCATGCCATGCATAAACTTACGTGCGTACTTCAGTGCATGCGTGCGTGTGTGTGGGTGTGTGCATTTTTGTACATTTCACGCTAAAATGGCTAGAGGGATTCGAATGACTTCGGTATTTTAATAACTGGACATCTAAGTCATAGGTATTCATCACCCCTATAACCAAAGGATTGCCAGCTAACAGAGAGCTCTTAGCAAAATATTTCAATTAAACGTACTATAATGGATGATTTACTGCTGTTATTAAAACAACTGTGATATCTCTTTGAACAGATTATAACGACCTTTTGATTTTATATCAAACATGTTTGATGAACAAATATTAGTTTAATAGTTACCGATAAAGACTAATCAGACGTTCACCAAATCGAAAAACAGATGGATGATTGAGATAAGGCAAAAATTAATCTTCTTATTCATCAACGTTTTATGTGACCAAGCGATTGTGAAGCGCGAGAAGCGTCTCAGTTTCAACTTGGGCTAAAATGCTTTCATACGTCGGTCTGGATGTCCTGTTGATTTTTTTTATAACTTGCATTTTTCTACCGATGATCCTCCAACAAGATGGACGGATGATTTGATAAAAGCCGGAGGTTCACGGTGGATGCAAGCTGCTTCTAACCGTAATTATTGGCCATCAATGAGAGAGGCCTATGTCCAGCAGTTGACGTCCTACGGCTGAAATGATGATGACAAACCAGTGACTGCCACGAAGTGTGAAACACTTATATAGATTCGTGTCAAAATTGCTAACCCGGACTCTGTAACCTGGATCTTTTCAGAAAGTAATTTCGCACACAAGTTTCCTTTGTAGGAAATAGTGACTGTGTGTATTGCTTCTCCTGACCTGGTCTTTAGCTGAGAACCAGAAATCCAAACTCAAGGTTTGCCAACGAGCTATAGAGCGCAGCATATTAGGAGTAATAGTAACGATTGGATCCAGAACACCAAATTGCACTCCAAAACTCAAGTCGCAGATGTTGGAAAAGCGATCACCAAGCTTAAATGGGACTGGGTCGGGCATGTCTGCCTGATGCACCCACAAAGATGGGCGTACATAGCCACCTAGTGGGTGCCGCGCGATGGGCACCAACGGCAAGGCAGGCCGAGGCGGAGATGGTTAGATGACCTGGATGGACAGTGGACGCGAAACTGAGGGAGTGGCGAAATATTAGCGCTGGATAGGGAGATATGGAAGTCAAAAGGAGAGGTCATTGCCCAGCCAGGGGACACAATTATAGGCTAAATAACAATATTCTAAATATTCTAAAAACAAAGAGGTTAGTGTTATTAGTAATATAATACACAATACAATGACCATTGCATAGTTTGTATCCGTGAAATCAGCGAAACAAATATGTATATTCACAATGTTTCTTTCTTCACTGTTTGAAGTATAATAGAACTACCATTTGTTGTAAATTGTTATGTTACTACTTTATAAATCTTATTTATACACCGTGTTCCTTTGATTTTCGTTAACTTCAAAGGAGGTTTTTCAGGTTAAATAAAGCTAATTTATCTAAGACACAAGTATCCTAACTTGCACCATGTTCAAAATAATCAACTGTTAAATTTTATATTCCGTAGAATAAAAACGATTTACCAGGTAGATTTTGTAAGTATTTTTAGTCTGGGAGGCATGTGCCCAGCCATTTTTTTTTTTTTTTTTATTTATAAGCAAATTATTTTTTACAATTAATATTAAGAGCAGCGGGCAAAAACTCAGCAGAATTTATCTGCCGCTGTCAATCGCTCATTAACAAAATAAAAACTAAACATAATAAAAAAGAAGCCTGAAGTTGCTGTTAAGAAAGTTTACAAACTAGAAAAAAAGTTAAAAATTAAACGTTTATAGGCCAGAGTTAAATGAAATCTTATTTAAACTAGCAGGCAACATTGTATCGTTTAGCAACAAGGTTTTTTGGCGTAAAACGAAACCTGATTCAACTGCCAAAGACCTCGAACCAGTAATTGGACCGGTCAGTTCAGGTTCTGTATTTGCGGGTTTACCTGCGGTTGGTAAAATCCGGAGTGACATCATTATGCATGCGCTTGCAAATAAATTGGAAGCTCACCGGTGACTCCCCGACCAAAGGTGGAGGTGGAGGGTGGGAATATTGAGGTCAACGTTACAAACGGAGTGCATTGACTACATCGTAATCCAGACTGCTGCATAGTCGGGTTAAGAAAAGGTTCGTCACTTTTCGACTCTATGTCAACGAGTTAAGGTCGGAAAGTGACGAACCTTTTCTTACCCCGACTATTATACATACATTTTTCACTAGCCTTAACCCGCCTATCATCATCATATTAGCCTATCTACGTCCCGTATGGGCCGTAGTTTCCATTGCTAATTTAATTTAATTTAATTTAATTTAATTTATTAATCAAACTTTGAATGGTCAAGTGCGGCTGTAAACAGTAACTTCATGTATGATGCAAAAAATATTGTATTGTAAATTCTATTTGTAACCGACTTCATATTGTACCTATATTTGCATTTATACTTATGTACTTATGGCAAATAAATGATTTGATTTGACTGGGAACTTCACACACACCATTGAATTTCTTCGCAGGTGTGTGCAGATTCTATCACGATGTTTTCCTTCACCATAAAGTAATTTCGCGCATAAATTTCGAAAAACTCAGAGGTCGAGGCTCGAACTGCATGAGAGGCCAGAGGTCAAACCAAAAGACCAGCGTCAGCTGTACGACCGACATCATGCTGAGTATAATGTTGTATCTGTTACCGTTTTCCTCTTGCTAATTTATGATTATGTCACGTTTATATTTTTGTTTCTTTCTTTCTTTTTAGTGGCACGTATATGGACCGAGAAAATGATGTACCACTTGACACTTTTACGTGTGCGGTAAATGGCACTAGCAAACCTTGCAAGTAATCCTATTACGCCACGTGTTATATAGTGTTCGCGGTAAACACCATTACTGTCATCTTTATTGCAAACATGTACATGCGCATGCGTCTCTATTATCGCATCAAGTCCGGGACGACGCGTGCGGTGTATAATTTACTGTTGTCAACAATGCCACGGTGTTGCAAACGGAAGTAGCTTGACTTGTCAAGGTTTTTGCTTTATTTATATCTGTACTATTTCAAATTTTTATAAGTGTTTTACAAAAAAAGTCTTATTTTTTTAAAGTCTTTGGTTGCTTAATATTATGGTCTATGGTCGTAAATTTAAACCCGGACCTGTACCTTTGAGTTTTCCAGAAATGTACGCTGTACCTACGGTGAAGGAAAACATCACGAACAGATCAAGGAGGTACTACGAAAATAGAAATTTTAAGCTCATATCGCGCCGTCCCTTTCATTCTTCGGTTTTTGTAAAATCGAACTCCCACTGTCACAGATATATGAAATTCGGCAAGAAGTTTCTCTTCTTATACATTTTTTAGGTTCCGTAGCCAAATGGCAAAAACGGAACCCTTATGGATTCGTTATGTCTGTCTGTCTGTCCGTCCTTATGTCACAGCCACTTTTTTCCGAAACTATTTATAAGAACTATGCTGTTGAAACTTGGTAATAAGATGTATTCTGTGAACCGCATTAAGATTTTCACACAAAAATAAAAAAAAAACAATAAATTTTGGGGGTTCCCCATACTTAGAACTGAAACTCGAAAATTTTTTTTCTTCAAACCCATACGATACACGTGTGGGGTAATCTATGGATAGGTCTTCAAAAATGATGTTGAGGTTTCTAATATAATTTTTTTTCTAAACTGAATAGTTTGCGCGAGAGACACTTCCAAAGTGGTAAAAAGGGGGTCCCCCCCCTTTAACTTCTAAAATAAAACAATGATAAAACTAAAAAAAATATATGATGTGATGTAAACTTCTACCTAAAATTGGTTTGAACGAGATCTAGTAAATACTTAGTTTTTTTGTAATACGTCATAAATCGTAAACTGCAATTTTTTATAGATAATGGTACGGAACCCTTCGTGCGCGAGTCCGACTCGCACTTGGCCGGTTTTTATTTTATTTCAATTTCAATTACTTAAACATCAACATTAACTTAAAAATAAAGTTAATGTATTAAGTTTGCTAACTGTGCCGTATACCGCTTATGGCCTGTGCCAAAAAAACAAGAACGTTTACCGTTGTGTGCGTCATGTCATTATATTCTTCGCAGCACACAAGCACGTTTAGGTATACAATCAAATGCAGTCGCCGTACTTTTACCTCCCGACTACAACATGCGGTTCCGGTATCGCTAAAGCTAGGATACACGTGATATTGCATAAGAGTTGGACGAAGACAATAGGCATGCGATACTATTACAATTATACTACAATATAGTATTACAATTGACTGACATTTAGATTTATCTGCACATTTTAATGGGTGAGTTTCACGGTTTGAATTCGATGATTGCGTTGAATACAGTATGCTTAGTATTAGTTTTTACTTCACGAAATACTTCTCGATCGCGTTTACGTAAAAAAATCAATTACTAGGGAAACATGGACAGCGTCACAGCGCGCGCGCTTCCATGTTTCCATAGAATTAAAATTTTTACGTAATTGCGATCGAGAAGTATTGAAGTGAAGGAAAACTTATACTAGGCATACAGTACGCTTAGTATAATTCATAATAATAATTAATAATTCATAATTCATAATTCATAATTCATAATTTCTTTATTGTACATAAATATCTATTACAACAGAAATAACAATAAGAAGATTTTTCACATTAAAAACCAGGCGATATAAATGTACGTAACAATTTCACAATTTTGGTTGCACTGGCCCCTACACTAGGCTCAGCCTGTTTCATAAGTTTTACTTCACCAAAATACTTCTCGATCGCGTTTACGTAAAAATTTCAATTCTATGGAAACATGGACATGCATGTATTTTTCTTAATAACATGAATACCTAAATCACAAAATAAAATCTTACCTGAGAATTAAGCTAAGTGATAGCAAAAACCGCATTATAATCGGCTAGGAATGTTGACTAAGTGGGAATGTGGACGAAATGGGAATGTGGACGAAATGGGAATGTTGACTAAGTGGGAATGTGGACGAAATGGGAATGTGGACGAAATGGAAATGTTGACTAAGTGGGAATGTGAACGAAATGGGAATGTGGACGAAATGGAAATGTTGACTAAGTGGGAATGTGGACGAAATGGGAATGTGGACGAAATGGGAATGTGGACGAAATGGAAATGTTGACTAAGTGGGAATGTGGACGAAATGGGAATGTGGACGAAATGGAAATGTTGACTAAGTGGGAATGTGGACGACATGGGAATGTGGACGAAATGGAAATATTGACTAAGTGGGAATGTGGACGAAATTGGAATGTGGACGAAATGGAAATGTTGACTAAGTGGGAATGTGGACGAAATGGGAATGTGGACGAAATGGAAATGTTGACTAAGTGGGAATGTGGACGAAATGGGAATGTGGACGAAATGGAAATGTTGACTAAGTGGGAATGTGGACGAAATGGGAATGTGGACGAAATGGAAATGTTGACGAAATGGAAATGTTGACTAAGTGGGAATGTGGACGAAATGGGAATGTGGACGAAATGGAAATGTTGACTAAGTGGGAATGTGGACGAAATGGGAATGTGGACGAAATGGAAATGTTGACTAAGTGGGAATGTAGACGAAATGGGAATGTGGACGAAGTGGGAATGTGGACGAAATGAACCTAAACGGTGTCATTTATCAGGCAAAGTGTCGTTATAAACGTTTTAGTTAGGCGCAAGCCACACAGAAGAGACGTGGGACGGGGGCGCGTCGCAGTCCGCGTCGTTTGTTTGCAGGGCGCGTCTCCGCCCCGACTCTTATGTCTGCTTTGAATCGCGACACTTCTATGTACAATCGGGCCAGACGCAAGCTTGACACCTTAAAGGCCCAGTTCGCGTGCAGTGGCTAGACATCTGTCCATACCAATCCATACCAATGAACTTCAACGGCTGCAAGCAAATTTGTTTTGAAACTGGCAAGCCGGCGCTTGGGCCGATCGTATGCATTTAGTATGTCTCTTCTGTGTGGCTTGGCTTGCGGCTTAGTCAAGCCATACGAACGTAACTACGATTTAAATTGGCGTAGGTATTACGTGTTATGTCATTTTATTGCGGCATTTGATGACTTTATTTAGTTCAACATAATGACATAATTTTGCGGTCATTTGGCTAAAACCATTAGGTACTTAATGAAACTAAATTTTATACATCATTTATTTATTTCTTCCTCATTGTTTCTGTACCTCTACCATGAGTTTACACTAGTTTACGTGACGGTACTCGCTAACGACGGCGTAAATTATTTGTATGGAGAATTGTACAGCGCCTCTAGCGGTCACTTACGGAAGTACAATTATCCTTACAAATCATTTACGCCGTCTCTAGCGAGTACGGTCACTGTAAACTAGTGTAAACTCATGGTAGAGGTACTGACTAAAGTTCGTTAGATGGGGTGCTTGTTTTGTCTAGTGTAAGTACCATTATTTATAAAAACGACAAAAAACACGTTTGTTGTATGGGAGCCCCCTTAAATAGTTGTTTTTTTTAATTTAATTATTTATTTTTAAAGTGAATATATAAATAAATATTTAAGGGGGCTCCAATACAACAAACGTGATTTTTTTTGCTCGTTTTTGCTCGATATTGATAACAGCAACAGGTAGACGCTTGAAATATTCACAGAATATTTAGTTATATATTCACTTTAAAAATAAATGATTAAATTAAAATAAAAGAAATATTTAAGGGAGGCTCGCACTTGGCCGGTTTTTTTTCATGGAACAAAATCATGTTAGCAAGTTAGATTCATGTTTTTTTTGGAAGTTTTAGTCACTAGGCCACGCACTGCTTAATATTTACTATAGACATTTTCATGTTGTCCTTGATTGGGGCGGCCAATCTAAATACAAAAATCGCCGCATTGGTACGGCATTTTTTTTAAATTACACTGATATTACCACTCTATTCGTTAATTTCATCTATGTTAGGTATAACTTTATTAAAAATAAACTCACAAGTGTTTACTCTATGATTGTTTTACCTGAGGTTTAGTATGTATACTCAACGTAAACAAAACTAAATCCAATTTAAAATTGGTTTTTGTTTAATATAATTAATTCGTTCAGGGTATAGTATAAATCTTCCCAGGTGACTATTTCGCTTCGAGCCCTTATCTTTCAAAACAAACGGTATTGTCATAGTATTAAGGTTCAAATTTAATGCAATAACTCGAAGCGAAAAATTCATCTGGGAAGATTTATATTATAAAAAAAAATAAAAAAATATCACGGGACAATTCACACCAATTGACCTAGTCCCAAAGTAAGCTAGGAAAGCTTGTGTTATGGGTACTAGGCAACGGATAAACATACTTATATAGATAGATACAAACTTAAATACATATTAAACACCCAAGACCCGAGAACAAACATTCGTATTTTTCATACAAATATCTGCCCCGACACGGGAATCGAACCCGGGACCTCAAGCTACATATTCAGGTTCTCTAACCACTAGGCCATCTGGTACTATATTTTATGTTATTAAAACCATTTTTACGTATTTTGTGTCCGTTATTTCGTGTCTGGATTTTATATATTTAGGTTTCCGTGCCCGAAAGGTGACGAAAACCCTATTTGTATGTTGCCACATTGTCCGTATGCCCGTCCGTTACAGGGCTGTATCTCAAGAACCGTAATAGATAAACAAATGAAAATTTAACTACACATATAGGATGCTGATAATAGAATAGAATAGAATAGAATAGAATAGAATAGAATAGAATAGAATAGAATAGAATAGAATAGAATAGAATAGAATAGAATAGAATAGAATAGAATAGATCAGAATAGAACAGAATAGAACAGAATAGAACAGAATAGAACAGAATAGAACAGAATAGAACAGAATAGAACAGAATAGAACAGAATAGAACAGAATAGAACATAATAGTACAGAATAGAACAGAATAGAACAGAATAGAACAGAATAGAACAGAATAGAACAGAATAGAACAGAATAGAACAGAATAGAACAGAATAGAACAGAATAGAACAGAATAGAACAGAATATAACAGAATAGAACAGAATAGAACAGAATAGAACAGAATAGAACAGAATAGAACAGAATAGAACAGAATAGAACAGAATAGAACAGAATAGAACAGAATAGAACAGAATAGAACAGAATAGAACAGAATAGAACAGAATAGAACAGAATAGAATAGAATAGAATAGAATATAATATAATAGAATAGAATAGAATAGAATAGAATATAACAGAATAGAATAGAATAGAATAGAATAGAATAGAATAGAATAGAATAGAATAGAATAGAATAGAATAGAATGGAATAGAATGGAATGGAATGGAATGGAATGGAATGGAATGGAATGGAATGGAATGGAATGGAATGGAATGGAATGGAATGGAATGGAATGGAATGGAATGGAATGGAATGGAATGGAATGGAATGGAATGGAATGGAATGGAATGGAATGGAATGGAATGGAATGGAATGGAATGGAATGGAATGGAATGGAATGGAATGGAATGGAATGGAATGGAATGGAATGGAATGGAATGGAATGGAATGGAATGGAATAGAATAGAATAATTTTATTTCAGGCTGCATAGGCCCATATAAAAATACCTTAAAGACTAAAATACATTAGTATATTATAATAAACAATGTTATGATAAGTAATTCAACCCACACGAACGTCGTTTGAAGAAAATGTACGCTAAAGATTTTCATCACTATCTCAGCTTCTATACTTAAGTCCCACTGTAGGGCACAAGCCTCCTCTCAGAATGAGAGGGCTTGGGCCGTGGTTCCCACGCGGGCTCAGTGCGGGTTGGGAACTTCACGCACACCATTGAATTTCTTCTCAGGTGTATGCAGGTTTCCTCACGACGTTTCATTCACCGTAAAGCTCATGGTAAATTACAAATGCAATTTCGCACACAAATTCCGAAAAACTCAGAGATGCGAGCCGGGATTTGAACCCACGACCCTCTGCTTGAGAGGCCATAGGCCAAACCACTAGGCCACCACGGCGTCGTATACGTTAATATGTATGGTTGAATGACTCATTCGTTATCTGAATTGAATATTAGGCAAGGTAAAAGTACGAAACTAAAAAAACTGACCTAGAACGAGTCAGTTACGGTAAAGGAAAACATCGTGAGGAAACCTGCATACACCTGCGAAGAAATTCAATGGTGTATGTGAAGTTCCCAATCCGCACTGGGTCCGCGTGGGAACTACGGCCCAAGTCCTCTCATTCTGAGAGAGCCTGTGCCCTGCAGTGGGACGTATAATATAGGCTGGGATGTGTACCTACGCACATTTCCGACAGCTTTCAGTGAATCAGTACAGTGCTCTTTCTACATCGAAACACGTTGACTCATACTTAAATGATACCTCATCCCAATAATGACGTAACCTAACTATGTATGCTAAACTAAGCTACTCTAAGGCACTGGTCGCACCACCGGCGAGTAAGCGATGAGCTATCGGTGATTTTCTCGCCCAAGAAACGAATAAAAGATAATCGCTCCCGTGTGAATAAAAGATAGAGATATATTTATAGTTAATTGCTGGCTGTTCACACTGCCGGCGAGGACTTTCTCTTCACTAAGTAGTTGATCGCAGCGATAAAAGCTATCAACGATAAAACTCGCTCAGTAGTACTCGGCAATGAACGTTTGGCGATCAGTATGCTCAGTATAAGTTTTACTTCACCAAAATACTTCTCGATCGCGTTTACGTAAAAATTTCAATTCTATGGAAACATGGACGCGCGGCCGCGGAGGCGCTGTCCATGTTTCCCTAGTAATTGATTTTTTTACGTAAACGCGATCGAGAAGTAATTTTGGTGCAGTAAAACTTATACTAAGCATACAGAGCGATCATTCTACCGTACAATCGCCCGTCGCACTCGAACACTCGCTTATAGCCGAGCGACAAAACTATCGAAACTGTACGCTTAGTATAAGTTTTACTTCACCAAAATACTTCTCGATCGCGTTTACGTAAAAATTTCAATTCTATGGAAACATGGGCGCGCGGCGGCGGATGCGCTGTCCATGATTCCCTAGTAATTGATTTTTTTACGTAAACGCGATCGAGAAGTATTTTGGTGAGGTAAAACTTATACTAAGCGTACTGCACACTCGCTTCTCGCCGCTCGCCCCACTCGTTTCTCTAGTTCTACTCGTTTATCGCTCGTCGCCGGCGGTGGGACCAGTGCCTAAGCCTCTTCAAATGAGTCAAGTTAGAGACTAGCTTAGGTGGCAGACAGAGAACCAATTATGCCAACATAATAAACGACTGCAATCATAAGCCGAGCCCAGCTTTGCTAAAATAATGGAACAAAAAGTTTTGGCACCGTAAAATGGCGCATCGATTCTTTGTAAGCATATAAACATATCTAACTAAAGTTATAAATGAGAGTATGTAAAGATGTTGAATGTTAATTACTCAATCACACAGTAACAGATATACAAATGTTCAGCCGTGGACGTCTTTCGGCTGAAATAATGCTACTAGCCCGCGCGGTACAGGGAGTGGGGGTATGACGACAAAGGGGCCGAGAGAGGGGGCGGCGAGCACGCCTCGAGTGCCTGCCGCCCGCACCTATCCCAGCCCCCTTTGTCGTCATACCCCACAACCCCTGTACCGCGCGAACGAAGACTCATTTAAACGGTTTAGCTATAGATTGAGAGATGGGATACTTAAGAGGGTTTATACCTGCTGAGCTGGCAACGTTGCATTTTTGTTGGTTTTTCTCGATTATTCCATAAAAATTTAATGAAAATTAAAAATGTTTTGTATACAAATTGTTCTAATATATAATTTAATGTGTCTATTGCAATAATAATTCGTGATAGACTTTTATTTTCTTTAAAAACGAACAAATTATTACTTAACGGTTTCTAAAGAAAATAAAAGTCTTATCACGAATTATTATTGCAGTAGACACATTAACTTATATATTAGAACAATTTGTATACAAAACATTTTTAATTTACGTTCAATTTTTATGGAATAATCGAGAAAAACTAACAAAAATGCAACGTTGCCAGCTCAACAGGTATAAACCCATATATACCAGTGATCCGTTTCCATGGTACAATAGTATTATTAACTTACAACACGAATAGAAGGCGCTGTCAAAGAACGTTGAAGGCCTCGGCCTTCGACGATGACGTGTTACTTTGGTCTACAATCAAAATATGGCGTTGTCTCAGGCCAAACTAAAATTTCCCTACCAAGCGCACGTGACTTTGCTCACGTCACACAATTTTTCATGTAAAAAAACAACCCGTTGTTTTTTTTACTTAGACACCTTTGTAGTAGACATTTTTATTCATCGTAGGTATTTTTTTTATTTTAGACATTTTCATACTATAGACATTTTTATACTTTGACAGTTGTCATTTTTATATTCCGGCTTGAATACACTCAAACGTTTTGAAGTATTGGCTTTCTAAAATTAAGACAAATTTATTTATTAATAGTAGACATTTTTTATACATTGCCATGTTTCCCTACAATCCATAGTCGCATAAATCCGCATGCACGCACGCGCCTACGCACCGGCACACGCATGCTCTATACACCGTGAAATTTTAGTGGTTGTTTTCCCGAAACGAGATGATTTAGTATCGATTGTACAATCGATTCATAATTACTATTTTGACTAGAGTCAAAAATCCAATTGTGAAAAACGAAAGTCGAAAATGACCGCAAACCAATAGTAACGCTTCGTTGGTACAAGTAGCGTACGATCGTACGATAGGTTAGGTACCAACGAAGCGTTACTATTGGTTTGCGGTCATTTTCGACTTACGTTTTTCACAATTGGATTTTTGACTCTAGTCAAAATAGTAATTATGTGAATCGATTGTACAATAGATACTAAATCACCTCGTTTCGGGAAAACAACCACTAAAATTTCACGGTGTATATACAAACCATCGCATTTATAATATAAGTAAGATTTACACACGAAAATAAAACAACGAGGTCCCACGTCGAGGTAACGAAGTACGTCCGCCTAGCATCCGTTATGTGGATGAACATATAAGTCCTTATTGTTGTTTTTTTGCTAGCACGCATAACTGTTTTTTATAGAAGCCGGATGAGAACACTACGTTGATGATCATGCTTGAGGCCGTAAAATGGCGCTTTGACATGGTAATTTATTACCAAAAAATGTCTACATGTATACTGTCTTATGTATGTAATGTACCTATGTATAGTGTGTGTTTAACGATCGCCTTGGCCTAGTTGGTAGTGACCCTGCCTACGAAGCAAGAGGTCCTGGGTTCAAATCCCGGTAAGGGCATTTATTTGTGTGATGAGCACGAATATTTGTTCCTGAGTTATGGATGTTTTCTATGTATTTAAGTATTTATTTGTCTATATAAGTATGTTTATCGTCGTCTAGTACCCATAGTACAAGCTTTGCTTAGTTTGGGACTAAGTCGATTTGTGTAAGATTGTCCCCTAATATTTTTATTTTTTTTTATTTTTATTTAAGGGCAAAAATATCTATACACTTTAGTACCTTGTCTATTTTCGTCATATTTGAACTGCCATATATGAACTGTCATAGTAGTTAAAGTGACAAGGTACTAAAGTGTATACATATTTTTGCCCTTGACTGTACGTGTAATGTATCCGTGCGTAGTTAATTGTACGTCTGCTTCTCTTGTTAAGTTAAGTTCATGTTTTTATGCACAATAAAGAGTTTTACATACCTACATACATTATAATTATACAGGATGTTAAAGATAGAACGCCACATGGAGGGCAGCTAGGTACCTTAAATATTGGAAATAGCACATTCTACAATAACCCTCCTTCGGCAGCCGGGTGAAAAATACTGCATTTATGGATTTTTGAAAAAAAACGCCTTCCTTAGTCGGTACTCGAAACCGGTCAAATGTGACAAAAAAAACAGTGCGTGGAGTCCCTCCGCGCGGAAGAAGTGAAACTTCATAATAAACCAACCCGCTCCCAATCCGCCCCCAACCCGATCCTAACCCGCCTCCAACCCGCCCCCAACCTAGTAATAGTTTATACTACCTATTTTATTTTGCAACTTTTTTATTTTATAATCATATTTCATGTTTCTCCCTCCACCCTCTCTCTCACATGTTGGCAGAGAACCCTTCACTACACGTAGCCCCACTTCCACCCACTATTTACTGATTGTACTTGTTGTTGACGCTTACATTGTCAACTAAACTACATATCGGTAAGTACCGTGAACTGGGGTTACTTTCAAATGCAGGGGTTACTTTGAAAAACAGTTTTTACGCAGTGTCCTTATTTTTTTAGACCATCTGCGGCAGTGAAATAACTACCTTGATAAATTACCTAACTTTTTACGTCATTTGCTCAATCGAGCTATGAATATTTGCGATTTTATAACCATTTTAAATCTATCAAAGTAGCCCCGAAATTTCCTAATGTACTTAACTCCAGTTTACCGGTACCAAATTTCAAGTCAATCCAATAACTGGAGGTAGACGATATTCAATTTTAATATTTCACCTCAACAAACAAACAAACATAGCAAGTTAAACAAAAGCTAATTGTATTTTTTTAAATTTGGATAATAATAAAGGTCCGAAATAAAATATTTGAATTTGAAAAAAAAAAAGCTTGCACAATAAATTTGAAATCGATTCTAAAAGGATTTCTCAGAGGTACCTAGACAATTCAGTACCCTCGACTGTACAATCGGCCTCAGAAGTCGATGAACACTTTAGTACTTTTTCGCATTAACCAGTTATACTGTGAAGTATTAAAGTGTTACGCGACTTCTGAGGCTGACCGTACATACTTTGTATCGTCAGGCAGGTTCCTACATATTTTAAAACTGTAAGAGACAAGTCGTCTGAATACTTTCACAACTGTTTAATATTGCATATCTAAACTGAAAGCAAAATTTAATATTGCGTCGAAAATTTTCATTCTTTGAAATAGGTAAAAATATACATAAATAATGACATAGAGGGCAATGGAGAGGACTATGCCCGGAGTGTCTCTGCGGGATCGCATTAGAAATGATGAAATCGGCGCAAGAACTAAAGTCACCGACATAGCTCGAAGAATCGCCAGACTCAAGTGGCAGTGGACAGGGTACATCGCTCGTAGAACTGATGGCCGTTGGGGCAAAAAGGTTCTCGAGTGGCGTCCACGGACCGGAAGACGCAGTGTAAGTAGGCCTCCAACAAGATGGAGCGACGACCTGGTTAAGATTGCGGGATCGCGTTGGATGCGGATGGCACGGGACCGATTTGGCGAGCCTTGGGGGAGGCCTATGTTCAGCAGTGGACGTCTTTCGGCTGAAATGATGATGATGATTATATAAATAATAAAAACAGGTCAAGAGCGAGTTGGCAGCACACCATTGTCCTTCATCATCATCATCATCATCATTTCAGCCGCAAGACGTCCACTGCTGGACATAGGCCTCCCTCATTGATGCCCAATCATTACGGTTGGATGCGACTTGCATCCACCCCGAACCTGCCGCCTTCACCAAATTGTCCGTCCATCTTGATGGTGGACGTCCCACGCTGCGCTTGCCAGTCCGTGGTATCCATTCCAGAAGTTTTGGCCCCCAACGGCCATCTGTTCTGCGTGCTAATGGCCTGCCCATTGCCTTTTCAACGAGCTAGTATGTAATTGCCCTTAGAAGCACATTATTATTATTTTTTAACTTCATCCCTTGCGAGACCATTCAATCCAATTTTATAGTTTGTCCTGAGAAAAGGTAACTGTATCATTTTATGACATTTTCTGAATGAAAATGCTAGACTTGATGCTAAAAATGCTAAAGTCGTCATTGTGTGCCTATAAAATTTGAGGGCTTCCATCGATTTCCCCAGGACTCCATCATCAGATCTTGACTTGGTACCAATGGGACCACTTCAGAAGTATACTCTTTCAAACAAACAAAGAATTTTGAATATCGGCCCACAATTGGCGGAGATATCGAGGAATGTTCGAGGAATATGAAGAGAACAGGAAAAGAAAAGATACATACAGTCGAACGTAGAACCTCCTCCTTTATTTTAAGTCGGTTAAAAAGCACAACGTTCGCTCGGACTACGCAATCTATTTTAATGGGGACAAAGTAAACAGGTCAACTTGAACTCGAGTTTCAAGCTTAAAGTTTTAATATTCCAGGGAACGTATTGCCGTGTTATTAAATAACCTATCTCTCAATATAAATTTTTGTTTATCTGTACACCGAGATTCATCTAAATACTTAATCACACACCTAACAAAAAATGAAGATTTGGTTTACTATGAAATGAAACACGCTTGCCTAGTAAATGCTCATTCACCCTAGACTTAAGAGGATACGATGCGCAACATTTCTCCATACGAACGTAATCCCCAGTTTCCTCCCTGGATAATGGCTTTAGAGCCAATTTTTTTTTACTGTGTAATCTGTATCTACCACAGCTATGCCTCTATGTTTCTTTATTTCCATATTTCAATTAAAATAAGAAATATAAGCTTTCAAAAACTGAAAAAATTGCCCAATTTCAACGTCATTTTCAGACACTCATCAGAAAAGAATCCCTCATATAAACAAAAAAAAGAAAACATAGGGGCATAGCTAAATCTGTCTTCTAATTATTTTTGAAAAAAAAAATTTTATTGGTCCAGTTTTCGAGAAGAAAACAGGGGATTACGAAATGCTGTTTTGATCAATTTTACGCGCCTATTAACGGTCTGAGCTGCAGTTGTCCCGCTCTCGCTGTACTGACACGAAGGGGTTCGGGCGAGACAGCGACATTTCATAAAAATACCTATTTCTCAAAAGTCTCTCAGCCATCGTACCCTTAAAAACGGCCCAAGGAACACAGTCACAGGTAGAGAATTCGACTCCTTAGTTCTACGGATGATGAAGGAAGAGCGAAAACGCTTTGTGTATCTCTTCACCGATCTCTTCATTTCGTTCGTTAACATTATTATACTAACTTAGTGCAACTCTCTCTGTCTGTATTATGTATTATCTATCGGTTGGGCCACTATTTTCTGTTAGTGTTATATGCATCTTAATGTTCTTACTTCGCATCTTAAATATTCTTAGTTCCCAGGACTTAGTTTCTGTGTCAAGTATGACCAGTTGTGAGGCAATCAACTGGACATATTAGCATAATTGCATCGTCTACTGTATTTATCATAATGTATGACATAAACTCTTTGCTTTACTTATTGCCATTGTACCTATCAGTTTAAATGTTCATAGTGGTCTTAATTGACGGATAAATTATCTGTTTCCACTAAGTAGAAACTAAAAACTATGACATTGAAATATACTTCGTGTTTGCCTACTTTGCGTGCTTTATCGTCGTGTTCTTATCGATCGTAATTATAAAAAATGTCGACCTACTGACTGAGAAAATTACGATATGCCAAATGAACCATAACGTAGGTATTTAACATTATATTTTTCAACTATACAATTATCTTAAAATAGATCCGGAATATTTTTAACACATTCAGTACTACAAGGTCAGTCAAAAATTTTTTACTCCTATGCCAGTGACACATATGCGTGTCAAAAGTGTCACTCATTCGTGGTTACGATCATTTCGGCTGGCATAGCGTAAGGGCTTAGCGGAACGTTGCTTGAGACCGAATGTGTTAAGCAGGTAGTTGGACTAGTTTGGCTAAATGAGAAAGAGAGAAAGGGAGAGAGGGGGGGAGGGGAGAGGGGGGGAGGAGAGGGGAGAGAGAAGGGGGAAAGAGAGAGACATTTATTTACGAACCAGCTTTGTCCCGCGGCTTTCCCCGTGTTAGAAATCCATGAAAAAAGGTTACGGTAACACTTTCATAGCACAACACTTGTTTGGACAACGCCATCTTTGGATTGCAGACGAAATTAATACGTCATCTTGAAAGCCGAGGTACTTGAACGTCCATGGGCTAAATTCAGGAACGGCCCAACACGGTTTGCGAGCGGTATTAGTATGATCGTTTGCGAGAGGATACGGATGAACTGCTAGGGAGGAACGCCAAAAATTTCTTTTTTGCGAGAGGTTTGGGCTGAGATTGGGATGAGCTTTATTTTCCTAGAATTTCCTAGAATAAGGCTCATCCCGTTCATGGATAGCAGTTCATCCCTATCCTCTTCCAAACGATCGAATTACCGCTCGCAAACCGTGTTAGGCCGTTCCTGAATTTAGCCCCTGTGCTCCAGACATTCCCTTTTACTACGGTAACGTTCAATGCTTACATTTTAACATAATTGTGACTGTATCATTTAATTCCGTACTGATAAGTACATTAACACGGTTTTTTTTATAGTCGGTCTGGAACTTAATAATACCTATCAATAGTAAAGGTCGGTGTTTTTATGGCCTCAAATTACGGTACATCATCGTAACTGTTATAACGATTGTGCCATTTTATCACATGAGAGTACCTATTAATATTTATGACTGTACTGACTAATGGTCCTTATTTTCTAGTTACCTACTTATTCATAAACGCTCATTAATCTAATTAAATCTTGTACTATTCTACGTACTAATATTATAACTGAGAAAGTTCGAGAAATGTTTGGACGTACCTATAGCTGTTTGTTAGTCAATTACGCAATATTTAACGGCAAAAATCTGAATTGAGACATAGTACACTTAACAGGAAAATAAGTATCATCCCAAGCTCAGCTCATTCCTATCCTCTCGCAAACGATTGAATTACCGCTCGCAAACCGTGTTGGGCCGTTCCTGAATTTAGCCCCTGGTAGGTGCCTCGGCTTTCAAAGATGGCACATTAATTTCACCTGCGACCAATAGATGGCGTTGACCAAGCGAACGTTGTGCTTTAAAAATGTTACCCTAACCTTGTTTTTGGCCAAACTCTCAGATTACAAATCGTCACCACTTTCAAAAAAAAATTCGCATCTTAATATCGATAATCTTGTTAAAATTAACTTTACTGCGTCGCTTCAAGGTTCCTTTTAAGTTTTCATAATGATTTGGGATACGAGCTTTTCGATGTAGTGACGCAATAGTTTTTTCTTTTTTTATGCAATTAGGCTTGCGTTTGATCACAATCACGCCTGATGGAAAGCGAACATATATAATATGTTTTCGCGAAGGTTAACTAATGCGGGCAAGTCACGGGTTAAACTAGTGTTTGTCGTTCGTTTAAAATCCGACTTTAAATCCGAACAAAACTAAGAATAAACGCAGAAACCACGAAAAAACTCATTGTTTTTTGGTCGTTAATGTAACTTTCTCAGCCGCTCAAACAACGTTTACCTTCTGATAATTTATTTAATTTGCGGTTCGAAAACTGGTTTTTAAACATTTTGACGAGACATTCTGAAATCTGTCCAAAAAAGGATACGCTCGTTTATCATCGGGACGGCGTGCCACAGCCGGACGCGATATCAAGCTTAGTGCTGCTGGAAGCGGCACTTTTCACTAAAATTGTAATTAGTTGATTTATTCATGCGTTAAACCAATAACTATAAATTAAAAAAATTAAAAGCCCCCGACGCAATTTGGTCACACATATTTTGAAAATAAAGTAAATTCCCATTCTGTGCCTAAGATCCCTTCCGCAGCTAACAAAAGAGCTGATAACTTGGAAACCAATTTTGATGAAACATGTCTAAGAACTATCGCCAAGAAACCTGCTTTTATAGAAAAAAAAAAAAAACATCCGAATCGGTTCACCCGTTGAAGAGCTATGATGCCACAGACAGGCATACAGACAGACAGACACACACACTTACACACACACACACACACACACACACACACACACACACACACACACACACACACACACACACACACACACACACGCACGCACGCACGCACGCACGCACGCACGCACGCACGCACGCACGCACGCAATTTCGTCACGGTGTAGCAATTTTAACTAGGTACCTATCACCATAATTACAATGCTTGTAACTTTCAAACTGTTACGGCACGCCGACAAACTGACAGACAAACGGACAAGACGAAACTATAATCGCGCTCTATTTACCACTACGGCTACGAAAACCTAAAACTATTATATACGGGATCCCCTTTAGTACTGTACCAAACAAAATTAAAGAGTTATTTTTCTTAGTTTTCGTCGTGGTTAAGAGTATTAGATAAATCAGTCATATTGTCATGTTTATTAATTATCTACGTCATAGTTATTATTATAATTTTGTGATCGATATTTATAGCTGTATTTGTGTCTGTTTATTTAAAATAGCAAATACGTTTGGAAGCGGTATTATTTTTATTTTTTTTTGTTTATCAATATTTTGATGGTCAGAGCTTCAATTGGGCAGTGACCTGAATAAAGAAGTGTTATAATTAATCTGTCAGTTAGATTATCAGAAAACAAAACAAAAAAAATACAAAGATAAAACGCGTCAAAATTCAGAAGAGGAAGCCTGTGACGTCACGCCTAACAAGTAAAAAATTGTACCAGCGCGTGACGTCACACGGAACTTCAATGGGCTATCTAATATAATTAAAAATCTCGTGTCACGGTGTTTGTTATCGAACTCCTCCGAGACGGCTTGACCGAATATTATGAAACTTTTTTCTCTGTACTCGGTAGCTGTGAGAATAGGTCGTAGGCTATTTTTACCCGACTGCGAAGAAAGAAGGGTTATGTGTTTGACCCGTATGTATGTATGTATGTATGTCCATTACTATGTCCTCTCGTAACTACACAACGGCTGAACCGATTTTGATAAATGATACGTCATTGGATTTGTCTTGATAACGCGAGTAACACTGGATACATGAAGTTTTTGAAAAAACAAAATGGCGGAGCCTTCAAAAAATTTTTTTTATTCAAACCTATCGAGTAGGGTATAGTAAATTGGCCATCAGTGCATTAAAACGACGATGTACCTATTTACTAAGACATCTTTGAGCAATAATTTTCTCTATGAAACCCATGTGGAAAATGAGGTAGCTACATATTTCAAAATTGGTTTTGAACTTTAACTAAATAGCAACGGATTCCTAATTCAAATACTCAATAATTTATCTGGGTCTCAGGAGGTTACACTAAAAAGCAAGAAATAAAAAAGTAATTAAAAAAAACAAAAAACCCGCCTGCGGTGTAAATAAAATAATAAATTAAAAAATCAAAAACCCGCCTGCAGAAATACTGAAAAAGGTGGAAACAAGATAAAATGTTCAATAACAATAAAACGAATTTAAAACACCACGATGGCAGTCTTTCAAAATTTAATGCAACGATAAAATGCAGTCGGAGGCATGGGAGAGTGGCTGCATGGGATTTAATTAATGTCACTTCATGCATGCCTCCGACTGCATTTTATCGTTGCATTAAATTTTGAAAGACTGCCATCGACGTGTTTTAAATTCGTTTTATTGTTATTGAACATTTTATCTTGTTTCCACCTTTTTCAGTATTTCTGCAGGCGGGTTTTTGATTTTTTAATTTATTATTTTATTTATACCTACCCCTTTTCTTCGTTGACGGAGTCGCGGGTAACAGCTAGTATCTTTATAATTTTAATTGACAAAAGATAAAAAAAATTGACCAATATTTTTTAACCAATCTAAACACACACACCCACACACACACACCCACACCCACACTCGCACGCGTAACTATAAATATAAATTGTACCTACTGTAAATCTAGTTTAGTAAGTAATTTGGCTGTTGTTTTTTATTATTTTTTGCCTCATTGTTCTTTTTATTTTATTTTATTTTTATATATATTTTCTCTCTAGTCCTCTGGTAAGCTTTCTAAGTAAACTATATGTATAGTG
Source organism: Archips crataeganus (assembly GCA_947859365.1). NCBI lineage: Eukaryota > Metazoa > Arthropoda > Insecta > Lepidoptera > Tortricidae > Archips > Archips crataeganus. The sequence goes on from OX402050.1 coordinate 20,400,764, forward strand.
CACTCCAAGGCCCCAAGATACAGGCTCTGCCTAGTTTGGGGTCTGCCAGATATTCCCTTGTATTTTGCTGATGTATGTTTTTGGAAATAAATTAAATTAATTAAATTAATTAAATTAATTAAATTATTTAATTAAATTAAACGAGAACCAACTAATTTTTTTTTATCAATCTAGGCTATTATAAAATCTTCGTCTTTAATTGAAATCCTCTCTTTTATAATGTGATTGGTCGATTCTAAAACCTCCGCTGCGCTGTATTAAAAATAAGTACACCCTAAGCATTCATCAATTAAAATTCAAAATAATCATAAAGAAGTAAGTACATAAATTATTATATTTATGTGCATTCGTTGTCTTGTACTCTTCCTAATTGTAAATATTCCATTATTGACTTACATAATATGTAAGTATTATTTAATTTGTAGATCGGTATTCTGTTCTTAGTTGCTTATAGTATAGTTCCCATGCTTGTGTTATTAAAATTTCCGCATACCACACACCTGGCCGTCATTTTAATTAATTAAGTGTAGAGGCAATAAATACCTAACTCAGTAAACATTACCCGCCACTTCATTATTAATTAAAAGGTGTGGTAGTCTAGTGGATTGAGCTAGACGGCCTGCAGAGGATTGTGGGTTCAAACTAGCGCTCGCACCTTTGATTTTCAAGGTTATTCAAAATAACACAGCCTTTTTCTGATACATTCTGGCTAAAATAATAGTATGAAGTATAATAACTGTTAACGTTTAGTCATTAACAAAAATATAAATTTAGATCATTGACCCATGATGTTTTCAAATGTAAGTACTTTTTCGGTAAACGCCTGAACGCTCTTTGTTATTGTTATTTGTTTCTTTGCTACTACCTATTACGATGGCGGATGTTTTGGTTAATGATTTTTTCGTATGTTGGTAAATACCTAATTGTTCCTATATGAAACGAGTATTAATAATTTTTACCAAACTTTGGTAAAATAAAAAAAGGCAACGCTAAGTAATTATTTATTTTTCAATTACATTACATAAAAACAGTAAATTTCGACTGAAAATCGGGGTCATTGTGACCCACCAAGCAGAAGTTTTAACATTTTTTTGCCACACTGACGCCGGGTTAAAAGAAGCGTTAATAACCATTACAATAATAATATCAAATTATGAGAACTAAAATGACTTTTTGCCGCGTGAGTTTTGAAAATTGGTACTTGGAAAAGGTTTTTGGCGGAGCCTACAATTAGAGCATCGAAGGTGAATCCTACTGAACAAGACAGGACTGCAAATTATATTATTTAAAAAAAAACAATTAATTGGTCTCTAATCAAGCATCTACTGCGAAAAGACTTTGGTACTCTTTTGATCGAAATGCAGTTAATACCAAAACGAAAAGTATTATTAAGTATTATACAATTACACGCATTTGACAAGTGTAACTGACAAGTACTAAGCATTAGCTACTAAGCTCCTTGTAAACCTAGCATGACACATTGTCACTTCCAGTAATTTATATCATGGAGCAAGAACAAGTAGCCCATTTAAGGACAGACTTAACATCAATACCTACCCTACGTACCTACGCAGATGCGGAATTATACTAGACTAACCATCATCATCATCAAACTAGGTGTATTCACCAGCAGAAATAAATATCCCCTTTTATTTTGGCACGGGACCAATCTGTTTGGCGAGCCTTGGGGAAGGCCTTTGTTCAGCAGTGGACGTCTTTCGGCTGCAATGATAATGATGATTATTCTATTCTAGCATAAACAAATGGGTTACTTATTTTGGCGTTGACAGTACTTGACCTTGAGTTTGAGTTTGAAGTGTTGTCAACTGTACCAATAAGAGAAGTCCCATACAATGTTTCTTTGTTCCTTCTATGGAAAGTGGATCTCCATTATCTTATTATTATTGTGATTCTTTTGTATCTATCTATCTATATCTATACATATAATAAATCTGTAACAAGTCGGTGTCTGTACATTGAAGATATTTAAGAAAAATTGTCACTAGGGCTATTTATTAGCGCAATAGAACCCAAAACAATGATTTTTTGAATTATTGTCTGTTTGTCTGTTTGTCTGTGCGCTTGTGCGCGCTAATCTCAGAAACGGCTTAACCTAGAAGGATGCGGTTTTCACTGATATGTTGGTATTTTCTTGAATTAACATTTAGTGTTTGTTTCATTTGAATCGGTTCACAAATAAGAAAGATACGTCTATTTTAAGAATTAATCGAACAGGTTTTTTGTTTGAACGCGCTAATCTCAGGAACTACTGCTCCGATTTGAATAATTCTTTCAGTGTTAGATAGCACATTTATCGAGGAAGGCTATAGGCTATATATCATCACGCTAACACCAATAGGAGCGGAGCGGAGCGGAAGAATGTTTCCAAATCGGGGGTTTTGGAAATAAAACGTCTATATCTCGGGAACTACTGCTCCGATTTGGAAAATTCTTTCAGTGTTAGATAGCCCAGTTAGATAGGGCGGGTTGGGAGCGGTTGGGGGGGCGGGTTGAGAGCGGGTTGGGGGTGGCTTGAGAGCGGGTTGGGGGCGGGTTGGGAGCGGGTGGGTGGGCGAGTAGGGAGCGGGTTTGGGGCGGGTTGGTAGCGGGTTGGGGGCGGGTTGGGGGCGGGTTGGGAGTGGGTTGGGGCGGGTTGGGAGCGGGTCGGGGACTAGTTGGGAGCGGGTTGGGGGCGGGTTAGGAGCGGGTTGGGGGCGGGTTGAGAGCGAGTTGGGGGCGGGTTGGGAGTGGGTTGGGGGCGGGTTAGGAGCGGGTTGGGGGTGGGTTGGGAGCGGGTTGGGAGCGGGTTGGGGGCGGGTTGAGAGCGGGTTGGGGGCAGGTGGGGGGTGAGTTGAGAGCGGGTTGGGAGCGGGTTGGTTTATTATGAAGTTTCACTTCTTCCGGAAGGATCTAAGGAGAGCCATAGTTGATGAAAAAGCAAATTGGATAAAAAATAAGCTGCCCAAATTACTAATTTCACGCGGACGGAGTCGCGGGCAAAAGCTAGTTAAAGAATAAAGAAATCCGACAAACGCGATGAAATTTTTCATTTAGCTAAAGACAACTAAATATGCCTACTCCAAATTTTAACAATATACAAGGGGCGTTCAATAAAAAGTGAGAATGAGTATGTTATAAACAACTTTTACTAAATATCATTTTATTTTTCGACATAGTCACCTTTTAGCATAGCACTTAGGATATCTTTTTTCTAAACTTAAAATTCCATTTTTAAAAAGGTCTCATCTTGAGTACTTAAAAAATCTTGTACTGCAGCGACTACCGCGTCGTCATCTTCAAATTTCTGGCCTCTCAGGTATTGTTTCAATCTCGGAAATAGGTAGAAATCACTGGGAGCGAGATCTGGTGAATACGGAGGATGCTTAAGGATATCGAACCCAGCATCACGAATTGCAGCCATTGCAACGGCGGACTTGTGTGCCGGGGCATTGTCCTGGTGGAACAGCACAACTTTCGAGAGTTTACCTCGCCGTTTTTCGCGGATCTCATTGCGCAATGATGCTATTTGTTTGGCGTATAAAGTGCCCGTAATAGTGGCTCCATGCTCGAGATACTCAATCATTAATACCCCTTTACCATCCCAAAAAACAAAGCCCATGACCTTACCGGCAGATGGGCTCACCTTGAATTTCTTCGGAGTTGGAGATGATGGCCTTTTCCATGTCATAGACTGCAGTTTCGTTTCAGGGTCGTAATGATGGAGCCATGTTTCGTCCATTGTTATAAATCGCGCCAAAAAAAGTTCCCGGTCTTGCTGCATCAGGTTCAAAGCTTCTTGACAAATCTCTGGTCTAGTTTGTTTTTGCGTGTCAGTAAGCATTCTTGGTACCCAACGCGCAGATACCTTTTTCATACCCAAGCGTTCATGTTAAATATTATGCACGCTCCCCGTTGAAATCTTTACATTTTCAGCAATAAAACGAACTGTGACACGACGATCCGCCAAAACTGAGTTTTCGACTTTTTTCACAATTTCTTCAGTTACTGCTGTAGTAGGGCGTCCGGAGCGGGGGTCGTCCATTGTCAATGTTCTTCCACGTCTAAATTCGGCGCACCAACGTGCGACTGTCGAATACGGAGGAGCATTAGACCCTAAAGTGTCCCGCAAATCCAAATTGACTTGGTCCGTAGAAAAATTTTTCAAATACAAGTATTTGATAACGGCGCGCAGTTCAATTTTCTCCATTTTCGCTAACGTACTCAATAGCATTGCAAAGAAATTACCGTATATTTTTTTAAACAAAAGACAGTTAGTTTTTTTTTCATAGCAATCAGCTAGATAGATTAGCTTTACCGGCCAGTATTTAATTTCGTAATATTAAAATAGTTTGCATCTCATTCTCACTTTATATTGAACGCCCCTCGTACATCTGTTGCAAATCACAATACAATACAATACAATACAATGACTCTTTATTGTACACCAGAAATAGTAAGCAATACAGAAAACAGGTACACAGAGAGTAAGTTACAAGGTAAGCAATAGGCGGCCTTATCGCTAAAGAGCGATCTCTTCCAGGCAACCCTTTACCAGAAAGAAGGAAGGACTAGTTTACAGCAGGTGGTGCATCAACAGTGGATTACACCTTCGTTTCCCATAATTTCATATGTCATTATTTAATTTGCCATAAAATATGTAGAACCATGCTGTTTCCAGGATTTTTTTCTTTAAGTGAAATGGTTTAAGATGGTGACAGAAATAAATAAATAAATATCATGGGACAATTCAAACCAAGTGACCTAGTCCCAAACTAAGTAAAGCTTGTACTATGGGTACTAGACAACGATAAACATACTTATATGTTGTTGTTGTCGTTGTCTTTTAGGGATAAGTTCGCCTTTGTACTCTTTTTGTTTTGTTGTTTTGTATTATTTTTTGTGTTTTATGTACAATAAAGTGTTTACATACATACATACTTATATACATATTAAACACCCAAGACCCGAGAGCAAACATTAGTATTTTTCATACAAATATCTGCCCCGACACGGGGATCGAACCCGGGTTCTCTAACCACTCGGCCATCTGGTCGTCAAAGAAAGAGATGAAGAAAGCAATGGCTCTCTGTCTGTTTTTTACCTCTTTGTGCTCAAACCGCTGAACTGATTTAGATGAAATTTGGTATAGGGATAGTTTGAGACCCTGAGAAAGACAAAGTATAGTTTTTATCCCGGAAAATTGCAAAATGAAGTTGCGATCGACATCTAGCAGTTACACAAAATGGAAAATTCATAATAATAATAATAATAATAATAATATTAGGGGACAATCTTACACAAATCGACCTAGTCCCAAACTAAGCAAAGCTTGTACTATGGGTACCTACTAGACGACAATAAACATATTTATACACCGTGAAATTTTAGCGGTTGTTTTCCCGAAACGAGGTGATTTAGTATCGATTGTACAATCGATTTATAATTACTATTTTGACTAGAGTCAAAAATCCAATTGTGAAAAACGAAAGTCGAAAATGACCGCAAACCAATAGTAACGCTTCGTTGGTACCTAACCTATCGTACGATCGTACGCTACTTGTACCAACGAAGCGTTACTATTGGTTTGCGGTCATTTTCGACTTTCGTTTTTCACAATTGGATTTTTGACTCTAGTCAAAATAGTAATTATAAATCGATTGTACAATCGAAACTAAATCACCTTGTTTCTGGAAAACAACCACTAAAATTTCACGGTGTATAGATAAATATATGCCTGTTGTGAACTGTCACGAATAAATGTTTTTTCTTTCCTTCTTTTCTTTCTAAATAAATACTTAAATACATAGAAAACTTCCATAACTCAGGAACAAATATTCGTGCTCATCACACAAATAAATGCCCTTACCGGGATTCGAACCCAGGACCTCTTGCTTCGTAGGCAGGGTCACTACCAACTAGGCTAAAGCGGTCGTTAAAAATTCCCAAGAACAATCTTTACAATCTTTCAAAGGCGGGTCATCAACCTCAATTCTTCGGTGTAGGTACGAATAAGAAAAACCAATTTACAAAAATAATGAATTTGTAAGATTAAAGATGGGTATTGAGAGAAAGTCGACAACAGGAAATTAAGTTAAAAAACCTTTCGACGGCCTAAATTTTTTACTGTGAAGTCAAAATAATGCGAAGTTGAGCGGAATTTTTGTGTTGCTTACCTTCTTTTACCCGACTGCCGAATTAATTATGTGTGTTTGGGTCGTAAGTTCGAGTCCGAGCTCGCACCTCTAAGTATTTTGGAATACTCTGAGTATTTTTAAAATTTACTATGATCTTTACTTTTTTGCACACACCTGTGAAGAAATTCAGTGGTGTGTGTTAAGTTCCCAATCCGCACTGAGCCCGCGTGGGAACTACGGCCCAAAGCTCTCTCATTCTGAGAGAAGGCCTGTGCCCTGCATTGGGACGTATAAAAGTCAGGATGATGATGATGATGATGATGATGATGATTAAACTTCATTTCACTAGTAGAAATATACACTATCTATACTAATATATGTAGATAGATACATACTTAAATACACATCAATTAAACTATTATTAAATAAATAAAGTAAATAAATATCACGTATATATATTTCTTTTTTAAAGGTTGCCTGGAATAGATCGCTTCGAAGCGATAAGGCCGCCCATTGCTTACCTTATTTATTTTTGTCATGTACTTGTTTTTCTGTATTGTATTTTTTGTGGTGTACAATAAAGAGTCATTGTATTGTATTGTATCACGGGACAATTCACACCAATTGACTTAGCCCCAAAGTGAGCTTAGAAAAGCTTGTATCATGGTACCATGCAACGGATAGACATAGTTATATAGATAGATACGTATATACTTAAATATATATTAAACGCCCAAGACCCGAGAACAAACATTCATATTTTTCATACAAATATCTGACCCGACACGGAAATTCCCGAAGAATATGTACCCTATGTCACTCGCGCAACTGAGACGAATCTAATGACACCTCACACTTCAAAATCCATCGAGCCGTTTAGGCTGCAGGGCGTGCCAAAGAATGATACATACATACATACATAAATACATACATACGTAAATACATACGCTCTGAAAACATAACCCTCCGGCAGTCGGGTAAAAACATACTTCATTTACTCGAAAGGCGGATTGAACCTATCCCGCACAGGTTTACTATTTTTATTTTCAGTGCAAGAAGGAATTGAATCCACCACCGATCCCTTGCACACCCTCCCACTGCACAGAATATACACGAATGTAGGTACATAGCTTGTGATGAGCCGTCCACTGATTAGGTCAAACGTTTTTTCAAAGGGGGGATGAAAATTTCATTGATTTTGCCATAGAATGCATAATTTTCAAGATATTTGTCAAAAACACCGGAGGGGGGGATGAGGGGGGTGCGAGGGTTTCAAAGGGGGGATGAAAATTTCATTGATTTTGCCGTAGGATGCACCGTTTTCAAGATATTTGACAAAAACACCGGTTCTCGTCCGATCACCGAAGTTAAGCAACGCCGGGCGCGGTCAGTACTTGGATGGGTGACCGCCTGGTTTTTTATTTTTTATTATGAAAAATAAAAAAACCAGTCCGCGCGGAGGGACTCCACGCACTATTTTTTGCAGAGGATTTTAAGTACCTGTGTATCTGATTTTATCTGTTTGGCGAGCCTTGGAGAGGCCTATGTTCAGCAGTGGACGTCTTTCGGCTGAAATGATGATGATGATGATGATGACAATAATGTTCACCCGCGACCTTCAGGCGACGCGCGAAGGTCGCAGGTGAGCAAAGTAAGTATTTCCGCAACCTCCGCAAAGTAACGCCTGATTTAATAAATTATAATGTTTATCTTGCGGAACATTTGCGTCCGCTTGTATAACAATAACATTAAATATTCAATAAGGGTTCTTTATTATTATTCATATATAAGCAACGTTCGTTCCCTTCCGCATAAATAGAACGATTACCGTACACATATGGTCATTAAAAACAGAACTCGCTGTAGCAGGTAGGTACCCCGGCATAAATATTCTTTCACTTCGCATGCTCATAAAGTTTGTATTCTTGCCACATGTAGGCTGCATAACAGGCATTTTAATGATCTAGTGCATAAAGTAAACTCTTCGTCTAAGATTAAGGCGATCAGACGCTAACATACGCTTGAAGTTAATAAAAAAGTTTTTTCTTTAAAACCCGTGTTCGATTTTACAAAATTAATAAAACTATTTAATAGTAATAATTTTGTAATAGAAATAGAAGTAATTATATGAAAAACAAAATGCAAAATAGTATAAAAACGGCAAAAAAATCACGTTTGTTGAACGGGAGCCCCCTTAAATATTTATTTAATTCTATTTTTTAGTATTTGTTGTTATAGCGGTAACCGAAATACATCATCTGTGAAAATCAACTGTCTAGCTTTCACGGTTCATGAGATACAGCCTGGTGACAGACGGACGGACAGCGATGTCTCAGTAATAGGGTCCCGTTTTTACCCTTTGAGTACGGAACCTTTAAAAGAGCCTACTCTTTTCTCAAAGGTATCCGTACGTATCCGTAACTCAATTTGTATTGTGGGTGTCCATGGGGGGAGGTGATTGCTTTCCATCAGGTGACTCACCTGCTCGTTTACCCGTATCATAAAAAAAAATATTTGTCCTCCACTTTTTTAACCCTTGCCTACGACTCGGTTCGGTATAATACGCTTATGTAAAATGTCGCGTTTTTTGCACTTGTTGTACAACTTACTATGCTTGCCGCTTGGTTTGAAACCAAAATAATAAATTCTTCATACAAGTTAAGCTAAGCCAGGTCCGCGCAAGCCCGCCTTAAAAGACTTATATGGCCATTTTCAGAAAAAAGTGTTACCTGTACTTTTTTTTAAAAACCTAACAAATTTTGGGTTATTTCTAGATACTCAGAATCACAAGCACTAGGTATGGATTGAAGCAATAAAGAAAGTGTCCCTCTCTTAACTGTCAGTTTTGTGACGCAGTTAACCATACGTGTTGTATGGACCGTCACAAAACTGACTAATAAATTTTGTATGGAAAAGTTAAGGATGATTAAGGAAAACGGGTACATTTTTTTCTGAAAACTCCCATATAGACCACAGTAAAGTTAACGATATAACTCCGTGTTAAGTGCTATGGTTAAGTAGTGTCAACTCAGGGTTAATGGTTTGATTTTTGGGAGCAAGTGGCCCTAGTTTGTTTGCCCGGTCTAGGGTTAAAAAATTAGGTTAGGGATGACAGTCCATACATTTTGACACTATTTAACCAAGGGTGGCGTGGTGGCCTAGCGGTTTGACTTATCGCTTCTCAAACAGAGAATAATGTTCAAATCCCGGCTCGCACCTCTGAGTTTATGTGCGAAATTGCATTTGAATTTTACCATGTGCTTTACGGTGAAGGAAAACATCGTGAGGAAACCTGCATACACCTGCGAAGAAATCCAATGGTGTGTGTGAAGTTCCCAAACCGCACTGGGCCCGCGTGGGAACTACTGCCCAAGCCCTCTCATCCTGTGAGAAGGCCTGTGCCCTGCTTATATAGGCTAGGATGATGATGATGAACCAAGGGTTAACACTTTAACGATGAGTCATATTTGTGTACTCATAACAAAATTTTAATCAATTATACTAATTATTTTGAAACATTCTTCCGCTCCGCTCCGCACCTATTGGTGTTAGCGTGATGATATATAGCCTATAGCCTTCCTCGATAAATGTGCTATCTATCACTGAAAGAATTTTTCAAATCGGAGCTGTAGTTCCTGAGATTAGCGCGCTCAAACAAAAAAAACCTGTTCGATAAATTCTTAAAATAGACGTATCTTTCTTATTTGTGAACCGATTCAAATGAAACAAACACTAAATGTTAATCCAAGAAAATACCAACATATCAGTGAAAACTGCATCTTTCTAGGTTAAGCCGTTTCTGAGATTAGCGCGCACAAACGCACAGACAAACAGACAATAATTCTAAAAATCATTGTTTTGGGTTCTATTGTGCTAATAAACAGCCCTAGTGACAGTTTTTCTCAAATATCTTCAATGTACAGACACCGACTTGTTACAGATTTATTATATGTATATAGATGTAGTGCTTTATTTTAAAATTATTTTTTTTTTGTTACAGAACAAGACGACAAAATGGTGAAAGTTGAAAAAAAAACTAGTATAGTGTTGGATAATTTCAATTCCACGTAAGTATACGTCTACATTCCAAAAAACTGTAATTTTGTAAGGCTATATTAAAAACGTATTGATTCCTCTGACAGTTCAAAATTTCAGTTTTTGCTCGATATTGATAACGGCAACAGGTAGACGCTTGGAATAGTCACAGAATATTTAGTTATATATTCACTTTAAAAATAAATAATTAAATTAAAATAAAACTAATATTAAAGGGGAGCTCCCGTACAAAAACCGTGATTATTTTGCCGTTTTTATAGAATAGATAGGTAATGGTGCTAAACCCTTCGTCCGCGAGTTCGACTCGCACTTGGCCGGTTTTTGTAGATCCATGCTAGTAAATTTATTCTTTATTAATGTATTCATATGAATTTATATTAAAATAACGTTTCATTCGTAAATGAAGATACCTCTGGTGAAAAAAAAACTAATGTTTAAATGTAGTAGTGGCGAATTCCGTCTAAATGTTGGAGGATACTATCGTCATATGCCGATCTTCGCCGTTTCCAGAAGTATTCAACCTTTTCTGTTTATGATTCAAATACTATATAAGTATTGTTCTATTGTAAAGTCTGTTCTTCTAAATAATGAATATACTTACTTATACAGGGTTATTTGTAATTCACTGACATCCTCTTAACCCTGAATTCCTATCACTCAAACAAATGTTTTTTGAATTACGACTTTTTAAAATAAAGCACTTTTTTCCCATACAAATACACAGAGTATCGTAAAAATAAGAGGTAATCTCAAATTTTCAAAACGTTATTACACCAAAAATATTAAGTTATGACAAAAACCGTAAAACAAAAAACATTTTTGTTTAAGTGGTAGGAGTTTAGGGTTAAAAGGATGCTAGTGAATTACAAATAACCCTGTATTCAAAATGTAATAAGAAAAGGGCTGGGGCAAATATCATAAAATGATGGTGATGATAATGATTCTTATTTGGTAGGGAACCTGTGTATAGATTTGGCGGTCTGTGGCACGAGTTCTGGTGGTATGGTTATGGTTGTCGTGTCCCTCTTGGATTGGGTCTTTGCAGATTTAGGTACATTTGCGTGGTTTTTACATCTCCATAGTGGGTGCGTCCCACAAGATATAAGTACAAAATATCTAATTTCATTTTAATAACGTTCACAAGATATAATGAACGTTAGCTATAACAGCAAAAAGTATAATTTTTTAACGTATAACGCTTAAATTATATAACGTTATTTTTATATAACTCCAATTTGTATAAGATTTATATGGACTAATTTCTTTTAACATAACGACCATTAGGTACAACAGTCATGATATATAATAATATATGTAAATGTTACATTATGTGGCGCGAGCGAGCATGACTTTTCGGGGCAGAAGCGACTTGGATAGGTTGGGTTCAGAAGGCTAAGGCGGGAGCGAAGCATAGCGTAGCTCCCGCCTTAGCCTTCGATGTTAGGTTTTTTTTTGTAACAGAGCGGAAAAAATGAATGGATTGTTTGATTGTTTGCTTGCATCAAAGTTTTTAATGAATTTATATGTTTTAAATCTTAGGTGTTATGAACATTATACGCTTCGATCGTTATATCAATTGATATTATATATATCAACGTTATACATTACAATTACAAAATTAGATATTTTAAAATTATACTTTTCGTTCATTATATTCAGTGAACGTTATATTAAACGAGTTTAAATAAAGTGAGCGTATATATTATGAATATTAGAAAATAAGTTGTTATATCTCGTATTACTTACCCCTCTATAGTCACCCCCTTGGAGGTGACATTTTAATTTATTGATTAAAAAAATCCGGTCTTGGTATGCATTTTATACATTTCCACGCTCCCAGTGGGTATAGTAACGCATTAGAGCTTGAAATTAAACAGGGGTTTTATATGATTTCAGAGCGAACTTAGCAGACAATCCCGGTTTCCAATCCACATTGAGTTTGGGCTCAAAAGAAGTCGTCAATGAGAAGGCCTACAATCCGTTTGAACACAGAAATGTATCGCATCCTAATTCGTAAGTACTTCAAACTAAATACAAACTGAAATATAGATGCACAGAAAAAACCCCAGAAAAAAGACCAATGCTGGGAATCGAACCCAGGTCCTCAGCGTTCCGTGCTGCGTGCTTACCCCTACACCATCACTGGTCTAGAAGTTAGCGACGAATCTTTCCCATACATCGTACACTTCAGTCTGTTATAATCACATTTAGGCAGTGATAAAGCGCATCTATGTTATGCCCTCTACCGAGAGACTTCAACACTCCTTCAGAGCTACCCGCTCACCTGGACCAAGAGATGGCGCTACTAGGCCAACTTTTACAAGTTAAGTATGACCTGGGTTCGATTCCCAGCATTGGTCTTTTTTCTGGGGGTTTTTTCTGTGCATCTATATTTCAGTTTGTATTTAGTTTGAAATATATGGTTTCACGGGATGACCGTAAAAGTAATATAAAAAAAATGAAGTTGAAGAAAATAAAAAAATAAATAGAAAAAAGATACTTCATACTTAACTCGTAAGTACTTATTTTAGAGAATTAAATAATACATCTAATTAATATTATTTCTTATTTTTTTTTTATTATAGCGTGGGACGTCCACCAACTAGATGAACGGACGATTTAGTAAAGGCCGCAGGTTCGACTGTAATGATTGGGTATCAATGAGGGAGGCCTATCTCCAGCAGTCGACGTCCTACGGCTAAAATGATGACGATGAATTATTATACATACCTAATTATTTATATCCAAAAGTTTGTGAGTTCGTGTTTGGCGGATGTCTGCACGTTACTTCATAACGGGAGAAACTGTTTAGCTATTTTTTTAGTCTTTTTGTTTACAAGTTTAAAGTTGGGACATGATTTGTTCGAAAGTAATTATGTTACGTTGAATTGATTTTATAAAAAAGTGAAAAATTTGTAATTGATAAATTTGAAGATACTTTCAGAGAAGATTTCGTGTAATTTTTTGTACCTATTTACATTTTGGGTTTACTGCCCATGCCACGCGAATATGAACAGCTATTTTATGGCAAAAAGCCATAGAAAACGACTTAAGTATTTGGCTTTGAAGTTACTACGTCGCCAAAACTTAACAATTTGGCACTAGCGGTAAAGATAAATTTAGATTTTCAAGAGTTAATATCGTTTGATGAATAGACCCAAAGATATTTTAATTGACAGTTTTAATACGCTAATTCGAGATTTTATTTGTTTACGTAAATCATCAACTATCAACTTTATTCACTAAGTTATAAGACTTATGTTTACATTTAGTACTGGTCTCCGAAAAGTGACCCACTTCGTTTATAGCTTATGAGCTACTGAAACCAATTAGGCATTTGTCAAACTTAACTATATTTTTGTTTTAAATGCTTAGTTATATGGGCAATAAAATTCTGCTTTAAAATTATAATTGGACATTTTCAAAATGGTCTTTCTTTCGAGAGAGCTATATTTTTTAACCCATTCATTGCCGGCTGTCGGTCTCGAGACTTCTTCAAGTGGCACAAACGCAGATGTGCTTTCAAATGACTGCCAAACTGTGACAGCGGTACTAGGTGAAACTCACAAAAACGCATATATGCGTTCCCGGTAAAGAATGCGTTCAACTAACCAGGGAATCATGTAGTAGGCGATAGACTTGTCAAAATCCGGGCATTGAGTGTGGCCTATCATATCCAAACTTCGTTTTTTCTTCGTGGCAATTATTCCATTTACCTTCAATATTTCCATTAGTTTTATTTATTTTGTGCTTCATAATTTGCTTTTGTACCCAGATACCAATTTATTATTCTTGAACTTAACTTAAAAACTCTTTCAAGTGTCATGTTCAGTCATGATAATTAGTTTTTTTTTATTAACTAAAATTACAAGTTAAGTATGAAGTATCTTTTTCTATTTTTTTTTTTATCACTGCCTAATGTGATTATAACAGACTGAAGTGTACGATGTATGGGAAAGATTCGTCGCTAACTTCTAGACCAGTGATGGTGTAGGGGTAAGCACGCAGCACGGAACGCTGAGGACCTGGGTTCGATTCCCAGCATTGGTCTTTTTTCTGGGGTTTTTTCTGTGCATCTATATTTCGGTTTGTATTTAGTTTGAAATAACTAAAATTAATTAAGATCCACTTCGATTCTTGAGAACAATTAAAATATTGTTCTCAAGCAAATTAATAAAGCGCATTTCGAGTTGAATAAACGGTTTCAAAAATGTCTAGACGATTAATTAATGTAATTATTTTTAAAAAATTGCTTGCGATTTTGTTTGCGAACAAATTTATTCATCACTGTCCCGCGAGATCTGTGGAATTTTACCGTATAAAAAGTATTCTATGTGTTATGATTTATCCGTATGCCAAATTTCTTCTAAATCAATTTAACTGTTTTTACGTTATGGATGGGGTTTAAATGTATGGGGAGAACCGGTTTTTTCAGTTTTTTCGATACAGTAAATATCGGCTTTGGATGCCCTATTCATGGAGTAGAAAACATCTTAACACGCGAACTTTTGCATTTAATTTATGATATCACTATAATCCAATGGCGTAGCTTATTTAGCTTAGACGGGACCTATGTCAAAATTTGTGGGGTCCTTTCTACCTAATAACGGTGATTTTTACTTACATGGGGGGTCTCTATAGTTTGTACGAATTAAATATGCCAGACTGTCTCATTTTTCATAATTTTCATTGTTCAAAAAGTGATTTATTTTCTAAATGTAACTAATACACAGAGTCAGGTAAACATAAAAATCATAAAATACAATAAAATAAAAATAAAAAGTCAGTCAAATAAACCGCCCCGGATCGTACCAGGCGCAAAGGCGCGCCCATCGCACTAGCCGCATTGCCCCGCTGAATCGCGATGGACAACCTTGGCACCAGAAAAAACCCAAAGCGATGGTCAAGACTTCTCTCACGAAGAAATTACTAATTTTCTAAATTAGTATTTTCTTCCGAATTGTTAGTAAACTAAACTTACCTATTATAAGATGGGATTTCAAAAAATCCTGAAAACATCCCTCCCCCCTTCCCTTTATATTTAATGAAAAACGTTTATAATGAAAAGTGTGAATGATAAACTAAACTATGGGAAACCAAGGGATCCGGCTATAATATCACGCAAAGCGGCTCAGTGTAGTGTGTGTGTGTGTGTGACGAAGCAAGAGGTCCTGGGTTGAAATCCCGGTAAGGGCATTTATTTGTGTGATGAGCACGAATATTTGTTCCTGAGTTATGGATGTTTTCTATGTATTTAAGTATTTATTTATCTATATAAGTATGTTTATCGTCGTCTAGTACCCATAGTACAAGCTTTGCTTAGTTTGGGACTAGGTCGATTTGTGTAAGATGGTCCCCTAATATTTATTTATTTATTTATTTATTTCATACAAAATATCCTTAGTTTAACAGATAAAAACGAAAAAGTTTCTAATGTGAATGTTTTTATGGACGGATGGATATTTGTTACTCTTCCACGTTAAAACGGTTTGACGGATTCTGATGTAATTTAGCACACAGTTTTAACCGGGCTTGAAATATAGACTACTTTTTATCCCGGAAAAGCGATAAACAAATTCTTTGCAGATGGAGTCACGGGTAGCACCTACATAAGAATAGTCTGAATTTCTTACATCTTCTTTGTTCCAACAGGACTATAGGTTCCACTGTGCACCTGCTGAAGTCCTCATTAGGATCCGGTATCCTGGCGATGCCTGCTGCCTTTAAGAACGCGGGGCTGGCGGCAGGAGCCCTTGGCACTATAATCGTCGGGTTCATTTGCACACATTGTGTTTACGTTTTGGTCAGTATAATAACTATAAAAAATTAAAAAAAAACCCCAACGCAATTTGAGAAAAATAAAATGAGTAGGTACTTACTTGAGTAGTTACACTGACAAATTAAAACATTTTTTTTGGTTTGTTAGTCTAACATTTAGTAGCATAGCGTACGGTTGTGGTACCTACTCTGAAGATGAGCTCTGGTTGAGTTCGAAACGCGTCAGTGTAGTTTAGAGGTGGTGATAGTTGGGTTTGTGTATTGTGTGTGTTCGTACAGTGTAGAGGTGGAGGAACTGCATGAACACACAGTTGTTACATAAACGTAACTATCGTAAGGTAGCGCATAAGCAAAGTATTTGTTTCAATTAATTAATATGAACCTCCGCAAAGTAACCTGCCTGATTCAATAAATGATCTTTGCGGTAAAGGAAAACATTGTGAGGAAGCTTGAACAAACCTACGAAGAAATTCAGTGGTATGAGAAGTTCCCAATCCGCACCCAAGCCCTCTCCTTTCTGAAAGGAGGCCTGTGCCTTACAATGGATCGTAATAGACTGGGATGATGATGATGATTATTATAATATCGCACGTTCCCTTTATTTTATATATATACTTTATATATACTTTATAAATTCCAGGTTCGGACATCACAAGAGGTATGCGTAGATGCAAAGAAACCGTCCATGGGATTCGCTGAGACATGTGGAGCAGCTTTCCAGTACGGACCCAAGAGGCTACGGCCATGGGCTAACTGTACAAGGTAAACTAAAATTGTATACACCATGTTTTTAGGGTTCCGGACCCAAAGGGTAAAAGCGGGACCCTATTACTGAGGCTCCGCTGTCCGTCTGTCACCAGGCTGTATCTCACGAACCGCAACAGCTGGACAGTTGAAGTTTTCACAGATGATACAATACGATACAGTACAAATATTCTTTATTGATCATCAAAAAAATACAGATAAAATATTCATAACAATAAAAAAACAGGCAGACAATAGAAGACAGATGATGTATTTCGGTTGCCGCTACGACAGCAAATACTAAAACCCAGAAAAAAAATATTTAATGGGGCGGCTCCCATACAACAAACGTGATTTTTAACGGCAACAGGTAGACGATTGAAATATTCACAGAATATTTAGTTATATAATATATTCACTTTAAAAATAAATAATTAAATTAAAATACAACAAATATTTAAGGGGGTCCCATACAACAAACGTGATTTTTTTTCAGTTTTTATAGGTAATGGTACGGAACCCTTCGTGCGCGAGTCCGACTCTCACTTGGCCGGTTTTTTTATTTCCGTTAACTTTAAGGGAAAATTATTCAGGTCAAATAGAGTTAATTTCTCGAAGAAACTAGTGTCTTAACTCTTACCATTTTTGAGATATTAACTGTGACATCTGTCACACGTTCAGAAATTAAATCAAATTAACTCGAATCAATATTTTTGCGAACAAGAACTTGCTTCTCAAAATAATATTAACAATATCAATTCTAACAATAGCATAACATAACCCATCGCTAATTAACAGTGACAAATAGTTCTGCACCCCCAAGAGATTGTCGGTCAAAGAAGCCCATAAAGTGAACGTCCCTGTGCTCGACACTGACCCAATACATGGCACCTTCATTCTTATGTAAGAGTTTACTAATGTTTCGCAAATTACGTTTCCCAAACTGATTCACTTGGCAAATGTTTAATTTCCCAAATGTTTATTTTTTCTGAAACTGTAAACTTTTCAGGATTGTTATAAAACAACTCTAACCTAACCTAACCTACAAAATAGTCCTGAAATATATCCTGAATAGTTTACAGTTTCAGAAAAAATAAACATTTGGAAAATGAAACATTTGCCAAACGAATCAGTTTGGGAAACGTAATTTGCCAAACGAAAGTACACCCATAGAAAGAGAGACAGGGTGTCATCTACTGGGAGTTGAGGGGTCGAGCATTGGTACGTTTACCTTACTCCCATTCAGAGAATTTACTCAATAAAGCAGATTATATGCTTATTCAATGACGTTATTACTTCTTAGAAAGAATCATTCAATGCGGAACAGTTTCAGCATAACGAGTTTCTTTCAGGACATAATTGAAATCGTACGGGAAAATCTAAGTCGATATAGCATGACAATGTAAGTATAAGATTTCTTTCTATGTCGAAAAACTGAAAGAGAATGCTAAATGAATTAGGCCGCTGCCTGGCTTAGCAACCTCAAAGCTGTTCTCTGATTGCCCACATATTTCTAATGCCATACCACTAAATAATAATAATTAGGCCGAGATACGATTTCCGCCATTTAATAGAAGTTTGCAAAGTATTACTGTAAAATCCAAATGCGTCATCATTCGAGCGTTTTAACCACCTGAATTGAAACAGTTACTTTGTTCATGCAGTTCCTCCACCTCCACACTGTACGAACACATAAAAATCACACAAACCCAACTATTTATCACCACCACCAAGCTACACTGACACATTTCAAACTCAACCAGAGCATAATCACACACATTGCTTGCATATGATAGATGTAACTATCATTAGGTCGCGGGTGAGCAAAGTAATTGTTTTAGTTCATTGATCTTTACAGAAGATCAAAAATTTGAGATTCTGAGATTTGAAATCTATTACAGAAGGTAACGCCTGTCAACCCATGCGAATGATGACTTACCCATGCGGCCACGTTTAGAATGAGACTGACACAATTCGAATTATTCTCATTTCAAAACTAAACGGCAACACACTATTTTTTTCTGTCAGAAGGTTTATGGTGATGACAGAAAGAGATAGTGAAACCGATGGCAAACGCCCGCACGTTAGACAATACGGCGTCTGGGCGTCTGTTTTTCAACCGACGAAACAAAAGGAGGAGGTTCTCAATTCGACGTGTATATTTTTTTTTATGTATGATCACGCATAACTTTTTACAGAGTAGTCCGATTTTGATGATTCTTTTTTAATTGGAAAGTGTATACCCCGAGGGTGGTCCCATTTAAATTTGGAAACAATATTCCTACCCTAAGGGTAGAAAAACAGGGGATGATTGATTGTTCAGTTACTGATTGTACTATATGACCACGCAAAACTTATTACAGAGTAGTCGGATTTTGATGATTCTTTTTTTATTGGAAAGCGTATACCTCAAGGGTGATCCCATTTAAATTTGCAAATAATATTACTACCCTAAGGGTAGGAAAACAGGGGATGATTAACTAACTTTTTACAGAGTAGTCTGATTTTCATAATTTTATTTTATTAGATAGATAGGGTATACTAGGGGCGTTCAATAAAAAGTGAGAATGAGTATGTTATAAACAACTTTTACTAAATGTCATTTTATTTTTCGACATAGTCACCTTTTAGCATAATACACTTAGTATATCTTTTTTCTAAACTTAAAATTCCATTTTTAAAAAGGTCTCATCTTGAGTACTTAAAAAATCTTGTACTGCAGCGACTACCGCGTCGTCGTCTTCAAATTTCTGGCCTCTCAGGTATTGTTTCAATCTCGGAAATAGGTAGAAATCACTGGGAGCGAGATCTGGTGAATACGGAGGATGCTTAAGGATATCGAACCCAGCATCACGAATTGCAGCCATTGCAACGGCGGACTTGTGTGCCGGGGCATTGTCCTGGTGGAACAGCACAACTTTCGAGAGTTTACCTCGCCGTTTTTCGCGGATCTCATTGCGCAATGTTGCTATTTGTTTGGCGTATAATGTGCCCGTAATAGTGGCTCCATGCTCGAGATACTCAATCATTAATACCCCTTTACCATCCCAAAAAACAGAGCGCATGACCTTACCGGCAGATGGGCTCACCTTGAATTTCTTCGGAGTTGGAGATGATGGCCTTTTCCATGTCATAGACTGCAGTTTCGTTTCTGGGTCGTAATGATGGAGCCATGTTTCGTCCATTGTTATAAATCGCGCCAAAAAAAGTTCCCGGTCTTGCTGCATCAGGTTCAAAGCTTCTTGACAAATCTCTAGTCTAGTTTGTTTTTGCGTGTCAGTAAGCATTCTTGGTACCCAACGCGCAGATACCTTTTTCATACCCAAGCGTTCATATAAAATATTATGCACGCTCCCCGTTGAAATCTTTACATTTTCAGCAATAAAACGAACCGTGACACGACGATCCGCCAAAACTGAGTTTTCGACTTTTTCACAATTTCTTCAGTTACTGCTGTAGTAGGGCGTCCGGAGCGGGGGTCGTCCATTGTCGATGTTCTTCCACGTCTAAATTCGGCGCACCAACGTGCGACTGTCGAATACGGAGGAGTATTAGACCCTAAAGTGTCCCGCAAATCCAAATTGACTTGGTCCGTAGAAAAATTTTTCAAATACAAGTATTTGATAACGGCGCGCAGTTCAATTTTCTCCATTTTCGCTAACGTACTCAATAGCATTGCAAAGAAGTTACCGTATATTTTTTTAAACAAAAGACAGTTAGGTTTTTTTTTCATAGCAATCAGCTAGATAGTTTAGCTTTACCGGCCAGTATTTAATTTCGTAATATTAAAAGAGTTTGCATCTCATTCTCACTTTATATTGAACGTCCCTCGTACCTTGAACTTGGTATTATAGATTTGGAAAAAAATTGCCCCAAGGATGGAAAAAAAGTATAAAATAAAAACTTTTTAACAAAAAATTAAACCGCCGAAAAAACTGAAAAGCAAAAAATAATACCTTTTTTGTTTGACCTTAATCTAGGTACCTACCAGTTTGAAGTCGGTGCCTCAGCACGAGCCAGGAGGAGTGATAGAAGCCAATCAGGTAGACGATTATAGGTCCACTCCTCCTGGCTAAGTGCTGAGGCACCTACTTCAAACTGGTAGGTACCTAGATTAAGGTCAACCAAAAAAGGTATTATTTTTTGCTTTTCAGTTTTTTCGGCGGTTTAATTTTTTGTTAAAAAGTTTTTCTTATTACGCTAAGTTTATTTTTTATTTTTGAAATGAGAATAATTCGCATTGTGCCAGTCTCATCCTAAAAACCGGCCAAGTGCGAGTCGGACTCGCGCACGAAGGGTTCCGTACAATTATCTATAAAAATCACGTTTTTTGTGTGGGAGCCCCCTGAAATATTTTTTTTTATTTTAATTTAATGATTTATTTTTAAAGTCAAATAATTAAATATTCTGTATTTCAAGCGTCTACCTGTTCAAATATTATTTATTTTTATTAGCAATACGGCTGCTCACCGAATCTAAGATTATTTAAAAGCGAAAAAGTTTTTCGGGTGCGCCGGCGGGATTCGAACCCATGTCTCCCGGGTATGCGCCCCAACCTGGGTGTTCTACCAATTGAACCACGTCGCTCCCAACCGACTTCCCCGAAATTCTTAATCGCTTACATACGCCAACAGTGGCGTGTGGTAACATCCATCACAACTATTAGAATCTATGACTCCTACGTTCCAAATTTTCTACCGAGCAAAAACGAGCAAAAAAATCACGTT
Source organism: Archips crataeganus (assembly GCA_947859365.1). Lineage (NCBI taxonomy): Eukaryota > Metazoa > Arthropoda > Insecta > Lepidoptera > Tortricidae > Archips > Archips crataeganus. Next base: position 20,422,203 of record OX402050.1, read on the forward strand.
TGTTGTATGGGAGCCCCCTTAAATATTTATTTTATTCCATTTTTTAGTATTTGTTGTTATAGCAGCAACCGAAATACATCATCTGTGAAAGTTTCAACTCTCTAGCTATCACGGTTCCCGAGATGCAGCCTGGTGACAGACGGACAGACAGACGGACGGACAGCGGAGCCTCAGTAATAGGGTCCCGTTTTAACCCTTTTGGGTAGGGAACCCTAGAAAGGTGCAAAACAAACGCGTTTGAGGAACTGCAGGCTTATTGTCTAACTCTTCTGACGCTTGCCTTCGCAATCATTATTTCTTTCCGTCAAACGGAAAACGGAAAACAGAACAGATGATGACAGAAAGAGATGGTGAAAGCGAAGGCAAGCGTCAGAAGCGTTAGACAATACGGCCTCAGATCTAATTACTCATTTTAAACGAGAATAGGAACGTCACAAACGTTTGTAAATGTACTTACATTTCGTAATTGCCGTTTTTATAGTTAACGCATTCGGAAAAAACAGCTGGCAAAACTTTCTCGCTAATGAATGGTCGACCGCAAAATTGGCTTTTATATTCGTATGGTAATTAATGCCATCATCAATTAAGCCGCAACGACTATTGTAACGTTAGAATTCATTTTAAAACTTGGTCGCTAACCATAGAGAGTGGAGCTAAGTGCGGAGTTAGAAATGGCAAGTTCAAAAAACGAGTTCGTCATTTCGTAATATTATTTGAACACCAGCTTTAACTTTGACCGTGTCAGAAATCCTTAAAACAACCGGCCAAGTGCGAGTAGGACTCTGACATAGAGGCTTCCGTACCTCCGTACGATGTTTTGACAACAGTTCAGTAAAATATCGCCAAAATTATAAGCCCTAGATTCGCAAACTTTCCGAAAAACATCCAAACAGCATATGGTCGCTCGCTCCGCGCTCGTAATGCTTGTATGACGACCCTCTTTAATTACAAGCTTTTATTTTAGTTTCCCCTGGTCCGATGTTTGTCTGTAATCAAATCATGGAAGTTAAATTTGACCTACTTTCCGATTATTGATTGAGCTGAAATTTTGCATGCATGTGTAAATCAGGTGACAATGCAAAATAATTGCGACATGGAGCTGATCTGACGATGGAGCTGGAAGCTGGCCAAAGGCACTCCATAATGAAACGGCACTACGCAATCGAGTTTGGACTCGTTTGATTCGTCTCAAGTAGTCTCAACGAGTACTTTGTTCCTACTCCTAGATGGTAACCAGGGTCTGATGATGGAGCTGGAAGGTGCCCATAGGCACTCCATAGTAAAATGACACAACCCCGTTGAGATTGGGCTCATTTGCTTCGTCTTGATGAGTACGTTAGTTAGTTTTTTCTGGGTTTTTTTCTGTGCATCTATATTTCAGTTTGTATTCAGTTTGAAATATATGGTTTCACGGGATGACCGTAAAAGTAATAAAAAAATGAAGTTGAAAAAATAAATACAAAAAGATACTTCATACCTAACTTGAGTACGTTAGTCCTAGGTAGTAATTAGGGTCTGAAGATGGCCACTAAAAAGTTAAAAATAAAAATAAAAGAAAAAATAAAATTATGAATTAGATTTTAATAAGAGCAACTAAAAAGCTGAAAATGATTTAATTCTGAAAAAAAAACCATGCATGCATTAAATTTTTGCGTTTTTACCACAGTCCCAATGTTTCCAATAAAAACGTGTTACATTTTGACGCCAAGAGAAATAATAAAGAAGTAACACGCTTTTATTGAAAAAATTGGGACAGTGATAAAAACGCAAAGATTCAATACAAGCCTGGTCAATTTTTTATTAGAATTAAATTATTGAAGTGAAACTTCTAATGCGACTTCCAACAAGCGTTGCGTTAAATGCGTTGCGTTGCGTTGGGGGGTGAGGGGTTTCAAAGGGGGGATGAAAATTTCATTGATTTTGCCGTAGGATGCACCGTTTTCAAAATATTTGCCAAAAACACCGGTTCTCGTCCGATCACCGAAGTTAAGCAACGTCGGGCGCGGTCAGTACTTGGATGGGTGACCACCTGGTTTTTTATTTTTTATTATGAAGTTTCACTTCTTCCGCGCGGAGGGACTCCACGCATTATTTTTTTTCAGCTATTTAGTCCCGCCAACCGCTTTGTGCGGGCCAGTGGAATACTAAACCCATGTGAAACACTCCTCACCGCCTGGGGCCTGTTGCATAACAAAGTACAACTAATATTACAAGCGGAAAACTCTCGCTTCAGTTATATTAACTAGAAAGGGAGTTCCGCTTGTAATATAAGTTGTAAATGTAATGCAATTGGGCCCTTGATTTTCGTAACTTTACTGCAGTAAAAGTGTATTTTTTGTTAGTGAAAATAAACGGATCACTCACGTCTTAAAACGAGTTTAACTCGATGTCGAGTTAAACTCGTTTTAAGACGTGAGTGATCCGTTTATTTTCACTATGAGTGAGTCTCACGGTAGTTTCATGTATTTTTTGTTACAGGAACTTTGTGGACTATGCACTAACGACGACGTATTTGGCAGCGTTGTGTGTATATGTAGTCTTCATTGCAGAGAACTTCAAAGAGGTAAATAAGTACTATTTAATTAAAGCATACACACAAAGATTGACCTTTCATTCATTATCGAACTTTGGCTCGAACTCTGTTGGCTCTTTACAAGATAAATAACCATTATCAAACTCAGAAATGTTTCCAAATACGCTTAAAGTTAATTCGATAAAATAAGGAAAGTAATAGACGCTTTCTAAATAAGAATTCTAAATAATTAAATTAATTAAGAATGATTCTGAAATACACATTTCAGAATCATTCTTAATTATTTTGTACATCGGAAGACTACTATTTTCAATATAATAAATATACATTTTTCTATCTTTTATTTTTTTGACGGCGGAAAGCATTCTACACTTCCACTGAACGTAGATAGGTATAGTTAAGATGTAGGTAAGTATAGTTTTAGTTTCTTAACTAAGGGACCCCATCCTTCTGTGTGTTTTTTAATATAATTATTCTTTTATTTTATAATTGTAAATTGTATGTTTTTTTATTTGTAATTATCTATTATACTTTCGTTTGAAAAGATGACTTTCTGCCATCTGCGGCGCATTCTTCTTGGCAATGATGGTCCTTACGAAAGCGCTGGTAGTTTAAAAAAAGGTGACCATGTAAGAGCCCTTTGCAGAGAATAAACGTTTTGATTTTTGATTATTTTTTTAGAAGCAATTGGTTGAACAATTTACAGAAAAACAAAAAGTTCGTGGTAAATTTTCAATATAATTACGCACTAAGTAGACGTTCTGGTGGCCCATTAGGCTATATACTACCGCTTTTTCGCCACATAATAATACAATATCATTGGTCTTTTCAGGTCTTAGACGAATATATGCCAAACTACAAACTCTCAGTAGAAACCTACTGCGTCCTGACCTTGGTACCACTCGTCATCATCTGCCAGATACGGAACCTGAAATGGTTGGTGCCGTTTTCGGCCCTTGCGAACATTCTGCTTGTCATTTGTTTCGCCATCACGATGTACTATATCTTCAATGGGTTACCTAACCCCAAGGAGAGAATAGTAGTAGCTCCAGTGACTCAGTGGCCCTTGTTTATTAGGTAAGTTATTGTCATTAGTCATTACTTAGCCTATATATGTGTCCATCAGCTGAGCAAAGGTCTCTTGACCTCCACATCTCCCAAGCAATATTTGGCCACTCGCAAAGTTCCACGTCCAGCTCGTCTCGGCCTGCCTTGCTGTCGGTGCTCTTCGAGCGGTACCAACCATGTAGATGAGTGCGCTCATCCTTGTAGGTGCATCCGGCAGACATGCCCGGCCCAGTCCCATTTAGGCTTGGCGGTCACTTTTCCAACATCAGCGTTTTGAGGTTTGGAGCGCAGTGCGGTGATCCGGATTCGATTAATCCTTTTAACTCCTGGTATGCTGCGCTCCACTGCTTGTTGGCATACCTGGAGCATAACAAAGTAAATCTAATATTACAAGCGGAACTCTGGCTCCACTTATATTGACTAGAAAGGGAGTTCCGCTTGTATAAGTTGTACTTTGTTAGGCTACAGGTCCATGACTGTCAACAGCGAGATGGGTTCAAGCATAAAAGCCAAAAGGTTTGTGCTTAGTCAAGTGAAACGTATCCATTCCTTACTCTTAATTTCATTTGTCATAGTTTCATTTGCCGTAATAAAATATGAAACCGTGCGATTTTCAAAAATATAAAAAAAACATCTTAATCCAATGGATTACCTATGGCAGGTAGCTTCAACAAACATACTGAATCAGAATTAAACACATTACGATATTACTTATGAGTTTCGTACACTTATTTAGTGACGAAAATAAATTAAGCAAAGGCCAGTGCCTTGTAATTAATCGCTAATAGACAAGTACCATTATAACATTTAAAATTCTCCCGGATTTTGATTAAAACCCCTTAATTTTCATAAATTAGTTCCTAAGTTAAGTAATTATTCATTTCATCAAACTCGCTTAAAGTTACACAATCATTAACAGAATTCCGAGTTCCATGACCGTTTAAGATCACTTATTGAACTTCTGCTATCTTGAAACTCAACAATCATCATTTATTCCTACTATGGGACTGTTCCGGGAATCCTGCTAATTAAGCATTTCAAATAACATTGCGATTGAATTTTCTAACGATTTTACTTTCTACCTATCACCAATATAATACAATAACAATAACACTTTATCGTACACAATATAATAAAACAGTTTAGAGCCATAGTATAGTCGACTAAGTAGTTACTTTTTTTAATGAAAAAAAAAAAAAAAATGAAAAACAATTGACAGTTCCTACATCAGAATAAAAACAATACGACTTACCTTCCCTTAAGGTAGGTAACTAAGGTTGGTAAGGTAGGTGGGTAGGTAGGTAGGTAGGTAGGTAGGTAGGTAGGTAAGGTAAGGTAAGGTAAGGTGGGTAAGGTTGCGGGTAAACAAAGTAATTGTTTCAATGAACTAAAACAATTACTTTGCTCACCCGCGACCTTACAATAGTTACGTTTATGCAAGAAATGTGCGTTCATGCAGTTCCTCCACCTCCACACTGTACGAACACACACAAATCACATAAACCCAACCATCACCACCACCAAGCTACACTGACGCGTTTCGAACTCAACCAGAGCTCATCTTCAGAGTTACCACAACCGTATGCTATGCTACCAACTGTTAAACAACTGTGAAGTTTAACAGTTGGTAGCATAGCATACGGTTGTGGTAACTCTGAAGATGAGCTCTGGTTGAGTTCGAAACGCGTCAGTGTAGCTTGGTGGTGGTGATGGTTGGGTTTATGTGATTTGTGTGTGTTCGTACAGTGTGGAGGTGGAGGAACTGCATGAACGCACATTTCTTGCATAAACGTAACTATTGTAAGGTCGCGGGTGAGCAAAGTAATTGTTTTAGTTCATTAATATGGACCTCCGCAAAGTAACGCCTGATTCAATAAAGTAATTGTTTCAGTTCATTAAGAGGGTACGATGGCTGAGAGACTTTTGAGAAATAGGTATTTTAATGAAATGTCACTGTCTCGCCCGAACCCCTCCGTGTCAGTACAGCGAGAGCGGGACAACTGCAGCTCAGACCGTTATTAGGCGCGTAAAATTGATCAAAACAGCATTTCGTAATCCCCTGTTTTCTTCTCGAAAACTGGACCAATAAAATTATTTTTTTCAAAAATAATTAGAGGACAGATTTAGCTATGCCCCTATTGTTTTCCTTTTTTTGTTCATATCGGGGATTCTTTTCTGATGAGTGTCTGAAAATGACGTTGAAATTGGGCAATTTTTTCAGTTATTGAAAGCTCATATTTCTTATTTTAATTGAAATATGGAAAAAACGAAACATAGCGGCATAGCTGTGGTAGATACAGATTACACAGTAAAAAAAAATTGGCTCTAAAGCCATTATCCAGGGAGGAAACAGGGGATTACGTTTTTATGGAGAAATGGTGCGCATCGTACCCTCTTAATATGGACCTCCGCAAAGTAACGCCTGATTCTATAAATTACTATAATTTTTATCATGGTCCCTAGTCAGATACACGAATTATTTTTTACGGATTCCAATTTATCACTAAGATATTCGAAGTAGTAAAAAATATATTTTTTTAAAATTCTTACCTCTGTTTACAGCACTGTAATATTCGCAATGGAAGGCATTGGCGTTGTCATGCCAGTTGAAAACGAAATGGCGAAACCTCAGCAGTTCCTCGGCTGCCCAGGAGTACTGAATGTTGCAATGACAATTGTCATCTCTCTCTACGGTCTTGTCGGTTTCTTTGGCTACATCAAATATGGCGACGATGTCAGAGGCAGCGTGACACTTAATTTGCCGCAAGATGAAATGTAAGTTTTAAAAATAAGTTTGCAATAACAAAAGTTATTGCGGTCTAAATCCTGTAGAAAACATGTTCTATTAATTTACTGTTTATATTTTATTAGGATGATTAATTTAAGCATTTGCATCGCGTAACAAATACCCAGGGATCGGAATAGGTAGTGCAATTTCGCGAGACTTCTGTACGTAGGCTTAGTATGGATATAACGTAATCCCGGAATGTTATTTGAAAAGATTTTAAAGTTTTTTGATATGTTTTTGTTGAGTTTTATTTTTGCGTTTTATTTCATAAATCTAGTAATTTATAATTCTGAGCTTACAATATCCAATATCGTATCAAGATAGGGTAAACGTCCATTTCAATAGTTGCCATATTTAATTTTATATGATAAGATTAGATGTGTCGTCTATAATATTGGTCACTAGCATGTCAAATACTGGGACATTTACCTAAAGTGTTTTTTCTTTTTCAGCTTAGCACAATCTGCCAAGATCCTTATGGCTCTTGCCATCCTCTTCACCTACAGCCTTCAGTTCTACGTGCCAATGGATATGATTTGGCGTCGATTAGAAAACAAAGTACATGTCAGATATCATGAATTAACGCAAATCTCTATCCGATGTGGTGCTGTAGTTGGTTCAGGTAACAACAATAATTATTTTCAACATTTATTAAGTATAGTCAGTCGGGGTAAAAAAAGGTTCGTCACATTTCGACCTTAATTCGTTGATATAGAGTCGAAAAGTGACGAACCTTCTGCGACTACACCTACTTCACATTAGGAAAAAAAATTTTATTCTTTATTAAATTTAGGCATCAATTGATGCTCCTATGAGCGTTGAAGAATCTAGCGATTCGGAAAAACCCTGTTGAGAAGAATCGGGCAAGAAATACAACAAGGTGTATTTTTTTCAAAAAGATCTACATTGTTATTAAATTTAAATTACATACAATATTTAATACAACTAATTATTTTTAATAGATACGCTATTTGAGACTAGGGACCGCCAATGCGAATCGGAATTATTTCCAAACGTCCCTGTCCATAATATTATACTCATTATTTTTTTAGTACGCCTTAAATAATAGATGGATACATGCATAAATACATATTAAACACCCATAACTCGAGAACAAAATCCATATGGATCGTCTCGGCTATCCGGTCGTCCGGTCCATCCGATTTTTAACCCCCGACACAAAAAGAGGGGTGTTATAAGTTTGACCGCTATGTGTGTGTGTCTGTCTGTGACATCATAGCTCTTAAACGGGTGCACCGATTTGGATGCGGTTTTCTTTAATAGAAAGCAGGTTTCTTGGCGATAGTTCTTAGATATAAATAAATAAATAAATATCACGGGACAATTCACACCAATTGACCTAGTCCCAAAGTAAGCTAGGCAAAGCTTGTGTTATGGGTACTAGGCAACGGATAAACATACTTATATAGATAGATACATACTTAAGTACATATTAAATACCCAAGACCCGAGAACAAACATTCGTATTTTTCATACAAATATCTGCCACGACACGGGAATCGAACCCGGGACCTCAAGCTTCATAGTCGGGTTCTCTAACCACTAGGCCATCTGGTCGTCTAGATATGTTTCATCAAAATTGGTTTAGCCGTTTCAAAGTTATCAGCTCTTTTGTTAGCTGCGGAAGTGATCTTAGACGCATAATACGAGTGACATAATTGAGTAGGGGGTTTTTAAAATTTTTGATTTATACTTATTATAGTCCCATAATATCTCGTAGCCAGATTTGGTGGGTGGCTTCCAAATGGGAGAAATAATCCCGATTCGAAACGGGAATTCTTAAATCCCATCTCGTAGCCAGGTTTGGTAGCTGGCTTCCAAATCGGATAAATAGTTCCGATTCGAAGCTGGCTACAAAACGGAAATTATTAGGTCGCATATTTATTTATCAGTTCTTTAGTGTAATGGCAAAAATATAATATTATTCATGTGTTGCATAGGTAGCCAGGGGTTATTAATACAGCACTTTATAATTATATTTGAATAACGTATTTTTGAGTTCCTGTAATTGGCTTTGTGTTGCTGTCCATTACTTAAATTGTATTTTTAGCTATTTGGTCCCCCTCAAGAGGCCACCAATGCCACCCGACAATATTTATGGCTTTGACGTGGCGCAAGGCTTTATTCATCAAAAAACCACAAATAAAATTCTTCTAAAAAAAAAACTACGATCTATATTTGAAAAATGAAGCAATAGGAATGAATCTTTACGTTTTGTTTATAAATTAGACTAAGTAATTTGATTATAGTGCCGTAAATAATAAATAACGGAGTATTTTCGGATTCAAAATTAAAGTAAGAGCTCACTTTGGCATTAAAATCTATCGAGCCAAATTTGTTTAATTGTGTTTCGGAAGCAAACGCGAATAAAGGAATACGATCAAGATTATCCTAATATTATTTTTACTTCCATAAAATAGACCAATTTATACAACGTATTTTTAAAAATTTCATTGAACGGCATTGGTGGACTCTTAAATAAATAAACTAGATTTTGCCCGATGTTGCGGGATTTTCGCGCGATTTTAACGCGTGGATTTTCTTTCTATCCTAAGTATAGGTAAGTAAGTACCTACCCTTAATTAATAAGAGGGAAATATACAAAACTTTGAAGTGTTTCGCGGTAATTCCTAAGAATATCATTTAAGAATACGTGGTTGCGCTGCGCTGGCTTGGTTAAGAGATGGGACTAATAAACTTCTAATAAAGCTCCATCCGGACGAATGGAACTGTCATTCATAATCATAACATAGTATTAATTAAGACTGGAGCTTTGTGAAAACATTTAAAATTGGTACGTGTTTGGTGTATAAGTAATCTCAATATGTATAATTACACAATACGTTACAATAATAAAGGACAACGAAGCCTTGAGTGTTGAATCGTCCTTGTGTCCATAGGGACAAATTAACAAAGCTTGTTTACGTATTCACTACCAGGTTTATCAATTAGGCCTTATTTCAAACAATTCCAACAATTTAGGGAAATTCCTTGAGATTATTCTTAGCAACTTCACAAAATTGTTTTTTATTAGAGTCCTGTACCCGAATGAAATGAAATAATAGCGTTGAGGTCACGTACACAACAACATATCATGTACCTAATGACAGCGGGAGTTTGACATTTATTCGTAGCAGACTCAGCAGTGAATTCAGCAGTGAGTGAGTGGTGAGTGAGTGAATACGTTCTCATGCAAGTGAATTGTAAATTCTTAGTGAGAATAATAAATGATCTTTAAACCTAATTCCAAAATTGACTAAAAATTTCTTCAACCTATTTCGTTAAGAGTTATTTAGGAAAATTCATCTAAGTAGTTCAAGCAAAACAGAAAATAAAATATTTTGATATATTTTATTTAAATCAGATAAGCATATTTTTCGCTATTTATAAAATACCGATTGTTTTGTTGCGAATATTACTTATGTTTCAAATTGTTTTATTTCAAAACTAGGTTATAAAAAAACAGAAATTATAATATGCATAATATTGCGTAGGTCACTCATTTCATTCATTCACTACTTTTTTGAAATCAGTCCTTTACGTAGCTGTGTGCGTAATCATTCGCCTCAACTCTCGTGGTGTTACCTATAGTAATGTCCTCCATACTGTCCGTCCATCTGTATGTCACAGGGCTTAGGCAGTCGATTACACGGATATCGATACGACGAAAAAATAAAAATAAGTAATTTATTGCCACAACCAAAGAAAAAAATATACGATGAACATAAAAAAGAAACAGAAAAAAAAACATACAGAAAACACAAGAAAAATGTTTTCGTGGCAATAGGCTCAGGCTCAGCATAACATGCTGCCGGTTGAGATAACCAGCGGCGCTGATTTTCAGCCTGAGAAATGACCCAACTTTACGGTAAAATCCTATTATTGCTACAACAACAAATAATGAAAATATCCCAATAAAAAAGTATAAAATTACACCACACTGCTATTTCTAGCGTATATTTTGACATACCTATAAATTTGTACGGGACCCTCAGTACGCGAGTCCGACTCGCACTTGTCAGGTCTTTGTAAGCTTTAATAATGCCCAGGTTGAGAGCTTATTAGGAAAAAATCTATGTCAATGCCGGCTTTCTTATTGTTCTGAACTTCATAACACGAATAACTTTAATTTCAATGCTAGATGAGAAAACCGCCTATATAATTCCTGTTCCCATGAGAATTTCGGGAAAATATAATGTCACTCCCGAAACTGAGACGAATCTGATGACACATCCACTTTAAAATCCATTGAGCCGTTTAGGCTGCAAGGCGTGCCAAAGAATGACACATACATACATACACACATACTTAGGTACGCTCGAAAAAAATAACCCTCCTTCGACAGTCGGGTGAAAATTGAAATATCAGGTCAGACACAAACGAACTTGTAGTCAATAGCCGCTAAGAAGTAAGTAAATCTTGACACATGGCACAACTATGAAGTTTCTGAACATTTGACAATATTATGACCCATAGGAAAAAATGCTATACCTATGTACTTACTGTTCTGACACACGCAACAAGTACGACTATGTGTAGCATTATTGAAGTGAAACTTCTAATGCGACTTCCAACAAGCGTTGCGTTAAATGCGTTGCGTTAAATACGCAACGCAACGCAAGTTGACGTTTACAAGACGTTCGCATTGTATATATACTAACGGACGTTAAAACTTCGTCAGTGCGATCCAGAAAAATTGCGTGGTTTAGTATGAAAACTTGTAAAAATCAAAATTATTTTAATGGTAGATCGTAGAAAATAGTTATTTGTGCAACAAGAGAGCAAAGTTGTTTTTTACTGCGAGTGCTGATTTTGAATCACGAGTTAGCGAAGGATTCTATAATTGAATCACGAGTGTTTAGCGAGTGATTCTAAGTTAGAATCCTGAGTGAGCGAGTGATTCAAATACACGAGATGCACAAAAACTTTGGTCTCGTGTGACACATACAACTTTTCACCTCAGCAGCGAGATCATAATAAATTATTAAAGGTATATGAACGTCGTCTTTTTGTCTTTGTTGTGGTTTTCAACATTGAGTAAATAAATACTTCATATTATATATATACCTAACAATAGGTACAGTCTCCGAAAAAATGTTTGCATTGTTTAAAAATATCATAAGCTTTTAAATATTTTTCGCGAGACTTTTCAAGTAAGAAACTTACTCTGCATTATGTATTACTCCATTAATTCGTCTGGTGTTCAATTGTTGACTTCGTCACTGGACTCACTCAATTCACTCATATCATATTCAAAAATGTATTAAATAAGTACTTATTACTATTCTAATAATTTCCAAATTGCCTCTGATCGTGTACCAAACTCATAGATATCGAACTCTGTAGCTAGAGAAACAGAAGAAAAGAATTAAAATTTGAATCCCGCTATTTTTTTAAAGATGCGTTCCGATACTACACCCGCTGCGTTCCGATGCTGCATCCGCTGTATTTACCACGATGTTCAAGATTGTTAAAATTATTAATAATTATATAGATACATGTTTAAACTTTGTTTTCAACAACATTTTTACTATTAATTTGATTATATAAAAATATAATCCAATTATTAAAAAAGTACCTACAATAATTTAATTTAAAACCTTAACAGACGAATTACAATTTTAAGGTTAAGAACTTATTATGAGTATCTGAACGTTCAATCGTTCGTTTATTTTTAGGTCTACTAGGATAGAATTTGAAATCGAAATTCGAATCGATTTGATCTTATCTCTCGCTCTTTTCGTATCGAAATGAAAGTGACAGATCAAACTGAAGTTCAAATCTTTCGAATTCAGTAAGCAGACCCATCATTGTCTTTCATTGTCATTGTTTTCAAAATCGGATTTTGCTCACTGTTTCTAGTAGCAAAACCTGCCTGTTTGAGGTGCTGAGGTGAAAAAGTATTTTAAACGTATTTAGTAAAAAAAAGTATTGAATATCTTTGAGAATTACGAAAAATCAAGAAAAAATATTGTAAATAGCGTGCGCACGAGGAGCAACGCCATCTAGCGACGAGTTATGTAACTTGTTTCGCACTGCAGTTGGTTTCTTGCTAGCCGCTTCTTTGCTTTGGCTTATTGCAATAAGGTTCATATTGATGTATTAGTGCCTTTTTCATTTCCACATTACGAAGTTTCACTTCTTCCGCGCGGAGGAACTGCACGCACTATCTTTTTCTTGGATGGTTGACATTGTCAATATTCAGAAACTTCATAGTTGTGCAATGTATCAGGATTTACTTCTTAGCAGCCGTTGACTATTTAGCCTACGATACTGTAGGTAGTCCGAGAACGCGCAACGAATTAAATACTTATGCTAAATGCGTTGGTTGGCCGCTCGCAGCGAATCCATTGTGCGCCCGCGGCGAAAACGACGCGCGTTAGCTCCGCTTCTCTTACGTTCGCAAATCCCCAGTGTGATATGTGATATGGCTCTTTAGTGATGTTTGTAACTTTCAACGGATTATTATTAGTTTTACACACACGAAAATGTTCTCATTTGTAATATTAGTTAGGAGGAGGATTAATTTTATATCGATTATCTTGTTTTCAGTCGCCCTAGCCGCAGCCTTCCCGAACTTGGAGCTATTCATCAGCCTTTGCGGGGCCATCTTCCTCTCCAGCCTCGGCCTTCTCACTCCTGCCATCGTCGACACTGTCCACAACTGGGACCGAGGACTTGGCAGATTTAACTGGATCCTCTGGAAGAACATTTTCATTGCCATTCTTTCACTCGTAGCCTTGTTCGCCGGTTCATACGTCTCCATCAGCAATATGATCTCTAAATACGGAACGAGTACAATACCTATGAATGCGACTGTACTGCCAACTAGTTTTAATGAAACTTTTTAGGGCTGTTATTACCTACTTCTTATTGAATTTTTGTTTTTTGCGCATATCAAGGACTTTATAACCTTTTGCAGTAGTCTATTGCTCTGCTCAAGGACATGCTTTAGAAAAGTGATGATCCGTCGAAATGTATAGTGAATAAAATATTATTTTCCTTTTCACAACTCCCTACTTAGCTAGCCAAACTGATGTCGCAGTTATCCACAAATTCTGTTTCTATTTCATGTTTGAGATCTGTAGTAGATAATCAAGGTCATAATATTTCCAAGAGGTCAAAAATACCTATACAATTTTATGCTACTAACCATGAGGTCGCTGTATTTGACGAGATGGTTCTATTGATATTTAAGACCTCGACTCTGTACCTACTATGCGCTTGGGGCTAGCATACTGTCTTTTCGCTAATCTATGAGCTATTAATTTATCACCTGGTTGATTTTTTATATTGATATCATTTGTGGATGCATCTGATTCATCACTGACTTGGTAGAGAGATTACTTGAGCCGATCGCTCGTAGGCACTATACGAAGTCAGGTGTTCTGGCAATGGTCACGTCAACGCATCTGCACCTGCACCTGTACACCTGAGACCTTCCTATTGCAGGTGTCCATGGGCGGTGGTCTTGCTTCCCATGAGGATGAAGTAACTGCATGCTCTTTTCCTCCCTCCTATATACTTTACAAAAAAAACTCACGATCAATGTCAAGTCAACTGATTTCATATAATGCCCGCAAGCGAACACTCAAGAATCACACTCGTAAAAAAGGAGATGTGCTGTACATTAAGTACTTGTAAGAGTGATATTATTATTTGTAAGAAAACGTACAATGTTTACGTTAATTATTAAGTAAACGTTATTATTACTCGCGGACTTAAACACGACCGTTTGTTTTAAATAAATACCGCAACGTTTTGACCACATTGGAGCGGCTGTAGTTATACTCGATATCATTTTCAATTTACTCGCGACCACGGTCACTGTAATGTGGTCGAAACTTAAAAACTTGACTGAAAAAGTTTAAAGCAATAATTATTAAGTACTTTGAGATTAGAAACTCACGTACGACAAAGGTTTTACGTTAATTTTTATGTTTATAATAGCTGAATTAGCAAATTAAATAGTTAAATGAAATGACCTCTGCATAATAATGAAATAATTAATCTTGTCTTGATAAAGGATGAAATAATTTAATAATCAGAGTGATGTTTTTACTGAAAGTTTACATGCTTAAACCACAGAAATTCCTTTAGTTGATAATAATAATTATAATGACAACTCAATGCTATTAATACGACTTTTGTAATACTCTTCATTGGTTTTCTTTCTTTTGTCCGAACTTTATATGCCATTATGTATCGTTTTCGATATTTTTTTTGCCAGTTTTTGTGTCCCTCTGTTAGACACAGGCTTCTCATTCCTTGCGTATCAAACATGAGCTCGCACCATCCAAGTGATAGCAATCTAGGTTTTCCTCTATCTACTCTTCGTTCTGCATCTATTACGACAGTAATAATAATAATCAATAATAATACGATAAAATAATGACAAAATAAATAATTTTCAATTGTTATAAAGAAAATTGTTTCTGAAACATTGTTTTCTTCAGAATAGTTATTAAAGTAACCTAGCCTACCGTCCGTGTTCTATAAAATGTATTTTTTAAGATATCACAAAAACAGCACTCTTGTACATATTTTATGTCATTGTCATTTTGTTTTTGTTGTCATAGCAATATTTTGTTGACTGCGTATCTTTATTCTTTGTACAATCCATGCCTACTTGTTAATTCGTGGTTTATAGTCTATAGTCTGAAATAATATAGTTAGTAATAACTCAAGAAGTTAAAGGTTACACGCAAAATAACTAAACGCTTCAAAAACTTGAACTTCTCACCATTATTGTGCATTACCGTGGTCGCTGTAATTGTTTTTTTAAGTACCTACATAAACATTATTTGAATTTAATTAGGGTTCCACTTCTAATGTAAAAAGCAGTTTACAGTAGGTATAGGTATGTTAATCCAACTTGGATCAGATGCTTACACTATTTCGACGCGTATCCTATCTATATGTATATTTAAAGATATCCGTGGGTTCTGGAAGCATACCAATAAATTAAACATCAGACCTGGTCTACCTATGAGCATTTCCGGCGTTAGTGAGCCAAAAGAGATTGCAAATCTTTTTAAACATCATTTCGTGGTTTCTTCGCCCTCACTTACCTGCCTGATGAGTTCGATGCTGAAACTAGTTTGAGTGTAATGTTTACTGCTGAGGAGATTGCTAAAAAAATTTCAAATATGTCCAGAGGCAAGTCCCCAGGCCATGACGGTCTCAGCATCGAACATCTTCAATATGCAGGCCCGTATCTGTCACGCGTTTTGGCTGTGCTGTTTATTCTTTGTATAGGACACTCGTATTTGCCACAGGGGCCAATGAAAACGGTGATAGCCGATTGTCAAGGATAAGACGGGTGACATAGCGGACAAAGGTAACTACAAGCCTATCTCGTTAGCCACTGTCATCGCTAAGGTAGTTGACGGTATGCTCAATGTACACCTTAGCAGGCATATACAAATGCATGATAATCAGTTTAGCTTTAGACCAAGACTATCAACAGAGAGTACTATTGTGTGTCTGAAGCATGCCGTCAAATATTACACTGAGTGTAATACGCCAGTTGTACTGCTTTCTCGATCTTTCAAAGCTTTTGATCTGGTTTCGTTTCGCAAGGGGGGTTAACCTCGCCAACGCTCTTCAACCTGTACGTAAATGAACTGATTGAGGAGCTCAGCAGTCATCATGTGGGGTGTCACGTCGATGGGGTTTGTTTTAATATCGTAAGTTACGCGGACGACATGGTGCTGCTAGTGCCTCGGTAGTCGGTCGGTGGTCTAAGAGAGTTTGTAAGTATTTGTGAAAACTTTGCACTGACTCATGGTCTTAAATACAATGCAAAGAGAGCGAACTCATGGTGTTCAAATCGGGAACGATGTCCGGCAACTGCCACCGGTGAGGTAAAGCGGCGTGCCCTTGATACAAATGCGATAGTTTTAGTACCTTGGCCATATGGTCACTGAGGACTTAAAAGACGATGAAGATGTTGAATGGAAGCGGAAAGCGTTGTCGATTAGGGCGAACATGATAGCTCGCAGGCCGCTCTTGTGAGGTGAAAGTAACTCTGTTTCGTGCTTTTTGCACCACTTTCTACATGAGCACGCGTGTATAATAATACCCTCAGGGCGCTGTTGCAGCTGCCTCTCTAATGCAGCGCATCGGGTATGTTCTGTTTGGCGCGACTGGATGACTTTCATGCCATCTTGCGCAAACGCGCTGCTACGGCTTGGGCTAGTGGCTACAGCCTAATCAGTGTGATTGCCGACAGGATGGTCGGTCCTTTTATGAGGCACTAGATGTAACTCCCCGCACCAGTGCCACATAATAGGAGAATGTTTTAAATGTTTTGTTGTTGTCTTATTCCTTTCTATTTATTAATTAATGGATTATTTTTTGTTTCCCATTGATTGAACCCTATCTCACCCGATAAAAGGTGCAGATGAGAGGCCAAATGTGTAAAAAGGTGTAATGTTTTTTTTTCGACTATCAATAATTTTGAATGAAACACGAATTTCCACAAACATAAAATGTTATTAGATTTTTTTGTCAGTGTCCAAATTACTTATTTGTTAGCCTGTTTGACTGTTGTCTTAAAAGTATCTTTAGCTTAAAACCTTTACTTGGCGCCATGGATCGGTAATTTGGGTTCTTTAAAACATGATATATTTTTGAGATTTAGATATTTCTTGACCGTCGCAAATACTGTAAGAAATAATTAGGTTGTGATTGTGTTTAATTATTAGGTTTTAGTTATGTACTAATTATTATGTAAGTATAGTTATGTTTAAATAATTTTACTGCAGCAAAAAGACAATTTTGAACAAAACGTTTAACGTTATAGATAGATGATAAGTCTTTGTTACTGACAATAAACTCGAACTCGATACTGACGCATTAGTTTGAACAGTGTTCGTTCTAAAAGAACAAGATAACCTTAATAATTATTTCAAATATTTTTTTACTTATTACTTACAAATAAGATTAAAAATGTGATATAAAATAATTTATCTTTTTTAAATAAATTATCATAAAAACTAATAAAGTAATGGAATTTTACATGATCGTTTTGTTTCCTAACTCTAGGCTGCGGCTCCACTGAGGCGGAGACGAGAAGAGCGGAGAGGAGACGTGTAGGGGTCGACCAATCATATCAGTTCCATTGAAGCGGTGTGGAGACGAGATGTGGATTTCAACTGATATGATTGGTCGACCCCTACACGTCTCCTCTCCGCTCCTCTCGTCTCCGCCTCAGTGGAGCCGCAGCCTATAGGGCCTACCGTATTTTTGGCGCATTTATTGCATGCATTTAATCTCGTGCTGTATCATTACAAGTAAAGCTATAGTCTTGAAATTCAGGTGTAAGATATTTGAGGATTCACTATAATGACAATGTTTATCGAAACACGATTACTTATAGTTCGCTCGATAGAAAAAAATCCAAAGTCTTCTCTAAATTAAAAAAACTAAAAAACACGCTTTAAAAAATAAAAAATAAATTTTAATAAATTTCAATTCACTATTCTTATAGTGCAGTAAAAAATCTTAATAAGCAATTATTATATTGTTATATCCAGATCAAAATTTGTAAGCAATTCTAAATATTGATAAAATAAATAATAATAGTTTAAAATATTTTATTGTAAAAAAGCGTGGGGTGCATGGTGTCAATTGTCAAGGATTATCATTTTGATAACATCTTAAAAAGCACCCCACGCTTTTTTTACAATAAAATATTTTAAACTATTATTATTTATTTTATCAATATTTAGAATTGCTTACAAATTTTGATCTGGATATAACAATATAATAATTGCTTATTAAGATTTTTTACTGCACTATAAGAATAGTGAATTGAAATTTATTAAAATTTATTTTTTATTTTTTAAAGCGTGTTTTTTAGTTTTTTTAAACTATTATTTATTTTCTATTTTTTAGTTGCATTTGTTTTCTTTCTAACTTTACCCCCCTCACCTACAACCCCCAAACCCCCTAAACCCAACCCCCCAACATCCCCCACCCCATTTCCCCAAACCCCTCCCCAAACCCCACACCCTTACCCCCAATCTCCTAAACCCCCCTTACCCCCTCCTCATTTTACAAACCCCCGAACCACCTAAACCCAACCCCCATAACACCGAACCCCCCAAACCCCCGGAACCCCCCCTAACCCCCTCCTCTTCCTCCCAACCCCTCCCACACCCCACCCCGCCACCTACCGCCCCCCCTTCCAGTTCCATCATCAAACCCTTGTTACCATCTAGGCCTCTTACCCCCTCCCCATTTCCCACATCCCCCAAAATCACTTACCCCCGAACCCCCCAACACCCCCACCCTATTTCCCGTAAACCCCCCCCCTATCCCCTAACCCCAACCGCCACACCCTAACCCCCAACCCTCTAAACCCCCGACCCCCTTAACCCATACCCCATTCCCCCCCACCCCGCCACCTACCCCCCTTCCAGCTCCATCATCAGACCCTTGTTACCATCTAGGACCAAAGTACTGGTCAAAACGAATCAAACGAGCCCAAACTCGATGGGGTTGTTTCGTTTTATTGTGGAGTGCCTTTGGCCATCTTCCAGCTCCATCATCAGACCCTGGTTACCATATGGGATCAAAGTGCTCGTCAAGACGAATCAAACGAGCCCAAACTCGATGGGGTTGTGTCGTTTTATTGTGGAGTGCCTTTGGCCATCTTCCAGCTCCATCACCAGACCCTGGTTACCATATGGGATCAAAGTGCTCGTCAAGACGAATCAAACGAGCCCAAACTCGATGGGGTTGTGTTGTTTTATTACATAGTTCCTATGGCCACCATCCAGCTCCATCATCAGATCAGCTCCATGTTACAATAATATTGCATTGTCATCCAATTTACACATATGTGCAAAATTTCAGCTCAATCGGAAACCGGGAAGTGGGTCAAAATCGCGCCCTAAGAAGTCGGTTACAAACAAACATACAAACATACAAACATACATACAAACATACAGGTGAAGCTAAAAATATAAAGCGTGTAATAAAGCGTGTAAAAATAAAATAAATTCGTAATACGACGATAATACTCCACGGCAGGTCATGACTTTTTGAATGTTAATAAAACAAGATTTCCGTGACGCCGAGTGTAGTACCTACAGACACACAGATCACACACAGATACTTGTTGCTTGACGCATTATGTAGGCCGTTTATTTAACAGGACAGGACTACATTTAAATGTGCCATCTGCATCCAATGCATTCCCGCCGCCTTCACCAGGTCATCGCTCCATCTTGTTAGAGGAAAACCTACACTGCGTCTTCCGGTCCGCGGACGCCACTCGAGAACCTTTCGGCCCCATGGGCCGTCAGCTCTACGAGCGATGTGCCCTGCCCACTGCCACTTAAGTCTAGCGATTATTCGAGCTATGTACTGACTTTAGTTCTCGCGCGTTAGTTTATTTTTTATGTGGTTGTGAAGTAGTGACACCTCTAGATTTTTTCGCAAAATGGACCATACAATACATTTGCCTACTACTTGCCTAAATATGAAAATTTTCCAGGCGGTACTTCCTGTTGTTGTAGCTTAGCAACAGTTGTGTTGATTGTCTTTGTCACTTAACTAAACAGAAAATATAAAGTCGTTTCGTAAATATAATTATTTTATTCTTAGACTGATAATACGTTTCATTAACGCTAAACGCTCTCTGCTATATCAGGTTATGGACTGTTAGTTATTAAAATGGAATCTATTTCTGCAAAAGTGCAGATCGGTCTGCTAGAAGGAAAAAATAATTGGGACACATGGAGGTACAAAGTTTCTATTTTATTACGTGGCACAGAACGTGCAATGGAGGTAATAGATGGAAAATATACCAAGCCCGTGTTGCTAGAAGGCGCAGGTGACGCACAAATTTCTGCATATGACTCGGCCTTAGCGAAATTCATGAAGGCAGAAAGCAGCGCTCTGTTGATCCTTACCACCAATATGAACGACGAAACCTTAAAGAAAGTGATGAGATTCAACACACCTCGAGAAGTTTGGCAGGAACTACACCGGCTGTTCGACGGCAGTTGTGAAGATGAGTCCTATGATTTATGCATGAAATTCTTTGGAGCTAAACGAGATCCATCAGATGACGTAGCAAGTCACATGTCGAAACTGAAGAATATCTGGAACGATTTAAATATCGAAATTGTTAAAGATAAATCTAACGAGTTACCGGAATTGCTACTTGTTTGTAAAATCTTAGATACACTCGGTGAAGAATATTTTGCATTCCGCAGCAGTTGGCTTTTAATGTCGAAAACTGAGAGGACTGTAGAGAACCTGACTACTCATCTATGTGCTTACGAGAGAGCTTTGTCGAATAAAAGGTTACCTGATCAGGAAGTTTTATCAGCAAGCACTTCTAATAAGCATAAGAAGTGGAAGGATAAGAAATTGAAGTGCAATTATTGTCATGAGGTAGGACACCGTGTAAGAGATTGTGCAAAATGGATCCAAGACGGAAAACCACCCAAGAATACCACTTCAAAATTCTCTCATCCTACAAATCAAGGAGCAAACATGTTATTGATGTCACTTAATACACAAACATTTGCGATTGAATGTGACAAAGAAAACTGGTTCATTGATAACGGAGCGACAAGCCATATCACAAACAGAAATGATCTATTCATGACATTCAAACCTTTTGATGTTACCCACCAAGTAACTACAGCCGATGCAAACACCATATGTGCTAAAGGAAAAGGATCTATCATCATTAAGTCGAACACGAATACGATTACTCTACAAGATGTGTGGTACGTTCCAGAGATCAAGAAAAACTTATTTTCAGTACTAGCGGCACACGATAGCAATCCAAATATACTGTTTACATCCAGGACAGACATGTGTGAGATGAGCATCAACGGCAATATTTGCTTAATTGGAAAGCGGTGTCGCGGAGGCGGTCTGTACAAGTTAGATGTTCAGAATGTACAACCAGCTCAACCAATCGAAGTATGCCTGTCTACAGCCACTTTACAACTGTACCATGAAATAAATAAATATAAATAAAATAAATAAATATCACGGGACAATTCACACCAATTGACCTAGTCCCAAAGTAAGCTAGGAAAGCTTGTG
Source organism: Archips crataeganus (assembly GCA_947859365.1). Taxonomy (NCBI): domain Eukaryota; kingdom Metazoa; phylum Arthropoda; class Insecta; order Lepidoptera; family Tortricidae; genus Archips; species Archips crataeganus. The sequence continues at coordinate 20,443,691 of OX402050.1, forward strand.
TTATGGGTACTAGGCAACGGATAAACATATTTATATAGATAGATACATACTTAAATACATATTAAACACCCAAGACCCGAGAACAAACATTCGTATTTTTCATACAAATATCTGCCCCGACACGGGAATCGAACCCGGGACCTCAAGCTTCATAGTCAGGTTCTCTAACCACTAGGCCATCTGGTCGTCAAAATGAAAGACTTGGACATCAGAATAAGAGGCATGCCAAGGCAGTTATCAAGAGAGAGTTAGATATCGATCTACCTTTGGATAAAGATACGTGTGAAGGCTGCGTTTATGGGAAAGCTCACAGATTAAAGTTCAGTACGAGAACGAGAGCAGCCGAACCCGGAGAATTAATCCACACTGACGTCTGTGGACCATTTAAACAAAGTTTTACCCAGTTTAAATATTATGTACTTTTTAAAGACGACTACTCTAGCTATCGAATGGTTTATTTCATGCGCAATAAGAGTGAAGTTAAAGACAAACTTGAAATTATGATTCAGTCGGTCAAAACTCAAGGCCATACAATTAAAACTATTCTGAGCGATAACGGAGGAGAGTTCGACAACACAAGTGTCAAACATATTTTAGATAAACATGGTATCAAGCAAAGGTTGGTTATGCCTTATACCCCACAGCAAAATGGGTGTAGTGAGCGCGAAAATCGAACTCTTGTCGAGACTGGAAGATCACTTATGTACGCGCACGAGCCACTTCCACAAGAACTATGGGCTGAAATGATAAACACATCGGCCTATATACTAAATCGAACAGGTGCATCAAGAGTAGAATGCAAGAGCCCTTTCGAAGTCTGGTTTGGAAAAAAGCCGAACATAAAACATCTCAGAATAATAGGGAGCAGATGTTTTGTTCACATTCCGAAACAAAAACGAAAAAAAATGGACAAGAAAGCCATTAAAGGCTATCTTATCGGATATGATGAAGACGGCTACAGAGATTGGATTACTGACGGCAAGAAAAATCGTCTTGTTCGGTCGAGAGATGTCATTTTCGATGAATCGCCTCTATCATCAGAAGATGCAAAGACTGAGACAGGTAATGAAAACGCGATAAATGAATTTCAACTGAAAGTGTCACAGGATTGCAATACTTCTAGAGATGAAGTCATAGTGGAACGTACAATTGAAGATGATATACATTCAACAGAGCCAGTGGAACTTACAAATGACGACATAGAATCTATTGAGCCAGAGAGAGAAGCTCAAGAGGAAACTGATAATGTCTATGATCCGTTGCCAGTAGAACCAAGAGAATCGCTTGAATTAGAGAGAGAAGATTGTGATGAAGATTACAATATCAGAGATGACGAGTTTCATGACAGTATCGACCAAAGTCAAGAGCAGAAATATAATCTGCGTGATCGATCTTCACTCAAAAGACATGAAAAATTCAACGATTATGTAACATCATTAAACCATGTATTATGCGAAGAACCCGTAACTTTTAAACAGGCTATTAACAGCAACAATAAAGAAAAGTGGTTGTCTGCAATGAAGGCAGAACTATCATCTTTAAAGGAGCATGATACTTGGACTCTTCAAAATTTACTAGCCAATAAGAAATGCATACCTTGCAAGTGGGTATTCAAGCTGAAAAGGAACAGTGATGGCATGATCGAACGCTACAAGGCACGCTTAGTGGCGAAGGGATTTCGACAGCGAGAAGGCATCGATTATCAAGAGACATTTAGCCCAGTAGCAAGAATGGCTACTATTCGTTCCCTTTTAAGCGTTGCTGCATCAGAAAATCTTTACCTTGTACAGTTTGATGTAACGACAGCATTCATATACGGAAAAATAACTGAAGAGATATATATGAAACAACCCGAAGGCTTTGAAGATGGCACAGAGAGAGTTTGTCGCCTTAATCGAAGTCTTTACGGATTGAAACAAGCACCAAGATGTTGGAATCACTGTTTTCATGAAATTCTAATAGAACTAGGATTTAAACAAAGTTGTGCAGATACATGTCTGTACATAAAGAGACAAGGAGACAAGAAACTCTTATTATCACTTTATGTCGATGACGGTCTCATAGCTGCAACTGATCAAAAGATGGCAGAAGAATTTCTTAATGATCTTAAACAAAGAATAAATATAACTACGAAATCAGCTTCATTCTATCTGGGTATGGAGATTTCGAAATGTGATGGTTCAATCATACTGAAACAAGAAGCATATACTAAGAAAGTATTAGAAAGATTTGGAATGATGAATTGTAACCCAATTTCAACCCCTATAGAAAAAGAAACTGTTGAAACAGGGAAAGCTGATGACGATGCTCACTTTCCATATCGAGAAGCAGTTGGAGCATTGGCCTATCTAATGGTTGCGACTCGCCCTGATATTGCTTATGCAGTAGGTATAGTGTCACGAAAGCTCGAAGCACCTACCAAAGCAGATTGGCTTAAAGTAAAAAGGATTATGCGATACCTAAAAGGCACAATGTCGTATGGTATAAAATATTATTCCAAAGCAAGAAAGGATTTAGATGCTTTTAGTGATGCTGATCACGGAGGAGATCTCAGCACAGGACGCTCTACAACCGGAGTATTGTGTCGTTACGCAGGAGGAGCGATATCGTGGATAAGCCAACGACAGGCTTCCGTATCTATTTCAACAACAGAAGCAGAGCTAGTCGCCGCAAGCGAAGCTGCGAGAGAAATGGTGTGGCTTACAAGGCTATTCAAAGAATTGACCACGCTCAGCTCAGTACCAAATCTAAGCGTCGACAATGAAGCTGCAGTGAAGTTAGCTCACAACCCTGAGTTTCATAAGAGAACCAAACATATTCGTTTGAGGCACTTCTTTGTGCGTGAGCAAGTTGCAGATAATGTACTAGAAGTTAGAAAAGTGAGTTCATCTGAACAAATCGCGGATATTCTCACGAAACCACTTCCAAGGATAACATTCACGCATCTCACAGGAGAGCTTGGCTTAGTTAACTGAGGGAAAGTGTTGTTGTAGCTTAGCAACAGTTGTGTTGATTGTCTTTGTCACTTAACTAAACAGAAAATTTAAAGTCGTTTCGTAAATATAATTTTTTTATTCTTAGACTGATAATACGTTTCATTAACGCTAAACGCTCTCTGCTATATCACTTCCTACCAAAAATCAGCAAAATGTGTGGCCAAGCAATGTATTCAATCGTTGTTTTTCTATGTATTATACAAACTCTTCGGTTATGTTTGAGTTTTCTTATCAGCAGGGAGCGTAACTTTGGTGCCTATGACAGACGTATGACGTCAAGCTACATACAGAGTGTTTTTGTCCATACCTCTCTAGTTTACTAATATAGGTATAATCAATGTCAGATACCTATCTTCTTCGTTGTCGTTTCACTCTTGGCAGAGTGGTCGTGATCACGTTGAGGCGTCCATATCAGTAGAGGCGGAAACAGCTCTCCGCACGATCTCCCGCCACCTCTCCCTGTTGGCGGACTGTCTAGCGCAATCAGATACGCAGCTCCTTAATGCGGATTTCACTTGGTCAGTCCAGCGCATAGGTGACCTGCCACGCGATCTAGTGCCTTCCACTTTTCCCTGTACGACCAATCGTTCTATAGAGTTCTTGTCTCGTCTAGAGACGTGACCAAAGTACTGCAGTATGCGTGACTGTACTACCTATACCGTAGATACCTATACCGTAATCAATTTTCATAGATGGTTTTGGGTTTTGCAATAGCCAGAAGTTTTACTCAAAAACCTATGTTTAAAGTCATTGCCACCAAAATAAATTGATTTGCAGAAAGGTTGACTTTAAACAGTATTTGCTCCAGGTGCGGTTATGAGGATTATGAGATTCGAGAGTTATATTGCCCTTGATGCACACGTGCAATGTATTTATGTAAATCAAAAATAAGATACGATCTTATGTTTCAATTCATCTCTAATGTTTTCATACTTCGTCATTGAACGAAAGATTCGTTGTGTTGTTTCATTTACTTGGGATTTTTTATTTTTTTATTTTAGATTACCCAATAAAATATTTTATTCACATCCTATTTTTAATTTTACATCGCCACTAAATGATGAAAAATCATTGGCAGTGTTGCAATTTTATTTTAAAAACATCCTATATGCGACTTCACGTCATAATGACGTCACCCGCACCAAAGTTACGCTCCCTGCTTATCAGTTTGTCGTATTTAAGAGTAAAATGCTAAGGACAACTTAATGCCATCGTGATTATTAAAAGGCCAAAGTTAATTTTGGCTTAAGAACCAAAACGACCCAGTGACAAAGCAATCCAAAGCAACCTTAAGGTACGTTGACGTATTTTCTACATGAAATATACCGGGTCACGATTCAGTAGGATAGGAACTGACCCCAGGCAATTTTATTATGCTTTGGACTTAAATAGCTTATATAGATGCATTCTATGTATATACTTCATCTTCAATGATTTGAGCACTCTGTGCTTGATTGAAAACAGTAAAAAAATAAAAAACAATTTTAAAAATACTTATAATATTTATTGACTGAAATAGAAAATGATGAATTGATAACCGGTCACCACAAAGGTGCACGTAAATCCAAAAATAAGAATGACCTCTAACTGGGACTTAAACTCTCATGTTATCACGAATCCATTTTCTAAACGTGTACACGTTGGTGTACAGGGTAGGCACCGACGATCCACAGGTTGTCCCTGATGCCTTGCCGCTGACGATACCGACGATATAGTAATTTCCTTCGTGCTCCGCCATGATGGGGCCACCGGAGTCGCCTTGGCAGGTGTCTTGTCCATTGCCACTGACCGCGCAGATGTGACTTTTAGTCAAGTCGTTGTAGTGTCTCTGGCACTGACTGTGACCTACCAGTTTTACTTGGCCTGTCAGCTTGATAGGCGACGATTGGCGACCAGTCCCAATGGCGCCCCAACCAGCGATGGATAAAGGAGCTCCGTTATTTTTAGGAACGTCGATATTGAAAGACGGTAGACAGATGGGACGAATGTACTCTGAAAGAAGAAAAGAGATTAGTTTTAGAAGGACGCGTGGTAACTTATACGAAAGTTAATACTAAACTTGTTCTATTTTAGTTTGATCCAAGAGACAACATACCTACTTTGAATTGATAAAGGTGCCGTGTACTTACTTTTAAAAAGAAAAAAAAAAAACTTCTTTAAAAAAAAATCTACGGTGGAAAATGTACTGAACTAAGATAGGATAGATCACTACTTTTACCAGATCAATAAAAATTATCGACTTGAAATCAGTTGAATGTCTGCATGATCTACCGACTACCTTTGTGACCTTATTACATCTTACAAGTCTGTATCTTTATAAATAGGTATAAGTACAAGTACAAGTTAACAGAATTCATTGAAATTTCGACATAAAATAGCATTAGTTTAGTGGTATCATTTTCAAATTTACCTGTGTAAGGAGCCGATCCTCTGAGCCGCATTAGAGCAATATCGTTGGCAAGTAAGTTGGGTTCAAAGTCTTTGTGCTTGATGATCTTCTCAGGATGCATCACCACGTTCTTGACACAAGTATTGCCGACACAATCGGTTGGGTAAGTGTTCGTATTGTACTCAGCGAGGAAGATGCTAATACTGTAAATGATAATGTTGTAAGTTATTCAAGTCCTAATTATTTAGTTCATGCGGACAATAATACCGGTCTTGAATAAAAAATAAAAAACAAAAATCATTTAATTCAGACCACAAAGAATACATAGTTTTGTTAGTATACATTTACTTTCTATAAATACCTAAATAGACAACAATATAAATAAAATAAATAAATAAATATCACGGGACAATTCACACCAATTGACCTAGTTCCAAGCAAAGCAAAGCTTTATAGTACTACGGATACTAGACAACGGATAAATATACTTATATAGATAAATACATTCTTGAATATATATTAAATACCCGAGACTCGAGGGCAAACATTCGTATTTTTCGTACAAATATCTGCCCCGACGCGGGGATCGAACCCGGAATCTTAAGCTTTGCAGTCACGTTCTCTAACCACTAGGCCATTTGGTCATATTTTACACCTCATTATAAGCTGTATTGCTGAGCCGTGGTTGCCTAGTGAATTGACCTACATAATGGCCTCTTTAGCAGAGTCTCGTGGATTCGAGTCCGGGGTCGCACCTCTATATTCGCACCTTTATATTTTTTCGGATTTTGATTTTATGTATGAAATTACATTTTAAATTTACCATGACCTCCAAAGCAATTAAATGGTGTCTGTAAAATTCCTAATTTGAACTGGGCCCGCCCGAACGCTCTCATTCTGAAAAGAGGCCTGTGCCCCGCAGTGGGACGTACATTGACTGGGATGATGATTAGCTGTATGGGTTGCGGAAACATGGCTTTGCTGTTGGTATGGCTTTGTGCAAGGTTTCTCCGAATTCTTAGCACCCACTTACTCTCTAATTGTGCGAAAGAGTGTGCAGCGGTGTCCTGGCTGGCATTGGTGGTGGTATACGTTATTAATTATTAAACTTACTCGTTGTATGATTGGATTTTGGGATCAACGCAGTGAGCAGCAGTTAAAACGAAGCGTGGACTGATCAGGGAACCACCACACTGAACAACACTGGTTTGGAACATTTCCCTGACCTTCATGTTCAGATGCACGAGCCACGGGTACTGACGAAGACCGGCTCTTTTTCCAGCTGTAATTTTATTTTTAGTTTCTTAGTCTGTTTTGCATAAGACTTAAGTTAATAGAGTCGAAAGAACCTTTTCACTATTAAAGATAACTATGTTAAGTAATATTATTTAGACTTCAAAAAATAAGACAATGAGTGATTATGGGTGAGCAAATTTTTATCACTGAAGTACACTTACGAGCATAATTGAATAACTGCTTAATTTACACACCTAAGTGAGTCGTTGTTTTTGTTCGTCAGTGTATTTATGACTATTTTAAAATTATCAATACCTGTGATATATCCATCGGGAGGAACATCGGAAGCGTTTTCTTTCACATGTTTTGCACTGAATCCAGTAAACTGTGAAGTAGAGTCATCTGCAAATCCCAATCGATCAAATATGTCGTTGACATCATCATATATACTGCCAACACTTTCAAAAATGTCGCCTATGTCATTAATCCAGCCCGGTGGTCCATGGCCATTCCCATCTTCGTAGTTATTGTCCTCGTCACTGTTAGAGAGGTCGTTATCACCATCATCAATCCCATTGGATCCATCGTCCACATTATTGTCTCCATCATCGACACCATTGGATCCATTATCCGCACTGTTTTCGTCATCATCGACATCGTTATTGTTGTCTCCGTCATCGTTTTCATTGTTCCCATCATCGGTATTGTCTTCCTCGCTACCTGTTACGTTTTATTAAAATGTATAAAACTACACAATAAAATAAGACAAAAAAAATTAGAATTTAATTTTTATGATTTTGAAATACCTTCATTGTCTTCGTTGGCGCCGGCGTGTCTTCCGCAACATCCTGACTGAGGTTCGGGAAGTATGCCACTCAAAGCAGAGCACTTGCCAGTTGCGAAGCCGATATGGTTGCCACTGAATTGATTCCAATTCTTATTGTGGGTAGATCTCGAAAGACCTACTTCCAATACTGCGGCTAGCACAACGGCTACCAAAAAGATGGTAAGTTTGGTCATCATGGAACAGATATTAAAGGTATAAGTCCCTAGGACTAGTCCTGAGCTCCCCTAAAGGAGTTCTACATGAACTGTGCCAATTGGTTTTACAACTGGGTTTATATAGTGCTTGTGTGAATGCACCATAAGGAAGTTTCACTTGATATTTCAATTGTTTTAATAGGCTAAGGAAACATGTTTTCCGACCAAAAACCAGCTGGTGCTAAAATTAGGCCAAGTCTCACAGCCCTTTTATTTTATTAGTTTTTGCTTTCTTCTTTGTTAAGGTTTATTGAGTGTACCTTAGCTTAACATATCCCAAAACTTAACGATAACCTGGTACTGGGCAAGGGGTCAAGTTATACCAGTTCTAAAAAGTAGAAAAAAGCCACATCACTTAGGCGATAATATAGGTAGAGTCATCTTCATTCTAATCTACGGATTGGTTTAGGTTAGGTTAGGTTTAGGGGCTGTTTCAACACCCATTGATTAATTTTAACTGACGGATAAATGTGATGCCGTCTCCGTCTATTCGAACAAAATAAACAAAGACGGCATCACATTTATCCGTCAAATAAATTTGATCAATGGATGGTGAAACAGGGGGTATTTTATAATAATTCTGCAAAATACAGAATTCCCAAGAAAATTGCATTATATCAAATGACCACTATGTATTTTGTCCATTATTATTTTTGTACTTTATGTATTTTGATACGTACCCACTGAAATTACATAAAATTAGTCTCGCCTATATACGAAATGACATCCTATCTTCGGCTTCTTGGATCGAAATTCCGGTGTCTTTTGCAAACCGTCACTCCACCTCGCTAGAGGGCGCTTGTCGCGACACGGTTTTAATTAACCCTAAATAAGGCCCCATTTATGGAGCATACTACCACAGAATCAAAAGCAGCTATCGAATACATGCCTGACAAAAGATTTTTTTAAAGCTAGTAGTATTGTCAATAATTACAATGGATATTGTGACTTATTACTTATTATTGTGACCGCCTTAGCCAGTTGGTAGTGACCCTGCCTACGAAGCAAGAAGTCCTGGGTTCAAATCCCGGTAAGGGCATTTATTTGTGTGATGAGCACGAATATTTGTTCCTGAGTTATGGATGTTTTCTATGTATTTAAGTATTTATTTGTCTATATAAGTATGTTTATCGTCGTCTAGTACCCATAGTACAAGCTTTGCTTAGTTTGGGACTAGGTCGATTTGTGTAAGATTGTCTCCTAATATTTATTTATTTATTTATTTATTTATTACTTAAACCATAATGTTGAATTTCCAAGTCATGCATGTGGTCGCTAAATCACCTCTACCTTATCAAGGGTTAAGGCCCTACCGAGCTTTTGGCGCTAATCGATTTTAGGTATTCTATGCACTCGTGTATGTGTGCATGAGAGCGGCTAGAAACAAAGCCGTGCGTGCGTAAGCGCAAGCGACATGAGTTCCCCGTCCGATGGCCGAAGGAGAACTAACGCAACTAACTATTGGACAAGGGAGAAGCACGATAAGTTGTTGGTTAGACTGCGCGTGTATTTAGGTATTTTTATCTTATTACTAAAACAAATACATATTTTAAAAATGTAGCAGCACTGGGCCCTAAAAAACATTTGGTTTTATTCATATTTAAAAAGTCATGACCTGCCGTGCAGTATTAACGTCGTACTAAGAATTTACTTTATTTTTTAGAGACGGCTTCGGATTTTTTTCCTATCGAGCGAACTACAAGTAAACGTGTTTCGATAAACACTGGTCATTAGAGTGAATCCTCAAATATCTCGCACATAAATTTCAGGACTAAAGCTTTGCTAATAATGATACAGCAAGGGATTAAATGAATGCAATAAGAATTGTTCCTGATTCGTCGGATTCCTGTTTTGTCGGATTCCTGTTTCGTCGGATTCCTGATTCGTCAGATTCCTGTTTCGTCGGAATTATCTATATTTAAAAAATCTATCATGCAGTACACTAGTATTTTTACTAGAAAGAAAGATTAATGTTTTTGGGAAGAGCTATTGTGCGATCACGCATCTTTATTATCTTTACCGACTCTATTTAATTCAAATTAAATAAAAAAATTAAAAAAAGAATGTTTATTCACAAACTTAAAATAAAACAAAAAACAATGAAAAAAGACAAATACAATTTTGTGAAAAGGTGAGGACTCAGCAAAGTTGCTGGTTTTCAGTCCTCACCCAATACGAGGAAAGTGGTAGTGTGGCTGTCAAATACAACAATAATAATTGTTGTTATTGTAAATATTTAGTTTTAAATATTAAATACAGAAGTGGAGTCACGGTAATTACATAGTTTCAATTTGATATTGACAATCCGACGAATCAGGAATACGATGAAACGGGAATCCGACGAAACAGGAACAATTCTGCAATAAATGCACGAAAAGCTCGGTAGGGCCTTAATAACCTGTACGATACCACTCTGTTGATGGCTGTCGACTTGGCGCTGGCACTACCTTGTTTATAATGTTATTAAATATAATGTGACCATTGTGTTTTATTTGTTTCATTTCCTCTATAAGCGTATTTTCAATACAATGTGAATCACTATGATAATTCAAAAAAAACTAGTGCGTAAATTGAAATGGCAAATATTTCTTGTTTTTCCTATTTGAATGTTATGTTTAGCGTTATAATATAAACAATAGGGATGTTGACGCCATTAAAAAATAATTCGAACTTCCAAGACACGACTTCAGTAAAAAAACGCTTTATTTTAGCCATGAAAACCAGATTTATTTAAGATTAGCTGCAAAATTAGATTTTTGTTGCTATTTATTTGTTTAAAATTTAAACAAATAAATAGTTAGTTGATCGAGTTAACGAACAAGTGACGTCATATGTTGCTATTGCCATTCAAACTCTGTGGGAGAATTGTGTTTTGACAGCTCATAAAAAGACGTCAGTTTATTGTTGTTGTCAACAATCAACATCCCTATTGTTAACGGCATTTTATCGAAAGCTTTTTTTTCTATTTTATTGATTATAACATTATTATAATATATATTTATTGTTTCTTTATCAATCTGGCACAGTACAAACTAGGCGTTTTTTAACTTCCGGTGGTGTGCGTAACTTTTTTTTTTAGGGATAAGAAACAACTGTACAATAGGTAGTATAATAAAACTAACAAGCATAGAGTACTAGTAGTACAGTCAACGACATTATCCACATATTACTAAATTTAAATTTTGGATAAAAAAAACGAAGTTCGCTATTATAAAAATAAACTGATTTATGCAACGTCTCTTTTACATTGAATAGGTATTTTGAAATTCGTCAACAAATTGTCTGAGGCGATTTTAGAAACATTTTGACCCTACTCTTGTCTGGTGAGAGATATCGTGTGTAGTTCGATTCTCTCCCCCTAATCTCAAGTGAGATTTTCAAAATGCGTATTTTTAGTGCAAATGCACGTTTCTGTGATTAATTGTGTTGGAATAATTTAAAATAAAATCATCATCATCGTTTCAGCCGAAAGACGTCCACTGCTGAACATAAGCCTCCCCAAGGTTCGCCAAAACAGATCGGTGCTGCGCCATCCGCATCCAACGCGTTGCCTCAACCTTAACTAGGTCATCGAACTGAAACAATTACTTTGATCACCCGCAAAGCGGTGACCGGGTGTTCAGAGTTTTTTTGGTTGCAAGAATTCCCGTTAGATGGCGCTGTTAAAATAAATAAAATAAATAAATAAATATCATGGGACAATTCACACCAATTGACCTAGTCCCAAAGTAAGCTTAGCAAAGCTTGTGTTATGGGTACTAAGCAACGGATAAACATACTTATATAGATAAATAAATACTTAAATACATAGAAAACATCCATAACTCAGGAACAAATATTCGTGCTCATCACACATACCACCATTACCAACATGTTACCATTGTCAACACGCTATCGTTTGTCTTCCCTAATATGTTTAAATGAGTTCATAATATTATATGCGATTGGTCGAAAAGAGAGAATTGTGTTTGATTCTACCATAGACATGGTCCTTCGAGCCGGAGCCCCGCGCCTAGTAGCAGTGGATCGCTGTGAAGTAAGGCCGGAGGTAGTACATAGTCAACCGCCTTTTGACGGTCGGTGACCACTTCTGGATTTGACCACTTCTGCATTTGACCACTTCTGGATTTGACCACTTCACCATTTGACCACTTCGGGATTTGACCACTTCTGCACTTGACCACTTCTGCATTTGACCACTTCGGGATTTGACAGAGTTCCTATGGCCACCTTCCAGCTCCATTATCAGATCGGCTCCATGTCACAATAATATTGCATTGTCACCTGATTTACACATGCATGCTAAATTTCAGCTCATTCGGTAATCGGGAAGTGGGTCAAATTTAACTTGCAAGATTTGATTACAGACAGACATCGAGACAGCTGAAACTATATAAAAGCTTGTAAAAATACAAATCTTTCCTCTTATTAATATTATTGTAGGATATATAATTAAATTAAATTCAAATCGTAACTTGACCTGTTTTAATATTGAAATCAAAGGAAAAAACAATATTTACAGTGTTATAGAACATGACGAAACAAATGTTTTTGAAGATGCAGTAAAATAAGGTCATAGGTATTATGAAATTGAAATTCTCAATGCATTAAAATTTGTGTTTTTCTTAATTAGTTTATATCATGTATTTGTTTTTCCTCGTATCATCTCTGGGCTTATTATTACTGTATTATTTCTGCTGTTTGTATTTTCCACAGTTTGCCTTGGTATATCCCTGAGGAAGTCTTATTTTAAACTTAATCAATTGCTTTGAAAAATAAGCACAACTTTACTGTTGTCTTAAGAATGGACCACACCGGTGCTCTAAATACCTATAGGTATAGGTAACGCCATCAGAGTTGAGGTCACGCACACAACAAAACGTCATGTAATAACAGCGGGATTCTGTCATTTATTCGTACCGATAAAAAGTTCAACAGACTGAACATAGAATTACAAGATTGACTAAAAATTTCTTCCACCTATTTCTTTAATAATAATTTAGGCAAATACATCTAGTTCAAACAAAACAGAAAATAAAATATTTTGATCTATTTTTAATAATAATAAGCATATTTTTCGCTATTTTAGAAAACTGATTTTTTCTTGCGAATATTTCTTATCAAAAAAAAAAGTTCAAATTGTTTTAATTCAAAAAAAGTTTAAAGGAAAAAAGAAAAAATATAATATGCATAGTATTGCGTAAGTATTTCATCATAAGATCATATAACTCACGTTTTCATTCACTCAGTCATTCATTTCATTCATTCACTATCTTTTTTGCAATCAGTACTTTATGTAGCTGTGTGTGTAATCATTCGCCTCAACTCTCGTGGCGTTACCTATACAGACGTAGCGTAAATCCAGTGACGTAACTCATTCGTCTGGTTTTTGACCTGTACCGTCCACAACGCTGCTGCTCAAAAACGCTGACGCCCCGTAAACGCAATGACTCATCATACGTCACTTTTTAATGCATTCAACGTAGAGCAGCTCAACTTGTCGGTGATCAGCAGATTTCCAACCGTTTGCATTCCCTATCCATGCGAAGGGACATCACTTTGTGAGTTCTGTAGTCTCTACCACGGCCAGTGCTCCTAAGAATTGTTTGATTTCCTACCTGCTGCGAAATTACATCATCGAAAGTATAAATTCTATCGTCACCATCTCGATGAAGGGCGGTCAAACACTGTACATTTTCTTTGGCACTCCCTACCACGTACAGTGAAATTGTGGAATCAACTTCGGGAAGCAATGTTTCCAGACAATAATGACGTCAGAGCTTTCAAGAAAAGGGTCTATACTTCTTTTAAAAGCCGGCAACTGATCAGTGACTTTCCTTGAATTGTTGATATTTATGAACGTTGGTGATCATTTTCCATCAGATGATCCGCTTGCTCGTGCCTTCCTTGAATCCCAAAATAAATAAAACCTTCCAAACTGCTGCTTTAATACGCTTTGGTTCATGCGTCAGCGTTTAGCGAGCTGCGGTGTGGATGGTACGCGTAAAAAACGTGACACATGAGTAGACCCCGGTATCGGAGGTGCAAAATGGTAGCTGTCAAGTTCTAGGGATGGGTAATCATATTTTTGATGTTGATATCGATACACGATTTTTCTATACATTAGGTTGTACACAGTTAATTTTTTTTAGATCTATTGGAAGTATTGGAATGTCCTTTATTAAAAAATCAATATGACTAGGACATGCGTTGTTGATTTTCTCTTGATGGCATTTCGACTCCATGTGCTTTTTAATATTCCAACATCTGGAAATGATGTGTACACTGCACACTGTGCAGTAAATTTTTTCATTCGTTTTTTGGAGTTCAGGGTGCAAGTCGCACTCGCGCACAAAATGGGATGGATGGCGCATAAAATGGGACTGGGCTAGTGTTGCGAGAAGACTAGCCTTGAAGACTTTTGAACCTAATAGACTCGCAAATCGTCAAGGGTTAAGCTTTCAAGACTCGAGCGTTGAAGGCTTGAGCTCAAAGAGGGTTTAGAGGCTTACAGACTCGAGCTCTTTTTAAGTTCTTTAGATCAAGCCTTTATGACTCGAGTTGTATGAGCTCAAGCTCTACTCGGACTTTCAGAAAGTTCAAACGTAAAAAGTCAAAAAAAGGTAAAAAGTCCAGTGTCTCAGTTTTTGTATGACTAGTTGTAATAATAATCACCTAATCTATTAATCGATTAAATTAATTACACTTACAGACGTATTTTGTTGTTGCTTTATTTTTTTCAAATCTTTAAGACTCTAAAATTTTTCCAAGCTTAAAGGTATGAACTTTTAAAGCTTGAGCCTGAAAGACTTGAGATTTCTACGCTCGGAAGCAGCGAAACAACTTATTAACTTGATTCGTTGAAATGGCAATGGCCTGCATATAGCACGCAGAACAGATGGCCGTTGGGACCGAAAAGTTCTAAGTGGAGACCACGGACTGCCAAGCGCAGTGAGACGTCCACCAACGAGATAGACGGATGATTTGGTAAAAACTGCAGGTTCAAGTCAAAGTCAAAGTCAACATTTTTTATTCAATTTAGGCATCAATTGATGCTCTTATGAAGGTCAAGGAATCTACCAATCAATCTATAGATATATGAAGGGGGACGCAAGCCGCTTCCAACCGTAATGATCGGGTATCAATGAGGGAGGCCTACATCCAGCATTGCACATCCTACGGCTGAAATTAAAGCGATGATGATATTTGGAATTGGCAAAAGAAGGTGCATCTGAATATATACACGTATTTTAGTTCTGGGGAAAATGTGAGATGCGACTCTTTTCTATATAACCGCAGAATATACATATGTAAGGGTTTTATCCAATAATCAACTACAGTTACAATAAATTATATATTATGACGCTAAGTGACTGTTCTTTTATTCTTAATGTCCATTAATTAGTAATACATGAAGTTACTCACTCGTTGACGTGAAAATGACTGTTCGAGTGCAAATTTGTATTTGTAGCCGCGATTACAAGTAGTCATTTATTTATACATCCTGCTTATTTTTATTTCCTTTTCCTTTACCAGCAGCTTTTTCATAAGTTAATACTGTCCGATCCGATTTCGGCTACAGCGACTGCTGGACAGGCTCAGCAGCTGGCGCTTCATTGGTCCGCGCGTTGGTGTGCTCGCATGTGACTGTTGTAGCCAAGTTTGGCCTTAAATGTTCTTGAGCATATCGGACAGGTGAGAACGCCGCCACTATAATTGTAAGATAAAGCGCAAGCACAGCGGACAGCTCTTGCGATACAAAGATGAGCTCAAAAGGCATATGAAAAGCTGCAGTTTTGACTCCTTAACATAGGAGTCATCTGCTGCAAATCGCCCGGAATGGAGACGTCTTTAAAGGCAGAACATCGAAGCCTTTGAAAAGCTACGAAAAGACGAGCTCGACGCAAAAAGAGACGAGCTAAAAACCAGACCACCAACGGCTTTTCATAAGTTAACTTCTTTATAAAAACTTTTTAACAAAAAATTAAACCGCCGAAAAAACTGAAAAGCAAAAAATAATACCTTTTTTGTTTGCCCTTAATCTAGGTACCAGTTTGAAGTCGGTGCCTCAGCACTAGCCAGGAGGAGTGGACCTATAATCGTCTACCTGATTGGCTTCTATCACTCCTCCTGGCTCGTGCTGAGGCACCGACTTCAAACTGGTACCTAGATTAAGGTCAAACAAAAAAGGTATTATTTTTTGCTTTTCAGTTTTTTCGGCGGTTTAATTTTTTGTTAAAAAGTTTTTATTTTATACTTTTTTCCCATCCTTGGGGTAAATTTTTTTTCCAAATTTATATAATAACAATTTCAAGGTATACCCTATCCAATAAAAAAGAATTATGAAAATCAGACTACTCTGTAAAAAGTTAGTCAATCATCCCCTGTTTTCCTACCCTTAGGGTAGGAATATTATTTCAAAATTTACATGGGACCACCCTTGAGGTATACGCTTTCCAATAAAAAAAGAATCATCAAAATTTGACTACTCTGTAATAAGTTATGCGTGGTCATATAGTACAATCGGTAACTGAACAATCAATCATCCCCTGTTTTCCTACCCTTAGGGTAGGAATATTATTTCCAAATTGAAATGGGACCACCCTTGGGGTATACGCTTTCCAATAAAAAAAGAATCATCAAAATCGGACTACTCTGTAAAAAGTTATGCGTGATCATACATAAAAAAAAAAATAAAAAAAATGTACACGTCGAATTGAGAACCTCCTCCTTTTGTTTTCGTCGGTTGAAAAGTAGAGTATAGTATTTAAAAGATAATCAACAGTATAACTCAATTAGTAGTGCACGGTGAACCAATTTTAGCACCCTTCTTTATGACTTTTTTATTCGTGTAAAATTTCAGCTCAATGAGAAACCGGGATGTAGTTCTATTTAATTAAGCTTCTAAGATTTGACCCATATATACTAACTAACAAACAGGGAAAGCTAAATAAAAGCTTGTAAATATACCTTATTTCAGCCTCTCGCAAAGTCTCGTACAGCCACTATTTTTTAGAGTGTTTAAATTATTTGAGTCACTTTTTTAACTTACTTTAAAGGCGATCAGATTGGTGACAGATCTTTGAGTTGCTGATATTTATGGGCGGTGGTGATCATTTTCCATCAGATGACCCGCTTTCTCGTTTTCCTCCCTCTCATAATAACAATAAAAAAATGTTGCTATCGTAAAATAACGTAGAACTCAGCAATGCACACCCTGTTTCTAAATTTATTTTTAAATAGAAACAACGCTTCAAATTGTCCTGTAAATACCTGATTCACTAAAAAAAACGAGATGATTCATATACTGTTATTGTAAAGGATCCTTGCTATATATTTGCATTCTGGAATATATCGTTACATTTTGATCAGAACTTCACTTAGCGGAGAACATAGTTAGTTCGAGAGACTTAAAATTATAATTCTCATTCTATTATGACCAATCTTTGTTTAGTATTCATATCGCTAGGCGCAGTATTAGAAGTCAGTTTTGCGGGATCGATTGGCATCCATGAAAATAGGGATCAGTTTGACACCCTAATTGGCTCAGCAAATGATAAGTGTTCTGTTTTGAGCGGGTTACTGCCTGATCCTAAGTCAGGATGCTGCGGAAGACATAGCAAACAAGAGGCAAATATAAAAGGTAAAAACCCAGGTCTTTGAATGCTCATACCATGTTGCTTTCCCAACGATGCAGAAATAATCGCATATCTCTAAAGTTTGTCCTAATTTCATGTCATCATTTAATTTGGAATGACTAAGTGAAATTATGATGAACTAAACAATGGGAAACCAAGGAATCCGCCCCAGAAGTGATTGTTTATTCTGTATAGATCAGTTAGAAAATCCATACTAAATTTTATTGTTCATTTACAGATGCTGAAAAAAATGTCGATAGCCACGATGAAATTGGAAATAATGAAGTTAGTCCTGGTAATGCAGATTCTGAACTTGGTGGTGACTATCTAAATGATGTTAAGAAAATAAATAGCACTCGTAGCGGTGCGAAATGTATTGACGTAGGTGGCATTGTTAATAATGTAATCAACAACGTACTTGATAACGTACGGGATCGGATTACAACGTGGATATCGAAATTTTCGGATGAAGAGGCTCAATCATCAAGGAAGTCAGGACCGAGTGTAAGTGTAGCAAGTATAAAAAATTGCGTTAAGTACATACAATAATAACATTCATCAAAACATGATGAATACTGTGACACTCTCCAAGAAAACCAAACAGAAAATAGTGACAGCTACTCGTCATACCAAAACAAAACAGCCCAAAGATTTTGTTGATGGCTAGCTTTATGTTCTTTCAACAGCAAGTCGCTGTGTGATTGAAATTATTTTAAATTAGCTGTTGCCCGTGACTCCATTTACCGCTATCTTGCGGGACGCATGCAATAAAAAAACCAAAATAAGAGATGAAGTAGACAAAAACTATCATGTCCTTTCTACGGTATCAAACTATCTACATTCCAAATTTGGTCTGGATCGGTCCAGTGCTTTACATACAGACAGACATTATAATATCAGTATGGATATAGGTAGTCGACTGGTTATAGATGCAATTACGCAGGATGAAACAAAACAGTTTATTAGTCACTATCCCGTTGGTTCCTCACGTTTTTCTGGATAACAGCTTCTGCTCATCCATATTTTATAAAGTTGTTTACTCAAAAATTTTTACTTTTCAGTATATCATGCCTCTAACTCATGAAAAAAATACCTCTAATGAAATAACAGACGACTACAAATCGAATTCACCTGGATTGTCAGGTAGTGTGAATTCCTTCCTAAAATCGCTGTTAATTGAAATTGCGAACAATAAAAAAAACATTTAATGAAATATCCATATTCTAGCACTTGTTTATTGTTTTAATGATTTAGGATTGTGTTGTGGTAAGTATTGATTAAATAACACACGGATTTAGCAGTATTTGATGAGGGCAAATGGAAATTAAAGACATTTTCAATACAAGGTTTGTTTACATTGTTTGCAATTTAAATTGACTGACAGTTTAAATAATAATCGTAATTTATTGAATCAGGCGTTACTTTGCGGAGGTCCATATTAATGAACTAAAACAATTACTTTGCTCACCCGCGACCTTAAGGTCTTAAGGTCGCGGGTGAGCAAAGTAATTGTTTTAGTTCATAATAATCGTAGTTAAATATGAAACTAAAGAACGACTACCAAGAAATTTACAATCAATCATTAACCGTTATGTCATATCACATGATTTTATATAATGCATAATAAGCTTCATACTGGTATCACTATATTAAACATAAAACTAAACTAAACAATTTTTACAGAAGACAAACAAACTGGTCTTCGCCATTATCCGTGGCTGCTACACGTTACCATTGACATTGACGACACAAGGGTGACAACCTGTGAAGGATCTCTTATCAGCCCACGCTTTGGCATCACTGCAGCCGATTGTGTTAACAAGGCCTACAAGTCATTAGATGAGTAAGTATTAAAAAATATACTTGACATCCTGTATATTATGAAAAACAAGCAAAATTTATATTAAAATACATTAAAGGTCCTAGTGTTTGGACATACTTAAAATGTCCAATACATACCCTACTTTTAAGTTTATTCCTAATGACTTAAATTTAATAACAGCAATGGTATTTACAGCATTAAGATCTATTTGGCCGAATCTTCCTCTGATTGTACTGGAGGTACTTGCGTAGAAAACGTGATCATGCACCCTGACAAGATCATTATCCACGAAGACTTTGAATTTAAACTAAATGGGTTGTTCAATGATATTGCCTTAATGCGGTTAAAAGGATCAGCGCCCTATACAGGTAAATTATTTTAAAGAATTAGAATTGTATCAAAATTAGGCCATAAGAGTCCATTACAAACATGGTGAGATACAGGTGAACCTAATAGCATACATGTAAATAAATGCTAAACTTTAAAATAAGACAATAAAAAGTTGTAGGTCAAAGGGGACGTCTAAAAAATTACTGATTTTTATTGTTGTAAAATTCTGTAGGAAGCCGTGAAAGTAGGCAATATTTTTGCGTCCGTGCCAAGACTGTTATGATTCTGATATAATATGATCTTATACACACACAGAGACTTTTACAACCAATATACATAATATTAATACATAAACACTCAAAAAACGGCCAAGTGCGAGTCAGATTCATAACCTTCGTTCGACAATACTATTATTGTTGTATTATTGATCGAAGTTCATGACATAACCGAGGGTTCAGTACAAGGTTGTAGCTATGTCAATTAATTAACACTATAAATGGCCATATCGATAAATTCCAGTGTCAGCAGAGCCCTCGTCATCATAAATATATCATTTTATATTACTAGTTGGGATCCCCTTCATTTTTAAATATTTTTTTGTAGCGCCAATAGAAATACTGCTACTACTGGACTATTTTAAAGTGCATCGTGCTGTTTCTACGATTACATTTTCTTTCCAGAATATATTCGTCCAATCTGCTTACCACCTTTTAACATCGACGTGCCTAAAAATGAAGGAGCTCTTCTTGAAATCGCCGGTAGTACTAGTCGCGCAGCATCGCCAATCAAGCAGACGGGTCAAGCAAAATTAGTGTCGCAGACGCAATGCAAAAAAGACTACAGTCAGTTGGCTCCTGGGCAAATCTGTGCAGTAGGTCATACAGGACAAGAAACTTGCCAAGATAACTCCGGTGGTCCCCTCATGGTGGAGAACGATGGAAGCTTCTATCTTGTTGGTGTCACAAGCGGGAAGGGGACACTTTGGTCATGTGGATCGTCGAAGCCCGGATTGTACAGTAATGTATTTGCATATACAAAATGGATCGTAGATAATATGAATGTTTAAGTTTATTTTGCGATCAATGCGGTCATACTCTTCTTGTTTATATAGTTTAATATAATACAAGTGATTCCGGAGACGTGATCCGAATCTAAATCCACAGTAGTAAATGATAGTGGATCGTTCACCATCTATGTTAAAGAACAACACCTTTTTCTAACTTTAAAAAGTTCAAAGCTTAATTCTCTACAAATGCGATACGATAACGTTTCTTTGATTATGAAGAAAGTAAGTTGTGACACTTTGACAATGTCGATGTTAACTACTAGGTATGTTAATTGTAGAGAGACAATACTGTTAAAAAAATAAATACTTTTTGTTTCGAACATTCTCGTTTTTTTTTTTGTTTTGTTCGAAGGTTATGTGATGCATTACAGTATCAGTATTATTGAAATTGTTGATGATTCACTGCAATAGCCGTAACAAATCTTGGCTTAATTTGTTACGGTTTAAAAGTTCAAATGCGATTAAGCCGATCAAGTGTTGCCATACATATTTACTTCCGGCTTCTAATTTGGTTTTTGTTGCGAACTATTCGCTGGCGTTCGTGTCGTCACAGTGTGTATGTTTTTGTGTTTAGTTTTTAAATGGGTCCCATTGAAAAACAGCGTTGTGGCTTGCCACAACATTATACTGAGTGGGGCCCAATTTATACTATTCGATATTTTTTTTTTATTTGTAAATTTCCTGTCAAATGTATTTTTTTTCTGTGTTTGTATCGAATATGTGTAAATAAACATCTCTCTCTCGCTCTCTCTCTCTCTCTCATGAATAATAAAGTTTATCTTACTAATACAAGCTTTGCTAAGCTTACTTTGGGACTAGGTCAATTGGTGTGAATTGTCCCATGATATTTATTTATTATTTATTATTTATTTAATACTAAAACGAACGAAATAGTTAGTCTTTCAGTAACTGAATCCGGTAGGGTTGATCCTACTCACGTTTCCCGAGTTGCTCTCTGGTTTTGTCCAATTCATCAGTCTGTCTGTCCGCTGACTTGACTTAGGGAATAATTTATTGAATCATGCGTTACTTTGCGGAGGTCCTTATTAATGAACTGAAACAATTACTTTGCTCACCCGTGAGTTTATGTAAGAAATGCGTGTTCATGTAGTTCTTCCACCTCAACACTGTACGAACACACACAAATCACACAAACCCACCACCACCAAACTACACTGACGCGTTTGAGCCAGAGCTCATCTTCAGAGTAGGTACCACAACCTTACCCTATGCTATGTTAGTCTAACATTTGGTAGTATAGGGTAAGGTTGTGGTAAATACTCTGAAGATGAGCTCTGGTTGAGTTCGAAACGCGTCAGTGTAGTTTGGTGGTGGTGATAGTTGGGTTTGTGTGATTTGTGTGTGTTCGTACAGTGTGGAGATGGAGAAACTGAATGAACACACATTTCTTACATGAACGTAACTATCGTAAGGTCGCGAGCAAAGTAATGCTATAGTTTTTATTTTACTATATTATAAACACATTTGTAGAAATATAGTCTTTTATTTATACTTTTCAGCACAGAGATACATATTGAAACAGCTTACAAGGGTTGTGTTTTGACAGCAGCAAAACCGCGGGAAGGGGATACATTTTTCTTTTTTAATTCTCTATGAAAGTTAATTATGTTAAAATTATAGAACCAGTAACATTCCCCCTTAATTTTACATTATTAACATTATCATACTTCAAAAAAATTTAGTTTTAATCTAAGTTATCAATGAACTAACAATGTTATCAAATTTTTGGAAACATAAACTTTTAATCATTACATCTGCAAGGTTGTCATTACTGCTTATGTATTCAATTGTGATTGTTTTCTTGTCAACAACATCTTTTAAAAAATGGTATTTGATGTCTATTATATGCTTTGCTCGTTTTGAGTTTTCAATCCTTTGCTGTTTGTCATGTTAAATTTAGTTAATATCTTTTCTATCAATTTTGTTTGCTTCAATTTTATAGAGTTCATTTCTCTTTCTATTTCCATTCCCAAAAATGTCTTTGCTTCTCCTAAATCTTTTGCGTTAAATTCTGTTTTTAATTCTTTTACAATTTGGTTGCTGTTTCCTATTATTATAATGTCATCTACACAGATTATCATCCAACAGTCTTCTTTATAGTATAAGCAGGAATCATATTCTGATCTTTTAAAATCTTTCCCTGTGACAAAGTTATTTATGGTTTCATTCCAGCAACGGGGTGAATTTCTTAATCCGTAGAGAGCTCTATTTAGTTTTAAAACTTTGTTTTTATCACATTTGTACCTGTCAGGAGGTTTTATGTAGATTTCTGATTTTATTTTTCCATTCAGGAACGCAGTTGGGATATTAAGTTGTCTAATTGGTAAATCTTCATTTACTGCTTTTGATATTAATATCCTTACACTTGCCATTCTTGCTACAGGTGAGTATGTTACATCAAATTTATCTTTTTTCTTTAATTGGAAGCAAACAAAATTGATAGAAAAGATATTAACTAAATTTAACATGAAAAACAGCAAAGGATTGAAAACTCAAAACGAACAATGCATATAGACATCAAATACCATTCAGTTCATTGACTTAGGGTTGCTAAACACACCCTAATAGTTAACATAATAATAATCAAGCTGGTGATAAATTGGTAGAATTAAATTTTCGCAAAAAAGGAATCACTGACTCCCCAGCCCGTAAAGAAGGGATCATTTGTATTTTCAACTTATTGTGGGATATTATTGTACAGGTCTTTCATAAATATTGCACATTTTACTATTAAGGGATCAATTTTCTTAATGATTCAGCTTTAAAGTGCAACTTTTAGCTAGTATCAAGTGTCGGATGTGAGTAAAATGCTGGAGCCGATTAGAGAAAACTATTTGGGTGGAATAAAAACTAATGAGGAAGTTGAAGATTTGATTATGGATAAGAAATGGTTGCTAAAAACTATTGAGATATGATATATTGAGAGGACTTAAGTGTTCTTTGCTCTTCTCATCTCAGTTATGGATACAAAATACGGCATAGTGTTTTTTTTATAAGTATTTTAAACAGGAAAAAATTAAAAAGTAATTAAGTGAACCTAATTAATTGTCTCAACCGAATTAAAGGGTGTCTACATTGGGCCATTTCAAGAAATGAAAAGACTGGCGGAATTAAGAAAGAAGTATAATAATTTTAGTGGAATTAGAGTTACAGGAGTAGGAATTATAAATTGAATAAATAAATAAATTATGAACCCAGCTAAAATATTGTCATATGTAGACTATTTCATGTGTTTCAATAGGAGAAAGTGCTTGTATTATTAGTAGCTATTCTGTTTTATTATTCCTCCCCGTTCCCATGTATCTCCGTACATTAACCGGAATCGCATTTTGAATATGTCTTCGCGCCGAAAACTGCACATGGCCACTCTTATGTTTGGTATTGTTAACCAGCAACAGCCTTCGTACCTGTACAGTAGGCTGACCTGGTCGCGTAACGCCAGGTCTGCGGAAGTTCGTCCTGAGAGGTACCTTCAGCTTATTTTCCCTCCGCACCACTCAGCTGCATTTCGTGGTAGCTTTCGATACGCGGCCACGAAGTGTTGGAATGATCTGCCTCCACCGATCCGTGCTTTAAAGTCAAAGCATAATTTTAAAACAAAATGTAAAATTCACTTTCTCGCGCTGAATGGATAACCTAAACAGAACACTATACTTACCTTGCTCCAACTCCAACAAGACATTTGGCTGGCTTGGGTGACGCTCTCAGGGCAACACGTACATTGAGCGCATTTGACACAGACTTTTTAATTGTTTTTAATTATTCGTTGGGATGTATTTATATATTTTTTGTTACCTATTTGTTATTTGCTAAGTATTTATTTTTTTCACACGAAATGGCGGTAGCTTAAATTTATTGTGAACGACTTTACAAAGGGCCGGGCTGCGTTCCCGCCTAACCTTAAGTCTTTAGAATGTTTTGTTGTTTTTAAGTTTGTTTTATCGAAGGTTGAGTGAATGCGTCACAATATCAAAATTTGTGAAATTGCTGATAATTCACTACAGTAGCCAGAATAATCTTTGGCGTAATTTTTGCGGTTTAATGGTTCTGATACGATTAAACTGATCAAGTGTTGCCATACATACTTCGGGTTTGTATACCTATCTAGGTTTTTGTTGCGAACTACATTTTCCGCTGGCGTTCGTGTCTTCACAATGTGTTGTTTTTTTTTGTGTTTAGTTTTTAAATGGGTCTCACTGAAAAACAGCGTTGCGGCTTGCCGCAACATTATGCTGAGTGGGGCCCTATTTATACTATTCGATGATTTTTATTTGTATCTTTTCCTGTCAAATGTATTTCCTGTGTATCGAATATGTGTAAATAAACATCTCTCTCTCTCTCTCTCTCTCTCTCTCTCTCTCTCTATTGGGAAATTACACTATTTAAAAACACGTCATACACTAATTATGTATTTCTCCTAATTAGTGTTTCACCCACGCACATCCTAAAGCCAGCAAAACCATAAAAAGAAAAGCAGTGTTTATATGGCACATTTATTTATTTTATTTCAGAAGATTGTCCTATATTATTACAGCTCTTATATTTAACAATGACTCAATCTTATGTTCTAATAGGAACGCATAGAACATATACTTACTAAAATTGATAATTTTATCTAATATTATATTGAAAGTCGTGGTAACCTAGTGGTTTGACCTATATCCTCTCAAGCAGAGGGTCGTGTGTTTAAGCTCAGGCTGACACCTCTGAGTTATTCGGAATTTATGTGTGAAATTACATTTCAAATCTACTATGAGTTTTACGGTGAATTATGGTATTATCTCAGATGGGGCACTCATCTCTTACAAATTTACCATACTCAACTAAACAGGACTTATTCAACATGACTTTTCATCCAATAATGCTATTATGTAAGATGGGGCACTCATTTTTCACAACTTTACTGTACTCAACTAAAGAGGGTTTGTTGAACATGACTTTTGATCTAATTATAGCATTACGTAAGATGGCGCACTCATCTTTCACAACTCTGTACTCAACTGAACAAGACTTATTGAACATGCTTTTTGATCCAATCAAGATGATAGAAAACATTATTGAAGAATGAAGGTACAGCAGTTGATCCGCATTCCTGACCACGCCGCTTGCCATTCACAACTCCTGACAAGAAATACTTTCCTCCTGAATGCATCATTAACGGACCACCTGAATCTCCACGGCATATGTCTTCTCCGTTGCCACCAATGCTGCAAAACATACTGTCATCCTTGTAAGCGTATGCTTCTTTACATTTGTCGTCAGGGACGTAATTTACGATTGCTGACCGCTTCACATTTGATTCCATTTTTCCGTTGAAGCCCCATCCGGAAATAACTAAAGGTTCCTCACTATGCTCCGCGATGTCCTCGGTTGGAAGACATATAGGTCTTATGTAATCTGTAAATATAAATAAAGTTTTTAATACAAGTTGTTTTATTCTAACTTGCTAACTACACCTTTCGTCGAATGTACAGTTACGTAGTGAACAGGTTCTTCAGTTTTCAAATACTTTAATTTAACACTTTGCAAGCACGTGTTGCCTTTCTAAACTAAATAGCAAACCAGACTGTTGCACAGAAAATTATACATAACTGTTTGACAACAAGGCTAAAATTTGTAATTAATATATTTGAGCTAAACTAAAACTACAAAGTGAAAACGTAGTCGAGATTTTCTGCTACAGGCATTGACCTCAAAACACTGGCAGCGTTACCTCTCTAAACTGCTATTCCCAACCTTTGAGAGAGGTAAGTGCCAGCCCTGGAGTTGTCGGAGCCAGAACCAAACGCGATAACGATCTTTCATAAAAATTCAAAAGCCATCTTACCTGAATAATTTATGTCTGAACTCAATCGCAACAAAGCTATATCGTTTTGCAGATATTCGCTATTGAATTTAGGGTGGATGATGGCATGTTCAACGCCCTTCTTCTTATTCATAATGCATCCTTGTCCATTACAATCCTTTCCGTATTTATCGGTGTTGTATTCTGCTAAGATAACTGCAATTCTGAAATTAAAACAAGAATATTATTAGTTACTGAATTCTTGTGACGTCTCTTGTGTTACCGATAGCCGCAGTGTCTATCATCGAATTCCATTACTTCTAGCTAAATTTTGTATTAAATTCCCACAGAAATATTGTGAAGGTTTCGAACAATGTTTTATCTAATTAAGTGAAAGATTAACTATAGTACTTAATGATGAACTCAGATAATAATAATAGTACATTACTGCAGCGGCCGCGAAATAGGGGATTGCCGGCCGAGTAGTTATAGATGGCCGAGTGGTAACGAGGCCATCTAGAGATACGAGGCCGGCAATCCCTGTTCGTGGCCAAGGCTTGTATAGAGTTTTTCTCAAACTTGCATCATCATCATCATCATCATCATCATCATCATCATCATCATCATCATCATCATCATCACCATCACCATCATCATAAAATCATCGTCATCATCATCATCACATCATATCACCATTACCACCATCATCATCATCATCACCATCATCATCACCACCATCATCATCATCACCATCATCACCATCATCAATATCACCATCATCATCATCATCACCCACCATCACCATCGTCATCACCATCACCTCCATCATCATCATCATCATCATCATCATCATCATAAAATCATCGTCATCATCATTATCACTATCACCATCATCACCACCACCACCACCGTCATCACCACCACCATTACCATCATCATCATCACCACCATCACCATCACCATCACCACCATCATCATCATCACCACCATCATCAACATCACCATCATCACCATCACCCACCATCACCATCGTCATCACCATCATCATCATCATCATCACCACCATCATCATCATCATCACAACCATCATCATCATCATCACCATCATCACCATCATCATCATCATCACCATCATCACCATTACCAATCACCATCATCATCATCATCATTACCATCATCACCATCACCATGATCACCATCACCCACCATCATCATCGTCATCACCATCATCATCATCATCACCATCATCATCACATCACCATCATCACCATCCCATCATCACCATCCCATCATCACCATCATCATCATCATCACCACCACCACCATCATCACCATCACCATCATCATCACCACCATCATCACCATCACTATCATCATCACCACCATCATCATCACCACCATCATCATCACCACCATCATCATCACCATTACCACCATCATCATCATCTCACCTTAAATAAACGTAGTGGCAGAATGTCATAATGAACCAAAACGCAAATATTGCTTATAGTTTTTTTTAATGGCTTAATGCTATGATGCCATAGTACTATAAATAACCGTCATGGTGCTGTGTCACATGAAACAATAGACGATCACTTTGCTGGCCTTGGCCAGCAATGTTGTATGAAATTCCATTATTGACCGCACGGCCGCCCGCACGGCTAGCCGCACCTTCAACGTGACACTTCGTGGCGTATTTAAGGAACATAACGTCAATATTTCATAGCATGTTTGAGAAAAGTTACTTACTGTTTCAGATTAACTATGCCATTCAAGCAATGCGCGGCGGTGATAACATAGCGAGAGCTGATTATGGTTCCACCGCAGGAACCGGAACCGGTATCGGAAACCACACTATCTAAGGAGAGGTGGACCATCCACGGGAACTGGTGGAGGTCAGCAGCTTTACCACCTGCAATAAAAGTTTTGATTAATACTCGTCAAAGGAATTATATCTTCGTGAAAAATTCACGGCGCATGGTAACAAATTTCAAATCAATTTGGTCACTAGACGAGGGTGACCTTCTAGGTATGACCTCCAAAATTGTAAGAAAAAATAAACAAACGTACCAAGCTAAGAAAGTTATCCGTCTCCATTGGTTAATAAAATTATTTGTACAAAGCCATGACCAACCCATTTCAAAATACAAGAGTGTAAAACGTGCAATTAGATGGTAATTCGGGAAATGTGATCCAGACTAACCTATAGTAAATATTACGTTGATGGATCGTTCACCACACCATCATTTAGGTCAAACATTCACACCTTTTTCTATTTTAAATTTTAAAAAATCAATTCTTCAACTAAGATTATTTAAAAGCGAAAAAGTTTTTCGGGTGCGCCGGTGGGATTCGAACCCACGTCTCCTGGGTATGCGCCCCAACGGGTGTTCTACCAATTGAACCACGTCGCAACCAACCGACTCCCCCGAAATTCTTAATCGCTTACATACACCCACAGTGGCACTTTTTTTCGCTTTTAATTAGTCTTAGATTCGGTGAGCAGCCGTACTGCTATTAAAATAAATAATATTTGAACTCTTCAACTGTCTTTGATTACGAAGAAAATAAATTGACACATTTTGACAATGCCAATTTAACGAAACCTATTGCACTAACAAGCAAAAATAAAAAATACGTTTTGTTTCTATTCATGTTCAAAGCGTAGGTACTCGTAATTATTGCTCAGGAGTATATTTTTAACCCCCGACAAAAAAAGAGGGGTGTTATAAGTGTTTGACCGCTATGTGTGTGTGTCTCTCTGTCTGTCTGTGGCATCATAGCTCTTAAACGGGTGCACCGATTTGGATGCGGTTTTTTTAATAGAAAGCAGGTTTCTTGGCGATGGTTCTTAGATATGTTTCATCAAAATCGGTTCAGCCGTCTCAAAGTTATTAGCTCTTTTGTTAGCTGCGGAAGGTATCTTAGACGCATAACAGTGACATAATTGCGTTGGGGGTTTTTAAAATTTTTAATTTATAGTTATATTTGTATCATTTACCACTTATCATTTGAGTGGGAAGAATTTCATTATCAGCTGACCGAACGAATCGACCTCCAGGGTATTGTGACTGCCATGGCTTGTTCGGGTACACAATAGGGGGTCCTGAAATAAATAATCACAGAATAACAAAACAATACATTTTTATGCCAACAATAAACTAATAGGTATTTTGTCCAGCTCTTCCTAGTGGTTTTATCTACGGCCTTTCAAGCAGAGGATCGTGAGTTTGAATCCCAGGCTCGCTCCTGTGAGCTTTTATAACCCCCGACACAAAAAGAGCGGTGTTATAAATTTGACCGCTATGTGTGTGTGTGTGTGTGTCTGTCTGTCTGTGGCATCATAGCTCTTAAACGGGTGGACCAATTCAGATGCGATTTTTTTATTTGAAAGCTGGTTTCTTGGCGATGGTTCTTAGACATGTTTCATCAAAATTGGTTCAGCCGTTTCAAAGTTATCAGATCTTTTGCTAGCTGCGGAAGCAATCTTAGACGCATAATAGGCATTTACTTTATTTTCAAAATGTGTGAGACCAAATTGTACCCTGGGAATCAAATACACTGTATCTTCAGTACACTGTCTATGATGGGAGTTACAGTGTATTGGATTCACAGGGTACAATTGCGTCGGAGGTTTTTAAAATAGTCAATTTTTAGAATTCATGTGCGAATTTACATTTAAAATTTACCACAAGTTTCACGGTGAAGGACAAACATCGTGACGAGATCGTTAGAAATTAGATTTATAGTAAAACTACTTTTTATTTGAATGCTTCATAAAGTACTATATTTAGTCAAACAAGGAAGAAGTAAATAGTACATTATTGTCGTGGCCTGGAAGTAGGCAATTGCTGGCTGAGTATGAGTATCAAACGGACGAGCTTGCGAGTCCGTTTAACCAATACGAAGCCAGCAATTGCTATTCCAGCCGAGACTAATATAAAGCTTTTCTCAAAAATGATGAAGGGAAAAATAGAATAAACTTTTATTAACTTAAACAGGTACAAAGAATTGCAAATCACTTAAAATTAAATGTCATTAAAACCTTTCCCACCTTTTTCCATTAAAAAAAAACTGCAGGTGTATTTTTCTACCGAAAACACCACAAGCTGTTTCAAACACAATAAAAAAAGTATGGAGTCCCAACAAAACAACTGATACCTGTCATTTGAATTGGCTGTATAGGAATAGTGCCAACTTATTACCATGGCCGTTTTAACGTTTTAAAAAGTTTGAGACTCGACAATAATGGAATTTGTATACGACATTGTTGTCGAGTTATCGAGCCTGCAATGTTTTTAACTTTTTAATTTTTTTACTGACCATAAACTATGCACTTCACGTTCTGATATGTAAAAAATAATGTCAACTTTTATGGATATTTTTGAGAAAAACAAATTACTCACTTGTCATCTGTACTCCACAGCAACCTGACTCAGGTGTGGGTATCCCTTTAATATTCCGGCACTTCCTTTTCATCTCACCACGACCAGGTTTATTTATTGGAATTTTGTTTCCTCCTTCAGTATACCCACCTGGGAACCAACTTGGTATGTTGTCGTCATCATTTGGCATCCAAACTGGCCTACGCTGGTCTTGATCAAGCCTATTATCTACCGGGAAAATATTAGGAAATCCCTTTGAAAAATCAAAATTGAATAGACGAGGATCTTCAAAGTTTATCATTTTGTCATCTTGAAACACATTTGAGAATCCTTTCTCGACATCCAAATCTTCAATAATGTCTGGCTCGTCATTATCTTCCTCAGGTCCTGGTAGTGGATTTAGCGATCTTTCGTCGTGGTCTTCTATCTCCGGTTGGGGAACATCAAAGGGGAACTTGCTGTCATTGTCATCAAAGATATCAGATCTATCATTGTCTGAATATGATCTATGATAACTCTCAACATGATCAGAGTCCATCAGATATCTATCTTCTTGATATATTTTTCCATGGACTGCCAATATGCTGAACAGCATGAAAGCTGTTGCTTTGATGTTGAGCCCAGACATGATTTCGAAAATCACTTATTGGGCGTTGGAGGTGAACTGAGTAACAATGGCAAGTGCGTTGCTTAAATACAATTCATGGCCATTAAGGAAAATACTTGGATGCCTACTTAATTACTTACAAAAGTTCGCTATTGTTCTTCTAGTATAATATTTTTCCTGTGCGTAGGTATTTCTAATTTGCGTATGTGATATCCCGTGCGTGCTTAATATATCGGTCGTAATGTTTTATTTATTATTGGAACGTGTTTAAAAGGTCTAAAAGATTTGCCATTTCATATATTGACGTAAAACTATGAAATAATTGCCAGTTTAGTTCCCAATTTTACCTACCGTTTAATAATACATGCAATAAATTTTATTTAATTAAAAGCAATGTAGGCGATAACAAAAGAAAACAATACAATTTTAGCACCAATAAGAGATCATTTAAGTCTTCGCAACAATTAAGTCTCTAATTAGGAAAAGCAATATTTTTTAAAATATCACAAGCAGTTGACATTAAGCTTTTGTAACTTAGATTAATTTACTGAAAAGCGAGAAATAAAAAGGCATAAAATAAAAAAAATACTGACTCCCGAAATCCACGAAAATAATTCTCTACTGTTCTGTTTAAAATCGATGCCTCAGCACAAGCCAGCAGGAGTGGACCTAGACATCTACTTTACCTACCTACATACCGCACTCCTAGAGTCAACTAACTTAAAATAATCCATCATTTAATTTAGACCCTCCTGAAAGTAGATTAGGTTAAAATTAGAATGGGGATTATTTTGAGATAGTCGACTCTTTATCTAGGTGTGCGATACTATATTTTATTGGACTTCTATCTCTGCTAGTTCGTGCCCACGCACTAACTTCAAATACGTCAGTAGGTACAATGTTAATTTCATAGTTTTTTTGGAGTTGGTAGGTACAATTTTATTAGTACAACAACATAACCAACTTTGGTGTAAGGGCCAATTTCTATTCTGCTGTCCTCTTTGACTCTTTTTTAATTTGGTTTTTTTTTGTAATTTCTGCTCAGAATTACGAGCTTTTTCGATCCCACTAGGAGAACAAAAGTGTCCCAAATTTTTTGAGTTACCATTTTTCATAGACTTTAGAATGACCGTAACTAAATGGAAGAATCGAAAATTACATGGAAATTTTGGGACACTTTTTTTCTCCTAGTAGGATCGAAAAAGTTTGTGATTCCGAGCAAAATTCACATAAAATTTTCCAAATTAAAAATAAAGTCGATACAGACAACAAAATAAAAGTTGACCCGTAACCTTAAAATATGTACACAATATACCAGAAACCGTTAACGTGTTTGTTACTGAAGCTAATATTAATGTTACTCCCAGAGATAACAAAATCATGTTCTGAAAATTCATCCTTCAAAGGATAGGTACATCTTCGGCTCAAAACACATCGTAATGTGTCCATTATCCTCTACGTTTCGGCCGTGATTTAACTTTCAGCGACCATCATTAAGAGTAGACCTAAGTAGCCCTCATACTCACATTTTTTGCTTTCGTTAGCACAGGTGTCACAACACCATTACGCTTATTGTCTAACGCGCTCACGCTTGCTTTTGCATTCACTATTTTTTTCACTCAAACGGTATAAGATGATAACAGAAAGAGATGGAGAAAGCGAAGGCAAGGGCCAGCGCATTGGACAATACGACCTCTGGACCTGAAGCTTCGTAGTCAGGTTCTCTAACTACCTACTAGACTATCAGGTCTTAATCAAATCATCACTCTACATAGTATAAAACAAAGTCACTTCCCGGTGACTGTGTGTCCCTATGTATGCTTAGATCTTTAAAACTACGCAACGGATTTTGATGCGGTTTTTTTAATAGATAGAGTGATTCAAGAGGAAGGTTTATATGTATAATACATGCATAATATAGTAGAGAAATACTGATAATATTAAAGGTTTCTAATGTGATGTAATGATGTCGTAAATAAACGCATTTTTTTGCGTATACATTGCAAACGCTGGCTGAACCCTACGAGATAGATCAAAATAATGTACTATAGTATTGTACACCTTAAAAAGGTCTACACCCGCGATGGTATATGTCTATCTCTTAGGGACAACCCACAATAACCATTTTTTATCCTTTACTTTTTACGAGAAATAATGGCATATTTACGAAGCGATTTTAAGCAATACAGCATTAGTCCTTATCCAATTAAGTACCTTAAATACATTGTGAATGTAATATAGATTAATATAGCTCTTTACATCATGTAATTTAAATGAATATTTTCGAAGATATTACAGATTTAAAATGCAGGGACATAGCGGGCGGCGCGTGCCAATAAGGTCTAATAATAAATAAAAACCGGCCAAGAGCGTGTCGGACACGCCCAAGGTAGGGTTCCGTAGCCATTACGAAAAAATCAAGTAATATTTTTCTAAGGATTTCGTATGTGTACGGAATCATCCAAGTTTAGGTATGTTTTATACCTTAGGCTACTATTTACTCTTAAACTACAAATAATTTCCAAGCAATCTTAGCCGCTATAACTTTCCTAGTAAATTTGATATATTTACTACCATTCTGAATTTTTTCAAATTTTTCCACCCAACAGTTTAGATTATTGAGGGGGGGGACGGTCGATTTTAATGAAAATTATCACTTTAAAGTTGAATATTTCGCAAACAGATCACTGAATAGAAAAATCATATTAGCAACCCCGGAATGGTTTTAAAAGACCTATCCAACGATACCCCACACTATAGGGTTAGTCGAGAAAAAAAAATCACCCCCCCTTTACGTCTATGGGAGGTACCCAAAAAAAGTGTATTTTTTATTTTTAATGGTTACGTATCAAAATAACTAAAATTAAAAAACCTAACGTAAAATAACCTACGTCCAAAATACCTAAAATCTAAATACCTAATGATTTTTTCACTTATATTCAAAATACCGAAAGCTTTCGTATATCTTAACCGGTATCTCGCTGGCAGCGAGCGACCGAAGCGAGCGAGCAAGACTTTTTAAGGCAGAAGCGACTCGGATAGGTTAGGTTCAGAAGGGAGCGAAGCGTAGCGTAGCTCCCGCCTTAGCCTTCGATGTTAGGTATTTTTTTTGTAACAGCGCAGAAAATGATTATTTCCATTAGGTATTTTTGTCTTTAACATTATGAAATGTACCTAAATGTAAATCATATACCAAATTTTATCAAACAAATTAGATTTTTCACGTGGTAATAAAAAAATAACTAACACCAAAGGCTAATGCGGGAGCTTCGCTCCGCTACGCTCCCGCATTAGCCTTTGAACCTAACCATTCCGAGTCGCTTCCGCCCCGAAACGTCTTGCTCGCTCGCTTCGCTCGCTCGCCGAAAATTAAGCGATGTTCGCTTAATTTAGGTATTTTGACCATTTGGTATTTCAAATGTTGGTGTATCAAACTTAGGTGTCATAGCTGTTGATATTTTAAACATTAGACATTTACTCCATTAGGTATTTTAAACTTAGGTAATTCGAAGGTAGGTGTTAGTTGCTTAGGTATATAAAATCATTAGGTATTTAGATTTTAGGTATTTTTAATGTAGGTTATTTTACGTTAGGTTTTTTAATTTTAGATATTTTGATACGTAACCGTCTCTGAGCTTAGCCTCGGACAGACAGACAGACGGACAGACTCCTAGTTGACTACGGAACCCTAAAAAGCTGTGAACGTTGCAATATAAATAAAGACATTCTGTAGTATTATTTAGTATAAGCATTGCACCCGTGCAAAGCCGGGGCGGGTCGCTAGTGCATTATATTTCACAGATGTAATTTTCCACCTTGGCTATTTTCTGTTAATAACCTATTTCAGATGGCCATAAGAAGAATGCTGTTGCCATCAGTGGTTTCAATATTCGCAATGTTGGAAAATACGCAGGTCAGGATAATTAAAGCTCGTTATGTTTCTGGACGTAACGAATAATACCCATTTGTCAACAATTGTTTCTGGTCAACGTTTGTAATTAATCATAAAGAGATCTCGCTATTATTATTTATACAGAGTTTCCCTCCGCGATCGAATCAGAAATGAGGAGAACCTCAGGGAAATCAAAGTTACTGACGTAGCTCGGAAAGATGTCAGCATTCAGCAGTGACGGAGCGTGAAAATTTTTCCAGTAAAGCCGGGGCAAAAAACCTAAGATCCCCATTTGTCCTCTTGAAAGTGCACTGATGGTATAGTATGGTAGAGAAGCGTATGGTAACTTCACAAGTTCAGTCTAAGTTTACTAAGCCATACTTTAACATGTTCGGTATGAAGGTATCTTTTCGTATTTCTATTTTTACAACTCCATTTTTTACTTACTTTTACGGTCATCCCGTGAAATCCATATTATATTTTTTTTACTTTTTTTTATTTTAGGAAAATATATGGATTTCACGGGATGACGGTAAAAAAAACGAGTTGAAAAAGTAAAAAAATACAAAAAGATACTTCATACCAAACTTGTTAATTTCACGATGATTACTTTGGCAGATGTATGAAATGCCAACATGACATTTGCTATGAAAAGAATTCACCTTGGTACCTACGTGATTCAGTTTATTTGACTGTGCGACTGTACAGGGGGCTTACCACACTCTCTTAATACGATTCAGTTTAAGCTCTAAACTGAACTGCATCGCTATTTCGTACCACGACGTTGCTTACTTTTGCGATTCAGTGCAAGTGCGGTTCAGCGGTAGCGATACAGACATTTTCATTCACTCCCTTCAAGTTCAAGTGGTTTTCGTACCATGACGCTTAACTTGAGTGGGAATTGAATCGCTTCAGTGTCAAATTTAGCGATTCAGTATAAGTTACTCATTACGGCTGTCAAAGTTTGTTATTACGGGTGCCAAAACAAAAATTGACACTTAATATTTAATTATTAATTTCATATTCAATACAATAGAACTGTAGAGTAAACGTATTGGCCATGCCACAGTGTTGCGCAGTCCCGTTTCGCTCGGAAAAGAAAGGCGAACATAAGTTTCCGAAAGATAAAAGTGTCTCAAAGCAGTGGTTAGTAGCGAAGTAGCGATTCGCAGGGTCAACTATGTCCCTTCAAAACATTCATGTATTTGTAAAAAACATTTCAATCTTGACGATTATGCATTACCTAAAGAATTAAATAGGTACAGAAAATCGTAAGTAATGATTTTTATTATTCCTATATACCGTGCTTGCATCAGGCATTTGATTTATCCCAACCTTGAAACTGAGCAAGTTTTACATACTTTCATCTTTTGTTAAAAATTTTCAGCTATTCCTAAACTAAAACCAAAAGCGCCCTAGTCGATTTTCCTGGAACCATGGAAATAAAAAGTATTGGTAGGAATTTCTGGCTCTAGATGTGTGACCTTTGTTTCAGATGCATATGGTGGATCTGTCAGTAACAGAGAGTTATTCGAAAAGTGTGGCATCATAATAAATCATAATAAAAAAAGGGACAAAGGGGACATTATTCTCGGTGATCGTGGCTTTAATATTCAAGATCTTGTTTCACATATGGATGTTACAGTAAATAGTTTCTGAAAAAAGGGTGTAATCAGTTTGAAGCACACCAACTCAGACAATCGAAAAAATTGTCATCTGAACTCTGAACGTACCTATCAATGTTGAGCATGTCATTGGTGTAGGAAAAACTTTTAAGATTCTTAGTAGTAAGTTATCTATCATCTAATTTAGTACCACTTGGAGGAAGAATCATATTTGTATGCTTTATGCTCACTAATTTCAAGAAGAATATAATGTAAATAAGGATTTTGGACAGTTAATTATAGGTACTTAAATAAAAGTAAAAATAAATCAATCATCTAAACTTTTTATTTATCCTTTCAATACATAGTCATCCCTATTATCTACTATAATAATTAACTATATTTGAAAGGTTTAGGTAATTAACCAAATGTAAATAAAACAATGACGACTGATGTCTTAAACACTGTAATTCTCCCATTAAACTATCTAAACATTTACATTCCTGTATTAAAATACGTTAATTTATTGAATCAGGCGTTACTTTGCGGAGGTCCATATTAATGAACTAAAACAATTACTTTGCTCACCCGCGACCTTACAATAGTTACGTTTATGCAAGAAATGTGCGTTCATGCAGTTCCTCCACCTCCACACTGTACGAACACACACAAATCACATAAACCCAACCATCACCACCACCAAGCTACACTGACGCGTTTCGAACTCAACCAGAGCTCATCTTCAGAGTTACCACAACCGTATGCTATGCTACCAACTGTTAAACTTGTTAGTTTAGTTTGTATTTGAATGATAGATAAATAAAATGTTTGGAATCCTTGAATATGCCAAATTTGGAAACTGAAGTTTATTTACATTTAGTTAACTACCTAAACTTTTCAAGTATAAATAACACATGAAATAGACACATAGAACATAGTAGAAGAGTGTAGGTAGGGTTTCATTGTACTAATTTAATGTAATTATGGTCATTAGATATTCCATGCAGGGAAGCAACTTCAAACTTTATTTTCTCTAAAGAGCAATAGTTTATTACATTGTTCCTAATACCTGATTTACACTCTCGCCTCCGGACGCGAGCCTCAAAATCAAGGCAAATCATGAGACGAGGCGCGAGGCGCGCCTGTTCACACTCTCGTCTCGTGGCTCGTCCCGCAGTTCGTCTCGCCACTCGTACGCGAGTGTAAACCAGGTATAATTTAATCATACCATTGTACAGTGCTGCAAGTGTTATCAGGACGTGGATCAAAACACATATTATTTCGTTTTGGTTTGGTGACATTATATTTTTGTATTTCAAATGTAATGTAGGTAGTAAGCAAATTGTAAATAAGTGGGTAGGAAAACACTGTTGTACAAGGTTTAAGTCTCGTAATAAACGCTATAACGAACGGCTGTGGTTTTGCTTGCTGTCTAGCTCCTATGCGATTCCCGTTATCCAGAGACTTCTCAGTGGCGACGAATAAGTACAGCGATTACCACGCGTAAATACGCGACGAACGCGCGAGTGCGGTGACTACGAGCATTAGCGTCGGGAAGGTTTGTGCCGGGCAGTGCGCGTCACGGGCGGATCGCGATGGCCGTTGGCAAGATGGGTCAGTTTGACATTTCCAACGACAGTTGGAGCAATTACGTGGATCGTTTGGATCAGTATTTCATAGCAAATGCAATAAAATCAGAACTGAAAGTGGCGACATTAATTACCGTTGTTGGTAATGACGCGTATGAGCTTATGGTGAACCTTTGCACGCCGGATAAACCGTCAGCTAAAACCTATACAGAGCTGGTTAATCTCATGAAGGGGCACTTAAACCCTAAGCCAAGTTTACTGGCTGAAAGGTTTAAATATAGACAGCGGGTGCAAAGACAAGGCGAGAGCATAGCAGTATACGTGTCGGAACTCAAAAAATTAAGTAAGGATTGTGGATTTACGGCCGACAGCCTGAAAGAGAACTTGCGAGACCAATTTGTGTGCGGCCTGGTAAACGACAATATGCGTCAGAAGCTGTTTACCGAGGACGATAGCATCACCTTCGAAAAGGCATACAAACTAGCGGTGGCGATGGAGGCGGCCGAGACGAACGCGGCGTTGGTGGAAGGTTGTACTAGAGGCAGGGATGGCAATGGTACAATAGCCGCTGTCACCGCGGCGGTACATCGCGTCGGGTTCGCGGGCGAGGCCGGCGGACAGCGGCCGGCGGCGGCGCGGCGCGGCGGCCGGGGCTCGGCGCGGCGCGGCGGCGGCGGTGGTCCAAGCGCCACAAGCGGAGCGGGCAGCGAGAAGTATCGACGGTCTAATGACGGTGCGATTGAGCGGGGCCTACGGACGAGACATATGGAGTGTAAAGTGTGTGGTGGAACACACAGTTCCGAAAGCTGCAAATTTAAGGAATATGTATGCAGAGTGTGCAACAGAGATGGGCATTTAAAAAAAATGTGTCCCAGGTTGGAAAAAAACAATTCCATGCATAATATGGAGGAACAGAACCAAGGCATAATCGGGAGCAAGGCGGATAGCGATAGCGACGAGGTAATTATTGATATTAATCGCTTGTCAATTGGACAGTGTAAACCGATAATTATTTCACTAAATTTACACGGGCATAATATCGATATGGAGTGCGACACGGGTAGTGCTATATCATGTATTAGTTATCAAATGTACAAAAAAATGTTTTTAGATCTTCCCATTTCACCTTGTAAATTAGTATTACGATATTATACAGGGGAGGTAGTTCGACCGGTAGGTGTTATTAAGCCGGTAGTTAACTATAAGGATAAGACTAAAATATTAGATTTGTACATTATCGAGAACGGTAATACTACGTTGCTAGGTCGGCAATGGCTAGCAGAAATGGATATATCGGTGTCAGCATTACAGTACAGTACGTGGAATAGCACGACGGGGGAAAGTCCGGCTATGTTGTTGCAGCGCAGACTTTTACGATCTCGCTGGGATTTACTGCGCAGCGAGCGCGCGCGGCAGGACCAGGTCGCGCAGGAGCAGCACCGCCAGATGAGCTCGGGCGCCGCGCCGGCTGCCCACACAGCTGGGGATGTCGTGTGGGCTAGGAATTACGGAGCGGGTGATAAGTGGGTAAAAGGTATCATCTTGGATAAGCAAGGCTCGCGTAGATATGTAGTTAATAGCGATGACGGTCGACATCTAACCCGGCACGTAGATCAAATCCGAAAGTCACGTCGTTCAAGTTTTGTACGTCCGGATACGCCCACCGATGCGAGCGAGGAGGCGGGCGCTGAGGATGTAGTCGGACAACCGGCACCGGAGATGACAGTGGCTGAGGGGCCTAGTAGAACGGAGAGGGGAGAAGTGGTGGAGTCGGTACCACCCGAGTCGGAACGCGCGAAGGAACGAACGAGCAACCTTAGGTCCTCGCAGGCACAGCCACCGACATCGCCGGCGCGGGAGCTGTCAGTGAATCGTACCGTGAGGCTTCGCAAACCACCGATTAGGTATGGCTGGGACGACTGAATTATGTTATAACTAGTTTTATGGTTTATTAGTTGTAATTAGCTTAATAAGAGTAATTAATTAAATTTGGGTTGTAATATAAATATAAGTTAAGTGTGTGTACCTAAGGTTAATCGTAAGCGCCTCTGAATAAGAAGGGAGGTGTAATGTAGGTAGTAAGCAAATTGTAAATAAGTGGGTAGGAAAACACTGTTGTACAAGGTTTAAGTCTCGTAATAAACGCTATAACGAACGGCTGTGGTTTTGCTTGCTGTCTAGCTCCTATGCGATTCCCGTTATCCAGAGACTTCTCAATTTTCAGCTTTTTTAGGAGACAAGTTCATTTTCTTTTTTTTTCGGCTCATGCCATATCTGTTTGTTTACTCTTTAAATCGAAAAATTGCATAACATACACACACAGGCTATGTGCTCACAAACTGCCTTTGGTCCCATACCAGCAGCACCAGCAGCACACTCACACATGGATTGAACAATTTTTCCTTCTGATTCAAAGGCAATGCTCATAAAATATGATAATGCCTTCGTGTTTTCAGAGTGGACTTGTCCCCTATAGAAAAGCAAATTATTTTGTGTACATTGTCACTAGAGCCACTAAATATTCATTTATCATTATAGCCCTTTCTATGTTTCTATGTTAAACGCGATAGCCCTTGCGTTCCGAATCTTAGCTGCAGGCAGATTGCTTAAAATGTACAAAGCAAAGAGAATAATATAACCAATACATTTTGTACAAAGGTTTCACAACTACTGTGTTAAAAATTATATTTAGCTCTAAAATAAAGTCATGTTTTATGACAAAGAAACATTATTTAAGGAAATGAGTTTTTTTTAAAGTTTTCAGTACTTTAAAAATGAAGAAGAAATCAAACCGTAAGCTAACTTTAGAAGTACTTTGGGTTTCG
Organism: Archips crataeganus; assembly: GCA_947859365.1. Classification (NCBI taxonomy): domain Eukaryota; kingdom Metazoa; phylum Arthropoda; class Insecta; order Lepidoptera; family Tortricidae; genus Archips; species Archips crataeganus. The sequence goes on from OX402050.1 coordinate 20,484,917, forward strand.
AACGTCCAAACGTCAGTCGAGACTAAAAGAGATAGATATATTTGGTTTGCATATAGCGGCATCCCTTTCGCGACTTAGCGTTTCAGTTTCGGACCAGTACCTCTACCATGAGTTTACACTAGTTTACAGTGACCGTACTCGCTAGCGACGACGTAAATGATTTGTATGGAGAATTGTACTTCCGTAGGTGACCGCTAGAGGCGCTATACAATTCTCCATACAAATAATTTACGCCGTCGCTAGCGAGTACGGTCACGTAAACTAGTGTACACTCATGGTAGAGGTTCAGAGACAATATCGGTCTTTCTTTCACTTGTAAGCGATTGAGACTCATCTCTGAGAAATAGACGTCGTGGTACCAATTTCGACGATTCAGTTAACGTGCCTAAATTTAACTGCTCTGCGTTTGGAACGTTCATTGAAAGATCATGGTAAGCCCCCAGTACGCCTCACTGGTAGACAAAGTTGACAAAATAAATGGCATTTGATTCGTGTTGTATTTTGTGGTAAATAAATAAAGAAAGAAAATACATTTATTTACAACATCACAAGACACATCATCAATATTTTACAAAACAAAAGGCAACACTAAAGCTAAAGATAGAATGTGTCATTGCGGTTGCAAATCGGACACTGGCTCAGCATAATGCTGAGGCGTTTAAAGCATCCCCAGCGCTGATTTTTAGCCAGTATCGTTGGTGACACCCAGATCGCTGTTTAGATAGATAAATAAATAAACTGCACACTAATAGCTACATACATAAATAAGACTACATGCGTAAACAAATAATTTTTGTAAATTGTAAAAGCAAATAATAATGCTGCTGTAAACTAGTCCTTCCTTCTTTCTGTTAAAGGGTTACCTGGAAGAGATCGCTCTTAAGCGATAAGGCCGCCTATTGCTTACCTTGTAACTTACTCTCTTTGTACCTGTTTTCTGTATTGCTTACTATTCCTGGGGTACAATAAAGAGTCATTGTATTGTATAATAATAATAACAAAATTTTTTGAACTTAATTTAGTATTATCTCACTTGCCAAGTACGCGGACTAAAACCCTGCGCGGACTAAAACAAAAAAATGAAATAACCGATACAATAAAAATTATAAGAAAAGTAAGAGCACAACACACATTAAATTCCAGCAAATAAGTTTTCGTAACTTGGAATTGACAAATTAATGTTAAGAGGGCACTTGCTTGTTAAACGACAATAATAAAATTAAGTATAATTTTATTTGGCAGCTTCATTCGACGCACTATATTAGTCAACAAAAATTATTGTAGCCATAGAACAAGATTTTTTACCATAAAAAAACCGGCCAAGTGCGAGTCGGACTCGCGCACGAAGGGTTCCGTACAATTATCTATAAAAATCACGTTTGTTGTATGGGAGCCTCCCTTAAATATTTTTTTATTTTAATTTAATGATTTATTTTTAAATTCAATGTATAATTAAATCTTCTGTGAATATTTCAAGCGTCTACCTACTCTATCTGTTGCCGTTATCAATATCGAGCAAAAACGAGCAAAAAAATCACGTTTGTTGTATGGGAGCCCCCTTAAATATATATATATATTTTTTAGTATCTGTTGTTATAGCGGCAACTGAAATACATCATGTATGAAAATTTCTACTCTCTAGCTATCACGGTTCCCGACATACAGCCTGGTGGCAGACGGACAGACTGATGGACAGACGGACGGACCGACGGACGGACAGTGGAGCCTCAGTAATAGGGTCCCGTTTTTACCCTTTGGGTACGGAACCCTAAAAACCATTATGAATAATTAAGAAGAATTGAGCGTGTAACATTTTTAAGTGAAAGAAAAAAGGTATGGTTTAATTGAAAAAATGGCATGTGTTACTTTTGGAGTCAAGAATTGTACAAACAATTAGTGGAAAGTGCTTTTGCTTGTGTATTGACTATTTACTAAATGAATTTTATGTGTATGTTTCCTATTGCAATAAAAAAATAGCTTTTACAATTTCTTTTACTTAAATAGATCAACAAGACACTTATTTGTTTTGTCAAAGTTTTGCGCACCATTTTGTTTTCATGTTTGATTTTTTCATTTTTAACCCCCGACACAAAAAGAAGGGTGTTATTAGTACGACCGCTATATGTGTGTGTGTGTGTGTGTGTGTGTGTGTGTGTGTGTGTGTGTCTGTCAGTGGCATCATAACTCTTAAACGGCTGAACCAGTTTGAATGCGGTGTTTTTATTTGAAAGCAGGTTTTTTGGCGATGGTCCTTAGACATGGTTCATCAAAATTGGTCCAGCCGTTTAAAAGTTTTCAGCTCTTTTGTAAGCTGCGGAAGGGATCTTAGACGTATAATGGGCATTTACTTTATTTTCAAACATATATGACATGTGACCCTTCATTGCGCTGGGGGTTTTTATAATTTTTAATTATAAGTAAGTAAATGCTTTAAAATCTCAACAAAAAAGTCAAATTAAGACGTTTATTCTGTAAGTTAATCCCTAACGAGCTCTTTTACATGTCACTTCACAGGCCAGGCAGGGCAGGCAGGGCGTGATTGTGGTCAAACTCAAGCCTATATTGTATAAAATAAAAATAAAAAAATTAAACTACCAGCGCTTTAGAAAAGACCATTGCCAAGAATAATGCGCCGCAAGAAACTTCTCCAGTAAAAGCCCTCTTAACAATTGTGAAGGGCCAAAACTTACGAAGCAATTTAAATCAAGTATTGCATAAATCGTGTTAGGCAGTCTGTACGATGTCGACATACCAAACATAGCGTACTAGCTTTTGCCCGCGACTCCGACCGCGGAGAATTCAAAATTATACCCTATGTTGCTCAGGGATAAGTAGTATTTTAATGGTAAAAGAATTTTTTAAATCGGTCCTGTAGCTTTTGAGTTTATTCGTTACAAAAATACAAAATCTTTCCTCCTTTTAAGCATAACGTCAATCTCGGGCAATGCCATCTATGCAGTTATACATCTTCAGCCGAAGCGCTCCAACGTTCTTGGCCAACGCCCTCTATTCTTAACTAAAGTTAAAATATTACCGGGATTACGAGTACTACAGTCGAGTTCTTCAATATCTGTACAGCCAACCGTTCATAAATATCTATAACATATATAATATTATCTTAACATAAGTTTCATGTCAAGTTTATGCATTATGAACTAAAACAATTACTTTGCTCACCCGCGACCTTACAATAGTTACGTTTATGCAAGAAATGTGCGTTCATGCAGTTCCGTATGCTATGCTCATAGCATAATTGTGGTAACTCTGAAGATGAGCTCTGGTTGAGTTCGAAACGCGTCAGTGTAGCTTGGTGGTGGTGATGGTTGGGTTTATGTGATTTGTGTGTGTTCGTACAGTGTGGAGGTGGAGGAACTGCATGAACGCACATTTCTTGCATAAACGTAACTATTGTAAGGTCGCGGGTGAGCAAAGTAATTGTTTTAGTTCATTAATATGGACCTCCGCAAAGTAACGCCTGATTCAATAAATAAATTTATGCATTATGTTGTCCAGAAAATACAGGATTAACAGGAATCCAGAAGATTGGCCACAACAGATATTTATGAATGGTTGGCTGTATTGGGGAACTCGACTGTATAGTCGGGATAGAACCTTTTCTTACCCCGACTATACAAACATTCAACCATCTAAACCTTTTCATGAACTGTCCCAACTTATTTGATATATTAGTATAGGGTGTTAAAAGCCGCGGTAGACTTGTGGTTTGATCTAAAGGCCTCTGAAGTTGACGGTCATTGGTTTGAGCATGGACTCGCTGTGAGTTGATGTGCGAAATTACTTTCTAAGGGAAAAAATATATTTTTTTTTCTGTCAGCAGCTATATTTTATGAACTTAAATAGGTACTTAAAAAAATATAAATATTAGGGGACAATCTTACACAAATCGACCTAGTCCCAAACTAAGCAAAGCTTGTACTATGGGTACTAGACGACGATAAACATACTTATATAGATAAATAAATACTTAAATACATAGAAAACACCCATAACTCGGGAACAAATATTCGTGCTCATCACACAAATAAATGCCCTTACCGGGATTCGAACCCAAGACCTCTTGCTTCGTAGGCAGGGTCACTACCAACTAGGCTAAAGCGGTCGTTTAGTTAAAATGTGTTATTTTTTGCCAACAAATAAAATTCCGTGACTCTTATTGGAGGGTGAGTCACTATGCTTTTCCAGGTACAGATCAGTTCATCAGTCATCAAAAGTAACCGCAGTAGGTATCACTCGTTATGGGGTCAATAGACTCGACGTGCAATCATTATTTCGGTATAATTATAATGCGATGCGAATAGATTATGTTTGTTTGAGTAAATCTCGAAAGATGTCGCTGTAACAATCATTTCTTGCTTTTTATGTAAGATCTACCCACTTATCGAACCCGTCACACGTGTCGTACTCTGTTCAGTGTTCCTCTAGTACACACAAGGTACGCCCAAAATGCGCCTCTTATACGTATCCTTAGAGATTACAACAAACGTTTCAACAATATTGACCTCTTTGATTGTAGTAAAGCGACACTAAAAAATCGTATACGCTTATTCCTAACAAAAAAAAGTTAGTTTACTTATGATGTTATTGTTGACAGGACGAACAGTTACGTAAATAAGTAATAAGGAAAAGTAAAATAATTATTTTATTATAATTTCTGGAGTAAAATAAATTTACACGCACACTCTCTACCTCTCTCTCTCTCACACACACACACACACACACACACACACACACACGCATGCGTGCGGACAAGCGCACTCACACTCTAACACACTTACCTTACACATATCCATACCATACTCATACTCATTAATATACTTATATATATTTTAGCTTGATAGCTTGATTTGTAAACTTGTTGTATCTGTGTTTGTATAAAGTATGTTTCGCTTAACTGTATGCCTGTGGACATCTGTTATTGGCTTTTTGTCTAGTATTTAAGTCTCATTATAGTGTATTGTATTGCTGTTGATGCCCCAAATAAATAAAATAAAAATAAAATAAAATAAGATCTGAAAGATTCAAATAAATTGTGACTTGACCGGAAATGTGGAACCGTTGTGACATTCACGCCTTGAACACTCGAATATAATCATCAGAGATCGGAATTTTCACGGCAAAATATAAGACAGTCGCAATCAAGCTAGTGTTGAACCAATTTTTTATCGATATCGATAGTTGTGCAATAGAAGAAAAAAACGGTCCACTAAATAAAAAACATATTTAATACAAAATTTTAGGTCAGGTTTGTATAAAATTATATAGAGACAGATGCAATTTCTTCTTCGAAGTCCGCGTCAGTACACACAGCAGCACATGACATTTTATTTGGTTTGTGATAGTGATAGGAGTAGATAATCATTAATTTCTCAACATTCTCTGGGAGTAGCCTGTTTCGTTTATCACCTGACCTAAAATTCTGTATTAAAATATGTTTTTTTTATTTAGTGGAACGTTTTTTTCTTCTATTGCACAACTATCGTATCGATAAAAAATTTTTTCTAACACTAGCATGATTGCGACAGTCTTATATTTTGCCGTGAAAATTCCGATCTCTGATAATCATCATCATCATCATTTCAGCCGACAGATGTCCACTGCTGAAAACAGGCCTCCGAAGGCTCGCCAAACAGATCGGTCCTGCGCCAGCCGCATCCAACGCGTTCCCGCAACCTTAACCAGGTCGTCGCTCCATCTCGCTGGAAGCCTACCCACGGCGCGTCTTCCGGTCCGCGGACGCCACTCGAGAACCTTTCGGCCCCATCGGCCGTCAGTTCTACGAGCGATGTGCCCTGCCCACTGCCACTTGAGTCTGGCGATTCTTCGAGCTATCTCGGTGACTTTAATCGAAATAATACTCGAATATAATGCGTTCTCGCAAAACGGCACTACCCAACGACAATGCGGCTCTACGCTTCTGGTTAGCCTCGATCTTAAAATAAATAAATTAAAAAAAAAAAACAGTAAATTACTGTTATCACGAGCCCATCAATTACCTTTTCACGTCCACAACATATGAATCAGCCAGTTTTTAAAAGTTGGTAGTCTCAAAACCGGTTTTTTTTTAAATAACTTGACACCAAGTGCAAGAGCCTTATTATGCTAGGTAATATAAAACGCATAAAAGACTCGTCTAGAATAGCCCAGGAATACCTGCTTTGGAGTAATAAAAACCATAGGTACACTGAAATGTCCGTGTCATGTACCTACTGCAACGACACTGACAAAAACAAACAAGCACACACACACACACACACACACGCACAAGCAGGCACACACACATCACATCTCGGCCTCGGCCTGTGTAGTCTGGGTAAAATAATAATAATAATATTAAATCTTTATTAAATTTTACATTTAGGTACAATTATATAACTTACTAGCTTTTGCCCGCGACTCCGTCCGCGTGGAATTAGTAATTTGGGCAGCTTATTTCTTTTTTATCCAATTTGCTTTTTCATCAATTATGGCGCACCCTTCCGAACCCCCCCGCACACCCGCGTTCACATTCAACACCGTACTCCCAAGTCAAGCGTGCCTATAGAAGTTTTACTACAAAAACCCCCGATTTTGAAACATTCTTCCGCTCTGCTCCGCTCCTATTGATGTTAGCGTGATGATATATAGCCTATAGCCTTCCTCGATAAATGTGCTATCTAACACTGAAAGAATTTTTTAAATCGGAGCAGTAGTTCCTGAGATAAGCGCGTTCAAACAAAAAAATCTGTTCGATAAATTTTTAAAATAGACGTATCTTTCTTATTTGTCAACCGATTGAAATGAAACAAACACTAAATGTTAATCCAAGAAAATACCAACATATCAGTGAAAACCGCATCCTTCTAGGTTAAGCCGTTTCTGAGATTAGCGCGCACAAACGCACAGACAAACAGACAAACAGACAAACAGACAATAATTCTAAAAATCATTGTTTTGGGTTCTATTGCGCTAATAAATAGCCCTAGTGACAGTTTTTCTCAAATATCTTCAATGTACAGACACCGACTTGTTACAGATTTATTATATGTATAGATAGATAGATATAGATAGACTAGCTTTTGCCCGCGACTCCGTCTGCGTGGATTTAGTAATTTGGGCAGCTTATTTTTTTTATCCAATTTGCTTTTTCATCAATTATGGCTCTCTTTAGTTCCTCGATATAAAAAAAAATTACCCGCCCCCGCACCCCTGCAACCCCCCCCCCCCCTCCCCCCCCCCCTCCGCACCCCCTCCCAACCCATTCCCTCCACCGAACCCACCGCACACCCGCGTTCACATTCACCTCCGTACTTCCAAGACAAGCGTGCCTATAGAAGTTTTGCTTCAAAAACCCCCGATTTTGAAACGTTCTTCCGCTCCGCTCCGCTCCTATTGGTGTAAGCGTGATGATATAGCCTTTAAGATAGCCTTCCTCGATAAATGGGCTATCTAACACTGAAAGAATTTTTCAAATCGGAGCAGTAGTTCCTAAGATTACCGCGTTCAAACAAACAAACAAACTCTTCAGCTTTATATAGGCCCTGCCACGCCTGTGTGCATGTCCAACTTAAGATGAACACTATTTAGTATAGTCTACTATATTGTTGTCAGCTCATTTTATGTTGGATTTTTTTTCTATGTACTGTGTTCAATATTGAACCTTTTTTACTAAGTTTTATGTTCTTTTAATGTCTATGTTTAATTCTAAAATTAAATTATTCAAAAATGTGACTTCTTATGTCAAACCCAAACTAAACGGTTGTTCTTATTTCCTCCTAAGGAATTATATTATTTAAACCCAGTTATTACCTATTACTTACCCTTATTTTATTCATTTGGTCCTTCGAACCGGATAATAACTAACTAACTTCTCCAAGTTTTCCATGCGAGCCCTAACTTCGGCAATATTGGTCCTTCGTTAGAAAATTATTGAATCAGTGCAGTTTAAATTCAGTGCAGAAAATATCCTTTATCCCGAGAAAAATGGAAGAAATACGTCTGGCAGAATTAAAGTCAAGACGATCCTCTATCAAAGGTAGAATTACAAGAATTATAAATTATGTAACGGATGAAAAGAAAAGCACCAATATTGCCGAAGTTAGGGCTCGCATGGAAAACTTGGAGAAGTTATTTGAGCAGTACGACCTAATTCAGGTTGAGGTGGAGAGTCTCGATCCGGCATCGACCCAAGCCCATGAAGGGGACAGAAAAGACGTCGAGAATAAGTACTTCTTAGCCAAAGCCTTAGTATATAACTTATTAGAAGCTCCGTCACCCTCGCCCCGAACGGAGACAGCAATCACAGCACCGCGTGAAAAGTTTCGGCTGCCTAAATTAGAGATACCAAAATTCGATGGCGAAATGCGCAATTGGCCGAACTTTAAGCAATTATTCATCGCAGTGATAGACGCAAATTTAACTCTCAGCGATACAGAGAAGCTGTTTTACCTGAAGTCAGCCCTGAAAGGAGAAGCGGCTGGGCTTATCTCTGCTTTAGCTGTTGGGGAGGAGAGCTACATAAAAGCATGGAGTATTCTTCAAGATAAATATGAAAACAAAATGGTTGTGGTGAACTATTACCTTAACAATATTTTTAGTTTCCAAACGATTAATAGGTCCAATTTAAAAATATTCCTAAACAACTTACAGCAATCATTAGATAGTTTGTCTGTTTTAGATTTACCCGTAGAACATTGGGACTTAGTGCTTATTTACATTATTTGTCAAAAATTAGACAATTCTTTGCGAGCTGCTTGGGAGTTTCATAGAGAGCATAACGAGTTACCCAATTTAAAAGATTTAATGGACTTTCTTAGTCACCGGGCTACTGCGTTTGAGATTCTCAATGACAAATCTTCTATTAAGCCCCAGCAGACTCAGCATAACGCACGAACATCTTATGTGTCATCAAAGCTAACAAACTGTATGTGTAATGGATCACATGAGTTGCACAAGTGTCCGATTTTCCTCGAAATGCCTTCTATTAAGCGTAACGAATATGTCAAAGGGAATCGCTTATGCTTTGGATGCCTTATCCCATATAAATTTGGTCATAAATGTACCGAAACTTGCAGCATTTGTAGCAAAAGGCATCATACTGCCATCCATGTGGACCAGCGAAGCGTGTCGGACTTACCGACTGGTAGTATGAGCGGCGCAGCAGCCAGCGCGACTGCGGGTCAGAGTAAGCTAGCCACGGTCTCGTCAGCGCTCGCGAGTGACGCCGCCGCGGTACACTCCAATGTCCTACTCTCTACAGCGCTTATCAAGGTACGGTCTGCTAATGGTAGCTGGCTAACCGCCAGAGCTCTGCTTGACTCAGGTAGCGAAGTCAACATTATTACTAAAGAGCTAGCGGATAAGCTAGGTTTAGCCCGTTTCGAAAGCAATATAACTCTTAAAGGGATCGGCAACTTGACTAAGACGGCTAGTGATAGCGTACGTTTACATATTGCTTCGAGATTTAATGAGTCCAACTTTAGTTTGAACTGTGTGGTATCGGACCACGTTACTGTGCCTTTACCTCACGTTTATATTAATACACAGAACTGGAAGATACCCAAATCTTGCAATTTAGCGGATCCATTGTTTTACCTACCACAAACAATTGATTTACTTATTGGCGGAGAATTATTTTATGATTTATTAACTAACAATATTATTGCGATCGGCAACAAAATGCCTCGACTTATCGAGACAGTGTTCGGCTGGGTGACAGCTGGCCCTTATGAATGCGTTACTACTCGTTCTGACGTAGCGCAAGTAGCGTTATGTTCGAATATTACGCAGTGTCCGAATGATATTCTGTCAAAGTTCTGGCAGATGGAGGAGCTACCGTCAGCTCAGGTAAAGTCCCCAGAGGACGAGTACTGCGAGAAGCTTTATAGTGAGACTACCACGCGTGAGGCGGACGGTAGGTTTGTAGTCAACCTTCCTATACCGAATGAGAAACTTCAAACACTAGGTGACTCTTTTAAAAAAGCATACAGCTGCTTTATGTCGTTAGAATCGAGGTTAATGCGAAATAGCGATTTATATCAACAATATAGAGATTTTATACGCGAGTTCATTGACTTAGGACACGCGGAGTATATCAGTAATTTCAAAGAAACGGATACTACTATCCCGATATTTTTCCTGCCCCATCACGCGGTTATTCGACCACAGAGCGTTTCTACTAAATTACGAACAGTTTTTAACGCAAGTTCAAAGAGTTCAACGGGCGTCTCTTTGAATGACATTATGTATGAAGGCCCAAACATATTTTCAGAAATTACAGATATCATTATGCGCTTTCGTACCTTCCAGTACGTCTTTTCTGCGGATATTGTCAAAATGTTTAGACAAATTAATATCAACCAAAGTCAAAGGCCTCTTCAAAGAATCCTTTGGAGAGATAGTCCGAGTGAATCACTTAAATGCATTCAACTTAACACCGTGACCTACGGAACCAAGAGCGCTCCTTATTTAGCATTTAGGACTATGTTAGAGCTAGCTAATATTTATGAAGACCAGTACCCCGAAGTCTCCAAATGTCTTCGGCTCCAGTGCTACATGGACGATATTTTTTACGGGTCCAATAACATCGAGAGTGCTATTAGAATTAGTTCAGAAATAAGCCAAGTACTCGCTGAAGGTCAATTCTTGTTGCACAAATGGTCTGCGAGTGATAAAACGATACTTGAAAATTTACCTGCCTTTCTTAAGTCATCCGAGCACATTAAGACTCTCGTAGTTGACAGTTCTTCAACTTCAACTTTAGGATTAAAATGGGATTCAGAGTTAGATAATTTTGGGTTATTTGTAAATCAACAAAATCTTGCAAATCTTACGAAACGAACTATATTGTCGAGTATTGCAAGAATATATGACCCGATGGGATTCTTAGGCCCATTTGTTATATCTGGTAAAATTCTTATGCAAAAAATTTGGAAAGAGAATTTAGATTGGGATGATAACGTGCCTGAGCACATTCGACTAGAGTGGCTGAAGTTTAGTAAAGATCTAGAAGCTGCTACACAGATAGTCGTGCCGCGTAAGTGTTTGCCCGTAGTACCTGACAGAGTTTATTTAGTTGGGTTTAGTGACTCATCAAGTGCAGCATACGGAGCTTGTGTTTATTTAGTAGGTGTCACAGCAGGGTCACCAATCTCAGCGCGAATTATAATGGCTAAAAGTAGAGTCGCTCCTTTAAAAGCTCTTACGATTCCGCGTCTGGAGCTATGCGGAGCTCTATTACTATCTCGACTTGTAGTCAAAGTTAAGGCTGCTTTATCTCATGTTATAAAAATAGACGAAACGTATTTGTTTTCCGATTCCAATATCGTTTTGAATTGGATTAAATCTCCTTATGAAAAATACGCTATATTCATAGCAAATCGTATTTCTCAAATTATGACCAATACAGATAACAATCACTGGTATTATGTCAGGACACATGAAAATCCAGCGGATTTATTGACAAGAGGCATTTCTCTCAGTGAATTGAAGTGCTCTAGCCTTTGGTGGCATGGACCAAGTTGGTTAGAGACTAATGTGTCAGAATGGCGGTTGACACATACGGCCCCACCTTGTGAGCCAGTTATGTTAGAATTAGACAGTATTAAGTGCGTAACTCCCGCTACTGTTGAAGCTAAAGAAGATAATTTTATTGAGTTGTTTTCCAAATTTTCCAAATTTACGGCTCTCCAACGAACTATTGCGTATGTACTTAGATTCAGCGATAACGCGAGAAACTCATGTAAAAAGTTAAAAGGTCCTTTATCCACACTTGAGCTTCAGAGAGCACGAGATTTTATAGTTAAAAAAATACAACAGTATAGTTTTGCTACCGAACTTCATGACTTAAAAGCTAACAAATCTATTAAATCCAATAGCAAATTGCTAAAGTTATGCCCAATATTAGATGAATATGGTATTATTAGGCTAGGCGGACGAATAAGTAACGCTTCTACATCGTACAATCACAAACACCCGATTATTTTGCCGAAAGATAATCATGTAACGTCCCTCCTTATTAAAAAAATTCATTTGAGTCTTTTTCACGCCGGTATTCAAACTACTCTAGCTACTGTGCGATTACAATATTGGCCAATCAACGGTCGGGCGGAGGTAAAGCGCGTCATACACAATTGCGTCGTGTGTATTAGATTTAGGAGTCAGACGTGTGAGCAAAAAATGGCTGACCTGCCAGCCCCCCGGGTCAATTTAGAACGACCATTTTTACATACTGGTGTCGATTTTACAGGCCATATTCTAGTCAAATCTAATAGATTACGCAATGCTAAATTTATTAAAGGATATATATGTGTGTTTGTCTGTCTATCCAGCAAATGTATTCGTTTAGAGTTAGTCTCAGATATGTCTAGTAACTCATTTATATTGGCTTTAAAACGGTTCATCTCCAGAAGAGGTTTGTGTCATACTATATACTCTGACAATGCAACCAACTTTAAGGGAACTCATCACGAATTAAATCAACTTTACAAAATGTTTAGAGATAAGAAACAATATAGCCAGATTATCGATTATGCATCTTTGAACTCTATCACTTGGAAGTTCACGGTACCGCTCGCGAGCCACATGGGTGGAATTTATGAGTCAGGCATTAAATCAGCCAAGAACTTATTAAAGCGTCAACTGGTTAACGTCAAATTACCATACGAGGAACTTATGACGATTATCGTGCAAATAGAAGGCATTCTTAATTCTAGGCCTTTATGTGCTCTCTCTGACGTTCCTAACGATTTATCGTGTTTAACACCGGCACATTTCTTAGTCGGAAGCTCTATCTTAGATATTCCAGAGCCCAATTTTGAGGCCTGGAGGAGCAACCCTGTTGTTGTATGGAAAAAGCTATCAGTTATTAAACACAAATTCTGGAAACAGTGGATGCTACAGTACCTTTCTGAGCTCCAGCAAAGACCAAAATGGGTCACCAGAAGAAAAAATTTAGAAATCAATGACTTAGTAATTATTAAGGATGAGTTAACCCCTCCTGGCTCATGGCCCTTGGCGCGAGTGGTGAGAGTGCACACAAACGCTAAGGACGGTTTAGTGCGATCCGCTACGGTGCGCACCGGTACAGGCGAATACGACCGACCTGTCAATAAGTTAATTTTACTTTTGCCTAGGGAAACTTAGTCCAGGCAAATTGGATTTTACCATATAAAAAATATTTAATTTATTCTTGTATTGGAATGTGCAATTATTTTTCTTTTGTTTATTCAATTAATGTTCCTAATTAAATATCATTAATTACTTGTTATGTGTTATGTCATAGGTACATAATATTAATTATTTAGTGTGTCTTTAAGGTTACGAAATTACATTATTATTTTTTACGGGGTTTTATGTTTGTATTTGCTATCGCCCCGGGAGAATGTTCAATATTGAACCTTTTTTACTAAGTTTTATGTTCTTTTAATGTCTATGTTTAATTCTAAAATTAAATTATTAAAAAATGTGACTTCTTATGTCAAACCCAAACTAAACGGTTGTTCTTATTTCCTCCTAAGGAATTATATTATTTAAACCCAGTTATTACCTATTACTTACCCTTATTTTATTCATACTGTACTATCCATTTTCTTTTAAATTTATATTCGCAAAAGTTGTAAATCATCATTTAAGAGACTATAATTAACAATTAACAAAATTAACAAACCTATAATATATTAATCGAAGATTCCGCAAAATTAATAACAATTCTTCTAAAAACAGTTCGATAAATTCTTAAAATAGACGTATCTTTCTTATTTGTGAACCGATTCAAATGAAACAAACACTAAATGTTCATCCAAGAAAATACCAACATATCAGTGAAAACCGCATCCTTCTGGGTTCAGCCTTTTCTGAGATTAGCGCGCACAAACGCACAGACAAACAGACAAACAGACAATAATTCTAAAAATCATTGTTTTGGGTTCTATTGCGCTAATAAATAGCCCTAGTGACAGTTTTTCTCAAATATTTTCAATGTACAGACACAGACTTGTTACAGATTTATTATATGTATAGATATAGATAGATAGATAGATATAGATAGATAGACTAAAATATTTTAAATTAGAACAAAAAAACAGTTATAATATACCTGAAGTAGGAAAAATCCTGTCTTTGAGGTGTAAGAGACCTAACAAAGCTTAACTTAAATATTAAATTACATACAAAAAAAACAAAAACTAGTTGGGGATTTCTATTTTTCGTTGTACCCAAAATTAAGAAATTGTTAACAGGGAGTTAAAATTAGTCCGTTTGGCTACGCACTTTTTCAAGCCTTCAATAAAAAAAACGTAACAAATCGGACAAGTTTAACAATGTTTAACCAGAAGTGAAGAATTTTATTGTCCGGTTTGTTACGTTTTTTTTTATTGTAAAGTCTTGAAAAAGTGCGTAACCAAACGGACTAATTTTAACTCCCTGTTAACAATTTCTTAATTTTGGTTCGACGAAAAATAGAAATGCCCAGTTACAAGGAGTTCTTGTCATTTAGGACAATTTAAATTGTAGAAATTTATGTAACTCACATTTAAATAATGATTTAAATATATGCAAGTAAGTTCTAGTATTTTATTTTTCTTTGTGTCTTAGCTTGATGTATTTTACTAACTTAGGCTTAAGGTTTTCAAATTCAAATATTTTATTTCGGACAAACAGATTATCCATAGAGTGTTAGTAATCAAACCGACAAATAACTTTTCAATCTTAATCTAGTGTTAGTATTTAAGAACATCAAATAATATAATAAAATAAAAAATAAAATTTGTCAATTTTTTTTAATATTAAAGTAGAAATAAGCATTTTATTGGCTAAATAAAATATTTTTAACTAACTTACTAATAGAATTATCTAACTAAACTAAACTATGCTTATTTTGATACAACCAATAATAGGTCTGTATCTTCATAGTCAGTTCTGTCAACATTTTATTTCAAACAAAACAAAATACTGCATTGACGTGTCCCATTTTTCAAAAGGTAGTAAGTGTATGACTTGACAAAGGAATCAATTTAAAAACAGACGAAGGTTTTCGTACCCTGACTGTACGCGTCCTACTGCTGGGCACATATCTCCTCTCAGAATGAGAGGGCTTGGGTCGTAGTTTCCACACGGGCTCAGTGCAAATTGGGAATTTCACACAGACCATTAAATTTCTACGCAGGTGAGTGCAGATTTCCTCTGGACGTTTTCTTTCATTGTAAAGCCCATGCTAAATTTCAAATGCGATTTCGCAAATCAATTTTGAAAAACTCAGAGGTGCGAGCCCGAACTCATACCCATGACCAGCTGTTTTTAAGTAGCGTACTTCAAATTTCAGTAGGTTACTTTTCTTGATGATTATTTAGCGTGGGAAATTGTCCGCTGCTGACAAAACCCTGTTTTATAATACATTTTTTTTATTTATCGAAAGGAAAGGAGTATGCTAAAATAAACAGGTTATACAAAGTTTTATGAATGAAACAGACGGCTAGTAATTTTAGTATGATCAATTTAATGACCATGATGCATACCTAACGAAGGTTGACGACGACTGCTGCGAAGGCCAATGAAAGGAAACCGCGAAACGTAATAACGGACCAATGCTGCGTGACCTCTCAATTATCATTGAAACACCTTCCACCTCGAGAATAAAGACGTTTCTAAGAAAAACGCAGGTCTACCAACACTAGCCAGAAGTCTTGAGAGTATCTCCAAACAAAACGCAATGTTTGTTGCTATCGTTTAATGTTTGAATTCAGAACGCAGCGAATGCACGTGTTTGCTAAGAAAAAAATCGCGATTTATTTTCGAACTATTTAGTTCTTTTTCTGCAGTTTCGGTGTTGTGCGGTTGCCAGGATTTTTTGGTGTTGAATTAAAGTGACCTGAGAAATGTAAGTTGAATAATTTTATATTATTTTTTGTTTCTTAAACTAAAAAGCCACAGCTTTTAGCACAGTTTTCTTTGGATATGTATATTACTATCAAAATTAACAAAAAGTAGCCCTAACAACCTGATACCAAGAAATCTTGCGAACTTGAATACCTAAGTGTCTACTTGAAATTTCAGATCAAAATAATTACTCCATTTGAGTCTAAGTTATTCTCTGAAAATTTAATTTACGAAACAAAATTAAATAGAGTTTAGGGAAACACACTTGCTACTTACCATAGGTACGTTGCTTAAGGCAACGATGAATATTTATTACCTTTATGAGAATTATTTTTAAAACAATTTTACCAACATTAATTCAGTACCTATCTAAAACATTTCATTTAAATCTTATAAAGAAGATAACAAAGACAAAAAATAGATATGCTTTGTCCATAAAACTTTAGAAAAATTTACCAGAGACCATAATAATAATATTAATAATAATTTATTTATTATCTCCAGCACAGAGCATACTTATACAGTACGTATAGGTGTACCAGAATCTCATGACAAATGGGGAAATAAAACTCAGGAATGGCTGATTGATTGGTTGATTGATTGATTGTTATGATTTTCAAACTGCTAACATTCGAAATATTTTCGAAAAAAAACCGGCCAAGAGCGTGTCGGACACGCCCAAGATAGGGTTCCGTAGGAGGTACGAAAAAATCTTTGCATACTTTACTAATGTGGCTGTTTTGGTCCCAACGTCGGCGGTACAGCGCCATCTATCGGCGAATTAGGTAACTAATATGCAGTCTACTAGAACTAGTATGTATGTTGATTTTTTTTCAGATGTAATATTTTTTTTTTATTTGAAAGAAGATACTGTTAGCGTGATCTTATAGGTACTTAAAGAAAAAAAAATGCTTGCAATGGCGGTTAAATTGCAATCTTAGTTTAGAAATATTTTTTTATTAAAATTTAAAAACTGCTCAACTGATTAAGTTGAAAATAATTTAATTAAAAAGGTTTTATTGAGTTTAACTTACGTGATTTTTTTCACACTTTTTAGACGTGCGGTTCAAAAGTTAGAGGGGGACACATTATTTTAAATTTTCGGAGTGAATATCTCCGAAAATATTAACTTTATCAAAAAATGGTTTTAGCAAACCCCTATTTGTTTTTAAATACCTATCCAATGATGTCCCACACTATAGGGTTAGTTGAGAAAAAAAATCACCCCCACTTTACGTCTATGGGAGGTACCTACCCTAAAAAAATTTTTTAGTTTTTTTTATTTAACCACTTTGTCGGCGTGACTGATATATATATTCTTGCCAAATTACAGCTTTCTAGTACTAACAGTCTCTGAGCTTAGCCGCGGACAGACAGACGGACAGACATGGCGAAACTATAAGGGTTCCTAGTTGACTACGGAACCCTAAAAAAACATATTACTAAATCGTGAGCACAACTAATTACGAAATAAATGTTTCTCTAGCCTCAAAGGCTCTCTCCCTCCCTGGAAAAAAATTTCTTGGCGAAAAATTTGTAACAGTTTCATAACCGTTGGAATTTCCTTTCGCACAGAGTAGAATTCTTTTATTTTTCGTTTAATCAACTCCACAACCTTTACCACCTCTTCTTTTCTTACCAGGTGTAGAAAATTCACCATCATTAGAGGTGCCCTCAGTTATAATTCGACGTATGGTAGTGCTGGGAACCCCCCTGTAATAAACAAGTAGCATTTATGTAAGACAAAATACTTATAAACCTAAAGGATCAAAACAGTTCGTTTCAACTTACCAGTCAACTCCACGACACGCTTTAAAATCGAATATTGTGTTTGATTTACACCTCCTTCTTCGCGTATTATAAATTGTATACGATATTCCTCGCTTGTGATCTAAGCGGTTTTCTCGACATTTTCAAAGAATATTTTATGAATGTATAAATGAATCTAAACTAAGGTGTGTTGGTTTAAATCTATTCTTCTAATATATTATAAAAATCTCGTCTCACGGTGTTTGTTATCGAACTCCTCCGAAACGGCTTGACCGATTCTTATTTATGAAACTTTTTCTCCATATTCGGTACTAGGTCTGAGAATAGATCGTAGGCTATTTTTATACCCCTACTCTTCGCAGACGGAGTCGCGGGCAACAACTAGTCTAATATATAAAAATCTCGTATCACGGTGTTTCTTATCAAACTTCTCCGAAAAGGCTCGACCGATTTTTATGAAACTTTTTTCTCTATATTCGGTAGGTCTGAGAATAGATCGTAGGCTATTTTTATACCCCTACTCTTCGCAGACGGAGTCGCGGGCAACAACTAGTCTAATATATAAAAATCTCGTATCACGGTGTTTCTTATCAAACTTCTCCGAAAAGGCTCGACCGATTTTTATGAAACTTTTTTCTCTATATTCGGTAGGTCTGAGAATAGGTCGTAGGCTATTTTTATACCCCTACTCTTCGCAGACGGAGTCGCAGGCAACAGCTAGTCTAATATTATAAAAATCTCGTGTCACGGTGTTTGTTATCGAACTCTCCGAAAAGGCTCGACCGATTTTTATGAAACTTTTTTCTCGATATTCGAAAGGAGTCGCTGGCAACAGCTAGTAATTTATAATTTATGTTAACGGAATCCTTATACTCATCTTAACTTGACTTTTCGTTATTGTGTTGAGTTTGTTCAAAACAAAAATTGCCTTAGTCAGTACTTTTGACTCATGATTATTATAATTATGCGCATGTTCGTTTGTGAGTTGTTTCAAATAGGTATTGCATGTCAAATTGGCTTTGGATCGTGAAATACTTTATTGAAATCAGCATTTTCTCAAAAGTTACAATTCTTTAGTAAGATCACTTACTTCAAAGAAGCACTATTTCTAGGAGCATCTTACAATAGATGCACTTTTCCAAAAGGTTAATATTATTTCGCTTTCAAAATGGATTATATTATTATCCTAAATTAAAATAATGTATTTTTTTTTAATTCAAAAATATTTTTTCACATAATTTAATTTTGCAATTATTATTAAAAGCGAAAATCAGTAGGTATTCCTCTTAACAGATCTGATACGTAAATTAATTATAAACTTAATGGTTTTATGATCAAAGTATAATTATTGGGATGACTTGGTAAGAGCCGATAATACGCTGATAAATTGATAATCGTGTAATTTTAACTATTTCGCAGTAGATAATTAAATAAAGACGTAGACAATTTAATCTAACCTGGTTAAGGTTGCGGGAACGCGTTGGATGCGGATGGCGCAGGACCGATCTGTTTGGCGAGCCTTGGGGGAGGCCTATGTTCAGCTGTGGACGTCTTTCGGCTGAAATGATGATGAGCGATAAGGGTGAACCAACTTTTTCTTATTACTCGTTGCTATGGTTACACAATTTTTTTCTTATAGACAACCTAAGCATTTTTCTATGAAACAGTATGAAGATGTCACTTTGACAACTGGGGACTAAGCAAACAACACGAAAAAATGGATTCACCCATAAACGAATTCTCCCCAGACGGAGTCGCGGGCAACAGCTGGTTTTAACTGTTTGCATTAAGATGTCTAATTTTTTTAACTCCACCCAAATATAGGCTACTTTCTTTCAAAAAAGTGCAAAATTCTTGCGACGCTGACAAAGTCTCAGGCAACTAACTAATAACATACACTTAAACTGAGTACTTCTCCGAAAATGTTCTGAAGTAAGATTTAAAAGCAGTTGTAAGTTTTGTAGCAGTTTTAAAAGAAGTTGTGATGGATGTTACCACACGCCACTGTTGGCGATTAAGAATTTCGGGGAGGTCGGTTGGATGCGACGTGGTTCAGTTGGTAGAACACCCGTTGGGGCGCATACCCGGGAGACGTGGGTTCAAGTCCCACCGGCGCACCCGAAACTTTTTCGCTTTTAAATCTTAGGTTCGGTGAGCAGACGTAACTGCTAATAAAATAAATAATATTGTTCTGAAGTGTTGACGCGTGATACTAAACTTGGTCTGTTTGCCGCAGACGTGGCAAAAAACTTGGCATACTTCAGTATCTTGACTTGTTGTCTCTTGTAAACCACCGCCGTCGACCTGTGAAACCTTGTCTTAGTAAGCCATCATTGAACTCATCAAGGAAACCACTGGAGCATTTATTGTGAAAAAGTCGTAAGGGCTACGGGTACTGTTGATGGTCATTATCGAGTACTTCGAACCTTGGACAAGAGTGTCTCTAGAAGGTTCTATTTTTATAGTTCCTAATATGGAAAAGAAAAACGGAGACCTTGTAGAAGGGCCGTTTTTAGGGTTCCGTAGTCAACTAGGAACCCTTATAGTTTCGCCATGTCTGTCCGTCTGTCTGTCTGTCTGTCTGTCCGCGGCTAAGCTCAGAGATCGTTAGTACTAGAAAGCTGTAATTTGGCATGAATATACATATCAGTCACGCCAACAAAGTGGTAAAATAAAAAATAGAAAAATAATTTTTTTTAGGGTACCTCCCATAGACGTAAAGGGGGGGGTGATTTTTTTTTTCTCGACTTATCCTATAGTGTGGGGTATCGTTGGATAGGTCTTTTAAAACCATTGCGGGGTTGCTAACATGATTTTTCTATTCAGTGATCTGTTTGCGAAATATTCAACTTTAAAGTGAAAATTTTCATTAAAATCGAGCGTCCCCCCCCCCCTCTAAAATCTAAACTGTTAGGTGGAAAAATTTGAAAAAATTCAGAATGGTAGTAAATATATCAAATATACTAGGAAAATTATAGCGGCTAAGATTGCTTGGAAATTATTTGTAGTTTAAGAGTAAATAGTAGCCTAAGGTATAAAACATACCTAAACTTGGATGATTCCGTACACATACGAAATTCTTAGAAAAATATTACTTGATTTTTTTGTAATGGCTACGGAACCCTACCTTGTGCGTGTCCGACACGCTCTTGGCCGGTTTTTATTTTGTTGTACCTTTTGACTTTTTTTTTAATTCAGAAAGTTTTATGTGATTTCTGTTCAGAATTTACGAGCTTTGTTGGTCTTACTACGAGAAAAAAGTGTCCCTAGTTTTTTCCCCGTCCTGTTACCATTTTTCATAGACCTTATATGACCGTAACGGAATGGAAGAATCGAAAATTATATGAAAGTTTCGGGACACTTTTTTTCTCCTAGTAGGATCGAAAGAGCTCGTGATTCTGAGCATAAATTGTCCATCTATTTCTTCTAAAGGATTTGCCACACTGGATGCGTTCTGCGGTCGCGGTCAGGTCAAATTGAACGCAGCCCGCATTATGTATGAACAATATTGTCGGTCTCTATATATTTTGTATTGATATGCGATCTGACCGTGCGATGCGCGCAGTCAGATCGCTCGCACGCGCAATATATAGAGACCAATATACAGGGTTATTTTTAATTCACTGACATCCTCTTAACCCTAAATTCCTATCACTCAAACAAATGTTTTTTGTTTTACGACTTTTCAAAATGAAGCACTTTTTTTCCCATACAAATACACAGAGTATCGTAAAAATAAGAGGAAATCTCAAATTTTCAAAACGTTATCACACCAAAAATATTAAGTTATGACAAAAACCGTAAAACAAAAAACATTTGTTTATGTGGTAGGAGTTTAGGGTTAAAAGGATGCTAGTGAATTACAAATAACCCTGTATACATACATATTTTTTTTAATTTAATTTGTATTGTAATTTGCCATGAGCTATACGGTGAAGGATAACATCGTGGGGAAACCTGCACACACCAGAGAAGAAATTCAATGGTGTATGTGAAGTTCCCAATCCGCACTGGGCCCGCGTGGGAACTACGGCCCAAGCCCTATCATTCTGAGAGGAGGCCTGTGCCCTACAGTGGGACGTAAATATGTAGGCTGGGATGATGATTATGATGATGATGACTATTTAATATTGAATACAAGGTGCATTATGGCTCGGCTACGACTCCGCGCGACCGCCGGCAGCGGCGAGCGTTTTCTCCGTTCATTGCGCGGCCGAGACGCTCGGCGCACAGTGATTATCTGGCGGCACACGCAATGAACAGTACCCCTACCATGAGTTTACACTAGTTGACAGTGACCGTACTTGCTAGCGACGGCGTAAATGATTTGTATGGAGAATTGTACTTCCATAAGTGACCGCTAGAGGCGCTATACAATTCTCCATACAAATAATTCACGCCGTCGCTAGCGAGTACGGTCACGTAAACTAGTGTAAACTCATGGTAGAGGCTCAGATGAAACGCTCGCCGCTGCCGCCGGTCACGCGAAGTTGTGGCCGAGCCATAGTACGAAACTCTACGTAGCATTTTGCGCGGCTCTTAGCTGGCTTTTAAGCCTCTTCATCATACCAGCCTAAATCCCACTGCAAGGCACAGGTCTCCTGTCAGGTTGAGAGGGCTTGGGTCGCAGTTCCCACGCGGGCCCAGTGCGTATTGGGATCTTCACACACACATCTTCGAACTTCTTCTTCAGCACCAAAATACGATGAACTAAACTGTGTTACAAACAATGATTTCTTCACGTAATTCACCCTGTCAGTATAGCTAATTACTCATTGCCTCATCGTGTTAGGGTTTTCCATGGTAATCAATACAGTTTGTCAAACACTAACAAACCACGGAAAATGTTCTGTGACGTCATCACAATGAGTTCGAGAAAAGTGTTGTGTGCACAAAATTAACAATGAAAGGGATAGAAATGTCTCGCGAGCTAGAAAAGATGAGAAAAAAAATCGTGCGTGCAGCTCCTCCGCGCGGAAGAAGTGAAACTTCGTAATGTGGAAATGAAAAAGGCACTTATACATCAATATGAACCTTATTGCAATAACTCAAAGCAACGAAGCGGCTAGCAGGCAACCAACTACAGCGCTAGCGAAACAAGTTACATAACTTGTCGCTAGGTGGCGTTGCTCCTCATGCCCGCATTATTTTCAATAATTTTTCTTGATTTTTCGTAATTCTCAAAGATATTCAATACTTTTTTTTACTAAATACGTTTAAAATACTTTATTCTACGATCTACTATTAAAATAGTTTTGATTTTTACAAGTTTTCACACTAAACCATGCAATTGTTCTGCATCGCACTGACGAAGTTTTTAACATCCGTTAGTATATATACCATCCGAACGTCTCGTAAACGTCAACTTGCGTTGCGTTGCGTTGCATTGCGTATTTAACGCAACGCATTTAACGCAACGCTTGTTGGAAGTCGCATTAGAAGTTTCACTTCATAAATTAAAAGATCTTAAAATCCACTTCACTTAGTTAAGCGATAATAAGGTTACATAACATTATCACTTTTAAGGCCGCACTGAGATTCTTACGCTAATCGATTTTAGGTATTCTATGCACTCATGTATGTGTGCGTGAAAGCGGCTTAGGATCAAAGCCGTGCGTGTAAGCGCAAGTGACACAAGTTCCCCGTCCGATGGCCGAAGGAGAACTAACACAACTAACTATACGGACAAGGGGGAAGCACGACGGCTCAAGATAGGTTGGTCAGACCGCGCGTGTATTTAGGTATTTTCATCGTTTTACTAAAACAACTACATATTTTAAAAATGTAGCAACACAAGGCCATAGAAAACATCTTGTTTTATTACCATTCAAAAATCCATGACCTGCCGTGCAGTATTTACGCCGTACAAGGGATTTATTTTATTTTTTAGAGACGACTTTGGATTTTTTTTCTATCGAGCAAACTACAAGTAATCGTGTTTCGAAAATCACTGATTAATACAGTGAATCCTCAAATATCTTACACATAAATTTCAGAACTAAAACTTTGCTAGTAATGATACAGCAAGGGATTAAATGAATACAATAAATGCGCCAAAACAAAAGCTCGGTAGGACCTTAATATTAGATATTTTAGATAATATATATTATCGCTGAACTATTCTAACTTGGCATCTTGCTCGGTATCGTTGAGTTTTGGGACCACCTTTTGGCGCTACCTACCGAGCTTTTGGCGCATTACTCAGTGTGGTATCCTTTTATATTGGTTGCGTGTCATCAGAAATACATGTTATATAATAAATTTCAGCAGTTTATCTATCACGGTTGTGTCTAAATCAAGAGCTTAGTAATATTTCTTCGATAGTTTTCAGCGTTTTATTATCAAGTGTCAAATTATATTGAAACAAACATACGAATAGAAATAGATAGATTTTTGAGAGTCCTGAGAATTGAAACCCGAAAGACGGACAGGGTAGCGATATTAATAGATTTCCGTTTGTAACGATAGCATGAGTGGCAAAAAGATGGCGCCTTTATTCCAAAAAGAAAAGCAAGCGATGACATGTCTATGCTTCTTATAAGTTCTGTGGGTGTATGCCTCTCAAATTTGCTTAGCTTACTTAAGCAATGAGTGCTCGGACTTCCACTTCCTTAAATCCAAAATCAGTCAATATTTGGTTGTTTTTGGGTTCTTTGTTTGATTTACGATTAGGTACAAAGTCTAATAGTAATCCAAGTAATATTGTAAATGCTAAAGTTTGTGAGTATGTGCGTGCATCCGTATGTGTAGTTAATTCGGTGTGTTGATAACTGTATACTTTACTTTCTGGAAATATATCATCTAATAATTTATTGGATCAGGCGTTATTTTGCGGAGGTCCATATCCATGAACTGAAACAACCGTTCACCGTGCTACCAGATGTTAAACCTCGATGTTATATGTGAGTCTAACCTCTGGTAGCATGGTGAACGGTCGTGCTGCTCTGAAGATGAGCTCTGGTAGGGTTCGAAACGCGTCAGTGTGGAGGTGGTGATAGATGAGTTTGTGTGATTTGTGTGTGCTTGTACAGTGTGGAGGTGGAGGAACTGCATGAACACACATTTTTCTTGCATAAACGGAGCTATCATAAAGTAATTGTTGCAGTTCATTGATATCATCAAATGCCTGTTATCATGTTAAATAAATGTTGTTTATAAATTCTAAAAATGGATTATCAGAAATAAGCTATCGTAGCTGTAGATAACTGTTAGGATCTCGAGTGGTGACCGTGAAAAAGAGAAATCGCGAGTGTTGCAACTGTTGGATGCAGGTGACAAATTTGTCATTGCGGCATTGTAAAGGAGAGGCCTTTGTTCAAAAATGAACATCTGTCTCATGATGACGAAATAAATATACATAAATTTTAAACAAAAAATAAATTGTAATATCAATGATTCTAAAACTTTGTGGAAAAACCTTAAAACAATGTTATTAGCGATAACCGCACGAAAGGGGAGTTGCCAGCGCATTTCAATGATCCCAATAAAATCAATGGGCATTTTCTTGACCTGCCCGGTAGTAACCACGTTTCAATTAGTGATCTAACCTTTTTCGAATTTCATCGGCATAGCCAAACTACTTTTAGACTTAAACCAGTAACGGAATCTCATGTTTTCAAAATCATAAAAACCTTCAAATCAAATGCGCAGGGCATAGATGAAATTTCCTTGGACATGTTAGTGCTTACGCTGCCCCGTACCTTGTCAATTCTCACTTCAATAATAAATATGTCAATAGCAACCAATTCTTTTCCCGACTGTTGGAAAACAGCTTTAGTACGACCTATCCCTAAAATACCAGACCCTCTAAGTACCAAAGATCTTCGCCCAATCAGTCTGTTGCCTTGTTTTTCAAAGGTCCTAGAGAAAATTGTTTGTGAACAAATGTCACAATATCTTGAACTAAACAATATCCTACCTGCTGTTCAGTCTGGTTTTCGCAAAAACCGGGGTACTGCTACTGCGCTACTGGACGTCACAGATAGTATATTATCGGCACAGGACAATGGGTACGGTACAATTCTTACTTTACTCGATTTTTCTAGGGCTTTCGACACTATAAATATTTCTCTACTCCTGTCAAAATTATCGTACTACGGATTTGATAATGACACCGTAAATTGGTTTGCTAGTTATCTGAGTAACCGCAGTCAGCTAGTTGAACTGTGTAGACCGAACGGTGAGCGCGCGGTGTCTGAGCTGTGCTCGGTACCCAGGGGTGCTCCGTTTGGGTCCATCCTGGCTCCGGTATTGTTTGCCCTTTATACCAGTGATATTACGCAAATGATAAGAAATTGTAACTACCACATTTATGCGGATGACCTGCAAGTGTACATTTCGTGTGGCGTTGACAACGCGTGCGTACAGGTTGACAAGCTCAACGAGGATCTTGACAGGATTAATGCCTGGTCGCATCGTAATTCTTTGATCTTAAACCCCAGTAAATCAAAATACTTAATCCTGGGGTCAAAACAACAGATAGATAAATTATCCAAAGTTAATTTCAAGGTGCACATTGACGATAAGCCTCTGGAACGCGTGCTTGAGGCCCGCAACCTGGGCTTGCTCGTGGACGGGGAATTACGGTTCGAATCACATTTGCATAACACGGTGCGTAATTGCTTTTACAGGCTTAAGCTGCTATATAAAATTCGAGAATACCTCGATGTTGAGCTTAGGATCAGACTTTGCGATGCTTTGGTACTGTCAAAGTTGAACTACGGAGACATCGTATATGGCCCGCGCCTTTTGGCGCGTACACAGCGCGTAATACAACGCGTTCAAAACGCATGCGCGCGTTTCTGTTTTATTATTCCTCCCCGTTCCCATGTATCTCCGTACATTAACCGGAATCGCATTTTGAATATGTCTTCGCGCCGAAAACTGTACATGACAACTCTTATGTTTGGTATTGTTAACCAGCAACAGCCTTCGTACCTGTACAGTAGGCTGACCTGGTCGCGTAACGCCAGGTCTGCGGAAGTCCGTCCTGAGAGTTACCTTCAGCTTATTTTCCCTCCGCACCACTCAGCTGCATTTCGTGGTAGCTTTCGATACGCGGCCACGAAGTGTTGGAATGATCTGCCTCCACCGATCCGTGCTTTAAAGTCAAAGCATAATTTTAAAACAAAATGTAAAATTCACTTTCTCGCGCTGAATGGATAACCTAAACAGAACACTATACTTACCTTGCTCCAACTCCAACAAGACATTTGGCTGGCTTGGGTAACGCTCTCAGTACCTCTACCATGAGTTTACACTAGTTCACAGTGACCGTACTCGCTAGCGACGGCGTTAATGATTTGTATGGAGAATTGTACTTCCGTAAGTGACCGCTAGAGGCGCTGTACAATTCTCCATACAAATAATTTACGCCGTCGCTAGCGAGTACGGTCACGTAAACTAGTGTAAACTCATGGTAGAGGTACAGGGCAACACGTACATTGAGCGCATTTGACACAGACTTTTTAATTGTTTTTAATTATTCGTTGGGATGTATTTATATATTTTTTGTTACCTATTTGTTATTTGCTAAGTTATTTGCTAAGTATTTATTTTTTTCACACGAAATGGCGGTAGCTTAAATTTATTGTGAACGACTTTACAAAGGGCCGGGCTGCGTTCCCGCCTAACCTTAAGTCTTTAGAATGTTTTGTTGTTTTTAAGTTTGTTTTATCGAAGGTTGAGTGAATGCGTCACAATATCAAAATTTGTGAAATTGCTGATAATTCACTACAGTAGCCAGAATAATCTTTGGCGTAATTTGTTGCGGTTTAATGGTTCTGATACGATTAAACTGATCAAGTGTTGCCATACATATTTCCGGTTTGTATACCTATCTAGGTTTTTGTTGCGAACTACATTTTCCGCTGGCGTTCGTGTCTTCACAATGTGTTGTTTTTTTTTGTGTTTAGTTTTTAAATGGGTCGCACTGAAAAACAGCGTTGCGGCTTGCCGCAACATTATGCTGAGTGGGGCCCAATTTATACTATTCGATGATTTTTATTTGTATCTTTTCCTGTCGAATGTATTTCCTGTGTATCGAATATGTGTAAATAAACATCTCTCTCTCTCTCTCTCTCTCTCTCATAAAATTGAAATTTTTAGCTTCAAAAAATCAGAACCGACATCAAAAATAGTAGGTCATAAAGTTTACCAAAAGGTCTAATAAAACGAATTAGCATCGAAATTGAAAGGCGATTTACTATTCGTAACTGTACTAGTTTAACTACACCTGTATGTTCGTCGAGGCCAAAGTAAAGTCACGTCCATGCTTGTGCCTTGTGGCAGCGACCTCAAATGTGGCACAAGGCTTGCGTAACAAATGAGTACTGGGGGCAAAAACCGTCATTAAAACAACTAAGCCTGCTCCGAAGATCAAGTCAAAGCAATAATAGATTGTAAAAAAAAGACCATAAAATGAGCAATTTTACCCGACACGTTCATATAGTCACCCGAGCCGTACAGTCAAGGATTTTAATTGACAGGCCACTTGCCACTGTTCGTAAGATAGGGTACGAGGGTTGCCATCCGTCCGGATAAAGCCGGACAGTGTTAGGCTTTTTGATCTCTTGTCCGGCCAAATTTGGCTGCGTCCGGTCCGTCCGGCTTTCGTTAGGCTTTTTATTACTATCGCACTGCGCGCGCGCACGGCCTTGCCCAGTCTTGCCACGCCGCCCCCACCCGCATCGGACGGACACATACACACTCAAAAATCCCTTTTTTTAGCATCCGGCTTTGGAATTCAAAAGTCCCACTTTTAACTGTGTGTTTTATTCAATATTTTGGTCAAAAATCCCTAATTTTTCTTAATGTCCGGCTTTGGGACCCAGAAGTCCGACTTTTTTGACGGGTAAGTTCGGCTTTTTGATTTTTAGAGATGGCAACCCTAGGTACGTCAGTCACAAGAGAGCACACCAACGACGCTCTCATTCGTAGGAAGTAGTCGCCGTAGCCGAACACGGCTGGAAGATTATTATTATTATGTTGGTACGGATTTCCGATCACGGGCCCATGGGGACCCGGTCATTTGAAAGGCATACATGGGGCCGAAGCCAACATGAAGAGGCCTTTGGTACCATATAATATAAATGAGATGGGCGCAACTATGGAGGTCTATCCCCTAATACACCATGAGGATGTGCTAGCGGACAGTCCCCCACAGTTGCCAAACTATTGCCAGGTAGGAAGTGACATGGAATTGGCTATGGGGTTGGGATGTTGTGGACAGGATTACCGGGCTATGGAGTGAGATAACGGACACCTACCATTTCAATATCTCAAAAACTGAACTTTTGGTAGGCGGTGACTCGCTGTTCACTAAATGGGCCCCTCAAACTATTGCCCACTCGGGGCAACGAGGCGGCAACATTGGTGTGAACGGCTAAGGATGGAGAGGTGTCCCTGGACTTTAAACTTCAAAATGCCAACTCGCCACTTACGGCCAAACACATCCATCCTTCGAGCATTTAGCTCTTGCGCTCCACTCTAGGCAACCAACAAAGGCAAACTAGAGGCGGGGTGGGTGTGTAACTGTGTGTGAGTGTGTGTATAAGCGCATGTGTGTATGTGTACCCCTGGAGGTCTCGGGTTCGTGGTGTCGCTACGCACCAACAGCTCGCCACAAGCCGCCCTGCGATGACTGACTGCACTGGTGACACGACAACACCAGCGGGCGATGAGGTCGTCACATCCCTACGCCTTTTACATCCCTACGCCTTTTACATCCCTACGCCTTTTATTATTATTATTATTATTATTATTATTAATTTAGCCGCGTAATGCAAATCGGGTTTAGCCGCTTATACTCGTATTATGCTGATTTGCATTACGCGGCAATTACAAACAGTGACAAGTGGCCTATCAATTAAAATCCTTGACTGTACGATGGGCTGCAAAAGTGCATAGACATCTCGGGGCGATAATCGCGTGAGCAGTGTTTGATCGTTTGATGTTATTAACATACCCGCGCGCGCGTGCGCTCACACGATTATCACCCCATGGTGTCCATGCACTTTTGCAGCCCACCGTACATACGTAAAATTTTCACTCTGCTTTTCACTTCGATAGCAAGGAAATGAAATAGCAAAATTGGAAATAAACTATCTCTTATTTTTTATGAATTGTAATTTCTATAATAATGTACTTGATATGCCTAGTTTTATTATTTTCGTAATTAAAACACCATTTATACACCAGGTATAGACCTCAAAGTAACGCCAGATTCAATAATGTCCTTGTATGAGCAGTACTACCACAAAACCCTAATAGAGAACTACTTCTCCAATGTTTCAGTTCAGCAGACAAATGGATAGCGGGGAAATAGGGTCCCATTTGGGCATGGAAACCTAAACTTAACATGTGTGCATAGCATACAATTTAATATTGAACGATCTCTACACATTCAGCTTTCACTACAGGATTAATTACATTGCAACACAAGTTGACTATCTATCTATCTATCTATCTACAGCCATTGTCCGTCCACTGCTGGACGTAGGCCTCCCTCATATTGCGCCAACATTCGCGACAAGTTGACTATAACTAATAATTTTATTTGCTAAAGTTCAATGCTCCCACCAGATTCAATGCTATGACCATTATACATCACATTTAACTCGAAGTCCTAAACAAGTCTAAAATTCAACGCATTATAATGCGAGTATTTGAATGCACAAAAAACTGAATGATGT
Source organism: Archips crataeganus (assembly GCA_947859365.1). Lineage (NCBI taxonomy): Eukaryota > Metazoa > Arthropoda > Insecta > Lepidoptera > Tortricidae > Archips > Archips crataeganus. The sequence continues at coordinate 20,515,249 of OX402050.1, forward strand.
TGCAAAGTCATTCGAATCATTTAGTTTAAGAATGCTGTCGATTCATGATTAAATGGTTTATAATCGGCCAATGTAGCCCACGACTTCGTCTGCAAAGAATCATTTAAATCAAAACTAATTACAGAGGAACAAAAGTACACCTGGGCAACCACTCTGAATAACTTGAATAAATAAATATCACGGGACAATTCACACCAATTGACCCAGTCCCAAAGTAAGCTAGGAATGCTTGTGTTATGGGTACTAAGGCAGTGGATAAACATACTTATATAGATAGATACATACATATTAAACACATATTAAATACATATTAAACACCCAAGACCCGAGAACAAACATTCGTATTTTTCATACAAATATCTGCCCCGACACGGGAATCGAACCCGAGACCTCAAGCTTCATAGTCAGGTTCTCTAACCACTAGGTCATCTGGTCGTCTAAATGCTTGCACCATTAGTGACGAATATTTCAGATTCATACAGGGTCTCCCAAAACTCAATGATAACAGTTCTCAATGGAAACACTTAACGTAACCTGGATTTTATTTTTATTTTGCCAGAACTGGTATTATAATAATAATAATAATATCACGGGATAATTCACACCAATTGACCTAGTCCCACAGTAAGCAAAGGTTCTGTTATGGGTACTAGACAACGGGTGAACATACTTATATATTCATTAAAAAAAAAATCAAAAAAATAAATCAAAAAATCATACTTAAATAGACATTAAACACCCAAGACTCGAGAACAAACATTCCTATTATACATACAAATATTTGCCCCGACACGGGACATCAAGCTTCGTGTCAGGTTCTCTAACTACTAGGCCATTTTGCCGTTATTTGGTATAATTTGACCCCTCCTCCAGTACCAGGTTATCTTTTACAGACACCCTGTATAATATTACTAGCTTTTGCCCGCGACTCCGTCCGCGTGGAATTAGTAATTTGGGCAGCTTATTTTTTTATCCAATTTGCTTTTTCATCAATTATGGCTCACATCCTCTCCCCCGCACCCCCCCCCCCTAAACCCCCTCAACCCCCCCCAACCCCCACCACCCGGTGTTTTTGTCAAATATCTTGAAAACGGTGCATCCTACGGCAAAATCAATGAAATTTTAATCCCCCTCCGCAGCCCCCCTCTCCCCCCCCCTCAACCCCCCACCCTCTTGGTGTTTTTGTCAAATATCTTGAAAACGGTGCAAATCAATGAAATTTTAATCACCCCTCCGAAGCCCCGCACCCCCATCAACCCCCCTCAAACCCCCTCAACCCCCCCCCCACCCCCTTGGTGTTTTTGTCAAATATCTTGAAAACGGTGCATCCTACGGCAAAATCAATGAAATGTTCATCCCCCTTAAAACTCCCGCACACCACCCCCGCACCCTCACCCCCTTCAACCTCCCCCCCCTGGTGTTAACACTGAAAGAATTTTTCAAATCGGAGCAGTAGTTCCTGAGATTAGCGCCTATATAGAAGTTTTACTCTTTTACTTCAAAACCCCCGATTTTGAAACATTCTTCCGCTCCTATTGGTGTGAGCGTGATGATATATAGCCTATAGCCTTTCTCGATAAATGGGCTATCTAACACTGAAAGAATTTTTCAAATCGGAGCAGTAGTTCCTGAGATTAGCGCCTATAGAAGTTTTACTTGAAAAACCCCCGATTTTGAAACATTCTTCCGCTCCGCTCCGCTCCTATTGGAGTTAGCGTGATGATATATAGCCTATAGCCTTTCTCAATAAATGGGCTATCTAACACAGAAAGAATTTTTCAAATCGGAGCAGCAGTTCCTAAGATTAGCGCGTTCAAACAAACAAACAAACAAACTCTTCAGCTTTATATATTAGTATAGATAACAATAAATACAATAATACAACTTAATTGATGTTTCTTAACCATTGAGTATTTCAAAACAAAATGCTGCCGACCTTCTAACCTTTAAACCTCTTCCGAAGGCTCTTAATATTCCAGACAATTATCCTCTTTGGGTCAACCTTCGAAAGGCTTCTTTCTCTATAAACTTTATCTGCCCGAGCATACTTCCTGTTACTCTGAATATTATTAAAACCTAAAACAACCTTGTAAACGTTAAGTACACAATCCCCTCGTGTTTTCGTTAGTTTGTTAATTAATACTCAGACGGTTCATTAATGAATTAGAAACTTTTTCACTCAATTTGCTATAACATCCTTAATTAAAAGCATATTAAGTTGACGTTTCACAAATACGGCGGTTTCTATATGGGGGAGAAGTTAGAAAATTTCTTAGAATTTAATCGCTAATTCGATGAAATGCGTGGCCTCTTAATGTTTTTATTGAATTTACATTGGAATAAGTAGTCTGTACCATTTCGTTAATTTTACTAACGATTTTCCTTCTTACGTCGGCGGCGTTACTCAAATATTTTTTACGTTAATTCATAAAACGTCGATGGTCTATTTTTATGGACAGTTCAATGTAACATTCGACCTCGTGATTTTTATATCGTGACCTTTCTGTACTTATTATAAATTTTCTATCTTTGCTATCTTCCATATTTCATGGACCTAAAGCATTTTACTGGTCGTTTTTTTTTCATTTATATTTTGTCTAATATAAAACTTAAAAACGTATAATTATGAACTTCTTAACATCCACATCAAACTGGCATTGTCGAACACACTCATTGAATCTTTAAAACTAATGATCGAGCCAAATATTTAAATTTGCTTTCCTGTTTATTGATTCACTAATGGATGTTTGTAATTTATTATCAGCAAACATAATTAATTTAATCAACTAATTACTTTGTTTCAGCGCAAATTGACTTACTCGTTATTGGAATTTGAATAGTAATGTTGCCAGATCAGATAAAAAATCCGTAAGTTAAAAATCGAAAAGTAAAATGCCAGTTTTAATAGCTCGTTCGTACGTCGTCTGGGTTTGAACCTTACACTTTCCAGAGACCGAAAGTAGCGTATGGTAATCTAGCCTGGTAATGGTGTAGCCTGCTATTAGTGAAAGAACTTTAAAATCCGTTTATTTATGATTTTTAATAGTAATATTGTATTATTATAATATTGGATAGTATACGTATAAGTGCAGTCAATAATAATCAAAGAGCATTTTAGTTACTCTTGACGATCGTATTCCTAACAAAAATTTGATAATACTTTAAAAACCTAAATAATTTAATATGGTATAAAAATCTGCCCTATGTCATAAAAATCTACTAAAATAATGTTTCAATTATTGTTATGGCAGAAAGCTTTCAAATGAGTAAAAATCTGAGTTATGTAGCAAACAGACAGACATGGCAAAACTATTTATAATCCACACATCTAAAACAAATTGACTTAAATGCAAATTTCAACTTTTCGAGATAAATGCAAATGCAGTCGATGTACGTGATACAATAAATTAATTATATACTGGCAAAAACTTACATAGTTAGGTTAACAGTTCTAATATGAAATTTGAGGTAATTAATCAAAAATATAAGACTAGACTCAACTAGGCCGAGCCTGTAGCCTAGACACTAGTTTCTTCCTTTATCCTACTATTTGCAGAATGCGATTTCATCATCATCATCATCATCATTTCAGCCGTAGGACGTCCACTGCTGGACATAGGCCTCCCTCATTGATGCCCAATCATTACGATTGGAAGCGATGTGCATCCACCCTGAACCTGCGGCCTTCACCAAATCGTCCGTCCATCTCGTTGGTGGACGTCCCACGCTGCGCTTGCCAGTCCGTGGTCTCCATTCTAGAACTTTTGGGCCCCAACGGCCATCTGTTCTGCGTGCTATATGGCCTGCCCAATGCGATTTATAATAACTAAATTATAATATAAATATTGTAGCAAAAACACAAATATGTACTTGCTCTAAGTACTCTCAACACAATGACGTGATCTCACCCGGCGGCGGTGTCTTATGGAATTAATTGAAAGTCGATCCCGCACGCAAAAGTTAGATCGAATTTTGAGTTCTCTATTATTAAGTAATTTTTGAAAAAGTAGCAGTTACGTCATTGTTGTTTTAAAGATGCGCGTTTTCTTATTTTTGTGGAGAAAATCGTATTTGTACAGATTTATTTGTTGTCCTAGCAACACTGATACCTCTCAATGCACTCGTACGTAACGAATAGATCGTAACAAAGGGTGTATTGTGTACCTTAGTTTTCTTTCAGTATTTCCTTCTCCACACTTCTTTTAAAGTTTCCAGTCTAAATGAGTTCTATTGTCAGGGTAGCGCGTTTACTTTAAAAACGATTCCTTGAGAGCTCTACTTGAATTAAAATAAACTGTTTTCATTTTGTTCTTGTCGTAAGAAGCAACCTACAGGAATAGGTTGACATATTGTAGGCGATAGACTAGCAACCTGTCACTATTGTATCACTTTTATCTAAAATTAAACCTAAAATTGTTACGGGGGTACCGTGTTTTTGGCGCATTTATTGCATTCATTTAAACTCGTGCTGTATCATTACTAGCAATGCTATAGTCCTGAAATTCATATGTAAGATATTTGAGGATTCACTCTAGCGACTAGTCCTTTTCGAAACACGATTACTTTTAGTTCGCTCGATAGAAAAAAAATCCAAAGTTATCTCTCAAATATAAATGAAACTAGTAGTACCTACGACGCTAATACTGCACGGAAGGTCATGACTTTTTGAATGTTAATAAAACTACATTTTTAAAATATGTATTTGTTTTAGTAATATGATGAAAATACCCAAAAACACGCGCAGTCCAACCAACCTATCTTGAGCCATCGTGCCTCCCCCAAGCGGCCCCACGCCCGAAATCGCCCACCCAAAATCGATTAGCACGAAAAACGCGCTAACCCCTTAAGAGGGTACGATGCGCACCATTTCTCCATACAAACGTAATCCCCTGTTTCCTCCCTGGATGATGGCTTTAGAGCCAATTTTTTTTACTGTTTAATCTGTATCTACCACAGCTATGCCCCTAGGTTTCGTTTTTTTTCATATTTCAAGTAACGTAAGAAATATGAGCTTTCAAAAACTGAAAAAATTGCCCAATTTCAACGTCATTTTCAGACACTCATCAGAAAAGAATCCCTGATATAAACAAAAAAAGGAAAACATAGGGACATAGCTAAATCTGTCCTCTAATTATTTTTGAAAAAAATAATTTTATTGGTCCAGTTTTCGAGAAGAAAACAGGGGATTACGAAATGCTGTTTTGATCAATTTTACGCGCCTATTAACGGTCTGAGCTGAAGTTGTCCCGCTCTCGCTGTACTGACACAGAGGGGTTCGGGCGAGACAGCGACATTTCAATAAAATACCTATTTCTCAAAAGTCTCTCAGCCATCGTAACCCCTTAAGAGTTGCCCCGAAACGTCAATGTAGCATTTCGTGTGCTACATGCATAATATAATTAGGTATGTGTTATGTGATATTCCCACGGGATTGAAATAAAATCCTGAAATCTCACCCACTAGGTTTATAAATATGAAATTCGGCACGGGTATTTTTTATTTTATTTTATTTTTTATGCAATACACAAACACGCTTACACACACATACACTCTTCCCTATTATAAGATTAGTAGGATTCTGATATTTAAACAGGGTGAAATATTTTACGATATACTATTTAAGTGTATCAATTTATAAATGCATTTTTTTTTTCTTAACTGATACTTTGAGGTACTGGTTGTATACTTTGAGTCTGTGTTTAATTTTAATAATTTAAATTATAGTTTGCTCCCACGTACTTACTCTCAAACCCTTGGATTTATAATTGAATTGAAGAATACCTAATTATTAATGTTTTGATGACAATCTGTCATACGTAATCTGACACGGAAGGAAGTAAAAATAATGTGAATTAAATTTGTGTATTCAATTGTTTTATCACCGGCTTCCTGGGTCATATTCGAAATGATGGTACAATACGTTTACTTTTAGTTTACCACTGACATATTGCTTGCCTTCATTTGATTTCCAACTTTAACACCATACAAATAAAGTAGTTATTACAAAATCTGCAAACGTGGGTAACAGTATTCTAAAATTGGCTTTATATGTAGTTTGTTAAAGTTGAATATGAAATGAAGGCAAACCATCTGTCAGTGGTAAACTTTATGTAACTTTACTGTAAAAATAAGCCGTAGTAGCCATCATCATCATCCCAGCTCATATACGTCCCACTGTGTCTCAGAATGAGAGGGCTTGGGCTGGAGTTCTCACGCGGGCCCAGTGTGCGTTGGGAACTTCACACACACCGTTGAATTTATTCTCTGGTTTGTACAGGTTTCCACGCGACGAAATTGACTTTAAATTGAAATTTAATAAAGAATTTTGACTTTTGACTTTGACTTTGATGTTTTCCTACACAGTTAAGCTCATGTTAATTTCTAATATAAATTCGCACATGAATTCAGAATAACTCAGAATTGCCAGCTCGGGATCGAACCCACGACCCTCTGCTCTCTTGAGCATACGCCATGGGTTCTGACCTGTGGCCACCACGCTAGTGGTAGAGGTAAATCACTACCATAGGTCTTAACCAGAGGCCCTACCACGAAGTGCATAATTCGAACTTCGTTTCGTGCCGTCCCGCTCACACTAATATGATTTGACACGAGAGTGAGAGGGGTAATGCGATGCGAACTTCGATTTTCGGATTTCGTGGTAGCGCCTCAGGTCATCGGCGGACTGGAAAACGCAGGGTAGGTAGGCCCCTAACAAGATGGAGCGACGACCTGGTAAGAGTGGCGGGAACGCATTAGATGCGGATGGCGCAGCGCCGATCTGTTTGGCGAGCCTTGGGGGAGGCCTATGTTCAGCAGTGGACGTCTTTCGGCTGAAACGATGCGATGATGAATGACTGTTTCGTTTTATTTCTCAGTTCCTAGAAAAATGCCTAGATTGTCCGTTGTTCATGAGTGAGACAAAATTTATGTACAGTCAAGTGTAAAAATATGAACTTATTCAAAGTTTCAAAAATAAGTACAACAGACTCTTATTCCGACGCAATAAGGCCGTAGTAACATATTTTTGAGTGGTTCGAATAGATACTTATTTTTGCACTTGACTATACCGTAGCAAACGGGTGGCAAGAAAAAATTGATTCACCCAATTCATTTTTGTTAAACCTATTTTTTTTTCAATAAATAATGCATAAAATAAATAAATAAATGTGCAGGTTTAGACGAGAAATAAGGTTGAGGTTAGCTTTTGGAAATAGAAACTCTTTTTAAATACACCGTGTTTTTAGGGTTCCGTACCCAAAGGGTAAAAACGGGACCCTATTACTGAGACTTCGCTGGCCGTCCGTCCGTCTGTCCGTCTGTCACCAGGCTGTATCTCATGAACCGTGATGACTAGACAGTTGAAATTTTCACAGAATACCTATGATGTATTTTTTATTTCCTTTAACTTCGGCATATTATAGGTTTAGTGCTCTAAAATAAGTGACATGACATTGACGTGATACATCAAAGACAAAGAGATTAATGTTAATAATGTTAAACAAACTCTCGTTTTATCCTTCTTCATAGCGGTATTTATAAAGAAATTACTAGGTCGTTAAATTAGGAAGCAACACACTGGTTAACCAAGCATTACTATATATATATAGATGATTATCTTTTAAATGGTACGAGCAAGGATGATACTGGTGTCTTAGATAACATTGCTTTATTTGACTTAGGCCGTGGTCGCTTTCACCCGCCGCACGCGGCCGACAGCGGCCCGCCGCCCGCGGCGTCTGAATGGTGTGTTCGGGAATGCTCGGGAGTGGTCGTTTTCGCCCGCCGCGTTCGGGACGTCGCACGCGGCGGGCGAAAACGACCACTCCCGAGCATTCCCGAACACACCATTCAGACGCCGCGGGCGGCGGGCCGCTGTCGGCCGCGTGCGGCGGGTGAAAGCGACCACGGCCTTAAAGTTAACGGAAATGATAAAACACGATATATTTTATTCTTTATTATAAATAGAATGACTTAATTATAATTTTGTAACACTCTCTATTCATTATTTACTTAATATGTCATCATTTGTCAAGAGCATTACGTCAAATGTCAGTTTAAGTAAGCCTGTCATTCTTAGCCAAACTTTTTTTGATTTCAATGGGGCAATTAGTTAACTGAGTTACTGAATAATTTTTCATTTTTTCATTTTCATTTTCATTGTCCTCTGATGTTTAGAGCTATATTTGAAGATTTGATGATGATGATGATGATTGGAATTCAATATGACCTGCAAAGTGTAAACCGTCTAATTGGCGCCATTTGAAACAGTCAACCAAGAAATTTCTATACCACCCTAATAAATGTTCAATACGGTTTAAAATAACAAAGGCTATTTTAGCTTACAAGTCAATGCGACAGTCAGCCTTAACGTTTTTATTATATTAAACGAACTACCAAAAAAAACGATGAAGCACTTTATTATCAAACCGCGTTTAGAAAGGGATTGAGCTCATATGTCGCATGCTTAGTAATAAACGGGCTTAATTCAAAAATCGTGAATTATGGTAAATCGATTTTAAAGTTTAAACTTTATACTCAATTTACCATAATTCACGATTTTGAGTTAAGCCCGTTTATTACTAAGCATGCGATGTTTTTTGAACTAAGGCATGATATGACATTGTCAGTGGTAGAGTGCGCAGATAAATTAAATTGTTATTTTAGTATAATGAAGTTCTAAAGCACGGAAAAAACATCAAATTATATTAGGTACTTTTAAATAAAATACAAATGCTGTAAATAATTACTTTTAGAAAGACCATAAAAATAAATTCGTGTCATCTTTTTCTTTATTGAAATATGTTAGTAGGTACATTGCTGATAATTTCTCTGCACCGACCGTTTAATACTTTACCACGATTCATATTTTATACATAGGTACGTATTTTTTAACAGCTACCTACGGCAATTTGATAACGCGATGTGAATTAGTGACAGATTTGTCAGATATGATATTAATATTTTTATAAAACAGAAATATACCGAGAATAGAGTCCAAATATGCAAAGTATACTCTGTAAATCTATTTATTCTATTATCAATAAATGTTTGCACTTATGAAGATATAAAAGGTTGACTTATGATATTTAATAAGTTATAAGTACTGTTGTGCTAACGGTACTCTCGAATCCCTTTCTAAATGCGGTGTGATAATACTTGGTTCACTATACTTACATAAATACAACCTTGCTGTAATTAAAATATGAATTATAACGGCGTCAATTGTCAATTAATGTGTTTTCTTTTTTAGGTCTTTAAAGTGGAACCTACGCATTTTTGCATTACGTTCGTCACTTTGCACAACAAATTGAGACAATTGACTAAAATGTAATTGCATTGACCTTCGACTGTAATTGTACATCGTTGACAATAAAACAATCAATGTTCGAGTACGAATTGACGTACTTTAATTGACAAAAATGGTTATCATCCCGCACTTAATCCGATTCTTGGGTTCCGTGCTATAAAAGGAACAATTTTATTTATCAGATCACGTTATTGTCCCTTAAAAAACCCGTCCTTATAGCCTAGCCTAGCATAGAGCCCTTAGTGTCCGTCAAACACTAAGGGCTATAATGGCTATTGCTGAAATATGACATTATTTACGTTTTCGATCAACATGGCTCCGCCATTTTGAAAGATTTCCAAAAACTGAATCGACAAAAATTTTATACAATTATCGTACTTGCTCACTATATATTATCATGAGAATCGATTGAAAATCGCAACCTGCGAACCATGGGACAGGTTGGATGGATGTAGGACAGATAAAAGAGCCGGATATCCGACGGACAGACACACATTCCAGGAAGACATTTTTGCCCAACCAGAAACGGAAACTTCGCGCTCTCTTGGTCGTTTAGTAGGATTCCCTGTACCTAATCAGCCCATTTTATACAGACGTGTGCGGTAATTAGATTAAGTCGATCGTCGCATGCAACGTGCGGTGACCGCAACAGCGTGAAGAGCACGGTAGTCGGCCGCATTCGGCGAGCGACAGCTGCCAGCGCCTAATTATGGCCACCGCATTAGGCGGACAGACTAATGTGAAGACGACGTTCGCTCGCCGAAGTAGTTTGAAACAAGTTCGGCGACCGCATTACGTGAACAAAGTAGTGTAATTGACATCATTCACTTTCTTTTATTTTCAAAAGGGCCTATGGGCTAAGACGTTCGTGCTAGTCACTAATCGCGTTTATAAAATAGAATCCTAATCCATTCTTTAACTTAAGCTGTGTAAACTAACCTTTTTGCCAGCGCTTGTTAGGTTTTATAATACTCATTAAAATCGCTGTTAATCTCACGTGCTCGTGAAGGGATTAACTTGTTGATTGTATAGGCTACAGCACAGGGTGTTTCAAAAAATTACTACTGAATTGACGACCTCGTGATTTGACGACATGAGTTAAATTTGTTACTTTTTTATGTTGATTTGTTTGATGTTCAATGTGCACTTGTATATACATGCCTAGTGTATATACTTAGAACATCGAACGTTTTGACGCTACTAAACCTATCGTGAAAAGCTAAAACGCTGTATCTTGAGAAAGTCCGTTAATAGCATTAAACATTAAGCTGTTGCCCGCAACTTTGTCTGCGAATAATATAGCCTACGACCTATTCTCAGACCTACCGAATAAAGAGAAAAAAATTTCATAAAAATCGGTTAAGCCGTTTCGGAGGAGTTTGATAACAAACACCGTGACACGAGATTTTTATATATTAGAAGATTAAAAACCCCTGTATTCCAAACTACAATGACTTGGCTTGTCACGATATGATAGCTTTACTTTTTTGATTTTATCATATTTTTCAAGCCAACCGGTACTGGTATCTGATTAAGGACACCTTGACTCTGACAAAAAATAACACTTTTAAATTTAATATTGCGGAAACGGATCACAAAATTCAGAAGTAATCTTTGCAAACCTAAAATATTTTAGAAAAGCCTATTCAACGTTAGCCCATACAATGGAACGGAAGCTAAAAAAATGCTGACAGACCGACGGACATAGCGAAATTAATACGGTTCCATATTAGAACTTCGAAACTCTAAAAATTTGTTAACCTTTTCAACGCCACGCCTCGACAAAACGTAAACCTGCTTTGAATCTTATGTCATTGTGTCAAGATCACTTTGACACTTTACTTTGTGACACCTATATGTGTCGTTGGCGTTGAAAGGGTAATGGCTATTCTATATTCAACACGGTCTGCGTCAAGGGCACACAACTAAACAGTTTTCATAACCTAAGTCATTGCCCGTATTCTTTTTGACCGAGACAAAACCCCGCATTATCATATCTGTCATACCTAAACGCTCCGCTTTCAGCAAACGTGTGTGACGCATTGTTTTGCGTTCGCTATGTTTATATTTTTTAGATCAGCCTGTACGTGCATTGTCTCTGCCGATTGTCAAAGACTATTTGAGGTTGAGACTCTCGACAGAAAACACCGCGATAAGTGATAACATAGATAGTGCCAATATTGACGTTGGTAGCGACTTTGAAGGAATTTTATTTACGTGAGTGGTTATTTAGTTGATTTATTTTAACGTTAGGCCCATATAGCTGATAGTAATGAAAAAAAATGGAAACAGTGGTTAAATAAATAAAAAAAAAGTTTATTTCGGACTTACACAGTTTTCTATCCTACTACACTTCGGTTTTTTTTTAGCAAAATGAAGGTAAGCGATCTTGACGTGTATTTATATTGCAAATCATTTTTGAAAAATACTTGAGAGAAAATATGCAACAATTAGCAAAGGCATATTATGGTCATTAACATTCTTTTGATTTCATCTTTTTGATGTACGTTACATTGCGTCATCCTTTTTCGTGTATGCAGCCGGCGTTCATCGATTTATTAGACGTTGTCACGTCAAAAACCCGCCTGTATAAGATTCCGTTCCCATGGGAATTCCGGGAAAATATATACCTACCCTATGTCACTCTCAAAACTGAGACGAATCTAATGACACCTCACACTTCAAAATCCATTGAGCCGTTTAGGCTACAGGGCGTGCCAAAGAATGATACATACGATACATAAATACATACGCTCGAAAAACATAACCCTCCTTCGACAGTCGGGTGACAATACAACCGATTTGATTACCTCCTTTTTTTGAAGTTGCTCAAAAATTAACAAAGCACGTCATTAGTGTTTCATACAATATTTCATTTTCTAATGTAATACAATTCTGACTTGGAGACAGTATGTGACGTCATTGTAAACGAATGCCTTTATCTTCTACTAATCCATTAACCAACAATGTTTTTAAATCACGTCTACGTAGGTAGTCCGCAACATTACACGTTCATGACACATGAGTTTTTTATGTAAATATAGAAGACTGTTCCCTGGGACCTCGTATGAAATTTTCTGACGTGAAAACTATCGTATATCGTATTTTAGTTTAAAGAGAGAAAATACCTTACATTTATTTACGACAAGACAAGATACATTAATATTTTTACAAAAAGGACAGCACGAATTCTAAAGATAGTGTGTCATTGCGATTGTAAATTGGACACTGGCTCAGCATAATGCTGAGGTGTTCATTCATAGCACCCCAACGCTGATTTTCAGCCAGCACCGTAAGTGATACCTCCTCTTCTTCTTCTTGCCCCCCTCCCATCTCAACTGGGGTCGGCCTCCTTGTACGTTGGCGCCAGGACGCTCTGTCCTGGGTTGTCGTTGGTGAGATATTCAGGGCTTTCAGGTCCCTCTCAACATTAGTCCACCATGTAGACGGCGGTCTTTCTCTACCACGGTACCCACTTTGGTGATACCCAGATCGCTATATAGATAGATAAACTGGAACCTAATAGCTACAAAAGGCTACATGCGTAAACGTGAAAAGGTACAGAAAGACAGACAGTATAGGGTTACTTTCGTGTTAATAATTAAGTATACAAGTATTAATCTGTGGTAGCCTAGTGGTTTGACCTATGGTCTCTCAAGCAGAGGGTCGTGGGTTCAAGTAGGGCTCACACCTCTGAGTTTTTCGGAATTTATGTGCGAAATTACATGTGTAATTTACCATGAGCTTTACGGTGAAGGAAAACATCGTGAGGAAACCTGTGACCTGAGAAGAAAATTCAATTGTGTATGTGCAGTTCCCTATCCGCACTGGGCCCGCGTGGGAACTACGGCCCAAGCCCTCTCATTCTGAGAGGAGACCTGTGCGCTGCAGGGGGACGTATATAGGCTGAGATGATGATGATGATGATGATGAAGTTTTAATCTGCGGCCTCGCCTGTGATTAAATAACTTTATGAGTACAGTAAAATTACATAAAGTTTACCACTGACAGATGGTTTGCCTTCATTTCATATTCAACTTTAATGACCTACAAATAAAGCCAATTTTAGAATACTGTTACCCCCGTTTGCAGATTTTGTAATAGCTACTTTATTTGTATGGTGTTAAATTTGGAAATGAAATGAAGGCAAGCCATTAAGCGCATTGTAACTTTCAGGATCTTAGAGTTTGGCCTAAAAAATGGTCACGGTAATATTAAAAAACTCCATCTATTGATTGAAAACAAAGTCAAAAAGTCATCAGTATAGTAACTAGAATAACTTAAGTAAATAACCTGTTTTAGAGTCATGTGGGGTAACTGTACGCAGTGGGTAAGTGTACGCAATCCCAATCATTTCGGACTGAAATGCATGGGTTTGCGTACACTTACCCACTGCGTACAGTTACCCCACATGACTCTATGTAGTAGTGCACCGAATTGATATGGAGCTTAAGTCATTTTTCTAATTTGGAAAGTCAATTTGATTGTATAAACTACTTTAGTTTTTCACCTATAAGTAGTGTACGATTGTTTACCACTTCGGTATTTAGGTATGGCGACAACAGATGATTTCAACAAATTAATTGCTCTTAGAATAATTTTATATCAAAGAACTGCTTGGATTACTAAGACGCGATCTGTTTATTGTTCTATTGTCTATATAATAATTGTTTTTTATAACAATAAACATTATAAACAATAGAAGATAAACATGATTTTTATTGAATCAGTCCTCATTTTAACACAATCGATCGAGTTTGTAAATTTGAATCATCAATGATGATGATGACATCATTTCAGCCGAAAGACGTTCACTGCTGAACATAGGCGTTCCCCAAGGCTCGCCAAACAGATCGGTCCTGCGCCATCCGCATCCAACGCGTTCCCGCAACCTTAACCACGTCGTCGCTCCATCTTGTTGGAAACCTACCGACACTGCGTCTTCCGATCCTTGGGCGCGCCGTTCGAGAACCTTTCGGCACAATGTATGTATGTATGTATGTAAACTCTTTATTGTACAAAAATAAGGAAAAAAAAGAAATACATTATTGACAACCGTTGAAATGCATGTACAAAGGCGAACTTATCCCTTTAAGGGATCTCTACCAATCAACCCTTGAGTAGATGAAAGGAGCATTTAGTAAGGGACCGACAAAGAGTAAGTCAAAATAATACAGTCGGACAAAGCAAAGGCTACAATACAACTTTTAGTAAATACAATACATAAATACATAATATAAGTTTAGTTTCTTTGCTACTCGTTAGATGTCACTATCAGAATGCGGCCGCCATCCTACATCGAGCTGTTAAGATTTTTCCGAAATTACATGACTGATTACCCGAAATAGGCATTGGCCAGTTTCCTTTACCCTTTCGGGCCACAACAAAAAAACAAAGACAATGATATCTGTTACAATAATGTGCCCACAGTAAATTGCTTCCCTTTTGTATCCAAATTACGGCAGGACAAAGGTAGCATTAGCAGTAATTTGCGGGGCAAATTATAATGATTAGTACATAAGTATTAGGCTCAAGTGCAATGATAAGAATCCATTACGCTCCTACCGTACGTATAATAATGTGGCAAAACTTGAAATAGAAATAAAGCTGGGTATACGTCACCGCGCGTCGCTATAGCTCATAACTAAACTAAATTCCGAAAAACTCAGAGGCCCGAGCCCGAACTCGAACTCACGACCCTCTGCTTAATAGGCCGTAGATTAAACCACTAAGCAACTACGGCTTTTTTACTAGTATTTAATGGAAATTTACTATTAAAAATTACTAGTGAATTAATAATATGTTCACGCAGGAATTTATTCTATGACATTCTCTTTGTTTTAGAAATTCTCAGAGATTGTTAACCTTACTTTAGTAGGGAATGTTTCAATAGACATTTGACTGTCGTCTCGTCGTCGACGTCGTCGTCGTGTGTGTCGTCTGTGTTTGGTACCAACTAGAGGAAAATTAGTTTGTTCCTAAATTCCTTTGTCAAACAACTAGAGAATACCTACCTTGTTTCGGGCCTTAGATATGTCATACAATTACTAGATGCCAGTGCTATACATGTCTACTTGCCTTAACTTTTTGAGTATTTGCGGTTTGAAAGTTAGTCATCACGAACAATTATTATGGTAGCTACCTCGTCTCAGAATGAGAGGACTTGGGCCGTAGTTCCCACGCGGGCCCAGTTCGGATTGGGAACTTCACATATAACATTGAATTTCTTCTCAGGTATACATATACAGTTTTTCTCACGATGTTTTCGTTCACCGTAAAGCTCATGGTAAATTACAAATGTAATTTCGCACATAAATTCCGAAAATCACGGAGGCGCGAGCCCGGACTTGAACCCACGACCCTCTGCTTGAGAGACCATAGGTCAAAACACTAGGCCACCACGGCTAGCTAGGCCAGGCATAACATCTGCCTTGAGAATTTTTCTCTATTGTGGTAGGTTTTATAATTACCGTCCCATTAGCTCATGGTAAAGGTCCCGTTTGATGGCGCTGTAAGCAAAATGTCCTATTTTTCTTAGTTTTTAGGGTTCCGTACCCAAAGGTCTGTACTGTCCGTCTGTCCGTCTGTTCTTCTGTCACCAGGCTGTATCTCACGAACCGCGATAGCTAGACAGTTGAAATTTTCACAGATGATGTATTTCGGTTGCCGCTATAACAACAAATACTAAAAATAAAATAAAATAAATATTCTAGGGGGCTCCCATACAACAAACGTGATTTTTTTGCTCGTTTTTGCTCGGCAGCAGGTAGACGCTTGAAATATTCACAGAATATTTATTTATATATTCACTTTAAAAATAAATAATTAAATTAAAATAAAACAAATATTTAAAGGGGGCTCCCATACAACAAACGTGTTTTTTTGCCGTATTTATAGATAATGGTACGGAACCCTACGTGCGCGAGTCCGACTCGCACTTGGTCGGTTTTTTTGCAATTTTTAGAACAACCTTAGAATACTATTAGTTGATTATATTATTTGCGAGTTCAATTTCGCGTCATTGAACGAAGTTGCGGTTAAAACTACTATGTTTTAATCTTCACTCTTCTCCTTATTTCAGATAAAATTATATTAGTCCTTGGAGATGTAACAAGGGGTGCAGAAATAATTGACTTCTTTGTAACACTACAGTACAAACAATGAAGAAGGGTGAGAATAATGGGCCATCGGCACCGCCTCTACACGCCGTTATGGATAACTACAGCTCCAAGTAAGTGACTCTAATGATGCACGAAGACAACATAATTATTCCGGCATAATTTCTACTGATATTGCAAGTGTGAAGGTTTGTGAGAGCCGCTGCGTGCGTGCAAAGCTAGATAGGTATATAGATAGTTTAGATCTTCCCTCGAAATTTCCACAATACCGAGATATAATCCTACTAATGGTAAAGTGAGCAAGTTTGTAAAGTTATAATGTTTTAAACTTTCATAATTTTTACTCATATATGCTCAGAACTCTTACTATAAACGGGATTATCACGCAATAGTACATTACTGCAGAGGCCGGGACGTAAGGGGTTGCCGGCCGATGATGATGACGATGACGATGACGATGATGATGATGGATGATGGTGAATTGGTGATGATGATGATGATGATGATGATGATGATGACGATGACGATGACGATGATGATGATGATGATGATGGTGATGATGATGATGATGGTGGTGACGATGATGATGGTGATGATGATGATGATGATGGTGATGATGATGGTGATGGTGATGATGATGATGGTGGTGACGATGATGATGATGATGATGGTGATGATGATGGTGATGATGACGATGATGATGATGATGGTGATGGTGATGTTGATGGTGAAATATTTCTCTAGGCAGATCACCATTACCTTATTATTAAATAAGCGTAGTGGCAGAATATCATAATGAACCAAAACGCAAATATTGCTAGTTTTTTTTTAAATGGCTAATTGCTATGATGCCATAGACCTATATACCTATAAACGTTATGGTGCTGTATCACATGAAACAATAGACGATCGCATTGCCGGCCAAGGCCTGCAATTTTGTATGAAAATCCATTACATACCAGTTGTCTAACCGCGCCTGCAACGTGATACGTCCCGGCCTATTATTTGGAACACAACGTAAACATTACATAGCATGTTTGAGAAAACAATAATTGCCTCGACGTAGCTTTCGAGTAGTAGTGTTCCTAGGGGCAGTTACCCGCACTTAATCGTTATTTTTTATCGACACTCCATCACCCCGACACACAACACTAACAACGTCCAACGGCCTTTCCGAACATTCATCTCAACGCCGACATGTATTAATTATAGGATTCCATCAATGTGCTGTTACTTTTTTTTATTTCAACCGCTTCACGCACCATTCTAGAATGGAAATGGCGTCCTGTGGAGAGAATTTTGGGATTGTGAAGTTCCATCCAGTGGTTTGGTCGTGATTCCAATAAAATGTTCGGCTGTGACTGACTTATTTACTTGGCGATTTTTTTATTTTTATTTTTAATCAATCACGACTAAACGTCCAAGAATGTTGAATTACATTGGCTTTCAAGATGATATACTTAGTGTTAACTTTGTCTGCATAGATGGAATTGTCCGAGAGAACGTGTTTACTGTAACCTTTTTTCATGGATTTTTACCACGGGCTCAGCCGCGGAATAAAGCTAGTACCTAATATCAATAATATACAGGGTGGTATGGGCAAGTTTTTTATTTATAGAAAATAGTTTTCGCTGTCTTTGCGTTAACGCAGTTTTTCTTTGACCAGTTTTTTAAATAGTTAGTTTATTTATATTTATACTAGCTGTTGTCCGCGACTCCGTCCGCGAAGAAAGTAACCCACGACCTATTCTCAGACCTACCGAATGTGAAGATAAAAGTTTCATAAAAATCGGTCAAGCCATTTCGGAGGAGTTCGATAACAAACACCGTGACACGAGATTTTTATATAATTTATTGAATCAGGCGTTACTTTGCGGAGGTCCATATTAATGAACTAAAACAATTACTTTGCTCACCCGCGACCTTACAATAGTTACGTTTATGCAAGAAATGTGCGTTCATGCAGTTCCTCCACCTCCACACTGTACGAACACACACAAATCACATAAACCCAACCATCACCACCACCAAGCTACACTGACGCGTTTCGAACTCAACCAGAGCTCATCTTCAGAGTTACCACAACCGTATGCTATGCTACCAAATGTTAATGTGGTTGGGTTTATGTGATTTGTGTGTGTTCGTACAGTGTGGAGGTGGAGGAACTGCATGAACGCACATTTCTTGCATAAACGTAACTATTGTAAGGTCGCGGGTGAGCAAAGTAATTGTTTTAGTTCATTAGATTTTTATATATTAGATAAGATAGATTTCGTCTCGATAGACGTCTGGTTCTAGCCTCATGCGATCTCAGGGCTGGCACTTACCTCTCTCAAAGATTAGGAATAACAGTGCAAAAGGGTAACGTGGCTAGTATCTTGGGGTCAATGCCTGTGGGAGAAAATCTCGACGACGTTTTTACGGATATTTCGCGGTACCTACATACTTCCCTTGGCTGTTCCTTCGAAGGAACTATTGCGTTTTTTCGCACTAGTTTCTTCACAAGAGTGAAGGAAGAACTGTGTTTATTTTTTCGCCTTGGTTCCTTGTCGCAGTAGCACTTTCAGTTCTAGCAAAACAACAAAGGCAAAATTCAAAAATTCAAAATTCAAAATATCTTTATTTGTGAACGATAGGATACACATAATACATTTTTATGTTGGATGGTAAGATTACATTTATTGGTTCAGCTATGTTCTGCCCTAAGGCGTACAAATGAATTCTTAAGAACTAACATATTTAATTATTTGCTTATTTTTTTTAAATTTAATATTTCATTTATCATTTAAATATTCATTAAGAGAATAATAAGCTTTTTTTACTAAAAAGTTGCTTAAGGCTTGCTTAAATTCTTGAAAACTTTCTTTGCCTCTAAGGTTGCTTGGAAGTTTGTTAAAAATTCTTGGGGCCATTCCAATAATGCCCTTAGATAAAAGTGCCGTTTTTGAGGGGGCAGCACATAATTTGTTACAATGCCTTTGACTTGAGAAATATTGAAATTGGTCTGAATTAGACTTAACAAACAATGCTACCTCGAATTATGTATAAGCAAGGAAAAGTGAGAATATTCAGGTCTATGAAATGGGGTTTACATGATTGTGAAGGTCTTAGCCCACGTATGGCTCTTATGCATTTTTTCTGCGCTCGGAATACAAACTCACGGTTAGTAGAGCTACCCCAAAAAATGACTCCGTACCTGAGCGTCGCGGAGACGTACGCATGGTATGCCGTCAGCACGGCTGATTGGCCTACTATTTTACGCAACATATATAATGCATACGAGTATTGACTCAGTTTTTTACAAACTTGTTCGATCTGTAATTTCCATGATAAATTGTTATCCAGAACCAAGCCCAAGAATCGTGTACTGTCAGTTTCTGAAATCGTAAAACCTTTATAATTTGCTTTCGGATATTGAATATTTTTGCATCTCTGTCTGAAGTTCATTATATGAGTCATTGTATGAGGCGAAAAAATAAACGCAGTTCTTTCTTCACCTCTTGTAAAGGGAATAGTGCAAAAAACATCCCAATAATTCCTTCGAAGGAGCAGCCAAAGGAACTACCGCAAATAATCCATTTTTACTTTGTATCTTTAGTTTAGTTCAGTTAACTAGCTGTTACTCACGACTTCGTTCGTTTGTAAAGAATTCCTTAGGGCCGGCGCCCACTGACGGCATAGCACGGCGTGGCATTTTATTACTATCAAGTTATTTTGAATCTTATTTCAATGAGTTTAGATTTCATGTTACTTTATTGGTTATGCGTGGCATCGGCCCTCAGGACGGCGCGGCATCGTGGTATCGAAATAAAGTAACATGAATTCTAAAGTCATTGAAATAAGATTCAAAATAACTTGATAGTAATAAAATGCCACGCCGTGCCATGCCGTCAGTGGGCGCCGGCCATTAGTCTCATCCCGCGCGGGCACTATTTAACTTTCATGATTAAAATCTATCCTATGCCCTTCTCCATCTAAATCAAACATTTAAACATCAGAAAATCATCACAGATATTCTCATTCATAACATAAGTAGGATAAATTAAAAATTCTAAAAACCCCCAACGCAATTCAGTCTAAGATCCCTTCCGCAGCATACAAAAGAGCTGATAACTTTGTCTAAGAACCATTGTCAAGAAACCGGTTTTCAAATAAAAAAACCGCATCCAGATCGGTTCACGCGTTTAAGAGTTATGATGCCACAGACATACAGACACACACGCACATAGCGGTCAAACTTGTAACACCCCTCTTTTTGTGTCGGGGGTTAATAAAATAGGCTAGGATCATACTTAAACAGCTAATTCATTGAGGTAAATTGGATCAAGTGTAATTTAAGAGGGTTTATACCTGCTGAGCTGGCTACGTTGCATTTTTGTTAGTTTTTCTCGATTATTCCATAAAAACCGAATGAAAATTAAAAATGTTTTGTATACAAATTGTTCTAATATATAAGTTAATGTGTCTACTACAATAATAATTCGTGATAAGACTTTTATTGTCTTTAAAAACCGATAGGTAATAATTTTTTCGTTTTTAAAGAAAATAAAAGTCTATCACGAATTATTATTGCAGTAGACACATTAAGAACAATTTGTATACAAAACATTATTAATTTTCATTCAATTTTTATGGAATAATCGAGAAAACTAACAAAAATGCAGCGTTGCCAGCTAAGCAGGTATAAACCCTCTTAAGTAAACTTGAATATGGATACAAGGAAAACCAATACTTTACGCCAATTTGTATTAGGTATTGTTTTTTATCAATGTATGTAATTAGCATTGGTTAGAGCGAGCGTAACGGGTTATATAAGTACGTCATTGCGGCTGGAAGTAGGTAAGTAGGTATCTCCAGAACGAACGACCACAATAAACATAATAACACCAGTCTATTAACCGCAGGATTAACCCAGCGCAACCCTGCACGTGTCCCCTGGGTGGTGCTAAATGAGTAACGCCTATAAAGGCAAGAGGCATACAGAGTGATTACTTGCTTAGCAATTTAAGTGTTTTACTCTAATGCCTGTATATATTAATTATGCCATACGATTAAATAAATAAAACCAGTCTAAAGCACTTACAGAATATTAAAAATCTGTGATAATTATAAAATACTCAAAAATAAAAAAAATAACACCATTATGACAATAATTCTAAATCACGACTTTAGTAAAAAAAAACTTCATTTCATCCCTGAAAGCCAGATTAATTTTCATTTAAATGCAAAACTCTCACTCCGATTTATAATTTTGTTAGGTTTCAGCCCAAAAAATCAGACAAATTTTCAATAAACTGCAAAATTATGGCTCCATGTCGACTCGCATAATTGGCATTGATCACTTTTTTACAATGTGATCTAATTTCAAAACCATTTCGAGAAATAGGTTTATTAAATCATTTTATAACATTGTAGTAAAAAAATATTAAATGATCGTGTGTATTTTTGCAAAATAATGTTTGACCTTTGTTTGACCTTTCTGTGGGCATTAACTTTGAAATTCTTTGCAACAAGAAAAAAAAAGCCGTGCGTCTAGTTTCTCTATACTATTCTCTGTCACTTCGACGTAGTTATCATCTGTCAGTTTAAGGATACTACTTTGAAAAACATTCTTCGCGTTTTTCATATTTTAATAATGGATTTATACAGGAAGTGTTTCATTCCTACTTGTGGATATGATTCTGTCAATAGCCCAAACAAATTAATTGTTCGCATTAGAGAAGAATTTACAAGAGAAGTGGTGCCGCAAAGTTAATTCAAAGTTTACAAGATGTACTTATAGTTTTGAGGATCATTTTAATGTAAGTATGGATTAAATCCGCCAAAGAACTTTCAAGGGATAACTTCTGACCATTTTATTTTATGCGTACAAAAAATACTATAGCCGTAAATCCTTTTTTTTACCTATTTCAATTTACCTATTCTCTTGGAAGAATCGGCAACTTTAGTGTTATTGTTATTGTAATGTAAAGTGACATTGTCAGATGACAACTAACCATCGATTTTGAAACATTTTTTTTGTCATTATGTCTGTGGTTTATACACAGATTCAGCCGCGGCATGTAATTTACGAGAAGTCGTATCTCAAATTTTCAATAAATTATAAAAAAATATTGGAGTGATGAATTGCTGAAATATTCAAATTAGTTTCTTAAAATGCTCTATATTTTCGATAAAAAAAAAACAAAAAGGGGGGTTAGAAAAAATGATCAATCCCAATTGCTCGCATAATGTAATGTTTGTCAAAATGTTTTGTTATTCATAGTAAGTCTTTTTACTCTGAATCCATTAACTGCACGTAATTGTTATAAAACAAACCTAACCTAACCTAACACCACAGTTATACAGTTCAGGTATACAGTTATATTTACCATGACCATTTGAAAATTTATGAAAATTTTACTGTTTCGACAGGGATAAAAGGTATAAAAATATTAAGATAAAACTATTAAGGCGGGTGGAAAAATTTAGTATTTATAGGTAACTGGATCTTCAGAATAACACATAGTCTGAACAAGGAACTGTTTTATGTTTTAATGTTTTAGGGCACTGAAACAACTTAACCCCTCGTATGCGGGAAGGGCAAAAAAACCTGCGTTCGTATAAATACAATTTTACACACAAAAATAAAAATGGAAAAAGAATGCCTTCAATTTACAAGGGGTTAAAAAAACCGGTCAAGTGCAAGTTGGACTCGTACGGTCAGCATCACAAGTAGCTGGTCACTTTTGTACTTTGTCGTAATAACACAATTGTCAATCAAGTATGACGTTTTGCACCTAACTGTAGAGCGGCAAGGTATAGTCGGGGTAAGAAAAGGTTCGTCACTTTTCGACCTTAACTCGTTGACATAGAGTCGAAAAGTGACGAACCTTTTCTTACCCCGACTATATAATAGTGACCAGCTACTTGATGCTGATTGTACATTTGGGGGTAGTTACAATAGAGAGATCTCTCTGCAGGCAGATGTTATGCCTGGGGACCGAAGTCCAATGGATGAAAGTTGGAAGTTGTATTTATGCAGCCGAGTTGAGAAATTTCGATAGCGTGATGTAGGATTGTAGTTGTTAGTTCCTTATGTGATGACTAGATGGCGCTAGTATTCGCTACATACATGAACGTGACCCCGGCTATGGCATTCGTCCTGGTGATGATGATGAATAGGCAATCTGAAAATACTTCATTACCATGGTTGATTTACTTTTTTAACTTGCAATTATAAAATTTATGGCTAATTCAACGCAATTTGATTAGTTTTGTTTTGTCTCGAGCCATAAAACTAGTGATGCATGTAAACGCATGAAGTCTTAATTAAATTTTGCCATGCCCGCTGCTTCACTAGCACGGTTTATAACTTAGGGCCCTATTTACTGAGACACCGCTGTCTGCTGTCTGTTCGTTCGTCTGTCACAGAGCTTTGTCTCTTGAACCGCAATAGGCAGCCACCTAGGCACTTAAAATTTTCACCGATTATGTATCAAAAAGTAAAATTACTTAAATTAAAACCCTCCCCCGCCGCGTTGCTCGCTGCGCTGGACACACTGAACACGTCGCGGCTTATTTTTCTATTAGTAAATATTTTAGATTGACATTTTTAACCCTTTAATAATGTCTTTTGAATATTGACAAAACTTTAAACCTTATTGCACAAATTATAAGTTTTGAATTTACTTGAAAATTTTATGTTTGAAAATGAACTATAGAGACAGCGTTGCCTTTTGGGCATGCTATGCATTAAATTAAAGGGTTAAATTCGTAATATCTTTTGAATGGAATGACTGATTTGGATAATTCAAAAAGTAATTTACAGGTATTGAAACAGTCTTGAATACGAATTAATTTTTTTAAATAATGATTAATGCAAAGTTATGAATAACATGGTCTGATTTTGGTCGCCATTTCTATCGACATTTAAAATATAAAAAAATACAAATTACAGTGACATAACTACAATAGTTGGACATATGCTATTCCGAAGTTTTTTGTAGATACTGATGATTTTTTTAATATTGTAGAACATTTTTTGTTCTATCACCAATAGTTTCCGCAGCGCATGCGATAAAAGACATTTTAGGGCTAATTTTTTTACACCTTTTATTACATTATTGAAGTTTTACTTTGTCGGGATCCCTAATTTTTTGCAGTTATAAATATAGCCTATTTTACTTAGGGATAGAATAATGTAGTATTGTAACGGTGAAAGTATTTTTGAAATCGGTCCAGTAGTTTTTGAGTTTATTCGTTACAAAAATACACAAACCTTTTCTCTTTAAGTATACCTAATATTAGAGTAGGTAGATAGATATACTGGGATTTTATCTTAACTCATTAATTAGTAAACCAACAGAGTTTACCAGAATAATTTCTGCGGTACGTTACTTATCGCTAACACGATCCGGATATTTAAACCGCAAAAACCACAAGTAAGATTTCTGAGTCATGATTTAAGCACGATATGATTTAATAAAGTACTGTGTGTCTTTTTGATGTTCAATGATCCATCATAAAAAATCACATACATATTTATTAAGGTTGTCAAGCTGAGACAGAACGAAGCGCTTTTTTTGCCAGCTTTAAAAAACGAGGAGGTTTTATTTAATCAAGCGAGCACGAAGCATTTGTTTTATATTGGACAAAAATACTGTAAGTAATATTTCTGAGATTGATTATAAAACTAAAGAAATTTAAAAATCGGTTCTGCAGTTTGATATGTTATGTTTTTTTTTTTGTATAGTACTTGGTTGCAAACAAGCATATGGTCCGCGTGATGGTAAGCGGTCACCGTAAATTAATTTGTCAATTATTCTGATTAATTAATATTAGTATCTTAATACAATTCAGAGGCAATTAATTAATTAATTAATACTGGTTACAACCAGTGTGTGTTGCCAGTGATGAAATACGAAATTGAGACGTAATTACAATGAGCCTCATAAAAAGCTCAAAGTCACTCAAGGAGCGATGGAGTGACCTATGCTCGGTGTTTCCCTGCGTGATCGAATCAGAAACGAGGAGATCAGCTGGAGAACCAAAGTTACTGAAATGGCTCGGTGACACTGGCCACCGAGACCGTGTCGCTGTTTCATAAATTTGAATTTGTGGCTTCTAGAATTCGTATCAAGAAACGAACAGCGGACAGCAGACGGTCTGGGCAGCCATTCTTGGTTAAGTAGTTCCTCCTTTGAGGCAAAAAATCTTGAGGCCAGTACGTATTCTTCTAAGGATGTGATAAAATGCTTGATGAATTTGGAGTCTTCTGTTATTTTTGCCTTCCTGGCCAAACTATCCAGATCATAGAAGTATGATAAAATTTCGTGAAGTAAACTTAATGCACCTAGAGTTAATTCACCCAGGTTTTATTCATCCGTAATTCAGTGAAAACCTACAAATTCGACGGACCCGCGAACCAATTTCTAGGCGGTTTGCCCTTCGGGCATGAGAAGCTATCTAACTAACCTAACCTACCTATTTTCTGGACTGAATTATGGCTGGGTGAATTAACTCTAGGTGCATTAATCTACTACACTTAAAATTTACTCATTATTTGCTTGTATCTTATAATAAAATTCTATAGTAAAAAAATCTAGAGTGGCGATCGCGAATCAGAAGACGTGGTACCCCAACAAGATGGAGCTACGATAACAAAGTACAAGTAATATTATAAGCGGAACTCTCGCTTCAGTTATATTAACTAGAAATGGAGTTCCGCTTGTAAATTAAGTTGTACTTTGTTATGCAACAAGCCCCTAGTAAAGGTCGCAGGCTACTTAAATGAGGGCAACGTTAGACCGATCGTTGTGGGGCTCTTTGGGGAGACCTTTTGTCCACCAATAGTCTCTTGGCTGATATGATGAAAAATCAAATTTTGCAGTTAGTTAACTGAAAATCAATTTGATTTTCAGAGCTAAAATAAAGTTTATACTAGGAACTAGAATCATCATCATCATCATCATTTCAGCCGAGAGACGTCCACTGTGAACATAGGCCTCCCCAAGGCTCGCCAAACAGACCGGCCCCGCGTCATCCGCACAGGTCATCGCTCCACCTTGTTGGAGGCCTACCTGCACTGCGTCTTCCAGTCCGCGGACGCCACTCGAGAACTGATTACTAGAATCGTTTGTTGAAATTATTCCAGCAGCAGGGCAGCGCAGGAACTCTTTAGGTGTGGTTTTTGTCCAGCAGTGGATGCATAATATGATTAACACTTTCACAGTCCAGTGCCCCATATAAGGGTCACAGCGACAGCTTCACAGGTCTGTGTCCACATATGGGGCACTAAGAAACAAACAAACTTGCATCCAGATTAGTACAATATCTTGTTTACACACTGAGCAAGACGGTACAATGATTAAATTAATTTGCTGGACTTACCAGGAATTTGAAATTTGTATGCGACTGTGAACATGTTAAGTATCTTGATATAAATGCCACCATAACATACCATAGCCAAAGTGGGAACTAAAAAGCGATTCAGACAGATCGCCTTCAACGAAGGTAGAAATTGCGGAAGTTTATTAAACAGTTTTTACAAGCTTGCTCTTGACTTTTCGAAGTATCGCGGCACCGGTTTACCTTAACAAGAGCAGCTTTAGCCCAGATGAGTAAGCAAGGCAAAGGAAATAATAAACCAGTTGTCGCTAAATTAATCTGCGAAGAACTCCTTTATCGTTATCCAATTATGCGATTTTCTAGGATACAAACTATCCTATGTCCGGGACTTAAGGCTGGCGCAGACCAGAAGTTCATTTGTCTCCCCATTTCCTGAATAGACAAAATGTCTAATTTCCTTAAGGCTATCTCGCTCTCGGCTTTCGGGGATTCGGGGGTTTTAGTTTTCTTATTTAATAATAAATAATAAATAATAAATATCACGGGACAATTCACACCAATTGACCTAGTCCCAAAGTAAGCTAGGCAAAGCTTGTGTTATGGTAACTAGGCAACGGATACACATACTTATTTAGATAGATACATACTTAAATACATATTAAACACCCAAGACCCTAGAACAAACATTCGTATTTTTCATACAAATATCTGCCCCGACACGGAAATCGAACCCGGGACCTCAAGCTTCATAGTCAGGTTCTCTAACCACTAGGCCATCTGGTCGTCTGGTCGTCTGGTCGTATTTATGAGCTAAATTGTGATGGTTTGATATTCCCGCATTGAATATGTAATTATTAGACAGTTTTTATTATATTTCTGACAGAAAATGCGATCATAATCGCTCTGTTTCCTAAAAAACTTTGACAGCTGCCGATAATTCCCCTACCATGATGACGTGATTTGCCAAATAGGAAAATAAGGCTCATCCCAAACTCAGCCCAAACCTTTCGCAAACCAGTGACCTTTTGCGTTCCTGAATAGATGTTCATCTTTATCCTCTCGCAAACGATCGAATAATCGCTCGCGCGCCGTCTTGGACCGTTCCTGAATTTAGCCCCAGTTTTTGTACATCATGGCGTCCCCAGCCCTTCATCATCATCATCAGCCTATTTTCGTCCACTGCTGGACATAGGCCTCTCCCATGGCACGCCACTGAGCACGATCCTCGGCCACTCCCATCCAGCTGTTGCCAGCCGCCTTGCGAAGATCATCGCTCCACCGAGTCTGAGGACGTCCCACGCTACGATTGCCAATCCGTGGTCTCCACTCAAGAACTCGTCTACCCCAACGGTTATCGGTTCTTCGGGTTATATGGCCTGCCCATTGCCACTTCAGCGTGCTGATGCGGTGGGCTATGTCGATAACTTTGGTTCTCTGTCGGATCACTTCGTTACGAATTCGATCTTTTAGAGAAACTCCGAGCATAGCCCTTTCCATAGCACGTTGAGCAACTTTAAATTTGTGGACCAGCCCTATAGTGCGTGTCCATGTTTCGGCACCATTATGTCATGACGGGTAGGACGCACTGATTGAAGACTTTCGTCTTCATACTCTGTGGATTTGGCGACGTGAAGACTTGACGCAGTTTCCCATATGCTGCCCATCCCAGCTGTATTCTTCTATTGGCCTCTTTCTCGAAGTTGTTTATACCTAATTGCATAGTTTGCCCGAGGTAAAAATCCCAGCCCTATAGACGCAACGAATTCACTGCGCGTTTGCAGCGAATCCATTGCGCGCCTTCGACGATCACGCTGCGCTGCTGCTGCGCGTTCGCTCCACTTCTAATATGTTCACAAATCGCCAGTATGATAATTATGGCTCTTATAATCAAGTGCCACCTTCCCCCCCCCCCCTTCCATTTCTACAAGCTATACCGTTGGCTTGATTTTTTTCCAAAAAATCAGAATAATTGTATCTAATAGTAACGAGTTCGAAAGAAAACTATCACAGGCTGCTGCTTTGCAAGTTAACGAGTAATTTATTACTAGCCTATTCTGTCCCACTGCTGAGCAAAGGCCTCCCCCCAACATTTCCACTGCTCTCTGTCCGCTGCATACGAGGACCAATCCTCCGTGAAGAAGTCCAGTTAATTTCGCCATCGCCCTCTGGGTCTGCCAGGTCGCCTTTTCGCGTTTTTGGGTTTCCACTCGGTGGTTATCTTGGCCCACAACACGTCTGGCATGCGGCAGACATGGCCAGCCCAGTCCCACTTCAGCTTAGACGCCGTTCGACCTGCATCAGTGATCTGAGTCATGGAGCGCAGGTCGGTGTTCCGGATCCGATCCATTAATTTAATAGTAATAGTAACGAGTAATAGTCGATTAAAACTGAATTTTGAATATCCTGTCGCATGTGTTTAAGTACCACAAAAAAATCTGTTGAAGAAATTCAATGGTGTGCGTGATGTTCTCAATCCGCACTAGGCACGCGTGAATATATACCTACCTAGGCTGAATGATGACGATGATGTAATACGGAACCCTTTGTTACTTGGGTACCTTTGCACACTTTGGCCAGTTTTTAAACATGGTTTTCCGCCCGTTAAACGCTTTAATATAAAATTCCGTCCATATACCGTCACTACTTTGAAAGAAGCTCGTATCTCAAAATCGATAATCTGGCTAATTGAACTTTACTGAGTGTGCAATAAAGTTCAGTTTGGTTTACATATTGATTTGAGATACGAGATTTTTTCAAAGTAGTGACGATATGTCGTTCAAATTAAAAAAACAATTTAATTCTCGTTATAATTATGTTTGTAGATATAAAATTTCACTACGCAATATTAAATTGATATTAAAATGATATTTCTTTAGCCGCCAAAATCGTTTTAAAACTAGGTGTCGCTCGTGATTTTATCTACGTCTCGTGGGAACTATGCGCTTTCCCTAATTAATTAAAGGTCTGAATTAGGCTGTGTATCCACCGGAGCTGTGCGAGGATGCGTTGCGAGGGATGTGTTTGTCATGAACCAATAGAAACACTTCATTTACCTATCCTTACTCAGCTCAGCTCTGGTGGAATCTGCTTAGCGGAGCGAAGTTTTTGTACATACAAAAGAAGGGAAAGACGTGTACGAGGAATGTGTTGCGAGGGATGTGTTGCTAGGCGGCGTTTCTCCGCTCCCGCTTCACCGCACCCCGCCCGCTTATTTGAAAAGAGTCCGCTACACATCCTCGCTACGCATCCTGGCACCGCTTAGCTACCTCGCACATCTTTGGTGGAAACATTCATACCGTTACACAAACTCGTTATACAGCCTCGCACGGCTTAGCTACACCTCGCACATCTCTGGTGGAAACGCAGCCTTAACGGGTCAAACTGAAAACACAGCAACTGGCAACACGCTTTTTGCTTTTTTTCGGCACAACGTATTTGTTTTTTCATTCTTTTTACTTGCAATACGTCAAGCCACTAGGCACCACCACTTTTCAACTAAGATGTAAACTAAAAGACGTTATAGCTAATTGATTTGATGTCAACAAATAGAATGTGAAATTAGATGATGCAATGAAAACTAGTCGTTTCATCACATTTTACTGATTGTACAAATTGGGGTTAAATCGGGACCAATTTATTGAAGTGTCGATCGTATATCGACTTTGGGCTCACCGCGTCACTCTTTATCGTTTAAACGTACTACTGGGACTACAATATCTCTCTAACGTCATTATTGACTACTTAAAGGCTGCGCCTATTTTGGGCATACCTAAAAAGTACACGGAACCGCTTCGTCTAGAAGGGTTTTTCAATATTTTTAAGCGTAAAAGCTTTTGAATTTCTTGATTCAATCCCGAATACCGATTTGATAATGATTCCGTTGTACGGGTAAATTCTTTTTGCCGTTTTTTACCATCTGTTATAAAAAAACCGTCTAGGTATTTTTGTTAATTGAATTTTAATGTTTACGGTTTCTTTCGATTTAAATTGTTTTTAGTTGTTATTACTTTGTGTATTATTATTTTTCTTAATGTACCTCATTATAATGTTACTTGCTTGACCTGGATTTAAATAATGTATCTTTAGACTTATCTGCACTTGTATTTAATTATTACATAATTATCTGCACGTATCACAATATTATAAAAAGATTATGAGCGAAAATTTTAAAAATTAAAAACATTATCTATTTTTTTATTTTCTGGATCAATAATTTGTATTTATTTTATTTTTTTAATTATTTATTTGTGATATTATCGCTGTTTGTGCTCATCAAAGTTAGCCACTAGTATACTTAGGTTATACAAAATTCTCACTATCCTTTTTTTATTCCAGAATAGAATTGGCCTACAATGGATCGAGAGAAGATTTGGAGCCGTACGTACCCTCAGACCACAGACCCGTTGCATCGAATACATCGTAAGTACAACATATTATTAAGGCCCTAATAATTCTTGCGCTAATCGATTTTAGGTATTCTATGCACTCGTGTATGTGTGCGTGAGAGCGGCTAGAATCAAAGCCGTGCGTAAGCGCAAACGACACAAGTTCCCCGTCCAATGACCGAAGGAGAACTAACGCAACTAACTATACGGGCAAGGGGGAAGCACAACGGCTCAAGATAGGTTGGTTAGACTGCGCGTGTATTTAGTTATTTTCATCGTATTACTAAAACAAATACATATTTTAAAAATGTAGCAACACAAGGCCCTAGAAAACATCTTGTTTTATTACCATTCAAAAATCCATGACCTGCCGTGCAGTATTTACGCCGTACTAAGGATTTATTTTATTTTTTAGAGACGACTTTGGATTTTTTTCTCTTGAGCAAACTATAAGTAATGGTGTTTCGAAAAACATTTTTTTTTTTGAATGAGTCGCCAGAGGGGCCAAAGACGCGAAGTCTTTGCTGTTTTTTACTTTAAGGATTGGAAGGGTGACTTGTGCTCGGGAAAAATCCCTTCGGACGAACTGGGAATGGAGGGCCCAGACAGTGTCCGACTTGCACGGACTAAAAAACCCGGTCACAAGTCCCCTTCTCTATTGGTTATCAAATTCGAAAAACATTGGTTACTAGAGTGAACCCTCAAATATCTTCTTACACATGAATTTCAGAACTAAAGCTTTGCTAGCAATGATATAGCAAGGGATTAAATGAATGCAATAAATGCGCCAAAAGCTCGATCGGACCTTATTCGGTCTTTATTTTATAACTGCTTTAGTTATGAACTGAAACAATTACTTTGCTCACCCGCGACCTTACGATAGTTACGTTTATGCAAGAAATGTGTGTTCGTACAGTGTGGAGGTGGAGGAACTGCATGAAGACACATTTCTTGCATAAATGTAACTATCGTAAGGTCGCGGGTGAGCAAAGTAATTGTTTCAGTTCATTAATATGGACCTCCGCAAAGTAAGGCCTGATTCAATAAATTAAATGCTTTAGTTACTGTCGTGGGCATTTTTTAAAGTGTACCATTTACTTTTTTTCTTATTCAAAATCCGAGTAGGTGCTATGTATTTTTTTATAAAAAAAGTATTCTTATTTTTTAATAAGTCAGTTTTGTGACTTTTTTTCGTGCAGTTAATATGACTCGTCACAAAACTGACACAATTATTTTTATGGACAATTAGGGACATTTTCGCTCTTTATTTTGTGTAAGAAAACGCAAAAGTACCTAGATGATTCTGAAAAACCGGCCAAGAGCGTGTCGGACACGCCCAAGGTAGGGTTCCGTAGCCATTACGAAAAAATCAAGTAATATTTTTCTAAGGGTTTCGTATGTGTACGGAATCATCCAAGTTTAGGTATGTTTTATACCTTAGGCTACTATTTACTCTTAAACTACAAATAATTTCCAAGCAATCTTAGCCGCTATAATTTTCCTAGTAAATTTGATATATTTACAACCATTCTGAATTTTTTCAAATTTTTCCACCCCACAGTTTAGATTTTAGAGGGGGGGGGGGGACGGCCGATTTTAATGAAAATTTTCACTTTAAAGTTGAATATTTCGCAAACAGATCACTGAATAGAAAAATCATGTTAGCAACCCCGCAATGGTTTTAAAAGACCTATCGAACAATACCCCACACTATAGGGTTAGCCGAGAAAAAAAAATCACCCCCACTTTACGTCTATGGGAGGTACCCTAAAAAATTTATTTTTACTTTTTTTTATTCAATCACTTTGTCGGCGTGACTGATATATATATTCATGCCAAATTACAGCTTTCTAGTACTAACAGTCTCGGAGCTTAGCCGCGGACAGACAGACAGACAGACAGACAGACGTACAGACATGGCGAAACTATAAGGGTTCCTAGTTGACTACGGAACCCTAAAAAAGTGTTACTATCCTACAAACATACCGAAACGGAACCCTCCTAAAGCGAACATGCACACATATAAACAGTAAAGTTCCCATAACCAACGGGAACTATTTCTATGTGTGCGTGTGGAATAAGCAAATAATCATTTCCTGTAGGAACTTCTACCATGAGTTTTAGCAAAACACGTTTTTTTTTTATCGTTAACATCAAGTTTCAACTATTACTATTTGCCTATATATAAGTTTAAAAAACCCAAAATCAAGGAAAATCCCGTTTAGGCAAATTTTGTGCTTTATGGCCATTTTTACAGAAATTATACCTGGAAAGGATTATAAAAACACTTATTTTGCCAGAAAAGAATCGTCCGTCGTTTATTGCAACGTCAAAGTGATGAAAATCACCAACATTAATGGAAAATTGGGAAAGAACGTTGAACTTGTTCGGTCAGTGAATCAAAGGAAAGTCGCACATGGCCGGTTTTCACCCGACTCTCGAAGGAGGGTTATGTTTTTCGAGCGTATGTATTTATGTATGTATGTATCATTCTTTGGCACGCCCTGCAGCCTAAACGGCTCAATAGATTTTGAAGCGTGTGGTGTCATTAGATTTGTCTCAGTTCCGCGAGTGACATAAGATATACTAGGGGCGTTCAATAAAAAGTAAGAATGAGTATGTTATAAACAACTTTTACTAAATGTCATTTTATTTTTCGACATAGTCACCTTTTAGCATAATACACTTAGTATATCCTTTTTCTAAACTTAAAATTCCTTTTTTAAAAAAGGTCTCATCTTGAGTACTTAAAAAATCTTGTACTGCAGCGACTACCGCGTCGTCGTCTTCAAATTTCTGGCCTCTCAGGTATTGTTTCAATCTCGGAAATAGGTAGAAATCACTGGGAGCGAGATCTGGTGAATACGGAGGATGCTTAAGGATATCGAACCCAGCATCACGAATTGCAGCCATTGCAACGGCGGACTTGTGTGCCGGGGCATTGTCCTGGTGGAACAGCACAACTTTCGAGAGTTTACCTCGCCGTTTTTCGCGGATCTCATTACGCAATGTTGCTATTTGTTTGGCGTATAAAGTGCCCGTAATAGTGGCTCCATGCTCGAGATACTCAATCATTTATACCCCTTTACCATCCCAAAAAACAGAGCCCATGACCTTACCGGCAGATGGGCTCACCATGAATTTCGTCGGAGTTGGAGATGATGACCTTTTCCATGTCATAGACTGCAGTTTCGTTTCAGGGTCGTAATGATGGAGCCATGTTTCGTCCATTGTTATAAATCGCGCCAAAAAAAGTTCCCGGTCTTGCTGCATCAGGTTCAAAGCTTCTTGACAAATCTCTAGTCTGGTTTGTTTTTGCGTGTCAGTAAGCATTCTTGGTACCCAACGCGCAGATATCTTTTTCATACCCAAGCGTTCATGTAAAATATTATGCACGCTCCCCGTTGAAATCTTTACATTTTCAGCAATAAAACGAACTGTGACACGACGATCCGCCAAAACTGAGTTTTCGACTTTTTTCACAATTTCTTCAGTTACTGCTGTAGTAGGGCGTCCGGAGCGGGGGTCGTCCATTGTCGATGTTCTTCCACGTCTAAATTCGGCGCACCAACGTGCGACTGTCGAATACGAAGGAGCATTAGACCCTAAAGTGTCCCGCAAATCCAAATTGACTTGGTCCGTAGAAAAATTTTTCAAACACAAGTATTTGATAACGGCGCGCAGTTGAATTTTCTCCATTTTCGCTAACGTACTCAAACAAATTACCGTATTGCAAAGAAATTACCGTATATTTTTTTAAACAAAAGACAGTTAGTTTTTTTTTCATAGCAATCAGCTAGATAGATTAGCTTTACCGGCCAGTATTTAATTTCGTAATATTAAAAGAGTTTGCATCTCATTCTCACTTTATATTGAACGCCCCTCGTATATTTTCCCGGAATTCCCATGGGAACGGGAATTATACAGGCGGGTTTTTTTCATCTAGTATTGAAATTGATTTAATAAGTATTTGAAAGACCGCTACCAATCGCGCTAACTTCGCAAAAGTCAGTAAGTATGCAAAACCAATAACCAACTCTTCAGTGGTCGACGTACCAACCGCATACATCCGGGTACTTTTTTGCTTCAAAAACCCTTCCATCAAAAAGTTGAATGGACTTTGAATAAAAGATGAGGATTTTAATATCTTACATGCAAATCAGTTCCTTCATCATCAGTTATTGGTACATTTCTCACAAGTCACGATTTTAGTCATGATAAAAGATTTCTCCAAAAAACGGCCAAGAGCGTGTCGGATAAGCCCAGGATGGGGTTTCGTAGCCGTTACGAAAAAATCCCATTTATTTACCCATAATTTATCAGGCCATCAGTTCTACTAGCGATGTGCCCTGCCTACTGCCACTTGAGTCTGGCGATTCTTCGAGCTATTTCGGTGACTTTAGTTCTTGCACGGATTTCATCATTTCTATCTAATGCGATACCGCAGAGAAACTCTGAGCGTAGCCCTGTCCATCGCCCTCTGAGTGACCTTGAGCCTTCTTATGAGGCCCATCGTTAGCGGCCACGTCTCAGTGCCATAAGTCATCACTGGCAACACACACTGGTCAAAGACTTTTGACTTGAGACACTGCGGTATATTGGATGACAAGATATTTCGGAGCTTCTCGAACTCTACCCAGCATACTATCCGTATTAAGCAAGTAATATTTTTTAAGGATTTAGGTCTACCTTTGTGCCAAATTTCGTCAGAATCCGTCAAACCGTTTTTAACACCGACACAAAAAGAGGGGTGTTATAAGTTTGACCGCTATGTGTGTGTGTCTGTCTGTGGCGTCATAGCTCGTAAACGAGTAAACCGATTTGGATGCGGTTTATTTATTAGAAAGCTAGTTTCTTGGCGATGGATCTTAAGTATGTTTCATCAAAATCGGTTCAGCCGTTTCAAAGTTATCAGCTCTTTTGTTAGCTGCGGAAGAGATCTTAGACAAACGTATCCCACAAAAACATTTCATGTTAAATGTTGCCAAGACGAGACCATGTAGCTCGCACTGTCAAAAAGTAATCAGATCTCTTGTAGAGCCAAGTTTCTAACCCTACGTGCCCAGCTCTAAATCTATAAGCCCTAATTTTACACTAATTAATCTCGTAGGCGTGCAAACCGTGGACTAAACTGGCGAGTCGGCCGCACGAACCTTTTGCAATTCGGCATATGGGCTTGAACTTAAAATCTATTCAATCTTTTAAACTTTTTCCGCGAAATCGGGGGTTTTTAGACATTTATAAAATCTAAAGTATAATAGCTACGACATTCAAACTTTGTATGTTTCATGTTTGTACTAGTGTCATTATATCTTGAAATTTTCAACTATTTAACATTACCCAAAGCAAAGTTATAAGAGTTAAAAAAAACGACGAAACGTTTCGAGAAAAGGTAGGTAGTGCCCTTGCGCTCCGCTTGGCTCGTCTTGGCGGGGGCACTCCCGTGCCCCCAGATGTTCAAACATAAACCGTGTGACATAGCGTTGGGGGTTTTAAAAAAAATAATTTATAGTTTTAGCGTGAAGGAGTAAAAACATCCACACATCCATCCATACAAACTTTCACGTTTACAACATTAATGGGATGATTCCGATTTAACTTTTCAGGACCGTCGGAGCCCTCGCTCACCTGCTAAAAGCCTCCCTCGGTTCAGGGGTGCTGGCGATGCCGCTGGCGTTCAAAAACGCCGGCTTGCTGGTTGGCGCGTTCGGCACGGCCATCATCGGTTTAATATGCGCACACACCATACACATACTGGTAAGTATCTTTAATATGCCGAAGGGAAATGGCCAAAACAGAGGTTTGAACAAATCTTAAAGGATATGACCAAATCTCGCAGGATGTTAAAATAGGGAACCAATTTTATCATTTTCCTAGAAAATATCAGTCATTTGATCAACTCCCTAAATCTGTTTCTTAGCGCTATGACAAAATCAGCCAAAAAAAGTCTCTAATGGGTGATATGATCGAATCTCTGAACGTGTCTAGGGCAACCGAGCGAACGTTGTGCTTTAACCTAACGCTAACGACGGATATATGCGTCATAAAGTACAACGTCAAAGTGATCTTCACGCAATGACATAAGGTTCAAAGTAGCTTTACGTTTTGGCTAGGCTTGGCGTTGAAAAGGTTTAAAATGTTACAGTAACCTTTTTTCAATCTGAATTCTTCTTCTACACGTATTTCTAATAGTATACCTAGTTTAGATGTAAACTAATTTCAAACGTGTGACAAAATGTCATGGCAAACGGACGTCACAGTACTCTAGTAATGTTCCACCAGACAGATAACCCTCAATTGCTGTCTTCCGGCATGGAGGGTAAGACAGTAAATGTGGGGCACATGAAGTATGGTATTTTAGGCTCTATTTCATAGCTGGTAGAACTTACTTACAATTTTTAGGTGAAGGAAAACATTGTGAAATTTAACGGAAACTGTATACATATCTGCAAAGTAATCCAATGGTATCTGTTGTACATATCAAGCAATTCAATGGTGTCTGTGAAGTTTTTAATTCGCACTGGGCTCTGGGAAGAGTCCAAGCCTTCACGATCTGAGAAAACGCCTGAGCCTATGAATGCAACGTGGCCGGAGATGATGTATCAATCAAACAAGATACCATAATAAAAAATGAACCGACTCCAAAAAAATCACAAAAATAATTTTCTTCTGATCTCTCCAAAGTCAGTGCCTCAGCGCAAATCGGTTATAAAAGAGACAAAATATACAAAAGTATGTTCTCACAACCAGAAATAAGTTAAATATAACAATTCAAATCGTAATTAGAAAGGCTAAAGTTTCATTCCTTTGCGATGTCGTAAGCTTCGAATATGCTTTCATTTTTTAAGAGTGTATTGTTATGACGATAAAAATGTGCTCATTCGGTTAGCTTTTTTATTTAAATTAAAGTAAACTCATTATAGAGTTGCATACAAGTGTGCTGTGTCAAGAAATAGCAATGGCCGCATGCCGATAGAACACTGTAAACAGCAACCATAACAACTCTAGCGGTGCGTTCCATCAACAACCTGGGGCTAAATTCACGAACGGGCCTTCATGGGTTTGGTAGCGGTAATTCAATCATTTGGGTTGGGTTCGGTTTGAACTGCTATTCAGGAACGCCAAAAATAACTGGTTTGCGAGAGGTTTGGGCTGAGTTTGGGATGAGCCTTATTTACTTGTTTATTTATTTATTTATTTACAAAGCGAATTAACAGCGAATTATTACTTGATGTTTTTAATGAATAGTATATTTTATAATGTTTTGTGTTTGTTTGTACACCTGAAAAGGTAGAGAAATTGTGTTTCTTTATATGAAATTGTTATTTCTATCAACAATGTAACCTAATCCTCACAAACAATAAAGAACTTTGAACAATAAAGAACTTTGAACAGGAAAATAAGGCTCTCATCCCAAGCTCAACCCATTCCTACCCTCTCCCAAACGATTGAAAAACCGCTCGCAAACCGTGTTGGGTCATACCTGAATTTAGCCCCTGAGCTCATATCGACGGCAGCAAAGATTAAACGTACAACAACTACGATTGTCACGAAATTCCCTTTTTTTTCAAAACCTTTTAGGATGTAACACGGCAAACCTCCGTGGTGCGCAACTGGCCGCTTACAGAAAAACAAAATTCTAAATTCTGAACTATTGATTTTCTTTTGTTTTTTTTTCCTGTCATTGGCTCTACAATTTGGCAAGGCTTATGCCGTAAATTGATTTCCTGAATATATAATTATAATTTATACTCTGTAAAAATACTTATTTACCGAGTTGCTTGTATTATAAAGGGCTGCCGCTATTGCAGGTACTGTAAATATTATTTGTTCTGTTCTTTCTCTCTATTTTCTTGTACATAAATTGTGAAACCTAATCCAAGTCTTGTTTAGTTTTCTTTCGCTGACCTAGGCACTAAAACGAGACTTGGATGGGTGTTTCAAGCAAGCAGTAAAGCAGGGTATTTCTTCCAGCCCTTCCTTTCCGCTTCATCCTACGATTCCACATACCTACCTACCTACGAACGTTCTGCTGTGGTTCTGCTCTACTGCCTCGGAGCAGACAGCCGGTGAAGCTTGAATCCCCCTATTGGACGCTCCGAGGCTACGTGAATACCCTGCCCTGCCTTCCCACCTGTCCAGAAAACCTAGGCCAGTGTATTTTTTTATTATTTATTGAAGAGCAGTGCTGACTGAGACAATTTGTACATATTTTATTTACTATCTCTCTGTCTCTTATTTCTCCGACCGGCTAGCCAGTTACAAGGATGACTTGTTTTATGAATATTTTTCTCAGACCGACATTTTTTTATACGATATAGGCTCGCGTTTGACCACAATCACGCCTGATAGAAAGCGAAAATGAGGCCAAGTTATGAAGTCGGTTAAAAGTCGTACTTAGGTACAATACAATACAATACAATACAATACAATGACTCTTTATTGTACACCAGAAATAGTAAGCGATACAGAAAACAGGTACACATATACAGATATGAATAATAAAATTTTACCAGTAGTTCCAATCGAACTGAAAAATATGGTACTCCTGGGATATACCCAACAGAAGAGTACAAAAGCGAACTTATCCCTAAAAGGGATATTTTCAAGCTAACCTGGTTTTATAATATAAGTATGGAAGTACCTATGGATGTTCTATTTTATTATATACTAGCGACCCGCCCTGGCTTCGCACGGGTGCAATGCATGTATTATACAATTATAAACCTTCCTCATGAATCATTCTATCTATTAAAGAAACCGCATCAAAATCCGTTGCGTACCTAGTTTTAAAGATCTATGCATACATAGGGACAGACAGCGGGAAGCGACTTTGTTTATACTATCACATTTTATGTAGTGATTTTTTACAACCACGTTCTCTTATTTCTCCGACCGGCTATCCGGTTACAACATATCTAGTGGAATGGCACTCTAAAGTCGATCGTCGCAATATAATGCAACTCGCACGGTTTTTCTTGCCGGTCTAAACTATTCATAATGTTTATTAAAACGCGACCGCATTCGAAACATTTGTTATGACAAAAACCGGACGGACAAGTGCGAGTCGGACTCGCGCACTGAGGGTTCCGTACTTTTTAGGTATGTCAAGATATATACACCGTGAAATTCTAGTGGTTGTTTTCCCGAAACGAGGTGATTTAGTTTCGATTGTACAATCGATTTATAATTACTATTTTGACTAGAGTCAAAAATCCAATTGTGAAAAACGGATGTCGAAAATGACCGCAAATCAATAGTAACGCTTCGTTGGTACAAGTAGCGTACGATCGTACGATAGGTTAGGTACCAACGAAGCGTTACTATTGGTTTGCGGTCATTTTCCACTTTCGTTTTTCACAATTGGATTTTTGACTCTAGTCAAAATAGTAATTATAAATCGACTGTACAATCGATACTAAATCACCTCGTTTCGGGAAAACAACCACTAAAATTTCACGGTGTATATGCCTACGCCGTGAACAACCGTAACTATAATAATCCAGTGTTAGTAGAACCCTGCTTCTAAGTAAAATGTACGCGGTGTGAGATCATTTTATATTGGTTATTCAAGACCCTCATAATATTATTATTTGTTGTTATACCGGCCACAGTAATACATAATCGGTGAAAATTTCAAAGTGTCTAGTTAACGCCATTATAAATAATTTATTGAATCAGGCGTTACTTTGCGGAGGTCCATATTAATGAACTGAAACAATTACTTTGCTCACACGCGCGACCTTACGATAGTTACCTACGTTTATGTAGGAAATGCGTGCTCATGCAGTTTCTCCACCTCCACACTGTACGAACACACACAAACCCAACCATCACCACCACCAAACTACACTGACGCATTTAGAACTCAACCAGAGCTCATCCTCAGAGTAAAAAAAAAAAAAAAAAT
Organism: Archips crataeganus; assembly: GCA_947859365.1. Lineage (NCBI taxonomy): Eukaryota > Metazoa > Arthropoda > Insecta > Lepidoptera > Tortricidae > Archips > Archips crataeganus. The sequence goes on from OX402050.1 coordinate 20,556,298, forward strand.
ATTAGGGGACAATCTTACACAAATCAACCTAGTCCCAAACTAAGCAAAGCTTGTACTATGGGAACTAGACGACGATAAACATACTTATATAGATAAATAAATACTTAAATACATACAAAATCCATAACTCAGGAACAAATGTTCGTGCTCATCACACAAATAAATGCCCTTCTTACCAGGATTCGAACCCAGGACCTCTTGCTTCGTAGGCAGGGTCACTACCAACTAGGCTAAAACGGTCGTTAAAGCGGTCGCTTGTAAGCTTGGTTGAGTTCGAAACGCGTCAGTGTAGTTTGGTGCTGGTGATGGTTGGGTTTGTGTGTTTTGTGTGTGTTCGTACAGTGTGAAAGTGTAGGTGGAGGAACTGCATGAACACGCATTTCTTACAAAAACGTAACCATCGTAAGGTCGCGGGTGAGCAAAGTAATTGTTTCAGGCCATTATATATAACGATCAAGTTAAAAACACCGAAAAAACACGTTTCTTGTATGACGACCCCCCTTAGTTTTTAATTTTATTTTATTTTTAGTATTTGTTGTTATAGCGGCAACAGAAATACACCATCTGTAAAATTTTCAACTGTCTAGCTATCACGGTTCTTGAGATACAGCCTGGTGACAGACGGACAGACGGACAGACGGACGGACAGCGAAGTCTCAGTAATAGGGTCCCGTTTTCACCCTTTGGGAACCTACGGAACCCTAAAAAACTTGCACTTAGGGCTTTGACCAACTTCCATTGTGTGCTGTTACATAACCACAACCGACCTCGTTATTTTAACTGCCATTTAAGCTTAACTACACCTCTAAACTATTGTATAACCGTGATTGTCCACAAATTAGCAAGCAAACAATACATACGTAACTGTTCAAGCGGAACCAAGCTAGTTTGAGCTTTATTGAGCTAGTAATAGGATTGATATGATTTGTCTCACCTAAATATGCGTAGACAAAATAGCTTGAAACTTTCTAATTCGTCGCCTCGATACCGCAGATAATTCACAGATGCCACAGAATACTTATAAAACAGCTTGTTCACTTTACATCATCACCAGCTGTATATTGTTTTAAATTTCCCCGATTGTCATTTTCTTGGCGCTGGTTCTTCTATAGACATGTTTCATCAAAATTGGCTCAGTCGTTTCAAAGTTATCAGCTATTTTGTTGGCTGCGGAAGGGATCTTACATTTACTTTATTTTCAAATATATATGTGACCTGGGGCTAAATTCAGGAACGGCCCAACACGGTTTGCGAGCGATAATTCGATCGTTTGCGAGAGGATAGGGATAAACTGTTATTCAGGAACGCCAAAAATCACTGGTTTGCGAGAGACTTGGGCTGAGTTTGGGATGAGCGTTATTTTCCTAGATCTAAAAAAACCACGGGTACCTAGTTAAAATAAAATCTCGTAAAAAAAGAGCGTCTATAAAGGTAATGTTGAATCACTTATTCACGTATATCATTGTGACTAAGTGGCAGAAAACCTTTTAAAAATGTGCGTATTTTAACCGCAACCGCAGTAATAGGGAAATTGTGACGTTTATGCCATTACTTTCTGTGGCTTTTCTTGCGTAAATCATTAGAGCGGTTTCGGACAGGTTGTATACGTGCGCGTAAGGTCGTATTTGGAAGCACAAGTAGGCGCGTAAATACGCCAAAGCACGCGCTCAACTCGTAGGAGCGTTGACGCACCGAGCTTCTTGCGCTATTTTATGTATTCTGTGCACTCGTGTATGTGTGCGTGAGAGAGGCTAGAATCAAAGCCCGTAAGCGCAAGCGACAGAAGTTCCCCGTCCGATGGTCGAAGGAGAACTAACGCAACTAGCTATACGGACAAGGGGGAAGCACGACGGCTCAAGATAGGTTGGTCAGACCACGCGCGTATTTTGGTATTTTCATCGTATTACTAAAACAAATACATATTTTAAAAATGTAGCAAACCTAGGCTATAGAAAATATCTTGTTTTATTAACATTCAAAAAGTCATGACCTGCGTTGCAGTGTTTACGCCGTACGAGAACTAAGGATTTATTTTATTTTTTTAAGACGACTTTGTTTTTTTTTTATACAGCAAACTACAAGTAATCGTGTTTCGGAAAACAATGGTCATTAGAGTGAATCCTCAAATATCTTATACATGAATTTCAGAACTAAAGCTTTACTAGTAATGATAGGTACAGCAAGGGATTAAATAAATAAAATAAAATAAATAAATAAATATCACGGGACAATTCACACCAATTGACCTAGTCCCAAAGTAAGCTAAGTAAAGCTTGTGTTATGGGTACTAGGCAACGGATAAACAAACTTATATAGATAGATACATACTTATATACATATTAAACACCCAAGACCCGAGAACAAACATTCGTATTTTTCATACAAATATCTGCCCCGACACGGGAATCGAACCCGGGACCTCAAGCTTCGTAGTCAGGTTCTCTAACCACTAGGCCATCTGGTCGTCTAAATAAATGCAATAAATTCGCCAAAATCTCGGTGGGGCCTTAAAGGCTCGTATATATTTCTTAGTCAGGATCCATGTTGATACTAACTCACCACTCACCACTACTGGTTCGAGCGAACAGGAGTAAGCCCGTGTACGCAAAACTGGCTTTTTGAAGCGCGAAATGTAGCGCTTGTAAGCAATGCTGAAACGTGCAATGCTGAAACGTGCATGCACCGTATACCTACCGTTTGGGTAGGCGCGGAACCCTAAAAAAGACCCCACTGAACCCTTGTGTTTCGACACCTAAGAGCGGTTTCGCACTACGTCCGATCCGAATCCGATCCGAATCCGTGAAAATAAGTTTCGGAACAATTTCTATGGTAAAATCGGACGAGGAAATCGGATTCAGTGCGTAACGTAACGTAAACCTCCATACAAATTGTTCCGGAACTTATTTTCACGGATTCGGATCGGATTCGGATCGGATTCGGATCGGACGTAGAGCGAAACCGCTCTCATGAGACTAAAATAATTAATCATGTTTAATTTAATTATCTATTCAATCTATATTCCTCATTCCAGGTGACAACCTCACAGCATCTCTGCGTGGAGCTGAAGAAGCCCTCTCTGGGCTACGCGGAGACCTGTGACCTGGTGTTCCAAAACGGGCCAAAGCCAATTAGAAGATACGCACCATTTGTAAGGTGAATGTCATCTCATTCATAAGTTTTTATGAAATTTTTGACGTGACAACGTCTAATAAATCGATTAACGCCGGCTGCACGCACGAAAAAAGATGACTCAGTGTAACGTACATAACACATTATCCCGTTACGCGTCCCGTTACGCTCGAGCCGATGAACGATCGGAGTGAGAGCGTGGCATGAGCGAGCGAAAGGCACTGTGGCGACTGTACTCGTTAGTTTTATACGTGAGTATTCTCATGTCCGTTCGGCAGACTTCGGGCAATCTCGCGATTGTTCGCCACGCGAACAGAGCCGAGCGCCCGAGCGCGTCCGAGCGCCTGCCGAACGGCCACGAGCGAATCAGTGAAGACTGTTGTGCGCATGTGCGAAAATGGTTGTCATGGTTTGAACCTACAACGGACTCACGTCTCTGCGTTACTAACTGTCATGATTTCCTTTACCGAATATTTAATCTAAATTCTGTTATAATTGTTCTTCTGTATTTTCTACCGTGTTGTGTATATAATATTAATTCTTCTGACCTTCTGAGCAGTCAATATATATATGGTGGAAAGAGTTGATGTTTGATTGCTGCTCCTAGCACGTCGCCCTCATCATACTCCTGTGATCTACCCCATAGCACAATCGGCTTGCGCCGCATCTATCTCTCTTCCACTCCTTTGTATCCATACAAAATAGTGCTAATTCAATAAAAATGAAACAATTTTGTTCATAAAAGTATGCAATCATTTCATCAATGTTTTGCTGTGACGTTGTCACGTTAAACTATCCTCCGTAAACCGACTTTACAGACAACCGGTTTTTGCCCATACCATTATACCATAAACGGACCATTTGAAACGAGAAAGAGTTGCGAAATTTGATTAAATATGTCCTTTGTTATTTGTTAAATTGTTATAAAGTGAATCTGTTATCCCGTCAAAATGTAGAAACGAACGGGATTCGTGGCTATAGGTACATGCCAAGTGTGCTACCTACACCATGCCGCCCACAACTAATCCACCTGAAAGTTTTGTTCTCTTGGGTTTATATATACGAGGTTTTTTTAATCAATCCGGAAAATGTCAGCAGATGTCTTAGTTTGAATGAACACCTACGTAAAGGTTTTTCATCTGAATCTTTTACTATTTTGTGTAACGCGCGGCGCTGGCAATTGCATTCTTCATCTCTTTCTACAAGCATCCTATTACCTATGACAGAAGTAAACTGTGAAAACCATCGTGATGCCGAGTGTGTTAAACAATAAGGCCTCAGGACTGATCTATTTGTATTCATGGTTTATTACAGAGAACTAGCGGATTGGGGACTAGCGCTCATACACGCGGGCGCATGCTGCGTGTATGTCGTCGTCGTGGCAGAATCATTCAAACAAGTGAGTTACCTATATGAGATACGTAATAAAGATAATATTGTGTAATTTGGCCGTTCGTATATTACGCTACGCAAAACTTCGATACCCAATGATTTTAGTTTCTATGCGACTACCGCAGTACAATCTCATAGAGGTTCGTACACACGTCGTCGTCATCGACGCGCGTGCCTGTGTACGAACCTCTATGAGATCGTACGCATAGAGACTAAAATCATCGAGTATCGAAGATTCGCGTAGCGTATTGTACGAATGGCCTCATTCTCACCGTCCATAAGTCACTGTTCACCTATTGTATTTTTTGAGTTTTCCTATCTTAAGCAGGTTAGCTTGATAACTATAAATTTTAAATTTTAAAAACCCCCAACGCAATTATGTCTAAGATCCCTTCCGCAGGGGATCCTATCGATGTTTAGAAAATTTTATTTCCGAAGGTTTAGAATCCCGAAAACTTCATTTGTCCGAAAGCATTTTTTTCTGAAACTGTAATTATTTCAGGATTTATTTCAGGACCATCTTGTAGAACCCTTTAGGTTAGGTTAGGGTTGTTTTATAAAAATCCTGAAATATTTACAGTTTCAGAAAAAAATGCATTCGGTCGGATAAATGAAGCATTCGGGATTTTAAATATTCGGAAAAAAATAATTCTAAATTTTGATAGGTAACCCTTACGCAGCATGCAAAAGAGCTGATAACTTTGAAACGGCTGGACCAATTTTGATGAAACATATCTAAGAACCATCGCCAAGAAACCCGTTTACGAGTTATGATGCCACAGACAGACAGGCACATAGCGGTCAAACTTATTGTTATCTTTTTGTGTCAGGGGTTAAAAATATCCCTTTTAAGGATAAGTTCGCCTTTGTACTTTTTCGTTTAAAGAAATACATTATAATTATTTAAGTTTTAAATAATACACATTGAAAAAACCAGAAAAGCAAGTGCTGAAGCCGGAAATCGAACTCAGGTCTTGGTAATCAGGGACGCCGTGCTGGACCCCTCCAAGCCTCCAAAGGGTTTCAGGCTCTACCACTTACTCCTCTGCCTTTTTCAATGAGAATTTTAGTCACAGTATTATTTCTAGGTCTCAGAAGAATACGGTGGTCCGACATGGTCCGTCACTACTTTCTGCGGGCTTACTCTAGTGGTCTTAGTACCACTTTGTCAAATTAACAAACTGAAATACCTGGTGCCATGCTCCGCGTTCGCCAACTTCGTGTGGGTCGGAGCAATAGGCATCTCTATTTACTACTGCGTGAGGGACCCTCCTAAGCTGTCGGAGCGGAACTTGGTCACATCAATTACAGGGATACCTAATTTTATAAGGTAATTAAAATTAAGAGGGGTTTATACCTGCTGAGCTGGCAACGTTGCATTTTTGTTAGTTTTTCTCGATTATTCCATAAAAATTGAATGAAAATTAAAAATGTTTTGTATACAAATTGTTCTAATATATAAGTTAATGTGTCTACTGCAATAATAATTCGTGATAAGACTTTTATCTTCTTTAAAAACCGTTAGGTAATAATTTGTTCGTTTTTAAAGAAAATATAAGTCTATCACGAATTATTATTGCAGTAGACACATTAACTTATATATTAGAACAATTTGTATACAAAACATTTTTAATTTTCATCCAATTTTTATGGAATAATCGAGAAAAACTAACAAAAATGCAACGTTGCCAGCTCAACAGGTATAAACCCTCTTAACATATTAAAACTTTAGGAGCGGTGGTGAGCTAGTGGTTTTATCTATGGCCTCTTAAGCGAAGCATACACTTGCTAAGAAATTCAATGGCGTGTGTGAAGTTCCCAATCTGCACTGCGTGTGAACTACGGCCCAAGCCCTCTCATTCTGAAAGGAGGCCTGTGCCCTGCAGTGGGACGTATACAGGCTGGGATGATGATAATGACGAGGTATCTTGCAGGAAAATGTTGCAGGTCACTTTGGATAGACATTTTTAATTTTAAAGCGACGTATCGGGATAAAGCGGTTTATAAATTTATTGGGTGTGCCGCCTAACCACTGATGATGAGCGTTTCGGTCCCGCAATGAACAGAGAACGCTCGCCGCGCCTCATTGAAATAACGACTTTATTATTTATAGTTGAGAGTTCATTTTATATGAAACTTTATTTGTTTTGGTTGCATGTCTACGACGTGTTCAATTTTGAAAAATATTATCTGCCAACAAAGTTTCATTTAAAATTAACTCTATACTGTAAATAATAAAGTCGTTATTCGACTTTGTTCGAAAGGTGGGCTGTTAACGAGATCGGGACGCCTCAAAAAATTCGTACTATAACCCTTGCAGGATTTGCGTGTGACATTCCACGTTGTTTGTGCTTCATTTATTCGCTAGGGTATCCACCAGAGCTTAATTTTATTAAAAGTTTTACAAAGGAAAGAAAGAAAAACATTATTTATAACAACAATAACACGTACACAGGTTAAAAGTAAAGAGTAAAAAAATCAAACGAGCCCAAACTCGATGGGGTTATGTCGTTTTATTACGGAGTTCTTATGGTCACCTTCCAACTCCATCTTCAGACCCTAGTTACCATCTAGGATCAAAGTACTCGTCAAGACAAATCAAATGAGCTCAAACTCAATGCGGTCGTATCGTTTTATTACAGAGTTTCTATGGCCAACTTTCAGCTCCATCATCAGATCAGCTCCATGTCATAATAATATTGCATTGTCATCCAATTCACACAAGTTTTTTTTTTTTTTTTTTATACTTTATAGGCTTGCGTTTGGCCACAATCACGCCTGATGGAAAGCGAAGATGAGGCCTACGATGGAGCACGCTTGCCTAGTAAATGCTCATTCACCCTAGACTTGAAAGCGGCCAAATTGTAGTGTTCAGGGAACACAGTCGCAGGCAGGGAATTCCACTCCTTCACAAGTCTGCAAAATTTCAGCTCAATTGGAAACCGGGAAGTGGGTCAAATTTAACTTGCAAGATTTGACCCGTTGAGGAGTTCCGTTGGCCAATTACGGTCTTCTTCATCAGGTCCAGTTTACCAAATGATACTTTCTGAATGCAAATACTTCACTTGATACTAAAAATGCTAAAATCACTATAGGTTTGCCTGTAAAATTTGAAGGTTGCCCTCGATTTCTCTAGGATCCCATGATCAGATCTTGACTTGGTGCCAATGGGACCACCTTAGGAGTATACTGTTTCAAACAAAAAAAGAATTTTGAAAATCGGTTCACAATTGAGGGAGTAATCGCGTAACAAACATCCAAAATAACCTCCTCTTTTTTTGAAGTCATTTAAAAACATAGACATAGACATACATTGGTACATATTATAGATGCTGTTACAAAAGGGTTCCGTGACGTCCATATTTAGGGCACTTTAAATAGGAACAATACAATTTGAAACCACTTACACGTCGGCCATTGCCAAGGAAAAAGGACTATGTCCCTTTGACGTAATTAGTTCTATTTTAATTTTTACCTTGTCTGTGGTTATTCATCATGTTTTGTTTATAGGCAGATTGGTTTTTTTACAATGAGTAATTTAAGACAACGTATGAGCGCTAGTACTCTTTATTATACTGTGGTATGAGGGAATTAACGATTGCGGATTGTAGGCTTTAAACTCTTCAGTTAATATCTAATTGATGTAATGAATGACGACTGATGATATACATTTTTAGGGTTCCGTACCCAAAGGGTAAACTGGGACCCTGTTACTGAGACATCGCTGTCCGCCCGTCTGTCCGTCTGCCACTAGACTGTGTCTCACGAACCGTGATAGCTAGACAGTTGAAATTTTCACAGATGATGTATTTCGGTTGCCGCTATAACAACAAATAATAAAAACAGAATAAAATACTTATTTAGGGGGGCTCCCATAAACAAATGTAATTTTGCACATAAATTCCGGAAAACTCAGAGGTGAGAGCCGGGATTTAAACCCAAGATCCTCTGCTTGAGAGGCCACGGGTCAAATGCCGTTTTTATCAAATAGTTGTTTTATTGTATTGCAGCACAAGTTTGTTCGCTATGGAAGGCATTGGCGTAGTGATGCCAATCGAGAACGAGATGATCAAGCCATCTCAGTTCCTCGGCTGCCCTGGCGTGCTCAACATCGCAATGATCACAGTGTCTCTGCTGTACGCCTGCGTCGGGTTCGCAGGGTACCTGCAGTACGGAGAAGAAGTGCGGGGCAGCCTCACGTTGAACCTTCCCCAGGATGAAATGTAAGTCTATATCACCCTTCATCATCATCGTTTCAGGTGAAACTAGTCGCCTCCCCCAAAGTTCGCCAAACAGATCGGTCCTGCGCCATCCGCATCCAACGCGTTACCACAATCTTAACCACGTCATCACTCCATCTTTTTGGAGGCGTACGAACACTGGTCCGTGGACGCCATTCGAAAACATTTTGGCCCCATCGGCCATCAGTTCTACGAGCGATATCCCCTACCCAATTGAGTCTGGCAATCCTTCGAGCTATGTCGGTGATTTTAGTTCTTGCGCGGATTTCATCATTTCTAATGCAAGCCCGCAGAAAAAATCTGAGCATAGCCCTCTCCATCGCCTTCTAGTGACCTTGGGGTTTCTTGTGAAGCCCATCGTTAGCGGCCTCGTCTCAGTGCCATAAGTCATCATTGGCAACACACACTGGTTAAAAACCGTCCTCCCACCCGTACATAGGTACTCACCCTATCACCCTTAAGCTGCAAAATGTGTGACAGCTATCTCACCTGACAAAAAGTGCATCTTCTGCCATTTCTACAAAAGTCGACTGCAGCAATTAATATTGTCGTGTGTAAAATTCTTTACTTTCGTTCAAATTTCGCATAAATGTATATACCTAACATTAGGACAATTTAATATATTTACCCCCCGTTTCACCATCCATTGATCAAATTTATTTGACGGATAAATGTTATGCCGTCTCTGTTTGTTTTGTTCGAATAGACGGAGACGGCATCACATTTATCCGTCAGTTAAAATTAATCAATGGGTGGTGAAACAGCCCCTTAATGTAAAAATAAACATTGCCAAAAAATGTAGTGCCGTCGAAGTGTGTCCACGAGATCGATTGGGAACCAAGCTCGAAATGACTCACAACAAAAATTTGGATCCCAAATCCAAAGCTTGCACAGTGCGTTTACTTTTAGTTTACCACTGACAGATGGCTTGCCTTCATTTCATTTCCAACTTTAACACCATACAAATAAAGTAGCAATTACAAAATCTGCAAACGTATGTAACAGTATACTAAAATTGGCTTTATTTGTAGGTCGTTAAAGATGAATATGAAATGAAGGCAAACCATCTGTCAGTGGTAAACTTTATGTAATTTTACTGTAATCGACGCTTGTTTTTCAGCTTGGCCCAAACCGCAAAGATCATGGTCGCCTGTGTGATGCTACTGACGTTCGCACTGATCTTCTACGTGCCTTTCGATGTGGTGTGGAGGCACGTGAAGCACCGAGTGCCCGCGAGGAACCACGGGTGGACCATAGCCGGAGTTCGACTTGTTGGGACTCTTTTAATAGGTATTATTTTAAAGTTAAACTTAAGCAGCTTTTCAGGGTTCCGTACCCAAAGGGTAAAAACGGGACCCTATTACTGAGGCTCTGCTGTCCGTCCGTCTGTCCGTCTGTCACCAGGCTGTATCTCACGAACCTTGATAGCTAGACAGTTGAAATTTTCATAGGTGATGTATTGTATTTCGGCTGCGCCGCTATAACAACAAACAGTAGAAAACAGAATAAAACAAATATTTAAGGTGGCTCCCATACAACAAACGTGATTTTTTTGGTAGTTTTTATATATAATGGTACGGAACCCTTCGTGCGCGAGTCTGACTCGCACTTGGCCGGTTCTTTAATTCACTAAGAGCTCGGCCTAATCATCGCAAGACAATTAGGTACAACTATGGAAATGGAAAGGAATGTAACTAATAGTGCCATATTATAAAGGAGCGTCCTCACTGAGAAAATTCTTACCCGAGCATTTGTAAACGAGTAATAACCGGAGCCGGTTTGTAAGGCGCCAGACACACAGAAGAGACGTGGGTCAGGGCGCGACGCAATCGCGGTGCCCCTTGAATCAGTTTTCATACTAAATGTTATAGAAGCGTTGAGATCTTAAGCAGACAGAAGAGGGCGGAGACGCGGCCTCGTCCCACGTCTCTTCTGTGTGGCTTGCGCTTAGCTTTGTACGCTCGGCTCAACGTCCACACCACTTGAATATTCGACGCCGAATGCTCATTACATGCCAATGCTCTCAGTGGGGATGCTCCTTAATAGTATAACATTTTAGTTTTATTTTTCTTTTATATGGATAAAAGTAATTCATGTTAAGACAGCTCATAAAGGGTTTTTAGGCGGCCCCTAAACGATCAATTATATTGCACAATATTGCGAATGGTGCAATAATTATTGACCGTTTAGGGTTAATATTGAAGATTGCGCAATGATTGACCGAAAGTTTTATAGAGTTTAATTTTTATTGCGCCATATTTTTCCATTGCATCGTGTAGGGTCAGTATTGTGCCATATTTTAGTATCCGACTGAACACGAAAACATTGTGCAGTTCGTATTATTGAGCAATATAATTGCTCGTTTGGATTCAGAGCGCCTATCAATCTTATTATACAATAAAAAGTATTGTACAATGTTATTGTAGGTCTAGGGGCCGCCTTAATCCATTTTCCGACCGTTTATAATTTCACGAACACGAAAATTGTTTCTACAAATGACCGTTAATAGGCTTTGAAACCATCCAACCGATTTGAACCAAATCGGTGTCACTTCAAAGACAATTTGCGAAAATGCTTTACTTTTTTTTAGCTACAATAGAGAAATATTTCTCTAGGCAGATGTTACGCCTGGGATTATATGTATTATATTATGTATTGTATTATGTAGTTGTCTAAAAGCATTTTCGCAAATTGTCTTTGAAATGACACCGATTTGGTTCACATCGGTTGGATGGTTTCAAAGCCTATTAACGGCCAAAAAGTCCAAAAAGTTTGCTGTTATGCATACCACTAAGGAAGAAAAACATTTAAACTTTTTTCCTCAAATATAACATTATTGAGTCGTTTCAAAAAAATTGTACACACTTATGTGATTTAATAAAAACAAAACTTAATTGATTCCTTTGTGTAACGAAAGTTACCTATATACAGGGTTATTTGTAATTCACTAGCATCCTTTTAACCCTAAACTCCTACCACTTAAACAAATGTTTTTTGTTTGACGGCTTTTGTCATAACTTAATATTTTTGTGGTACTTATAACGTTTTGAAAATTTGAGACTTACTCTTACTTTTACGATACTCTGTGCCGCATTCATTGCCCGCCGCGACCGCGGCGCGTAGCCCCGCCTTCAGATTTCATAGAGTACGAAGTTGTGTTAGAAGTATTTATTTATTATTATTTGTCTGTATGGAAAACAAAGTGCTCCATTTTAAAAGTCGTAAATCAAAAAACATTTGTTTAAGTGATAGGAATTCAGGGTTAAGAGGATGTCAGTGAATTACAAATAACCCTGTATTTTGTATGACTAACTTTCGTTGCACAGAAGAAGCGATCCTGATTTTGTTTTGATTAAGCCCTTAACTATGTACATTTTTTTGATCCTACTAATACTTAGGATACTTTAGACGTTTCAAGGAACTCTTTTGCATTGTAACATCATGAAATAACATAAAACATGACACAATTTGCATGAAACGGAACTAAAAATTAAGGTAGGTTAGGGTCCTCAAGTTTAATCTGTTCGTACACTAATAGAACTAATAATCACGGTAATAAGTGTTTATCTTATTCTTTACTAGCTTTTGCCCGCGACTTCGTCCGCGTGGAATTAGTAATTTGGGCAGGTTATTTTTTTATCCAATTTGCTTTGTCATCAATTATGGCTCTCCTTAGTTCCTCGATATAAAAAAAATTACCCGCCGCCGCACCTCCCACCCCCACTACAGACCCCCCCCGCACCCCGAACCCCCCCCCCCCCCCCCCCGCACACCCGCGTTCACATTCACCACCGTACTCCCAAGTCAAGCGTGCCTATAGAAGTTTTACTTCAAAAACCCCCGATTTTGAAACATTCTTCCGCTCCGCTCCGCTTCTATTGGTGTTAGCGTGATGATATATAGCCTATGTCCTTTCTCAGGCTCTAGACTATCTGTGTACCAAAATTCATTTAAATCGGTACAGTAGTTTTAGCGTGAAAGCGAGACAGACAGACAGACAGAGTTACTTTCGCATTTATAATATTAGTTAGGATTCTCTGGAAAGACCCATTAGTCAATGGGTCAAAACATGATAATGTAAAAAATAACTCTTACAAATCTTTTCTTTCCTTAAAATCTTAAATATTTATCACACTTAACGTTTTTAGACATTTTAATTAACAACTAAAAGCTTTGCGCGAAAGACTTCACTAATTACAATGTAAAGTAATTAAATTTCCGGTAACAGGCGAAAAGTTTTCGTGGAAAATTTTATCTCGATTTTCACAGACTGAAACTAGGTAATGTTCCCTTGTCCATAAAAAATGTTAGAATGAGGAAGTTTTTTTTAAAGTGTCCTCTTGCGAGAATTTGTACCTTTCACGAACAATCATTAATATGAAAAGATTTTCTCAAAATTTTCTATGCTTCCTTAAACATCTTTTATTCATAAGACTCATAAATATTACATGAAACGTAACATGTTTCCACTAAACGTTCAACGGTGTGTTTTTGTTTGACCACTCTTAATATGTTTTCTATATTCGAAAATCTAATTGAAAATCTAAAAAACATAGGTTGCCACTGAAACAAAATGTATTTGCGTTAGTTTATTTCCACTTTTTGAAAGACCGCACTAAGAATTTAAACCTTTGATTTAAATAAATAAGTTAATTCAATTTGGCTTGTTAAATATTTAACCATAGAAGATTTTTGGTAGCAAAACTGTATTGCACTTGTAACATTTGGTGCGATTATATGAACAACGTTATATACAATTTAAATATAACATGCGTTCTGCTATTCGACAAAATAACAGGCCAAAAGTGTGTAGCTCACTTTATAATCACAAATCATTCACCATTTTGTCAGCCATTTAAGGACTTTTAATACATTATATCGGAAAATATTTGTTTTGGGATACTTTGATGTTTTTGAATGTCAGGTAGAAAAAACTTTGAATGCAAGGTATTCTCTATTGTTAATATATTGAAAACTTTAGTCATTATCTACAAATATTTACAACGATATGATTATCAATGTAAAAAAGTTGTCTAAATCTGAAATATTCGATTGACAATGGCAAAAGCGACTTTGACACTTTTGGCAGTGACATATCTGTCGTAGTTTTTTTGGTCTAGAATTAGATTTTCATTAAGTGTAGGTTGAAGCTGATATTACCATTTATTTTTCCAGTCGGCATTGCCAGTGCGATTCCTCGGCTGGAACTCTTCATGGAACTCATTGGGGCAGTTCTACTGTCAGTGATGGGCATCATGCTCCCCGCCATCTCCGAGACTGTGTTCCGATGGGGCAAGGACTTAGGCCCATTTTACTATGTCGTATTTAAAAACAGTATACTAGTTTTATTCTCAATATTAGCTATGGTGTCTGGCGTCGTATACTCCATTAAAAGTATGCTTGAAAAACTGTGATGTTAAAAATGTAAGACGTATTAAATAAGATGACTTTGTGTTTGCGTGTTGTTTTATTTTATTGGTTGGATTCTAAAGATCCTCGTAGGAGAAAGACGTCGTGGTAACGTGGTCGTGGTGGTCTCGTGGTTTGACCAATTAGCCTCTCAAGCACAGGGTCGTGGGTTTGAGCCCGGACTAGGGTTTGCTCCTGGTACTGGATTTCCATACAAATACGTTACCGGAACCGGGAATTTCCGGTTCTCGCCATACAAACGGGAGTATGCCCTAGCCTGGACTTACGACTCGTGAGTTTTTCGGAGTTTATGTGCAAAACTACATCGTAAATTTAATAGAAAAGCTTTACACTTTCAATGAAGTGGTCTGACATTCCACAATACATTAGCATTGATGTGGATGGCATACTAATTTCATCACTTTTCATTAGTATCTTAGGAATATTATTAATCAGGTTCATTATGAAATTAACCTTCGTTTTGCAGAGGTCCATATCAATGAACTGAAACAATTGCTTTGCTCACCCGCGACCTTATGATAGTTACGTTTATGCAAGAAATGTGTGTTCATGCAGCTCCTCCACCTCCATAATGTACGATCACAAACAAATCACACAAACCCTACTATCACCACCACCAAACTACACTGACGCATTTCGAACTCAAATAGAGTTCATCCTTCACTATCAACCAAATGTTAGACTAGCATTGCCACTGGCAGTCTTACAAACTTCTTTGAATGCATGTCTATTATAGGTGAAAAACTTAAGAAAATGACCTGTAGTATGACGCCACGAGAGTTGAGGTCACGCACACAACAACACGTCATGTAATACAGCGGGATTTTGACATTTATTCGTTCCGATAGCAAGTTCAACAAACTCAACATTGAATTACAAGATTGACTAAAAATTTCTTCAATCTATTTTGTTAAGAATTATTTAGAAAAATAAATCTAGTTCAAACAAATCAGAAAATGAAATATTTTGATCTATTTTATTTAAATCAGATAAGCAATTTTTCGCTATTTATAAAATACCGATTTTTTGTGGCGAATATTTCTTATCAATTTCAAATTGTTTTTATTTCAAAACAATTTTTATTTCAAAAAAGAAAAAAATATAATATGATTAGTATTGCGTAGGTATTTCGTTATAAGGTCATATAACTCACATTTTCATTCACTCATTCATTCATTAAGTACTTTTTTGCAATCAGTAGGTACTTTATTTAGCTGTGTGTGTAATCATTCGCCTCAACTCTCGTGGCTATAGTGTACATACAGAATTGATATGGAGCTTAAGTCATTTTTCAAATTTGGAACGTCAATTTGTTTATACGGATAATGTTACTGTATTTGTATACTGTATGTATGTATGTACTGTCTGTATACTGTATGTATGTATGTACAGTATGTACTGTATGTTATGCACTACATACAACAGGTCATTTACCTAAGTTTTTCACACCTATAAGCTACTTAAGACGCATATAACTCGCTTATTCAATTACATGACTAAAGTCAGAAAATTGTGATTTATCTACTTTTCGTTGTTATTTTTTGTATGGGCCCTGGGGCAGTTTTTGAGTTTAAGACTAGGGCCAAAATATACCTTAAACATGGGTCTATCCACTGCAAGAATACTGTTATCGAAGGCGGCCTGACATGATCGCATAAAAAAATACATACAGTCGAACATAGAACCTCCTCCTTTTTTAAAGTCGATTAAAAATAGGGATGTCCCTTTTTCGAGGCAAAAGGAATAGAATGACGTAGATGTCAGAATGACAAGGTTCTATAGTGGCTTACGAGTCATATTGGTTCGACTGTATGTTGTGCATGCCTCTGGAGGATACCTGAATAGAAAATGATGTATCGTGTTATTATCAAAATTATTTTTTTCTATTTTCATGAACACAAATTATTTTTTTCGAAGCTGTTGAATTATTAATGCTATAGATTATTCCCTGTACAAATGTATGGCGTCAATAATTAATGTACACATTTGCTTGAGTGCAAAAGCTTCGAAAGATAATTTGAATTTTCCGGAAACGTAAAAAAGATTCAGCAATTTGCATTCATCTTTCTTTCATTTCGTTTTAAGAAGCTTTGACTTACAGATATGGATGGGACGACAGATGCAACTGAATTTTCTTTGAGCATATTGGATGTTCAACGTCATTGCGGAAATGTAAGCCTACAAGAACTTTTAAAGAAAGTTTGTGCTAAGAAAATTTCACAAGGAGTTGATTTTATATATTTTTTTATACAATATAGGCTTGCGTTTGACCACAATTACGCCTGATAGAAAGAGAAGATGAGGCCTGCCACGCTTGCTTAGAAAATGCTCATTCCCCCCGACTTGAATTTAGGGGCATAAGCAGGAAGAAGGCACTTGAACGCGGTGTAGCGCGAGTCCCCAAGCACTTTATTTTACTTGGTCGTTGGTTTATCTACCTGTAAATATTCATAAGTGGCTTCATCCATGTATGGTTAGTATTCCATCATCTTCATTTCAGTTGAAAGATGTCCACTGCTGAACATAGGACTTCCACAGGGTTCGTCGAATAGACCTCCCGCACCCTTAAGGGTTGGTTAACTAAGTCGTCGCTCCAACTTATTCGAGGCCTACCTACACTGCGACTTCCAGTCCGTGAACGCAATTTGAGAACCTTTTGTCCCCATCGACCATCAGTTCTAAGCAATGTGCTATGCCCACCAGAAAGATGCAAGAAGATTTTTTATAAAGAAGAATTGTTCAACCGTTTTTTTTAAATAGGTTAAGAGCAAATGATTTAATATTCTGTTTTTTTTTTTATTCTGTTTAGATATTCATTATGTACTAGCTGTAGCTCGTGACTCCGTCTGCAAAGAATTCGTTAATCGCTACGCAATTTCGGGATAAAAGTATCCTACATGTTAATCCATGTTAATAAACTATTTGTGTGCCAGAATTCATCAGATCTGTAATACTGTTTTAGAGTGTAAGAGTAACAAACATCCACACATCCATAAATTAATATAAACTTACGCGTTTATAATATTAGTAAGAAAGATCAACATGACATAATTAGGTACAGTATTTTTTTTTAATTCACTAAATGCTTGCGTTTGACCACAATCACGACTGATGGAAAGCGAAAATAAGGCCTACGATGGAGCACGCTTGCCTAGTAAATGCCCATTCACCCTAGACCTGAATTTAGGAGAATAAGTAGAAAGAAGGCAGGTTGAGCGTGGTGTTGCGCGCGCCCCCAAGCAGTGCAAACCGTATCGCAACAGCGTAACAAATACGAGGCACTGTTAATTAGTAGAAAGAAGGCAGGTTGAGCGTGGTGTTGCGCGCGCCCCCAAGCAGTGCAAACCGTATCGCAACAGCGTAACAAATACGAGGCACTGTTAATAAGTAGAAAGAAGGCAGGTTGAGCGTGGTGTTGCGCGCGCCCCCAAGCAGTGCAAACCGTATCGCAACAGCGTAACAAATACGAGGCACTGTTAATAAGTAGAAAGAAGGCAGGTTGAGCGTGGTGTTGCGCGCGCCCCCAAGCAGTGCAAACCGTATCGCAACAGCGTAACAAATACGAGGCACTGTTAATAAGTAGAAAGAAGGCAGGTTGAGCGTGGTGTTGCGCGCGCCTCGAAGCAGTGCAAACCGTATCGCAACAGCGTAACAAATACGAGGCACTGTTAATAAGTAGAAAGAAGGCAGGTTGAGCGTGGTGTTGCGCGCGCCCCCAAGCAGTGCAAACCGTATCGCAACAGCGTAACAAATACGAGGCACTGTTAGTAAGTAGAAAGAAGGCAGGTTGAGCGTGGTGTTGCGCGCGCCCCCAAGCAGTGCAAACCGTATCGCAACAGCGTAACAAATACGAGGCACTGTTAATAAGTAGAAAGAAGGCAGGTTGAGCGTGGTGTTGCGCGCGCCCCCAAGCAGTGCAAACCGTATCGCAACAGCGTAACAAATACGAGGCACTGTTAATAAGTAGAAAGAAGGTAGGTTGCGCGTGGTGTTGCGCGCGCCCCCAAGCAGTGCAAACCGTATCGCAACAGCGTAACAAATACGAGGCACTGTTAATAAGTAGAAAGAAGGCAGGTTGAGCGTGGTGTTGCGCGCGCCCCCAAGCAGTGCAAACCGTATCGCAACAGCGTAACAAATACGAGGCACTGTTAACCGGTACGCGTGCGCTGCACAACTGCTCAGACCCTTCCTCCAGAATGGCTTCTATAGGCAACAGGCCGGAACACGACGAGTCGCTTGGTGGCCTAGCTCAGCCTATAGGGTGGTGACCATGACCAGCCGCGGCTGAAGCCTACCACCGGAGTTGTATCGCTCGTTTAGCACCACCCAGGGGCCACGTGTAGGGTCTCGAGGGTAAGACTTAGATGAATTACACTAAAAAGGTATTTAGTAAAATCTATGACAGCACGAGAACATAGCCGGTTCTGGGAATCTGGATACATACATTTGAGGACAATTTATTTTTATTATTAATTTCCTGATAACCGTTGTCGTTGGTTACATTTAACAGACACGTACCCACTGTGGTGACGTTCAGGGAAAGTTTGAAGAGGATATGTGGCTCACACCATCTTCTTTAATACTGGGAGTTCCCAATGAATGAAATGAACTAATGAGCTTTGAAGTCCCCCTTGCCAATAAAACCAGATAATACAGTCATCATCATCATCATCACCATCATCATCACCACCATCATTCCAGCCGAAAGACGTCCTCTACTAGACATAGGCCTCCCCCAAGGCTCGCAAAACAGATCGGTCCAGTGCCATCCGCATGTCAATGCAAAATCCTACGAGTTCCCGCAACCTTAACCAGGTCGTCGCTCCATCTTGTTAAAGGCCTACCGACACTGCTTCTTCCGGTCCATAATTCTGATAAAGCAGTAATAACAGATTTTTTTTAAAAACCTGCCAAATGCGAGTGGGACTCACTCACCGAGGGTTTAGTACAAATTTGTAAGTACCTATGTCAAAATATACGCCGTAAACAGCTTTATTTATTATTATCCAGTGTTGGTAAAGCTCTACTTTTAAGTAAAATGTACGCAGTGTGGGATCATTTTATATTGGTACGTCGGGACACCCTTTCGAAATAACAAATGTTTAGTTTCAGATTGTTCCCTATACTTGTAGTATAAGGCGGTACGACTTGCCAAATTTTGTAGTAAGGTGAACGGAAAAAACTTGACTCTCTTAAGAGTATCGAAATATACGTTTTTTGCGGCATAAACGACCGTATCTTTTTTACGTTAACTTAGAAGTTTGATTTATTTACAGCCTCAAAGGGCTGTAGACTTGAGTAGTATGCATTTAATTTTATCTTGATACCTCCACGCGTTTCCTAATAAAGGGTATTGACAAAAAGACCGACGGACGGACGGACAGCAAAGTGATCCTATCCTCCTAAAATTAATTAATTATTCAGACCCAGCAGCTCATTAGTTAATTTGTTATTCAGACCCAGCTCCTTCAACAGTTGTGTAGTCATAGGGTACCACGGTCCTACCAGTAAGTAGGACTTAATAGAAACCCGCCATTTTGGTTTCAATGTTCTGGTTCTGTATAAGTACAATTACATAAAAAAAGTCTTCTAAGTGGGTCGGAATGAGTATAAAACAATAGTACTACAATTACTGGTAAGACTACGGACTGTAGTGACGTGCCAAATTTTTCGTTGGGCCTTAGGAGGCTTATTTTCATTTTTAGCTACGAAACCCAAAAGCTGACACGCTCCTACATTTTTTTTATTATGAGAGGTAGGCAAACCAGCAAGCAGGTCATCTAATGGAAAATGATCACCCGCCCATAAATGTCAAAGAGAGTCAGAGAGGAAGGGCACGGGGAGTACTGCTGCTTCACGCCGGTGTTCTGTAAGAAGGTGGTACTGTCCCGGAAGAGCCGGCCCATCCGTAATGCAGCGGCTAGCTACAACATGGCTCTACCAGTACAAAACATTACATTAGATCTCGATGACAAAATCATGTCTGTAGACTAAACTGATGACTCGCCAGAATTTGATCCCCACAAGGCCATATAATCAGTAATCACATACCAGCAATCGGAAGTCACTCGACCATGACAATAATGGACTGTATTTTGTCATGGTGACTTCTTTTAAACCGTTATTCTGAAGGTTACTCAATGATTCTCGAGGTCCTTAGCAAAATGAAATTATTATTTTTAATCGTTATAAATTTAGAGATCTGGGCCCAATTGCATAACAAAGTACAACTTATATTACAAGCGGAACTCCCTTTCTAGTTAATATAACTGAAGCGAGAGTTCCACTTGTAATATTAGTTGTACTTTGTTATGCAATTGGGCCCTGGACTTTTAAGTAATTATTTTTTTTTAATGCTTAGCTTACGAGAGTAGTTTTGTCTCCGTTATCGTAATTGGGAATGTCTAAAAAAAATTACCAGTGGTTTTTATATTTTTTTTGTATAGAAAAGTCAATTATAAGAAACTAATTTCAATATTTTGTCATTTAGTTCTCTACTTTTTTCAAAATTAATTATTGAAACTATTTTAGTTGATGACGTCAGATTATAATTGAAGGCTCCCACAATGCCAAATTTCTAAATCTATCTAAATGCGTACGATAAGGCAACCCCTTTAATTATTTTTTGCGTAGTGGTACACTATACACTGTGTCACTTTACTGGCACTGTCAAAGTGCTAGATGTCAGACAGCGGGTCCAAATCAAACTCCGTAGTATAATCCACGCGTAAATTGTGAAGAATTCTAACCACACAGAATAAAGTAAGACTTGAACCGGTCACGCAATTTACACCAATGACAAATGAAAGTCATTGCTTATTTGTTATATAATAAATTCATTACATAATTTTAAAATTAAATAACTACAGAAAACGAGTTAAAAAGCATTTATCTCGAAATGGTTTTCGATTTACTATACATTGCAAAAAATTAGATTAGATTATTGTGATTTGTGTGTGTTCGTACAGTGTGGAGGTGGAGGAACTGCATGAACGCACATTTCTTGCATAAACGTAACTATTGTAAGGTCGCGGGTGAGCAAAGTAATTTTTTTAGTTCATTAATATGGACCTCCGCAAAGTATCGCCTGATTCAATAAATTATTAAAAATTAGACATCCCCAATTTATTTCTGAATTAGTATTTTCTACAGAATTGTTATTAAATTAACCTAACCTACTCGTATGTTACAGCATTCTGTGACATTTCAAATAAATCCTGAAAACATCACGGTACTAAATATTATATTTTATGGCAAACTAATTTACCTATTTTTCCCGAGCACAAGTCACCCTTCCAATCCTTAAGGTAAAAAACAGCAAAGACTTCGCGTTTTTGGCCCCTCTGGCGACTCATTCAAAAAAAAAAAACTAATTTACCTATGGCAATTAAATTATGGGCGGATGGTGACGATTAGGGTTTTCTATCCGGGTACCCGGGGCCGGGTATAACCGGGTAATTAAGGACTTGCGTACCCGGCAACTACTTAAAATACTACTTTTGCTAGTACAAAAATTAACGCCTTCAATAATTTTGTAACAAAACCTCGAAACAGGCTTTCGGATCGTTCTATTAATACCTATCTAAAGGCTTGTTTTTTGCAAGATGAGAAGGATCTTAAAGATCTCATGATGAGATTGAGAATCTCAATTTGAGATCTATTCTCATCGTGCAAAAGGAGAGAGAAGACTTTTGTTTTGAAATTGTAGTGTTGCATTTCGTTATTGAGTTTTGAATTCGTTTTTTTTTCAAGTATTTTTGTTTTATTTCAAAGAATTTGAAACGATGAAAAGGAGTGAAATGTATCGTTAATTTTATGTTCCTGAATGATTAAGATATTTAAGATAGTTCCTATATGAAAAGAACGGCGATGAATAAAAAACGATTATTTTAATTCATTTATTACAAATGTTCGGTACCCGGGTACACTCGGGTATCAAAAATGGCCAGGTATTCGAAAACCCTAGTGACGATGAATGGTAGAGAACCCTTAATATTTTTCTAGACCTCTGTATTGTTTTGAAATACACAACTTAAGGTAAACGTACCATTGCTCGCCCAGTAGATGACACTCATCTGTCGCCTCTCTTACTATGACATAAGATTGAAGGTGCCATGTATTGGGTCAGTGACGAGCACAGGGACGTTTACCTTAGTATCAGTAATGAAACATTGCTCCCGTTTATAAATATTTACGCACTGCGAGCAATCCCGAGTGTTTCGATGCGAGATACGAGATGTAATTTTCGCGGCCTTCGGGCATTTTTACGTTGCTACGGCGTATTTCGACAGATGTATTTATGGATCACGAAAATGAGTATTTAGACACTGGTCAAAAATAATAATTGGAGAACGAAGCTCAAAAATTGATCTTTCTAGCTTACCCGAATTCCATAATATGCAATAATATCTTTTTGCATAATTTCCATTTGTCAAAAAGTGTTGTTCTCAAATAGCAGATTGTGCAACAAGAGCATAAAACGAGCCATTTTACCCGAGACGTTCATATTTTCAGTTCAGTTTTTAACGATATCCCTAGTTATTTTTCGACAGAGATAATTTTCCCTATAATAAAATTAACTAAGTAGGTACACGTCTACTCACTGAGCTAAATTTTTGGTCAGGATGTAGTAAAGGTGGGTAGGGTAAGATTAAAAAACATAATTTTCTCAAACATGCTATGAAATATTGACGTTATGTTCCTTATAATACGCCACGAAATGTCACGTTGAAGGTGCGGCTAGCCGTGCGGGCGGCCGTGCGGTCAATAATGGAATTTCATACAACATTGCTGGCCAAGGCCAGCAAAGTGATCGTCTATTGTTTCATGTGACACAGCACCATGACGGTTATTTATAGTACTAATGGCATCATAGCATTTAGCCATTAAAAAAAACTATAAGCAATATTTGCGTTTTGGTTCATGACATTCTGCCACTACGTTTATTTAAGGTGAGATGATAATGATGGTGGTAATGGTGATGATGATGGTGGTGATGATGATGGTGGTGATGATGATGGTGATGATGGTGGTGATGATGATGGTGATGGTGATGATGATGATGATGGTGATGATGGGATGGTGATGATGGGATGGTGATGATGGTGATGTAATGATGATGGTGATGATGGTGATGATGATGGTAATTGGTAATGGTGATGATGGTGATGGTGATGATGATGATGATGATGGTGATGACGATGATGATGGTGGGTGATGGTGATCATGGTGATGGTGATGATGGTAATGATGATGATGATGATGGTAATTGGTAATGGTGATGATGGTGATGGTGATGATGATGATGATGATGGTGATGGTGATGATGATGGTGATGATGATGATGATGGTGGTGGTGATGATGGTGGTGATGATGATTATGATGATGGTGGTGATGGTGATGATGATGATGATGGTGGTAATGGTGGGTGATGGTGATGTTGATGATGGTGATGTTGATGATGGTGGTGATGATGGTGATGGTGGTGATGATGATGATGGTAATGGTGGTGGTGATGACGGTGATGGTGGTGGTGATGATGGTGATAGTGATGATGATGATGACGATGATTTTATGATGATGATGATGATGATGATGATGGAGGTGATGGTGATGACGATGGTGATGGTGGGTGATGATGATGATGGTGATATTGATGATGGTGATGATGGTGATGATGATGATGATGGTGGTGATGATGATGGTGATGATGATGATGATGGTGGTAATGGTGATATGATGTGATGATGATGATGACGATGATTTTATGATGATGGTGATGGTGATGATGATGATGATGATGATGATGATGATGGTGATGATGATGATGATGATGATGATGATGATGATGATGATGCAAGTTTGAGAAAAACTCTATACAAGCCTTGGCCACGAACAGGGATTGCCGGCCTCGTATCTCTAGATGGCCTCGTTACCACTCGGTCATCTATAACTACACGGCCGGCAATCCCCTATTTCGCGGCCGCTGCAGTAATGTACTATTTGTTTGGATACATTTAACATATGCTTAAACAAACGAGCAAAGCGGTACGGGGCGGAAGCGACTCAGAATGGTTAGGTTCAAATGCTAATGCGAGCGTAGCAGAGCGAAGCTCCCGCATTAGCCTTTGGTGTTAGTTTTTTTTTATGACCACCAGGAAAATATACAATTACATAATTACAATTTTACTATCCTACTGTGCCACTCACTGTTAGTTTATTAATACGCGATAACAAGATTTATGTGACGGGTAGGGCTATCTTTTCCAAAGAACAAAGTGGGTAATGTCCTGCAGACTAGTATGTCAGATAAAAAATAACGTCGATAATACACGTGCTATGTGTAAATTAGATAGTAATGCTAAAAGGGTACTACGTTGAAAATTAAAAATTCCATTTGAGAAAAGAAAACGAGTTAAGAAAACGAATCGTTACATTGGACGAATGAAATCAAAGTCAATCAAAAAATTTCGAATGATTAAAAAATCGAAACGTTACATCGGCTAACCGATACTACGGACAAATGTGTTTTAGGGAAAAATATAATATGACGAAAGCTTAAAAATACAAAACAATAAATGCCTAATCCTAAAAATTCGAAATGAATTTTCGAACAATTGAAAAAAAAGTAACGAAATTTGTCGAATAGTAAAAACTAATTAAAGCTGAAACGAAAATCGGACTATCGTCTTGGAATTCATATAGTCCATACAAAAATCAAAGCCGCAAAATATTATTTATTTACTCATAATATAAATATAAAACATTGCGTTCATCCCGTAAGCCGAAGAACTCTCATTTCACGGAAATATCAAATTTTCGCCAAATATTTTTTGCTTAATAATAATTGTTGATTTAAATTGAGTTCTTCGTTCGTTCTCCTATCGACTTACTTCAATTACGAAGACACAGGTTGAATAAACTGAGAATAACATTCATCGTTGTTTTCCTTCAACATAAACCATGTAATTTCGCACATAAATACCGAAAAGTATGCACATAAATGCAGTGTGAAACTAAAAATTATAAAAATTCAAAAAAAATATTCTGAATTAATAATTCTTATGAAGTAAATACCATTACCAACCAATAGGTATGATACAAGTGCCATACTCACCACAAACATTTTTTTCGACGAGTTTTGCGTAAGTACGTTAATTACCAACACAGTAAAATTTTAATAAATAAAGCGGTTATATTAGCTAGGGTTTTTCTCTTTTTTGTAAATATATGATTGTAAATATTAGTTAGGTTTTCCTCTTTTTTGTAAATATATGTTTGTAAATATTTATGTTAGTAAATTGATTTTGCATATATTAATTAATAAATAATTTACTTAATAACTAATGATTTTTCCTGGAGTGATTCTATAAATCCGTTAGCGCTAAATAATTGTAATCATTACTGCGGTCAAAGTATTCAGCATAGTACCCATTGTGAACCAGCAAAATGTTGCTGAAAAGTATTTATTTTTTAACGATTTTTATTATAGGCGTTCAGTGTTGGGTCGCAAGACCTAGGGGACCTGGTAAGTATTTCTTAGTGCTCCTTAGATGAAGTAAAAAACCGGTTGTCAGAAGAGTCGGTTTACGGATTATAGTTTAACGTGACAACGTCATAACAAAACATTCAAACCCCCCTCGCCGCTCTCTTGCAACTGGCCTGCTTCGCTGCTCTGTAGCATGTAACGTTACGTAACGTTACATGTACGTTACATTGAGTCATGTTTTTTCGTGTATGCAGCCGGATCTTATGTGATGCGATCGAGCAAAAACGCAACGCAAAAACAAAACAAACATGTTATTTTATATATTTCTTGTATGGTATACAGGGATAATATTTGCAACATGATGATTTTTAATCGGTGATCAGGGGCTAAATTCTGGAACGGGCCTTCACGGGTTTGGTAGCGGTAATTCAATCGTTTGGGTTGGGTTTGGTTTGAACTGCTTTTCAGGAACGCCAAAAATCACAGGTTTGCGAGAGGTTTGGTCTGAGTTTTGGATGAGCCTTATTTATTTGTTTATTTATTTATGTACAAAGCGAATTAATAGGAAAATAAGGCTCATTCCAAGCTCAACCCATTCCTATCCTCTCCCAAACGATTGAATTACCGCTCGCAAACCGTGTTGGGCCATGTTGGGTGAAGCTGTTTTTCTAAATCAGTATTAAGTGGCGATCACGTTTAAGTAGCAATTGGGGTTGTCTATTTTTTTGTAATGTATAGTAAGTACAAGTATGGGGTCCCTTGGTTAAGAAACTAAAACTGTACCTACATCTTAAGTAGGTATATACGTTCAGTGGAAGTGTAGAATGCTTCCATCGTCACGTCAAAAAATAAAAAGAGGAAAAAATAATAACTATTGGAGATAGTCTTCCAATGTCACAATTATTAAGAATGATTCTGAAATTTTTATCTGATTCTGAAATATTAAATAGTGTAGTACAATTTTATTAATTAACGTAACTTTTCAGATATCATCAGTAATTTAGTTAAAGCTGGCGCAAAAAACGAATCATATATACCCCCGGATGGATACATAGCATGTGAGTATAATACCTATTTAGTTAATGAACTGCAACTGTCATTGTCACTTAAGTCTTAGACCCTTCGAACATGCCAAATGGTGAAGAGTGACCTGGAAGACTCTCGCTATGGGACGAGGACCATAGCGGCACTCCTTCCGTCGCTCGACGACTGGATTGAGAGGGCGCATGGTGCACTCACATATCGGATGGTGCAGGTATTGACCGGATACGGCTGCTTCGGTTATTACCTGCACCGAATCAAGAGGGGGTCTGACCCACAGTGTCACCAATGTGGGCATGACGACGGCACAGCCGAGCACACCCTACAGGACTGCATACGCTGGGTCCCTGAGCGCCAAGCGCTGATAGGGGAGATAGGGAGGAATGATCTCTCGCTCCCCAGCGTCGAGTCTGCCATGCTGGAGAGCGAGGAGAACTGGTTGGCGGTCGCCTCCTTCTGCGAGGCAGTAATCTCGTAAAAGGAGACCGCGGAGCGGGAGCGCGAGGACGATGTCAGCTCGCCCCTGTTTCGGCGCAGACGGAGAGGGGTAAGGCGTAGGCGATTTGCCGCCCGCCAGATCCCTCAGTAGGACCAGCGGGCAGGGGACGGGGATCCCTTGTCTGCATTGCACGGTCCTACACGTCTGGGGGAGGGGTCGAAACGTTGCGATTTCTTCCTCCATGGCGTGGGTGGTCCTGGCGTAAGCTAGGGCAGCCGGGAGGCGTCGTGGTAGAATCTTTGGGATCCCACGGCGCCTACCAACCTCGGCAAGAGGGCAACGTCGGAATGGTTTTAGTGGGTATACTCCCCCCTCCCCTTCCCGTCATGGGAAGAGGATGGGAGTGTGAGCCCCACATAACCATCTGAGTCTCCCCGGGCCTGGGGTACACGTAAAGTGTTTCCACTTCGTTAAAAAAAAGAAAGTCCTTTGAACATGGAGCTACTCAGAGAGAACTAGTTATGAACTTAAATTACTAACGAGTTGCTTGTGCGTCACCGCCCATACAGTCGCATTGAAGTTCGCACACGACCCGACTAGTTACTGACGTCACGTTGACGTCACGTCACGGTGACGCTGAAGCAACTCGTTAGTAATTTAAGTTCGTAACTAGTTCTCTTTGAGTAGCTCTATGTGCGAAGGGCCTTAGTTATACAGGGTGTCCCGAAACTCAACGATATCCCGGTAACGGACTACAGGTTAAGTTATACCAGTTCTGGAAAACATTAGGAAAAAATCCGTGTCTCTTGTTAAAGTTATTAAGCAATAACCACATCACTTTTATCCTTACTAATATTATAAACCGCTGAACTTATTCGTTTAAAATTTGGTAAAGAAATAGTTTGTTACCCTGAAAACCCTTTTTATTTCCGGAAAATTACACATTTCCCTAGGGATAGCGATAAAATTCTACCCAGACGGAGCCGGGGTCAACAGCTAGTATGATATAATTTAAACGATTGGCAATTTTATGGATGCTTCTGAAATAGTTAAACTTGTTTTTTATCTCAGTGAAATATCGCACAGGTTTTTTTCCACTGGCTGTACAGTTTTTAACATTTTTTCCCGCAGATGGTCGGCAAGTCCAGGTTGGTCAATACCCGTGGATGACTTCAATTGACACTAAAATCAACGACGGTAGCGACTACGTCAATCAATGTGGTGGCTCCCTTATCAGTGACAGGCACGTCCTAACCGCAGCCCATTGCGTCGTCACCGCACGGTATTTGGAAGAGTAAGTATATTTACTTACTCTACTATAACTAAACCTTTTAAATGAGTGTTCACCCGCGTGGTACATGGGCTATGGGGTATGACGACAAAGGGGGCCGGGAGAGCCGGCTGCTTTGTCGTCATACCCCCCAGCCCCTGTACCGTGCGAACGAGGACTCATTTAAACGGTCTAGCTATACCATCATTTCATTACTATTGTAGACGGGTTACACACAGCGTAAGAAACAAAAGTTGTCTCTTCTGTGGACATAAAAATAGCGACTCCGAGTCAGCAAACTTAAGATTTATTTAAAAGCGAAAAAAGTTTTTCGGGTGCGCCGGCGGGTTTCGAACCCACGTCTCCCGGGTATGCGCCCCAACGGGTGTTCTACCAATTGAACCACGTCGCATCCAACCGACTCCCCCGAAATTCTTAATCGCTTACATACGCCAACAGTGTGGCGTGTGGTAACATCCATCGCAACTATTAGAAGCTACGACTCCTACGTTCCAAATTACATTGGAAATGCGTAAGAAATGATGTACCACATCTATTTATTCAAATATTCGAATCCCGCCGGCGCACCCGAAAAACTTTTTCGCTTTTAAATAATCTTAGATTCGGTGAGCAGCCGTACTGCTAATAAAATAAATAATAACTTAAGATTTATTTGAAATGGCCGTAAGTTGGCCAGGCGTTTTTGTTAGGGCTTATTGGTCAGTCCAACGCATAAAAGAACGTCGTGGTCTTTTGCCATTAACTCTTCCCTGCGCTAAATCTACTTTTCTTTTACAGCGTCTTAATCACCGTTGGTGATTATAAACGGAATACCTACCCTAAGGATTGTGACGTCCACAATCGCTGCACGGTGAATCATCGGACGTACCCTGCAAGTGTAACTTGGCACCAAAAATATGACTTGAAGAATCTCGACAATGACATTGCTGTGTTGAGACTGGCAAAACATGTTAACACAGGTAAGAGTAAGGGTCTCCCCAAATCTATCAACGTGGAATCGGCTTCAGCCGATCGGAAAACCTTTATATCAACGCAATAAGAAAAAGACATCGATAGGCTCGGCTACGCGGGTCGAAAGGAGCCAAGCTGATCGACGT
Source organism: Archips crataeganus (assembly GCA_947859365.1). NCBI lineage: Eukaryota > Metazoa > Arthropoda > Insecta > Lepidoptera > Tortricidae > Archips > Archips crataeganus. The sequence continues at coordinate 20,585,847 of OX402050.1, forward strand.
CTTTTTCGCTCTTATTGCGTTGACATAAAGGTTTTTCCGATCGGCTGAAGCCAATTCCGCGCCGATAGATTTGGGGAGACCCTAAGTGTTTACGTTACAAAACGTCCACCGCTGGGCCTCCCTCAAAGAGTTTCGCAACGATCGGGCCTGCGCTGCCCGCATCCAAATAGTAATAGTAATTTATTGAATCAGACGTTACTTTGCGGAGGTCCATATCAATGAACTGAAACAATTGCTTTACTCCCCCGCGACCTTATGATAGCTACGTTTATGCAAAAAATGTGTGCTCATGCCATTCCTCCACCTCCACACTGTACGATCACACAAACCCATCTATCACCACCACCACTCTAACTGACGCGTTTCGAACTCAACCAGAGCAACACAACCATTTTGCTTGTGTTGCTCTGAAGATGAGCTCTGGTTGAGTTTTTTGTATAAATGTAGCTAAGTATCATAAGGTCGCGGGTGGGTAATGTTCAATTCGTAGTAGTAGTAACGAATAGTAATTGCGGCGACCTTTACCAGATCGTCGGTCCGTCTTGTTGGGGTCCTTCCTACGCCACGTCTTCCGGTTCGCGGTCACCACTCTAGAACCTAACGCCCCATTGGCCATCGGTTCTACAAGCAATGTTAATGTAAATTGGAATTTAAACACATATTTTAACCAAATATATAAGCAGAGTTTATTAATCACAACACAAGGAAAAAAGCACGAATAACAATCAAAATCAATGTCAATACAAATGTAAATAAAGCAGTACAAAGATGGAGTCGGCCAGGATTAGAAATAAGGTCCATGTTCAATGAAACCTACAACACGCCCTCTTAATCTTGGACGACTTCAAGCATGTCTTTAACAAACGACTGATGCTTACAGTTCGGCAGTGCCTTCGTCAACACATCAGCAGTCATTTGTTCAGTAGGCATATAAAACAATTGAATGACTTTGTTATCAACCGCCTCACGAATATAGTGATATCTAATGTCCACGTGTTTGGAACGTTTGTGAAACACCGGGTTGGTGGCAAGCTTTGCCGCAGACTGGTTATCACTATATAGGGTTACAGCACTACTATGTCCCGTAAGTTCAGCAAGTACCGCACGGACGTATACCGCTTCTTTTGCCGCTTCAGACAAAGCAATGTACTCCGCCTCGGTAGACGAAAGTGCGATACAAGATTGCTTGTAACAACCCCAGGAAATTACATTCCTACCTAGTTTAAACATATAGCCCGTATATGATTTACGATCCGCCCCATTGGCCCAATCGGCGTCAGTAAAATCATAAATACAAAACTTCTCATGCTTAACACTTTTCCTGTACAGTAGACCTAAATTCATTGTGCCTTTCAAGTAACGCAATACACGCTTGGCTGCAGCAAAATGTTCAGCTGTGTAGCGGGTATTAAACTGACTAAGAAAACTCACAGCAAATGAAATATCAGGTCTGCTGGTCACAGATAAATACATCAAACAGCCTATTAGCTCTTGATATGGTAGTCTACTATCATAGTTAGCACTGTCAGTAAACTTAAGACCTACGTCTAAGGGCGTCTTAGCAACTTTGCAGTCACTCATACCGAAACGTTCAAGCAACTTTTCGATATAGGTTCTCTGACTCAGCTTTAACTCACTACTAGTGCGATCTACCTTAATTCCTAGCATATGTTTAACCTCACCTAAATCTTTTATAGTAAAGTGAGATTTCAGCGACGTTTTCAGCTTATTAGCAAGCTTGTCGCATTCGTAGAAGACGAAGAAATCATCTACATACAGAGCAATGATAATAGTTTGCTTACCCACTCGGCGACTGAAGATACAGCTCTCGTGCTTGCTCTGCGTGAAGTTCTCTGCGAGTAAAACTTCTTTTGCCTTGTCGTACCACGCTCGAGACGCCTGTTTTAACCCGTACACGGCTTTCTTGAGTTTGTAGACTTTATGCTCATTGCCTTGTCTTACGAATCCCTCTGGCTGCGACATGTAGATCTCCTCACTCAAATTTCCATTCAGGAAGGCAGTTTTCACGTCAAGATGGTCGATCTTCAAATCTAACTCAACCGCAAGAGACAGCAACATCCTTAACGAACTATGTCGTACAACAGGAGAATATGTATCCAAATAATCAATGCCGAACTTTTGGGTAAACCCCTTTGCAACCAATCGTGCTCTATAACAGGCTATTTTGCCATTAGCAACGCGTTTAATTTTAAATAGCCACCGATTTTTAACAATATTCTTGTCTGCCGGTCTGTCAACTAGCTCCCAAGCCTCATGCTTATTGAACGAATCAATTTCTTCCTGCATAGCTTGTCTCCACAGCTTGCTATCACTGGATTGTAACGCCTCCTTGACAGTGGTCGGTTCACTGGACTCTACCTCGAGTGCAGACATTGTCCTCGGTAATCTTGGCCGCAAATTATAGGCTGGTCCATCATTCTGTGGCTCCTGTGGAACACCGCCTGTGTCAGTAGATGAGCACGGCTCCTGCTCGTCCGCCTCGAACCAAACTTCAGGTGCAGCCGGCATCTCCGCCTCAACCTGTACGCCGACATTCGGAATCGGACGCATCTCCGCCTCAATCTCTACATTCTCAGGCTGATTTCCCGCATGACTATCCTCAGCATCAGCTTCATTGTCACTCGTCGGGAAGAAAATCTCCACAGACCGTTTACCGGTAAACCCTGGAAAAATTGTTTCATTAAAAACAACATCACGACTTCTAAATACTACATGTTTAGTCAAATCGTAAAGCCTATAGCTATTTGTTTCATAGCCAAGAAATATACAACGCTTGCTTTTTGGTTCAAGTTTATTACGCTTCACTTTATCAATATGAGCGTGAGCTTCGCAGCCAAACACGCGTAAGTGTTTCAAACTCACTTTCTTACCCGTCCAGGCCTCCTCAGGAGTTTTTCCAGAGAGCCTTTTCGAAGGTGACACATTAATCAAGTGTGCTGCTGTGCAAGCAGCCTCTGCCCAAAATTTGTGGTCAAGGTTTGATGTATACAACAGACACCTTACTTTTTCGAGGAGCGTACGATTAAGCCTTTTTGCGCAGGCATTTTGTTGTGCGCTGTATGGGACAGTCACTTGATGAACAATCCCCTTACCTCTCAAAAAACCTTCAAGTTCCCTGTTCACATACTCAGAACCACAGTCTGACCTCAAATTCTTAACTTTATCACCAGTTTGGGTTTCCACTAAATTAATAAAGTTTTTCGTGTATTCACTCACCTCGCTTTATCGCTTCAGGAAATACACAAACACCTTCCTCGTATGATCATCCAAGAACGTCAGGATGTACCTCTTGCCTCCAAGCGAATTCACCGGCAACGTACCACACAAATCGGTATGGATTAATTCCCACCGCTTTGCAGCCACAGACTTCTCAGGATTGCTATGAAAAGGAAAACGGACCTGCTTTCCTTTTAAACAAACTTCGCACGCAACGCCTTTACAAGGGTCGTCCTGAAAACTAATATCATTAGTAATTCCCTGCCTCAAGAGCTTCATATTATTGCCACTCAAGTGACCAAGTCTCTGATGCCAGGTCGCAGTACTAACAGTTAGATTCGCCCTTAGACTGCAGGTCTGAAGTTTATAAGCGCCTCCTATGTCATTTGCCTTAATCAAAACATCGCTAAAATTAGAAATTGTACAACCACTAGTATCAAAACTTACACTACTACCGTTCTTAATCAACTGAGAAACAGATATGAGATTTACAGACAGCTTAGGTACATATAACACGTTAGTTAACTTCGCATTGTCCGACAACATAACGTTACCTATTCCTGTGCACTGCAGTTTATCTCCACTGGCAATGGTAACCGAACCACTACGCGATTTAAAGTCTTTCATCAAATCTCGCTTACCAGTCATGTGGTTTGTCGCTCCAGAGTCAATATACCACGAAGAATCTGAGTCCGCACCAGTACTATATGCCGACAAAACACAGTTTCCTGAAGAATTTCTCTCATTCCGACAGTCTTTCTTCACATGCCCCTTTTGCCTGCACTTCCAGCACCACGGTTCTCTCTTACGACCAGATACATCCTTCGCTTTTGACTCTACCTTGTGTTGCTGCGCTTTTTTCGTCCCGGAGTCACTCGTAGTAGCGCCTTTTCTCGTAGAATACAAGCACTCACTCGAATCTCCACGAATAGTCCAACGTTGATCCTGTAGTAGTTTTGACTTGACTAGATCAGCTGTAATGACAGCTCCCGAATGCTCTAGTGCCATGATCATGGGCTCGTACTCCGTCGGTAAACCTTTGAGCATCGGCGCACCAAGAAACTCGTCATCAACAACCTTGTTCATATTCGCCAATTGCTGAGCTAATGACAATACCTCATTGACGTAAGCTTCCATGCTACCGAAGTTCTCGAGTTTGACAGCGCACAAGTTCTGGAGTGTTCGCACTCTGGAACCGAGTCCTTTATCATCGTACGCACTCGCCAGCGCATCCTAGGCACCTTTTGCCGTTTTCGCCGATATCAAATGCGAGAAACATGATCTTTCGACGATCAAACAAATCTTAGATTTGGCTATTTCATCACGTCGACATTTAACATCGAGAGATGTTTTGTCACTTTCCGCATAACCACATACACAGGCCCACAAATTGTCCAGAAGTAAAGAATTTTTCATCACAAATTTCCACTCGACATAATTTTCACGTCCGCGTAGTTTTTCTTGTGGAAAATTACAACTTTTACTTTCCGACATATTTATCAACGTTTGACTAGAAATTGCTAGACCATAACCTAATGTAAATTGGAATTTAAACACATATTTTAACCAAATATATAAGCAGAGTTTATTAATCACAACACAAGGAAAAAAGCACGAATAACAATCAAAATCAATGTCAATACAAATTTAAATAAAGCAGTACAAAGATGGAGTCGGCCAGGATTAGAAATAAGGTCCATGTTCAATGAAACCTACAACAAATGTGCCCTCCCCATTGCCATTTAAGTCTGGGGAATGTCCGAGCGGCCTACAGTCATAGGCATAGGCATAGGCATAGGTCTATACAGCCATCGCGTCAAATATATATGTGGGATAGTTTTAAGTTCTCTTACCTTTTTATTTCTTGTCATATTAAAAAAAGTTGTTATTCTATCTCTGATTTAGAAAAAAAAGAGGAATTAAATAAAAAATAAATAAATATCACGGGACAATTCACACCAATTGACCTAGTCCCAAAGTAAGCTAGGAAAACTTGTGTTATGGGTACTAGGCAATGGCTAAACATACTTATATAGATAGATACATACTTAAATACATATTAAACACCCAAGACCCGAGAACAAACATTCGTATTTTTCATACAAATATCTGCCCCGACACGGGAATCGAACCCGGGACCTCAAGCTTCATAGTCAGGTTCTCTAACCACTAGGCCATCTGGTCGTCTAATTGTCTGTCAGCTAAGGAAAAGACTACGATGCTGTAACGAGTGTCCAAGTTTTGCTTGCAATAAAGAAATAACATTGTTAATTCGCGCGTGTTCCTATTACTTATCCCACATATATGCAAACGACAACCTTATAGTTATTGGCATAGAGCTGTATAGATATTTTTGACGATTTGATAACGTACCATCGCCCCAGACGCCAGATACCCATTATCAAAACAAATTTGCTTGCAGCCGTTGATGTTTATTGCTATGGATTGTTATGGACAGATGTCTAGCCACTGCACGCAAACTGGGCCTTTAAGGTGGTTATCTGGCGCTTGGGGCGATTGCACATATATTTATGCCCATTAGTGTACATCCAGTATAACCACTCAGCTACTTTTTTGCATTTGCTGTCATTTATTGACAAGTGATTTCAAACAATGTCATACCATAGTTGCCCAAAGTGAGTGGATAAATAAGAAAAGTCGTATCAAAAGTCCTATCTTCTGTTTCAGGCCAAATCCAACCTATCAGCCTACCTCCATTCGACGTCGACAGTCCCAAATACGAAAACGCACCGCTCACCGTCGCCGGTTGGGGAAGAACCGAAAGCTCCGGGGCGCATACGTCTGACGATTTACTTGCCACTGAAATTAACCTTAAAACTAGACAGCAATGCTACAGAATCTACTATAATCAATATCCTGCAGGGCATTTGTGTGCTGGAAAGCCTACCACACAGACACACTCTTGTAATGGCGATTCCGGTGGCCCGCTTATGATGTACTACAACAACAAATTTTATGTGTCTGGCATAGTTAGTTTTTCCTGGTTGGGCCAAAAATGCGGTTCTAGTAAAGCCACTTATTACACCAATGTGTTTAAGTATATGCAATGGATTGATTGGGCCATGAAACAATAGCTTTTGCGGACCTTAGAACAATACTCAACCTTTTTTTTGTATAAATACGATTTTTTTATTTTATTTATTTAACTTTCGATATATTCAGGTACGTGCTTTACGGTATCAGTATATTTGAGAGCGTTGATTACACGTAGAATTCTTAGCATTAAAAATAGAATTATGTTGTATTAATAAATATTAATAATGATTATTTATTTTATTTAAGATAACTTTTGTTTTTTTTTTGCTATAGGTACACTTTTTAATCGGTGACCAGGAGCTGAAAAATATTAATGCCTAGCCAAATAGAATTTAATAGATCAGGTCTCAAGCAATTGTTTTTTTAATTAAAAAAAAGTCTTTATATTATTTATTTTCAAATAATCATCTATAATATAAAAGTGAACGGCCAGAACGGGATAAAAAAAACGAGACAGAGCAGGATGGCACTCTACAACACCATTTTGACACGTTTCTCCCAAACAACGCATTATTTCTCTGGAATTTTAAAGCAATTCGATTCTTTGACCTTGGGAACCGCGAAAAACTTGAGAAAATATGATATTGGGTGTGTATATTTCCTATATTAAGCAAAATAAAATCACAAGTTCGAATTTCGAGCCAAAAGCGAGCGATCTAATTATCTATGCCAGTGTTGCCATTCAGGGATAAAGAAATCCATTCAGTATCCTGCATTGCAGTCTGTAAAGCTCTTTAAGCACTGACCAGCATATTAAAGCATGACAAGGATTTTCAGTGGAACTAATTTATTTTAATGGCAATGATTTTTTTTGGCAACAGACGTTGGAAGTCATTGAATGTCACCGATGTAAACAAAACGAAAATAATTGTACATATTTCAGAATAATAATTGATTTTGCAATCAAAATGCCCAAAAAAGTTCACCCGGATGCAAAAAAAAATTAAATAGATTCAAATGGTTGCAGCAGTCACGGTGTTTGTTATCGAACTCCTCCGAAACGGCTTGACCGATTTTTATCAAATTTTTTCTCTATATTTGGTAGGTTTGACAACAGGCTATTTTTTATACCCTTATTCTTCGCGGACGGAGTCGCGGGCAACAGCTAGTTATTTATAAAATAGACGTTACATTAATGTAACTGCTGCTTTGCTTAAACGCGATCGCCACCGAATACTGATCTAGAAAAATTTGTTCCTGATCACCGATTCGTGTATACATGTTTAAGTCTCCGTTATTTTTTCACCAGATATTTCACATCACAAAATACTTATGGTAACTTTAATTTCGGTTTTGACACTTCGAATTTGAAACAAACGACCAAACGACTGACACTTATATTTTTTTTTTAATTCATAAACAATCTAGACTTGAGTCGATTCCGATTCTCAAGTCGATTGTAATATTCGAGGTTCAAAAATATGTATTCAAAAAAATTTCACGTTGTATGATATTACAAATCTGATTCGATTCTTTTGTTTAAGAAGATTACGAAATTTGAATGTAATTAAAGTATCGATCTCCAAACTTTAATTTAAACATTATGATGCAGCCACAGATACAGGTTTCTTAATGTAAGCCATTAGCTTATCGCTTCTGAACATGTTATAGGGAAGTTATGATATGGATGTAGATAAAAATAAATTTATTCTTATTCTTAGTACGATGACAATGATGATTATAAATCCGTGTGCTCAGCGATGAAATCCCTGATCGTTGGAGCGGCAATGTCAGCGAACACGCTTGGGCTGAGCGGTTGCGCGCATCCCCTCCCAAAGGAGACTATCCCGACTGCCTGTCCATCCTGTATAGCTGCACCCCCTGAATCACCCTGTAAAAAACCGGTTGTCTGTAAAGTCGGTTTACGGACGATAGTTTAACGTGACAACGTCATACATAACAAAACATTCAAAAAACAAAAATTAAACTAGGCGGTCACCCATCCAAGTACTGACCGCGCCTGACGTTGCTTAACCTCGGTGATCGGACGTGAACCGGTGTTTTTGTTTTGTCAAATATTTTGAAAACGGTGCAGCCTACGGCAAAATCAATGAAATTTTCATCCCCCCTTTAAACCCCGCACCTCCCCCCGCACCCCCCCCCCCTCCCATTTAATACATGCTGGCGTTCACTGCTCTCTTGTACATACTGGCGTTCGCTGCTCTGTAGGTAAATGTACGTAACGTTACATTGCGTCATCCTTTTTCATGTATGCAGCCGGCGTTCATCGATTTATTAGACGTTGTCACGTCAAAAAGGGGTGAAAATTGTTTCACAGCCTACTATCATATCCCTTATCCTACTTGATTATTAAAAATAATCCCACTAATATTCTAAATAAGAAAGTTTGTTAAGATGTTTGGATGTTTCAATACCTTCCCGTGCAACATTTACAATTATAGAGTTGGCCTGAAAAAACGTTACAGTAACAAACAAAATTAATAATATTCTTCTATACAGTTACTATTAACGAATTAATATCTATCGTAACACGACTCAGACACGGGCCGTGCCCAGCCAGTATGCGCAAAGAATATTTTTTTCAGTGTCAGATACTGCACGCGTCTGCCAAGCTCGGGGTCTGTAGATAGATATGATTCGATCTTTAATTTTAATTTGCCGCGACTTTTTTCGTCCAGAACTCGCATGTCATATAGTCACGTACCTGACAAGTTCCTTGCCCTCCGAGGAAGAAATTCCCACCGCACCACATGTTCCTCGTGAGAACGCCAGGATAAGAGAGATAGCACTGTGGCCAGTACACGACAGGAATCTCTACGTCCATCAGCCTCTCTGGAATGCTGGAGGCACCTTGCTGAAATCAACGTTGAATCGTCATTTCAGCTGAAAGACGTCCACTGCCATACGCCTCCCAAGATTCACCAAACAGACCGATCCTGCGCTACCCGCATCCAATGCGTTCTCGAAAACTTAACCAACTCGTCACTCGATCTTGTTGGAGGCCTACACTGTGTCTTCTGGTCCATGGATGCCATTCAAGAACCTTTTGGTCCCACCGGCCGTCAGTTCTACGAGCGTTGTGACGCGCCCACTGCCACTTGAGTCGGATGATTCTTCGAGCTACGTCGGTGACTTTAGTTCTAGCGTGGATTTCACCATTTCAAATCAAATCATTAGGTTCAGTAGATGAGTTGAAGTTCCGGGATTTTACTAAATTCATACAAATATTATTTTATTACATAGCATGATGTGTTGACTTATGGCGCGGCCGCTAACGATGGGCCTCATAAGAAGCTCAAAGTCACTCAGAGCGATGGAGAGGGCTATGCTTGGAGCTTATCTGCGGGATTGCATTAGACATGATGAAATCCGCGCAAGAACTAAAGTCACTGACATAGCTCGAAGTGGCAGTGGGTATGGTGCATCGCTCGTAGAATTGACGGCCGATGGGGGCGAAAGGTTCTCGACTGGCGTCCGCGGACCGGAAGACGCAGTGTAGGTAGGCCTCCAATAAGATGGGGAGACCTTGGTTAAGGTTGCGAGAACGCGTTGGATGCGGGTAGCGCAGGATCGGTCTGTTTGGCGAGCCTTGGGGGAAACCTATGTTCACCAGTGGACGTCTTTCGGCTGAAATGATGATGATGATGATGACATATCATTCAAATACTTTAGCTAGTTTAGTTAGCTATAGAGAGGTCTGTATACCATTCATTTTGTGTGTAACTTAGACCTCTGATTAACACAATAGCGCATTAAAAAGGTACAGGGACGTTACTCCGTAAAGATATTGAAAGTCCTCTTGATTTGTACCAGCGTCGCTTTCATCTCAGCTCTAGGGCCATATAACGCCGTTTTCAAACTTCTCACTCACTCTTGGGAGGTTATCGGATCTCTTGCTCGCACTTTGCAGCGACTCGAGTGATGTGTATAATGAAAGTGCGAGTGAGAGATTCGAAAACGGGGTTTGACGACCCCAGAGCTCAAATGATAGCGACGCTGGTATAATAGTCCTTGATTCTACTTTACCTTGGTCCTTCCCCAGCCACTGACCATGATCTTCGTGCCTCCTCTGATTGGTCGGTTTTTCTTTGGCAAGTCTATCGGCTGTATAGTATCCGAGAAGGTGATTGGATCAACCGTCTTCATTACAGCCACGTCTTTGTCGAATGGGGGGTCATCGTACTCTGGGTGTGGTGTTACTTCGGCTATAGGTATGATAGTGCCGTTTTTACGAGAGGCACTGCCGGCTCGAAGGACCACTGTCGTTGGATCCACGCTAGAAAGAAGTTAGGATAATCGTGAGATGTCAACAGTTTTTTCTGCACATTCACTTTAAAATTCGAACTTCGTATTGTGCTGACCCGCTCACGCCAATAGTATTTAATATGGGTACACTAAATGAAGACAAAAAATAAAATTCTGAAAATTGGAACCACGAATTTCAAATTACCGATTTTTTTAAATTCCGCATGTTTTAAAACACCTAATCATCACTACTTAGTATAAAAACAAAGTCGCTTTCCACTGTCTGTCTGTCCCTATGTATGCTTAGATCTTTAAAACTACGCAGCTGATTTTGATGTGGTTTTTTTTAATAGATAGAGTGATTCAAGAGGAAGGTTTATATGTATAATAATACATGCATTGCACCCGTGCGAAGCCGAGGCGGGTCGCTAGTATAACTATAACGATTCATCATAAATCCAATTTTTACATACCCGAAATCTAAAAATGTGTAAGTAATATTTACAACGCTAACGCTTTTTATTCTTCGTAGGTAGCTGTAAAAATCGGATAGAAAAAAAAATCTGAAATTCTGCAAATGGAATATCGTTTTCGTATTTTTAATAATCGAAATTTAAAGTCTTAGGAATTGTGATATTCAGAGTTTTTAATATCGGAATTAGCAATTCAAAATAAAATATCTGATTATTTGGGTGTTCCCATTTAGTAAGAGAGTAACCCAAAAGGTACGATACGAACTTCAATGTTTGAATTTCGAAATACCTAGATTTGGACTTAATACTCACTCTTGCGCACAATGCGCCGCAGTTAATATATAGTTTTCACTAACAATAAACCCGCCGCAGAAATAAGAGTTGTTCACAATGAACGACACTTGGTAAGGGTGGTCTTCAATGAAGGCCTCTTGGCCTCCCACTATCCTGTCTTCATCATGCGGCGGGTCGGGAGATCCGAAGTCCCACCAGGTTGGATAATTATCAAAATCCAGAATAGGCAGGTTTTCAGGCTTGACATCTAGGCCTGCAAAAACATATACACCAATAAAGAACAGACAGTTAAATACATTTATAAAAACAAGAAATGAAAAATCATTTAAATCCGTAGAAGTCTGAAATCTGCAAAAGAAAGCGTGGTCTTCGTAAACGTTGTATAAAAATTAACCACGTCGAATTTCGTATATCCAAACATGAAGCAGCAGTACTCCTGCTGCGTTTCGTACGGTCAGTGAGAGCGCCGGGGGCCCAATACCTCTCCCCCTCCCCTATTCCCTCTCCTTTTCCCAGGGCCGACAACGCACTAGCATCGTGTAAAGCGCTGCGGGTGTCTATGGTCAGTGGTGATCATTTAACATCAAGTGACCCACTAGTTCGTTTGTCTGGCCTTTCTAACATAAAAAAAAAAAAAAAAAAAAAAAAAAACATAGCGATTATCTATTTCTTGTTATTTAATTTAATGTTGACCTGTGTATTTAATTCGACCTGATCTACGTCGTATCTACTAATGTATGTCGCGTTGACATGTTACAGAAACACATAAATATAAGTTACTAACTGTTGCATGCGAAGAATAGGGGTGTAAAAAATAGTCTACGACCTATTCTCAGACCTGGCAAATATAGAGAAAAAATTTGATAAAAATCGGTCAAGCCGTTTCGGAGGAGTTCGACAACAAACACTGTGACACGAGATTTTTATATATTAGACTAGCTGTTGCCCGCGACTCCGTCTGCGAAGAATAGGGTATAAAAAATAGCTTACGACCTATTCTCAGGTTTACAGAGTATAGAGAAAAAGTTTCATAAAAATCAGTCAACCCGTTTCGCAGGAGTTCGATAACCAAACACCATGACACGAGATTTTTTATATATTAGAAGAAGATAACACCTTTATCAGTAATTCACCAGTGGCACACAATACATACTAGGTACGACTGATTGATTGATTGAACTGCGCTCCAAAAAAATCTTACCAGAACATAGACAAAGATGGAGCACAGAGAACATCAAACTAAATTCAAACATGGTTTCTGACGTACAGTTGCTTAGCGAGTAAATTTCTAATGCCCGTGTGTTTTATAGCAATACCCTGAAATACTTTAGACTTCATTTAAATACACAGTATACAAATTACCCACATATATGCTAATTTTCTAATTGACATACTGCCATAACATGCTTTTAACGGTTATGAAGAGAGGTGAGATCAAACTATTTTTACAGATGATTGTAATCTGATTTTCACTATAGTTTAGCTTAGTTTTAATTTAGTTTATTAAACATTACTTTACATGTCAAATGTTAAAATTTTGTACTCTATTTTTTTTTGTTTGCAATCTTTATAAAATTGATAAAACATAAAAAAAAAACTAAAACTAGATAACCTATATGTACAACTAATAAAGAAGAAAAAAAATAGAAACTAAACTTAGGTCAGAAAAAAAAATACAAATAAAAAATATGTTTTAGAATACCACCCGACGGCATACCTATTGTTCCCAGAAGGCAAGCAGCGTTTCCACGTTACTCAAATTGTCCTATGAAATTGATAAAAATAAAATACAAAAATATCTCAAAATTAAATTAGAAATAACTATTTGATCCACTAATTTATCCACTGAAGATTGACAAAACTAAGAAATAAAGTACCAAATGAATTAATCAAACAAATTTTTCACTTAATTATCGTCAAGGTGAATTTCTAAATAAATTCTTTGGAAAATGTAAAGGTCCCTTTCCATCAGAGATATGCTATATTATATTGCTATGGATGTGTTTGGGGTCATGTCAATTATAACAACGAGTTATCGAATGAAATGGTAAATGGTATTATAAATAAACTAGCTGACCCGGCAAACGTTGTTTTGCCATATAAATTATAGCCTACGACCTATTCTCAGACCTAACAAATATAGAGAAAAAATTTAATAATAGTTGGCCAAGCCATTTCGGAGGAGTTCGATAACAAACACCGTGACTCGAGGTTTTAATTTAACTTGTTTTTGCCCGCGACTCCGTTTGCAAAGAATAGGGGTATAAAAATAGCCTACGACCTATTCTCAGACCTACCTAATACAAAGAAAAAAATTGATAAAAAGCGGTCAAGCCGTTTCGGAGGAGTTCGTAACAAACACCGTGACACGAGTTTTTTTTTTACATTAGAAAGAAAGACAAACTGATCCAGCAAACGTTGTTTTGTTGCCATATAAATTATAGCCTACGATCTATTCTCAGACCTACCTAAACCTACCTAAATACAGACAAATAATTTCATACAAAGCGGTCAAGCCGTTTCAGAAGAGTTGGATGACAAACACCGTGGCACGAGTTTTTCATTATAATATTAGAATAAATGTCAACAAACTTTGCAAAAACGTGTCTTGAATTTGTATAAGACAATTTTATCTGGCCTTTTATTTTTGAGGCAGAATGTATACTTCGTTTATTTCTGCTTCAGGAAAAAGGTAAAATACCTACCTAAACTAGTGTTTATACTGATACTTTTTAACGTGGTGCTGTTTCTTATAAAAACCATCAAAAACAAAGTTTCTTATTTTTCAAATAAAACAAAGTAAAAATATAGGTCAAGATTGTCCTTTCTAATGCAAAATAGATAGCATACCGCCTTCCTGAAGGTTTTTGTTATCTGCCAGCATTGAACGAGTATATAAGTGTAACAGTATGTAGAGGTACTTTGCGAGCTCAACATATTGAGATCAAAATCAAATTTTTAAAAAAGGCGACTAGACTATGTTCTTTCCGTGTACCTTTCAAGTTCTTAAATTGAAGCCTAAACTGAACGCATGCACACACACATGCTGTGCACATGTATTATACACAGTTAACTTATTTTCATTAAATCACAAAGGTTCAAAGGTGGTAGAAGAAAATAACAAGACAATGATTCTCGATCAATGCTTTATTCAAAATATTCATTTTCAAAATGGCTCTCCGTGTTAGGAGTGACGATAGTGATAGTAACCAGTGATTTTGACGAATTCGCATAAAGAAAAAGATTTAAGAAAATAATCTTTATAGCGGTTTCTCTAATTAATTACAAAGTAGATGGTGCTAGCTAGCTCGCTCCGCCATTATCTGGGCTACTTTTAAGCCTTAGTATTCTTCATATGACTTTTTATCCATTTCATGTACTTATAAACGTTGGTGTATAATCCTGCTGGGGACGATCCACATTTGACTTTAGGTCCGTAACTAACTATGCCTGAGATATAGTACTTCCCCTTGTAATGCATGACCACGGGTCCACCGGAATCACCAGGGCATGTGTCCCTGCCATTAGGGTCACCAGCACAGAAATGCCCTGCTGGCACGCGGGAGGTCACAGCAAGACATTTACTTTTAGCTATTAAGCTAACGTGAGTGGACATCAGAACATTTGATGTGGAACCTTTTTCGGTCATTCCCCATCCTGCTATGTACACATGTGCTCCATCATTGTTAGGGGTGTCCAGGTCGAAAGGCGGCAGAGGAATGGGCTGGATTGTAGCTAAAAAGAGAAGAGTAGGAACGTAAACAAAGTATAACCATATATAACAATGTACTGATATACACTATGTCGGTAAACAAAAAACAGAAAAAAAAACTTAGGGGAGAGTAACCTATATTGAACCGGCGCTTAAATTGGACCACTTTCGTATTTCTACCAAATAACACAATTTATTTACACTGGCAACAAAAAATTAAGCGATGATGCAAGATGGCGGACTGTTTGTGGCGCTGTCATCGTTTCATTTTTTGTTGCCAGTGTAAATATAATAATATATAATTAATATAATAATTATAATTTTAGTAGTGGTAGAGCCATGCTGTAGCTAGCCGCTGCATCACGAATGGGCCGGCTCGTCCGGTGCAGTACCACGCTCTCACAGAACACCGGCGTGAAGCAGCAGTAATCCTGCTTGCGTTTCGTATGGTCAGTGAGAGTACCGGGGGCCCAATACCTCACCCCTTCCCTCTTCCCCTCCCTCACCCCCTTCCCCTGTTCCCTTTCCTTTAGGGCCGATAACGCTCTGGCATCGCGTAAAGCGCTGCGGGTGTCTATGGACAGTGGTGATCATTTAACATCAGGTGACCCACTAGTTCGTTTGTCTGGCCTTTCTAACATAAAAAAAAAAAATAGTGTAATTTGGTAGAATTACGGAAGTGATCTAATTTAAGCGCCGTTTCAATATAGCTTACTCTCCCTTAATTCAATTCAGTTTTTGTCACACCATCATTTTTAATCATTTCAGCCATAGGAAGTTCACTGCTAGACATGCTCCTTACGCTTTAGTCTACTTGTGACCTGCAATGCGGTCGCAACGTCGAGGTAATTTTAGCAATAATTCAGGCCATGACAAGTTTTGGGTGAGCTAATAGTTATTGGATTAGATCCCACAAATCAACGGTCGAATTACCAGAGAGTGGGGCGCGTTTCTGAAGCCTTAGTAGTGCTATGTCATTAACAAGGGTAGTGCCGTCAAAATCAGGATGCGAATAGAGTTTGTCAGGGTACACCAGTTCATTCGTCGTGCATCTGCCGCCAGCGCAATCCTTTGGGAAACTCTTCAAGTTATATTCGCCGAGGTAGATTTCGATGCTATAACAAAAAAATATTTTTAATAATCGGAAGTTTTAATGTAATTTAGGTATAGAACAATTTTTTGTATTTCTTTCGAGTTTTTTTCAGTAAAAATAAGGAATAATGAAGGTGAAATCATAAGTAAAGGACCTGTAAATATTTAGTAGTAATGTCTCCGTATCATAAATTGATGTTTAAAATTAGAAAAATAACTTAAGCTACTTATCAATTCTGTACACTACTACATGAAATAGATCCTTTAAGTTTTTCACTTGTATAAATACTTTGACGGAATTCACTCCTATTCAACAGCTTCAGACCCATGACGATGATTATGACGATCACGGTGACAACTGTTTGAAGGAGGACCAACTGTCGACGTTATTAACAACACTCAAATACAGTAGCAACTTAGAGTGGACAGTTTGAAACACTATTAACTATTTATTTAAACTTACTCAGAGTAATACTTCAATTCGGGCTCAAAACAATGGGCGGCAGAAAGTATGTGGCGCTCACTGATGAGGGAACCAGCGCACATGTACGTTGCACGCTTTGTGCGATCCCTGATGCTGAGGCGAGCTATCCAAGGATACATGCCAACGGTGGCCGCCGCTCCGCCTGCGAAAGGAATAAAGAAACCAACCATTAGGCCTTTCGTACATTAGGCTACGCAAATCCTCGATGCCCGACGATTTTAGGTAACAGGTCATTTTGGTGCGAATTTCTAAATGTACAATAGTTTAAAATGTATCATTATCAAAATATACAGCGGTCAAAAAGTACGTAAATGTAAACATGTTATAATAAAGAAAAGACAAAAGAATTAGATGCCAGAAATACTTACTTACCTAAATACCTAGTAGCCTATACAAGGACATCTAGACCATAATGAATGCTGCTTTGGAAACATTTTAACTAAAATAACATGTTGGCCAAAGCATATTCTGCCCCTAAAATATTCATACAAAATGACCTGGTGGCACCAACATTTTGTACTTTTTGACAATGCATTTTATGCATTCTGTCATTTATACGAAAATGACCTGTTACCTGATTTTAGTGTTTAAGCGACTATCCCAATAGAAATCACCGATGAAATTCGAAATATTTCACAAAATTTACCTGCTACGTAGCCGTCTGGGAGGATGTCAGATCCATTGTCAGTTGTATTTACGTGTCTGGCAGTACCTGAAAATATATTTCTATTAGTCAAAGCAAGAACGATTATACCCAGAAGACTGCCAATGCTGCTGTTGGTAATTTCACTATAGAGAGAGTTTTGTAGTGGTAGAGCCATGTTGTAGCTAGCCGCTGCATCACGAATGGGCCGGCTCGTCCGGGGCAGTAACACCCTCTCACAAAACACCGGCGTGAAGCAGCAGTACTCCTGCTGCGTTTCGTAAGGCCAGTGAGAGCGCTGGGGGCCCAATAACTCTCCCCCTCCCCCTCCCCTATTCCCTCTCCTTTTTTAAAGGCCGGCAAAATCATTCCATCAAATCACCCGCTTGCTCGTTTTCCTCCCTCTCATAATAAAAAAAGAGAGCTCTATATGTACCATTCATTCTGTAATTGTAAAGCCTGACCAGAAATATATGATCATTGTCAAGAGGGCGCTATTGTTTTCATTTGTGTGTTCATTTCAGAATGGTCTGAACAATGTGGATTGGCCACTCGTTATTTTGACTTAGGTATCTACATATTCACCGTAATCAAAATCAGAATCCAAATTCGGTGTTCATAGGGCAAGCGATTTCAACTTCAGACCCAAAAATTAGTTCCAATAAAATCCGCAACATGGCGCGTGATCATATTAACCATAATAATAAACCTATGATTAAAGTAATTTAATAGCGTCATCTCTAGTAAGTTCCAGTGTTAAGCAGAAGTTTAAATGGCATACTAAATTAATGGTACAGACACCTCTTTATAGTAGGTACTAGCTACAGACGGTTTATTAAATTAAATTAACGCAATGTGGCATAGGCATTGTCCTTAGTCAAAGCTACAAACAAACACATTATTATTATAATAGTGATTGTGCTATGACTAAATATATTTACGAATCGTCGGTTATTAGTTCCTTTGTAATATTGTACTTTACGACATCTCACTTGATAATTTAGATAGTAAAAAAGAGGTCCAGTTCAAACATTTGGACCGAGAAATCTAAAATTTTGCGTAAAACGCTTTGTGATGTAAACAAGAAATAAATATGGAATTTGGAAAAATTCCCACCGGACAGGAGTATTTAAACAAGAAAAGACCTGACGACTGACTCAGCAATACTGAACCCAATTATTAATTATGTATATAAGTTATCCTTGTCATTTAAACAAGGGAAAAGGACGAATATAACATAAAACAACATAATTCTCACGAGGTGAAGAATTCTGCAATGAGCAAGGCCGCGGGCGGAAGCAGGGAATAAAATACAGTAGTTCTAAAACAGAAGTACACTCACCAGATGCAATCGCAATGATGCACAATAATAGTATACTTAACAGCGACATCGTAGTAGTTCCTTCAACTTAATGAATATAATTACTACTTTATGGATGTATACTGAACAACACCCCACTGAAAGTGAAGTGTTTATGGATGTATCAGTGTTTAGCCGAGTATATAAACAAAACCAATAAGGAAACAATTAATAAAATTACTCAATGCATTTAGGTTTACGCAAACTGCTTTTTCACCTCATAGCCTAAGATCCCTCTGTAAAATTCTGCACGTTTATGTTTTTTTTTTGTATCTTCAATGCTGTCTCGCTATTTTAATATGATAAAACTGGCATTGCCAGATGTCCTGATCTTCGGCCCAAAATTAAATTTCCCGCGCCGAACAAGCTCAGTTCTCTTTTCGAGGGATTGCAAGACTGTCCGATGCGGCATAATAATGGTAAAGTAACGTATTTTTGGATTCAAAATCAAATTAAGAGCTCACTTTGGCATTCAAATCTATCGTGCTTAATTCGTGTTTCGGAAGCAAATTATCCTAATTTTTTTTTTTTTTACTTCCATAAAATAGACCAATTTTATACAAAGTCTTTTTCAAAATAGCATTGAGCGGCATTGGTGGACTCTTGAGCAGAAAACTTCATGTAGTTCACTACGAACAAAATTAAAAACCTTAAGAGTCGATTAATTTATAGTAGATTAGATTAGAGAATTGGGGATGTCTATTTTTTGCAATGTATAGAAAATCGAAAACCATTTCGAGATAAATGCTTTTTAAATCGTTTTCTGTAGTTATTTAATTTCAATATTATGTAATGAATTTATTATATGTATAATAAATAAGCAATGACCTTCATTTGACATTGGTGTAAATTGCGTGACCGGTTCAAGTCGTACTTTATTCTGTGTGGTTAGAATTCTTCACAATTTACGCGTGGATTATACTACGGAGTTTGATTTGGACCCGCTGTCTGTTATCTAGCACTTTGTCAGTGCCAGTAAAGTGACACAGTGTATAGTGTACCACTACGCAAAAAATAATTAAAGGGGTTGCCTTATCGTACGCATTTAGATAGATTTAGAAATTTGGCACTGTGGGAGCCCTCAATTATAATGTGACGTCATCAACTAAAATAGTTTCAATAATTAATTTTGAAAAAAGTAGAGAACTAAATGACAAAATATTGAAATTAGTTTCTTATAATTGACTTTCTATACAAAAAAAATATAAAAACCACTGGTAATTTTTTTTAGACATTCCCAATTTTACGGTGGGATCCTGCCCTACTATTTACGTGTCAAAATCAGTTCTCCTTTTGCGTAAGAGGAAGCAAGCCTGATCTTAAGGCATCGGTTATTGGCCACCAACTTCCCGTGCCCGTGAACAGCTACATCCAGGTTGTTTTTCCCGCAGATATACCCATGTAAAGTTAAAATAAATAAATATCACGGGACGATTCACGCCAATTGACTTTTTTTTATATGAAAGGGGGAAAACCATGCGGGTCACCTGATGGGAAGCAATCACCGCCGCCCATGGACATCCGCGACACTAAGGGTGTCAT
Organism: Archips crataeganus; assembly: GCA_947859365.1. Taxonomy (NCBI): domain Eukaryota; kingdom Metazoa; phylum Arthropoda; class Insecta; order Lepidoptera; family Tortricidae; genus Archips; species Archips crataeganus. The sequence continues at coordinate 20,605,947 of OX402050.1, forward strand.
GGGTGCGTTGCCGGCCCTTTGAGAGATAGATAGGCTCGTTTTTTAAAGATCCCCAAGCTGTATCGCTCCGGGAATGCTTACCCAGGACACTGATTCCATAACTTCGTGGTGCGTGGGGATAAGTTCTGCTTATAGCGGACGGTGCTAGACTGCCTACCATCAAGATGGTGAGGATGAAATAATTGACGGTTACGCGAAGTGTGGAGTGTTGAACTGCGAAAGACTTCTGGGAGAAGTAAGTAAGTAAGTAGTAAGTAGAGCCGAGGTCATGGCGCAATGACGCTCAGCAGACGCGTCGTGGAACGGTTATTAGTGTTACTTGTTTTCAACCGACGAAAACAAAAGGAGGAGGTTCTCAAGTCGACGTGTATATTTTTTTTTATGTATGATTACGCATAACTTTTTACAGAGTAGTCCGATTTTGATGATTCTTTTTTTATTGGAAAGAAAGAAAGAAAGAAAGAAAGAAAGAAGACATTTATTCACTTTTACAAGACACACAAATACAAGAAAGTACACACAAATTCATACAAATAAACAAGGTTCACAAAACAACGAAGTAATAAATACACAGATCTGCATGTGTGTCCATGCAAAAGTGAAACGGTCGCTGACTCAGCATTATGCTGAGGCGTTAGACGCCTGAAAGCGTATACCCCGAGGGTGGTCCCGTTTAAATTTGGAAATAACATTCTTACCCTAAGGGTAGGAAAACAGGGCATGATTGATTGTTCAGTTACTGATTGTACTATATGACCACGCATAACTTATTACAGAGTAGTCGGATTTTGATGATTCTTTTTTTATTGGAAAGCGTATACCCCAAGGGTGGTCCCATGTTAATTTTGAAATAATATTCCTACCCTAAGGGTAGGAAAACAGGGGATGACTGACTATCTTTTTACAGAGTAGTCTGATTTTCATAATTCTTTTTTATTGGATAGATAGGGTATACCTTGAAGTTGGTATTATATAAATTTGGAAAAAAAAATTACCCCAAGGAAGGGAAAAAGTATAAAATAAAAACTTTTTAACAAAAAAATTAAACCGCTGAAAAAACAGAAAAGCAAAAAATAATACCTTTTTTAATTGACCTTATCTAGGTACCAGTTTGAAGTCGGTGCCTCAGCACGAGCCAGGAGGAGTGATAGAAGCCAATCAGGTACAAGATTATAGGTCCACTCCTCCTGGCTAGTGCTGAGGCACCGACTTCAAACTGGTACCTAGATAAGGTCAAACAAAAAAGGTATTATTTTTTGCTTTTCAGTTTTTTCGGCGGTTTAATTTTTTTGTTAAAAAGTTTTTTCATATGACGACCTGGGAAAACTTGTTTTTTATAAACATTTTTGAGATCAGGGGCCTGTTGCATAACAAAGTACAACTAATATTACAAGCGGAACTCTCGCTTCAGTTATATTAAACTAGAAAGGGAGTTCCGCTTGTAATATAAGTTGTACTTTATTATGCAACAGGCCCCTAGGCCCAATTGCATAACAAATTACAAGCTAATAGTATTAGCTATTATATATTTGCTTGTATTTTGCTAAGCAATTGGGCCCAGATTAGATCCATGACATTGTAAGGCCAAACAAGATTATGCTATTTGGGTTTCGTCGATATGATAATTATGCCAAACTATCCCTTTAAGATACGAGATTATGCAAAATTCCAATGCCTGAAAAGTTATTATGGGAAAAAGTTTAGCGTATAGCAGACGGTGCTAGGCTAGGCCAAGCTTGCAACCGTCAAAATCTCAAAGTAAGCGAATCTTGTGTTATGGATACTACTTAGGCAACGGATAGATACAAGGGCATTTTCAAGGTTAGAGTGAATAGGCTGTTACTGAACCAGTGAGATACACCTTTGGCCTCATCTGCACTTTTCATCAGGTGAGATAGTGGTCAATCACGGGTCAGTTTTATTTAAAAAAAATATATAATACAATTTTGCTCGATTATTCTTTCTGGTCTGAACTAGACCTAAAGGTGAAGAGCCCTATGTATAATGTATAAACATTTTCTTTTTAACGTTGGCTGATAATTAAATTTCGATGAAAGGATCAAAAAATCGTTTATATACCCGTACAGTTACTTTTTGTTGGCTTATTTTTTTTTAATTTATTGTAAGTATTATAATACAAATTGTTACTTATGAACTATTTCGCCAAATTGCAAAACAATTTGTTGGCGAACTAACCTACGTAGATAATGTACGAAAATTAGACCAAATATGTAATATTGACAACAGCGCCATCTATCGACTTTTATGATGAACTTACCTACAGCTTCGTCGTTGATAATAGTAATAATTATCATCATAATCATCATCCCAGCCTATAATACGTCCCACTGCAGGGCACAGGCCTCCTCTCAGAATGAGAGGGCTTGGGCCGTAGTTCCCACGCGGGCCCAGTGCAGATTGGGAACTTCACACACACCATTGAATTTCTTTCGCAGGTGTATGCTGGTTTCCTCACGATGTTTACCTTCACCGTAAAGCTTATGGTAAATTACGAATGTAATTTCGCACATATATTCCAAAAACATCAGAGGTGCGAGCCGGGATTTGAAACCACGACCCTCTGCTTGAGAGGCCATAGGTCAAACCACTAGGCCACCACGGCTTTATAATAATGTAAAGGTTATTATGAATTGATCATTTTTAGGATCGTAAATGATGATTGACATCAAACGTGTTCAATGTACGTAAATAACTACTATTATGTTCAATCTGATAAAAATACTGAATATTACGAAGTAGGTACCAGCCTATTGAATTCCTTAAATAGATTCAATTGTAGATATTATCGGATACTCCGCCAGAAGCACTTTCAAGATACTAAAAGACATATTCACAATAAATAATCATCATCATCAGGCGAAAGACGTCTACTGTCAAACAAAGGTCTCCCCTTAGAACGCTGCAAAGAACAACCAGTCCACCTACTGGGAGGTCTGCCAATGCCTCACCTCAATTAATATAATAGGTATTACTAGCTTTTGCCGCTCCGTCCGCGAAGAATTAGGGTATAAAAAACAGCCTACGACCTATTCTCAGACCTGCCGAATATGGAGAAAAAGTTTCATAAAAATCGGTCAAGCTGTCTCGGAGGAGATCGATAACAATCACCGTGACACGAGATTTTTATATATAAGACTAGCTGTCGCCCGCGACTCTGTCCGCGAAGAACAGCGGTATAAAAAATAGCCTACGACCTATCTCAGACCTACCGAATACTTAGAGAAAAAAAAGTTTCATAAAAATCGGTCAAGCTGTCTCGGAGGAGTTCGATAACAAACACCGTGACACGAGATTTTTATATACCTATTAGATGATTAAATATCTATCAAGTTTTATGTGATTTAGGCGCAAGCCACACAGAAGAGACGTGGGACGGGGGCGCGTCGCAGCCGCGGCGCCCCTTGCATCACTTTTCATACTAAATGTATAGAAGCGACGCGATCCAAAGCGGACAGAAGAGCCGGGGCGGAGCCTGCGAATAAACAGACGGACGGACGGACGGACAGTGAAGTCTCAGTAATAAGGTCCGTTTTTACCCTTTGGGTACGGAACCCTAAAAACGCCGGACTATTTGGATATGCCTATGATATAAGCTTCGAGGTAATTGCGTAAGTAAATATCGAAACCGTTTCTAAAACGTTATTCCCAATCCACTCAACTTAATGCTGGCCATCGCTAGATTGATCTTTGCGACGATTTCCCATCGGATATTGTGTATGAGTGTGTATGGAGTTCGTGTCTAATTATCCGTGGAGTGGCGTGCCAGTCGCCGGTTATACTTTGCCACAGCTCGGCTTGTGAATAATTTAAACGTAGTGAAAAAATCGCGTTCTAACTAAGGCAAATTTTAAATCTAGTGCTGTTTCACACGAATAAACACAAAAACATAAAACACAACATAAAATCGAAGGATAGAAACCGGGTCAAATTTTTTTGCCTAAAAAAAGTTGTAGCTTTTCTTCTGTCACTATATTTTTTCCGGACTTTTTGATGATTGTATTTTATATCAATTACGCACTTATTATGTTACAATATGTCACATATCCAGTACCTCTACCATGAGTTTACACTAGTTTACGTGACCGTACTCGCTAGCGACGGCGTAAATTATTCGTATGGAGAATTGTACAGCGCCTCTAGCGGTCACTTACGGAAGTACGATTCTCCATACAAATCATTTACGCCGTCGCTAGCGAGTACGGTCACTGTGAACTAGTGTAAACTCATGGTAGAGGTACTGACGTGTGACGCACGTGCTTACGTTTTTTCCATAATCTTCAATTGTCTTTTAAGCGTGACAGACTTTTTTTAATTGAGTTTTTGCTGCCAGAGCCATGAGCTTAAATATAATATATTAGAGAGGATACAGTAAATGTCATAGTAAAAACAAATTCCATAATACAGGGTGTCCCATAACTCAACGATAACCAGAGGCCCTACCACGAAGTGCATAATTCGAACTTCGTTTCGTGCCGTCCCGCTCACGCTAATATGATTTGACACGAGAGTGAGAGGGCTAATGCGATACGAACTTCGATTTTCGAATTTCGTGGTAGCGCCTCAGGTGCCGGGGTCTTTCTCTTCTTTCGGTCAAGTTCTCCAAATAAATAAATAAATAAGTAACACCAGTTCTGGAAAAATAAGGAAAACAATCCATGTCACTTAGTTGAGCCGTAATAGAGTCACATCACTTTTAGGATTGGATATTTTCGAAAAAATATTAATAGGGATGTTGACGCCATTAAAAAATTATTCGAAGACTCGACTCCAGTTAAAAAAACGCTTTATTTTAGCCCTGAATACCGGATAAAATTTCGATTAACTGCAAAATTAGATTTTTTGTTGCATTAAAATAAATAAATAGTTAGTTGATTGAGTTGGCGAACAAGTGACGTCATAAGTTGCTATTGCCATTCAAACTCTATGGGAGAATTGTGTTTGACAGCTCATAAAAAGACGTCAGTTGATTCGTGATGTCAACATCCCTGTTGCCTGAGTGTATAATTTTTGGGCATGGATTTTTCATCTACTTTTTTTCTAGAATTGTTATAGCATGGCCTCTCGCCCGTCACCCGATTATTGTTGAGTTTTAGGACACCCTGTATAATTACAGCAATTGTGACAAAGTTCCAGATCAGCTGATAATTCCAATAGTACGACTCTACATTTACATTTAATTTCATTCCTGACTTAGAAATGATTATCCCTGTATAGCACATACCTTTATTTAAATTGAATGTAATAGGTATAATTTGTGCGGAAAATAAATAGACATTGTTAAAAATCCGTAAAACAAAATTAAACAGAATATATTTCTAAAACTGACAAGTCACATAAACCTGACAAGCCGTCCTGTTTTCAATGTTGACATTGAAATCACAATAGAATTAAATTTTCTGAAAAAATAAACTTTGACTGTTGTTACGTTAGTTGCACACTCACAAGATACCTGCTGTGTCAATATCAATGCCCATGAGTTGTAAAAAAAAACACAAGGAAAATGGCAACCAGCTAAGTTGCAATCAAACTATAATCGTTCACGATCCGCGAGGCGCCAGTCAAAGACTTACCGCACGGCAAAACGAACTGCGATAAAAATCACGCGATTTAAAATGTTTAGTTTCCAAACATTCGTTCCAAATTCAAACAAGGACCAACTTTAAAAACGCACGACTTTAACCTTTTTTTTTCTAACCGGCCAGTAATTTAAAAAGAAACCTGTGAACAAATAAAAATAGTGTAAATTTGAATTGCAGTAAAACGTTCGGATACCTTGTCAACGCAAAATGATTGGAAAACATTCGCGATTATTTTTCACGATATCGCTCGTTGTTTTGATCATAATTGTTATGATTGTTTCGTGGGGCATTCCAATGGTGAGAAACAGGCAAATACAAAAGGTAAGAAAACTTGAAAATTGTTAATTCCAGCCATGTGTCATTTTTTAAAATATAAAACATTTATAAGTACCTAAGTAGGTACTAGGTAAGCACTTATCGTGTCATAAACATCAAGTAAAATTTTTGAGTCAAATACATTTGGATAGAGATTGAATGTGAGTATTTTTAAAATAAAAGCAAAAGTCAAAGTCAAATTCAAAATATCTACTCAATTGCGGCTATGACAAGCATATATATATATATATATATATCTATATATATATGTGAATGTCAAAGAAACTAGCACCGGTTCGGAAAACCTATTGAGAAGAATCCGGCGAAAAACTCAACAAGGACTTTTTTAAACAGATTTAAAATGTTATTTATTTACATCTAAAGTATATACTCGGCTAATTTTTTTAACACAGTAGATACGCTATTTGAAACTAGGTAACTAGGAACAAACGAACTCTAGTAGGATTATTTGTCAGTCTGTATATCTGTTTGTCAAGATATATAAATAAATCATGGGACGATCATGGGCTCCTCTGAATCTTCCAGAATTTTGCAAAATTACATTTTAAATTTGCCACGAGCTTTCCGTTGAAGAAAAAACCGGCCAAGTGCGAGTCGGACTCGCGCACGAAGGGTTCCGTACCATTATCTACAAAAACGGCAAAAAAAATCACGTTTGTTGTATTGTATGGGAGCCTCCCTTAAATATTTGTTTTATTTTAATTTAACTATTTATTTTTAAAGTGAAGAGATAATTAAATATTCTGTGAATATTTCAAGCGTCTGCCTGTTGCCGTTATCGATATCGAGCTAAAACGAGCAAAAAAATCACGTTTGTTGTATGGGAGCCCCCCTAAATATCTATTTTATTCTGTTTTTAGGGTTCCGTACCTCAAAAGGAAAAAACGGAACCCTTATAGGATCACTTTGTTGTCCGTCCGTCCGTCCATCCGTCTGTCTGTCAAGACCCTTTTTCTCAGGGACGCGTGGAGGTATCAAGCTGAAATTTATATCTAATACTCAGGTCTACTGTCCCTTGGAGCTGTGAAAAAATCAAACTTCTAAGCCAACGCAATCAAAAGATACAGCCGTTTATGACGCAAATTTCCGCATATTTTCGAATCTCGCAAAGGAATCAAAACCTACAGAGTACTTTCCGTCAACTCAGAATCTTGAAATTTGGTACGAAGCAAGTTCTTATAGCACAGATAAAGGAAAAATTGCAAAAAGCATAAATTTTTTGTCTGTCTGTCTATATCAGTAACCAATCTACAATGATCCCACACTGCGCACATTTTGCTTAGGAGCAGGGGTCTGCTAAGACTGGATGTTCATAGATACATATAAATTTGTACGGAACCCTCGGTGCGCGAGTCCGACTCGCACTTGGCCGGTTTTTTAGTATTTGTTGTTATAGCGGCAACCGAAACACATTATCTGTAAAAATTTCAACTGTCTAGCTATTACGGTTCATGAGATACAGCCTGGTGACAGACGGACGGACAGAAGGACAGACGGACAGCCGGAAGGACAGCGAAGTCTTAGTTATAGGGTTCCGTTTTTACCCTTTGGGTACGGAACCCTAAAAACGGTGAGGAAACCTAAACACACCTGCAAAGCAATTCCATGGTGTGTTTGATGCTGCCAATCCGCAGCCGTCTTACTCAGAGAGGAGGCCTGTGGTCCAACATTGGTTGGGACGTATACAGGCCGGAACCTTTGGATTTTTGGACTTTACTCCCTAGATACATATTTACGTAGGTAATCAACTTCTGCTTTTTTTGGATGGCGCAAAAACGCACTCATGATAAATTTGCGTCAATTAGCCACAGCAACAGAACCTTAATAATAACATGAAAATATATAGAACGACTGACTAACACAGCCTAAACCACTGGAACTGGAATGAAGAACATCGAAGTGTGATTTATGAATTTTATGATTATGATTTATGATAGTTTCTATAGATCCTCCCAGCCTAATATACATTCGCCCGTAATTGAATTTTTCGGCGGAGCTCTTCTCTGGCTTCGACTTATGTGCGCAATTCTTTTGACGTCACTCCAAAGATAGAAAACTATACCTTGACAAGCTCGTGCGCGGCGCTCGGCGGAACCCTGTCGCAGAGAGCCTCTGCTGTCCTTAACGAGATTGTTTTTAATAAGTGCGGCAAATGCTGACTGCGACAGGGTTCCGCGGAGAGCCGCGCACGAGCTTGTCGGACTATAATGGCGTGAGATCAGGACTGGGAGGCCGCTGTATGCTGCACGGGGCCACTGCAAAATCCATCGTCCTGGGAATGCCTCGATCAGGTTCGCGAACTTGACAGTCGTAACGTGCAGGAGCACCATAATGTTGGTAGTGCAAGTTGCTTAGATACTGCACTGGTACTTCTACCAACTGTTCTGCAACCACATGCCTTAGTAGGTCGAGATAGATTCTTCCATTTAATCTCTCCTCAGCTCTCCTCAGTGAAAATGGGTCCAATGGCAACGTCAAGAATCCCCGCCGACACGTTTGATCATGAACAGAACCTTGAGCTGGTCGTCTGCATAGAAAATTGCACAATGTCGTATTACTCAATATTCGAACAGGGATACGGCGTAGGCATGATTTTAAATTAATTAAATTTTCAAAAATCCGTTCAACCCTGACTTTATTTTATTTTGACAACTTGTCATAAAGTATGTAATTGAAATAAGATTGTGAATGTTTATTTTCGGAGGTTTTTAAAAAAAGGTCTTATTGCTATATTTATCTCGTCGATTTACCAGGCAAAAGGTGACAATAATTTCGATTTAAAATTAAATCCTAAATCCTAAAATACCTTTAAACGAGCAATTCTTATATATAATCAGAATCTCAGAAATGGCTTTAACGATTTCGATGAAATTTGGTAGGTATGTGGGGGTTTTCGGGGATGAAAAATTGATCTAGCTTGGTCTTATCTCTGGGAAAAAGTTTGGTACCTAGTTTTAGCCCGATCGGAGCTCGGTCGCCTATTAAATCCTATATAAAAGAAAAGAATTCTTAACATCCTGTTTGTTTCACGAACTTCTAATTGAAACGTAATTGCCATCGATTACTGAGTAAGAAAAATGGTTCCTGTACATGATAACTGAGAATCACCGTGTACATGCACACAGAAAAAAACCTCGTTAAAAAAGAGGAAAGACATTAATTTTACATACAATACAAGAATAAATAAATAGTTTATGCAAGGAATAACCAATGCTCTTTTGTAAGAAAAAAAATAAAAAGTTTCTCAAGGACAACCTTTTTCACTGAAAAAACTAATACATGAACAGATAATATTATTAAACAATGGATAGTGACTTCATGATATTTAATATTTGCATGTATTGTTAATTATGATTGACTAGCGACCCGCCCCGGCTTCGCACGGGTGCAATTATGCACGTATTATACATATAAACCTTCCTCATGAATCAATCTATCTATTAAAAAAACCGCATCAAAATCCGTTGCGTAGTTTTAAAGATCTAGGCATATAGGGACATCTATCTGTCTAAGATTATTTAAAAGCGAAAAAGCTTTTCGGGTGCGCCGGTGGGATTCGAACCCACGTCTCCTGGGTATGCGCCCCAACGGGTGTTCTACCAATTGAACCACGTCGCATCCAACCGACTCCCCCGAAATTCTTAATCGCTTACATACGCCAACAGTGTGTTTTAAATAATCTTAGATTCGGTGAGCAGCCGTACTGCTAATAAAATAAATAATATCTATCTGTCTGTCTGTCTGTCTGTCTGTCTATGTATAGCTACAGGCCCCGCGCTGACTTAATCCGGCACTGTCCATATGTATATCTACAGCTTCATATTCCTTATATTAATCACTAGCTGTTGCCCGCGACTCCATCCGTGATAAATTCGTTTATCACTAACCCGCGGGAACTATACAATTTTCCCGGATAAAAACTATTCGTCGTTCTTCCCAGGATATAAATTATCACGCCATCATCATCATCATCAGCCTATAGCTGTCCACTGCTGGTCATTGCCCTCTTCCATGGCGCGCCACAACACTCTGTCTTCGGCCCCTCGCATCCATCCGCCGCCAGCGACCCTCTTAAGGCCGGCGCACACTGACGGCATGGCACGGCGTGGCATTTTATTACTATCAAGTTATTTTGAATCTTATTTCAGTGAGTTTGGAATTCATGTTACTTTATTTCGATACCACGATGCCGCGACGTCCTGAGGGCCGATGCCACACATAACCAATAAAGTAACATGAATTCTAAACTCATTGAAATAAGATTCAAAATAACTTGATAGTAATAAAATGCCACGCCGTGCCATGCCGTCAGTGGGCGCCGGCCCTTAAGGTCATCCGTCCACCGTGCCTCACGACGCCCTACACTACGTTTCCCCGTCCGTGGTCTCCATTCGAGGACTCGTCTGCTCCACCGCTCATCAGCCCTGCGGCAGACGTGGCCAATCCAACGCCAATTCAGCGAACTAATTCTTTGAGCAATGTCGGTGACTTTCGTCCTTTGTCGGATAATGTGATTGCGGATTTTATCCTTCAAAGAAACCCCTAGCATTCTGTCGTCGTATTTATAAAAGGCACAACTGCAATCTTGCTCAAAAAATAAACAGCATAAGTTTACAAAGAACAAGTGTGCACTTAGGCTTTTTCTGTTTCACAAAAAATGCTAGTTGTGCCCCTTTTTCTTACGACGGCAGCATTGCTCTCTCCATAGTTCGCTATAATAATTTCCATGCCAAGTTCCGTCTAAATCGCTTCAGCGGTTTAAAAGTGAAGAGGCACAGTCAATGTCATAAGTAAGTGATCACTTTTGTGTTTTGTACCTTGTCGCTTTCAGTCGTTACATAATTTCGTATGGGTTTCCAAACATGACGTTAAAGTGACAAGGTACAAAAGTGATCACTTATTTATGACGTTGACACAACCAGCCAGATAGTTACTTTTGGGTTTATAATATTTGGAAGGATGAGAGTATAACTTAAGTGCGCGTTTCATGACTTATAACGTCACGCGGTTTTTAGGGTTCCGTACCCAAAAGGTAAAAACGGAAACCCTATTACTGAGGCTCCGCTGTCCGTCCGTCCGTCCGTCCGTCTGTCACCAGGCTGTATCTCGGGAACCGTGATAGCTAGAGAGTTGCACTTTTCACAGATGATGTATTTCGGTTGCCGCTATAAAAACAAATACTAAAAAATGGAATAAAATAAATATTTAAGGGGGCTCCCATACAACAAACATGATTTTTTTGCTCGTTTCTGCTCGATATTGATAACGGCAACAGGTAGACACTTGAAATATTCACAGAATATTTAATTATATATTGACTTAAAAAATAAATCATTAAATTAAAATAAAAAAAATATTTAAGGGAACCCTTCGTGCGCGAGTCCGACTCGCACTTGGCCGGTTTTTTTTAACCAAAAGTCACGTATATAATTAGCATTTTTTATACATATTTAACGATGAACCCTGTGAACTTAAGATATCTTTGGTTTTTATTAACAATACGAGTTATACCTACATAGTTGAATTGTTATAGGTAGTCAAATAAAGGAGGCATACCTTTACAGTATTCCTATCCTTTCGTTATTGAGTAGGTAGGTATAAGGAAAAGAAATTAAACTGATGACCCATAAAAATAAGAACGTAAAAACGGGTATTACTTATAAGGATAACAATAACAAGGAAAGAGTTATTATTAAAACAAAATGTAAGTACTGTTTCAGAGTAAAACTTACAAGAATTGTGAGAGCATCAGGTGATTCTTCTGGTGGGTTTTTTTTATTGTAAACCAACTAGCTGTTGCCCGCGACTCCGTCTGCATAGAACTTGTTCTTTATTCTCTAACCACCGGGAACTATGCAATTTTCCGGAGTAAAAACTATCCTTTGTCCTTCTCAGGGTCTCAAACTATTTCCATACCATATTTTATCTAAGCTGGTCCAACTGTTTAAGCGTGAAAAGGTAGGTAACAGACAGACAGACACACTTTCGCATCCAAGTATAACATTATTGTATGGATATTTATATAAAAAAAATATAATATAAAATATAAAAAAATATATAAATATTAGGGGACAATCTTACACAAATCGACCTAGTCCCAAACTAAGCAAAGCTTGTACTATGGGTACTAGACGGCGATAAACATACTTATATAGATAAATAAATACTTAAATACACAGAAAACATCCATAACTCAGGAACAAATATTCGTGCTCATCACACAAATAAATGCCCTTACCGGGATTTGAACCCAGGACCTCTTACTTCGTAGGCAGGGTCACTACCAACTAGGCTAAAGCGGTCGTTTGTACTGGACTTGCTTAGATCCAATATTCTAGATTTTATAATGCCCTCCCGCACATATCATTCCATTCCATAGTTCCCACCGGCCTAGTGCGGATTGGGAACTTCACACTCATCATTGAATTTCTTCTCAGGTGTATACAGGTTTCCACATGACGTTCACCGCAGAACTCGTGGTAAATTTCAAATGTAATTTCGCACAAAGTCCGAAAAACTCTAAAGTGAGAGCCTGGGCGTAAACCCACGACCCTCCGCTTGAGAGGCCATAGGTCAAACCACTAGGCCACCACGGCTTAATTTCGTTACCACCTACTTAGTTAGGTACTAATAGCTTCTGCACTAACAATTAATAATTATGCCTGCGAAACTAACAATATTGTTTCCTGTACGTTGGCGTAATTGGATTTCCATAGTACTAATTATGTATAACCTGGATCAACATACTTACCACCAACATCTTCGTACTTGTTACATCTTCCTTAAGGCTTAATAAATTTTACAATAACGGTAATTCCTTTATTTATTTATTGTTTATTATTAATATTTTCGCGATCTCCAATGATCACTAGGTTAGCTGGAAGAGATCCCTTTTTAGGGATAAGCTCGCCTTTGTTCTCCTCTCTGTGTACTCGTTTTTTTCATAATAATTCATAATTCATAATTTCTTTATTGTACATAAATATCTATTACAACAGAAATAACAATAATAAGATTTTTCACATTAAAAACCAGGCGATATAAATGTACGTAACAATTTCTCAATTTTGGTTGCACTGGCCCCTACACTAGGCTCAGCCTGTTTCGTAGGTAACCAATTCCTATGCGAGTTGACATAATTGATGCGAAAAGCTAATAAGAATCCCTTGGCTAAGAAACAAATGGATCTAAGTAAAAATTAAATACTATATCTAAGATTTAAATTACAAATACGGTAGTTATGTGCGTGTGTGTGAGTTTGTGTGTGTGTGTGTGTGTGTGTGTGTGTGTGTGTGTGTGTGAGTGTGTGTGTGTGTGTGTGTGTATGTGTATTTTTGTGTATGAGTGTAAGTGTGTGTGCTTGTTATTTTATTTTATTATTATTATATCCTCTATATCGTTATATGAGAGGGAGCGAAGCCATGCTGAGATATTTTTATTTTTATGTGCAATAAAGAGTTTACATCGCTTCTTTAAACAAAATAAGTACTTACTTTTTATCTACCCCTATTTACCTACTATAAATTAATTAAGCATAGCTTTTTGTTAATAATTCCATTTTATTTGCAAGCTTTTTTGCTGACTGTACTTTTTGCCCCTGGTCGCCGTCTAGGACAAAATTAATCGTCAAGACCAATCAAACGAGCCCAAACTAGATACAGATGCGTCGTTCTATTATAGAGTTCCTATGGCCAGCTTCCAGCTGCATCGTCAGATCAGCTCCATGTTCCTATTTAAACATGCATTCAAAATTTCAGCTCAATCAGAAACCGGAAAGAGGGTCAAATTTCACTTCCAAGTTTTGACCCATCATCATCATCATTTCAGCCAAATGGCGTTCACTGCTGAACATAGGCTCGCCAAACAGATCTGTCCTGCGCCATCCGCATCCATCGAGTTCCCACAATCTTAAACAGGTCGTCGCTCCATCTTGTTGGCGGCCTACCTAGTTTTGACCCGTACATTTGTAAAAAAGTGGCATCGATTCTGGAAAGAAATTCAATAATGTGTGGTGCCACGTGACTCAAAAAAATCCGGCATCTGTATAAGTTTATAGGAGAATAACAAGTTTGAAATATAGACGTAGGTAGGTAATATGTCTATACGCGCTTGCGCACCTTGACACGCAGATCAAGTGAGTTAATGTGTACTTAGATGTTAGAACCATGAACTTGTCAATGAAATGACTTTTGTCAACGTTCTCGGTTTTGAGTTTTAAAATTATGCTTTGACAGATAACGTAATATTGACTACGTGATAAAAAAAAAAACAAATAAAACCGTGCTAGCTTAGGTTCCTGGGTCCCGGCCTTTTCTAACCGATGTAGAACTTAAGACCTAGATAAGAATCAGACGTTTTGTAATTTTGGGATAAGTCCCAAGCGTCTTTTCTTTGTCTTTGTCTTTAAACAAACAGACTCTTCAGCTTTATAATATTTTAGTATAGATTAGGTTATAGGTTAGATTAGTTTTATATTTTACTATTTAATATTGTTATATTAAAAAGTTAACGGTTTCAGAAAAACTATTATTAATAACACATTCGATATATTGATATTCGATATTTAGATACTTACGTGCCCGTTCCGCAACCAAAATCTTTTTTTACACGCTTTATATTAGCTTCACCTGTATGTTTGTATGTATGTTTGTATGTTTGTTTGTAACCGACTCCTTAGGGCGCGATTTTGACCCACTTCCCGGTTTCCGATTGAGCTGAAATTTTGTACATATGTGTAAATTGGATGACAATGCAATATTATTGTAACATGGAGCTGATCTGATGATGGAGCTGGATGGTGGCCATAGCAACTATGTAATAAAACAACACAATCCCGTCGAGTTTGGGCTCGTTTGATTCGTCTTGACGAGCACTTTGATCCCAGATGGTAACCAGGGTCTGATGATGGAGCTGGAAGATGGCCAAAGGCACTCCACAATAAAACGACACAACCCCATCGAGTTTGGGCTCGTTTGATTCGTCTTGACGAGCACTTTGATCCCATGTGGTAACCAGGGTCTGATGATGGAGCTGGAAGATGGCCAAAGGCACTCCACAATAAAACGAAACAACCCCATCGAGTTTGGGCTCGTTTGATTCGTTTTGACGAGTACTTTGGTCCTAGATGGTAACAAGAGTCTGATGATGGAGCTGGAAGGGGGGTAGGTGGCGGGTTGGGGGGGGAATGGGGTATGGGGTAAGGGGGTCGGGGGTTTAGAGGGTTGGGTGTTAGGGTGTGGCGGTTGGAGTTAGGGGATGGGGGGGGGGGGTTTTACGGAAAATAGGGTGGGGGTGTTGGGGGGTTCGGGGGTAAGTGATTTTGGGGGGTTGTGGGAAATGGGGAGGGGGTAAGAGGCCTAGATGGTAACAAGGGTTTGATGATGGAACTGGAAGGGGGGGCGGTAGGTGGCGGGGTGGGGGGTGTGGGAGGGGTGGGGTGGGGGGCAGGTGACGGGTGGGGGGAGTGGGGGTGGGGGGAGTGGGGGTGGGGGGAGGGGGGTTTCCGGGGGTATGGGGTTTGGTGTTAGGGGGGTTGGGTTTAGGTGGTTCGGGGGTTTGTAAAATGAGGAGGGGGTAAGGGGGGTTTAGGGGATTGGGGGTAAGGGTGTGGGGTTTGGGGGGGGGGTTTGGGGAAATGGGGTGGGGGATGTTGGGGGATTGGGTTTAGGGGGTTTGGGGGTTGTAGGTGAGGGGGTAAAGTTAGAAAGAAAAAAATGCAACTAAAAAATAGAAAATAAATAATAGTTTTTAATACTTAATTTGTTAATACTTTTTAAGATGTTATCAAAATGACAATCCTTGACAATTGACACCATGCACCCCACGCTTTTTTTACAATAAAATATTTTAAACTATTATTATTTATTTTATCAATATTTAGAATTGTTTACAAATTTTGATCTGGATATAACAATATAATAATTGCTTATTAAGATTTTTTACTGCACTATAAGAATAGTGAATTGAAATTTATTAAAATTTATTTTTTATTTTTTAAAGCGTGTTTTTTAGTTTTTTTTAACTATTATTTTTTACAGAACATCCAAATCGAGGAGTCGTCGCAGATGTTCGAGAGATGGCGTAAAACGCCGATCCCTCTGACGTTT
Source organism: Archips crataeganus (assembly GCA_947859365.1). Taxonomy (NCBI): domain Eukaryota; kingdom Metazoa; phylum Arthropoda; class Insecta; order Lepidoptera; family Tortricidae; genus Archips; species Archips crataeganus. The sequence goes on from OX402050.1 coordinate 20,621,989, forward strand.
AAGATCTACGTTTTCAATGTCCTCAATGCAGAGGGCATCAACGATGGAGAGAAGCCACAGCTAGAGGAGAAAGGACCTTATGTTTACAAGTATGATACTGTCTAATGCAGTGTACCAACTTGGCGTCCGCGGACCTATTGAGGTCCATGGTCCTAATTACATACTAGATCAGTCACTATCTTTGAGTTACTGATATTTAAAAGCTTGTGTTATGGGTACTAAGCAACGTATAAACATACTTATATAGAAAGATACATTACATAAAAACATATTATTAAGCACCCAAGACCCGTGAACAAACATTCGTATTTTTTTCATACAAATATCTGCCCCGACACGGGAATCGAACCCGGGACCTCAAGCTCTGTAGTCAGGTTCTCTAAGCACTAGGCCATCTGGTCGTCAAGAGTAATGTCTAATGTGAGTTACTTTAAAACCATAATGTAATGCACTACGAAATAATGAACATTACCTTGAATCATTATTTTGATAGCCGCTTTTAGACCAGTTTTATTATTTTCATTGTTCCGTGTATAATTAACAACATAGATAGCATTAGCTATAATTGCCTTCAGTTACATTATTAAATCGATTTCACGAAGGCGACGTGTATGTACCTACACCATGACTGATGTTTTTGACGATTATTCTACTAAATATTATAAATTAACAAACAGTCATAAGTAAGTTTATCCGTTGTCTAGTACCCATAGTACAAGCATTGCTTAGTTTGGAACTAGGTCAATTGGTGTGAATTGTCCCGTGATAAGTATTTATTTATTTAACAAAGAAATATGGTCATTTATATTCTTTTGGTTTCATAAGTAATAGTTAATATTTAATTTAAAGCATTTTTCAATAAAAATACATATCAAGATTGTTTAACTTATTTCTAATGCTAAAAAAAACGAAGTATAACGACGATCGATCGATTGTTGTGGTAAAACCCTGAGAGTGATAGCTTCCAGCAATTAGACTTTGAAATTTAATTTTACAGACAATACAGAGAGAAGACTATCCTGGGCTACGGTGAAAATGACACCATAGAGTACACCCTGAAGAAGACTTTCGTCTTTGACCAGAAAGAATCCGGTCAGCTCACTGAGGATGATGAAGTCACGGTCATCAACTTCACCTACATGGTAAGTGGATTCTGAGAGATTTATGAGATCAAATATAATAACCTTGTTCTGGATGCCATGCCATGTTAAGATAGCACGTGTTTCATTCTGTTTAATTTAATCTGGTAACAATGAGTTCAGAGTTATGTATGCATGTTAACACGTAATATCAGCGTTTTAGGTACCAGATGAGCGCTTAGTGGACTCCTTTTTCGCATTTGTAATTTCGCAATTTTTACAGGAGGGAATTAAAATTGATCCTTACTTAAGGAGCACTATTTACTACATAAAATTATAGCCTGCTTATATATATAAAAGTATATTGTTTTATCTATGTGTGTTTGATGTTGTATATTACGTTGTTTTTATATTACTACTAGCGACCCGCCCCGGCTTCGCACGGGTGTAACTTTGAAAAATAGGTGTGAAAAATAAAGAAAGTCTATAACTTAAGGTGGTAAGTTTATATATTTACCTCTTTTTCCCCAAACTACACCCACACGAAGTCGGGGCGCGTCGCTAGTTTTATGAATAAAATTTCGATCCGTACATTTAATTTAAGCGATCGTATTCTGTTAATCACGCCAACTGTCAAACGACTGGCAGTTATGTCAAACGCCATAAGGTTACATTAGAAAAGTTATTATGGACGGTAATTTTTCTTATATTTTCTAATTTTCCGCGCAATTTTCTTAATTTTTTCATTCATAAGAACCTTCTCCTGACAATGACGAACACAACAAAAAAAGAATTAGTGAAATCGGTCCAGCCGTTCATGCGTGATGCCGTGACCAAGGGAAATAGGGATTCATTTTTATATATATAGATTTATTTTTATATATTTGCACCACCTGCTGTAATATATTCCTTGCTGTCATTCTTTTGTAAAAAAATGGTTGCCAGGAAGAGATCGCTCCGAAGCGATAAGGCCGCCTATATTGCTTACCTTATATTGTTTTCCTTGTACATACTTGTTTTTCTGTATTGATTTCTTTGTGGTGGACAATAAAGAGTCATTGTATTGTATTGTATTAAACATCTATGTGTTTATTGATACGAGACTTACCCAATCTTAAATTTAACACATTTTGTTATTTAGGTACGCGGCATTAGCCATTGTTGGTTACGCGGTATTGCAGTTTCATCGACGGTGTATCAAATTATATACATCCTAGCCTTCCGTCCGCAGCTTCGCCCGCGATAAATTAATTTTCCCGTAGGAAAAGGTATTTTCCCGCGGTAAAAAGTAGCCTAATGTCACTCAGTGATAATGTAGCTTTCTAACGGCAAAAGAATTTATGAAATCGGTCCAGTAGTTTCGGAGCCTATTCAATGCAAACAAACAAACAAACAAACAATCATATCTTTCCTCTTTATAATATTAGTATAGATTATGCCAAATAAATATTTCTTATCTTTATAGTACAAAACTAGCAGCCCGTCCCGGCTTCGCACGGGGTAGACAATTATTTATTTTTGGAAATTTGGATATAAAACACTTTTTTTCACAAATATTTTTATTTATTAAAAAATTATTATTTATTATTTATTAATTATTACAGACGTGCACGCCCCACTCCTGTATTTCAGTGCCCCCTCCACCCCGCCCGCCGCGATGCCCGGCGCGCTTTTCAGACTGCATCGCAAACAACGGCCACGGCGCTATGGCGGTTTTGTTTACTGTTTGAATTTTTTAATTCGTAATATCTTTTGAATGGAAAGTCCAATTTAAATAATTTAAAAACTATTTTATAGGTAGTTAAATGGTCTTTACCATTAAATAATTTATTTGGATAAGGATTAATATAAACACATAAATAGCATGGTTTGAATTTGGTTAGCATTTTCATTAATATTTAAAATGAAAAAAGTTGTTGTAGTGACATAACTACAATAGTTGGACATATGCTACCGCGGAGTTTTTTGTAGACATTATGATGTTCTTCAATATTGTTGTACATTATTTTGTTCTATCGCTAATAGTTTCGGCAGCGCATTCGACGAAAGACATTTTAAGACTCATTTTTCTACACCTTCGGTTACATTGTTCAAATTTTACCAAGGATCCCTAATTTTTTTCAAAATGAAATGTAGCCTATGTCAAATTGGAAGAATGTAGCATTCTATTAGTGAAAGAATTTTTTAAATCGGCCCAGTACTTTTTGAGCCTATTCATTACAAACATACAAACATAGGTACAAATCTTTCCTCTTTATAATATTAGTGTAGATGTAGATGTAGATAAAACAGGCACATTAACAAATACATGGTAGGTACAAAGACAGGCCATGTAAAGTGTATCCTTTGAGTTCATGTGCTGATACCACAAGCGCCCATGTTTGTGGTTTGTTTGTTTGCCAAGCGTTTCAAAGTTGAATTTCATTTAATGGTTCCGAAATATACATACCTAATTTGGTTTTAACTGTTAATTGCCGGAAATTCGGATGCATAAAATCAATTTCGTTTCACTGGCACGCTCCTTGTTAGACAAGAGGTATGTCATACTTGAACGCTACATTTGTTTGTAAGATATGAATGCAGAAGGATTTTTTTCTCAAATAACAATAATGTGTAAAGAACTAGAAAACAATACGTTCCTGCTTATTTCAAAGAACGTATTTTAGCCTGCTCGGGGTTCTGTGAGTAATGAGTTATGTATGAATGATGCACTTCATGACAGAAGGCATACTAGGCGAAATTTTAATCGTAACACAAAATTAGTGCTCCTAACTCAGTTAACGCTGGACAATACATTGCATTAACTCAATTGTTCAAATTAGTCTGTAGTATTTAAATAGCTGCCTGCTGCAAAATTCCACCATCGCACTTCCTCCCGAAAGTCTAGGTTCCATCGTCACCATCTCGATAAATGGCGGTCCACCACTGTACGTTTTCGTCGGCACTTCCTGCCACGTACAGTGATACTATGGAATCAATTTTCGGCAGCAGGGTTTCCAGACAACTGTGGCTGGAGTTTTCATGAAATGGGTTTAAGTATACATCCTTTAAAGGCCGGCAAGAGATTAGTGACTCTCTTTGAGTTATTGACATTTATGGGCGGTCGTGATCATTTTCCATCAGATGACCCCACAGAAATAATAATAAAGAGGATAGAAATGCCTTAGTTCCTATTTTCTTCCGGAACTCGTGTCGCTGCTTCATCCCCTCTACTTACTGTGTTAATGCACACATGCAAAAGACCGGAACCGTACTACGCAATCACGCACACAATTACTAATATTTTTGCTTACAAACATTTATGAACCTTACACCTTAGAGATAGCGTTGAATAACACTCAACGTAAGTCATACCCACATTTACACAACGGCGCCATTTATTGGCCGCGTCGACATTATGTCGGTACTAGTCGTAACCTGTTTTTTTGTCCGTACCACGAACTTTTGTGCAAGACGGGAGGGTTATCAAAAATTACTTTACATTGCTGCGTATAATTCAAAACGATCTGCGTTTTTATGGGCATGAGTAGCAATGGTATATGAAGTTTCGTGTTAATAACGTGTAAACCAATATTTCATAATGAAATATTTTCTCAAGTTGTATTTTAATATAAACCGCATTATTACATTAAATTAATACATACCAATGAAATGTAATCCCCTTATTAGTGTAATTACATAGTGTGGACGAGTTTCCGCAATTGCTAATGCTGTAAAACACCATTTTAAAGCACTTGTTGTCATACCCACGTTTCAAATAGCACTGAGCCACAAGTCGCGCGCTTGTGACCTACGAGTCACAAGCGCGGCGCCAAGGTCACGCGTCTAAGGCACTTCTATCCTCTTTATTATTATTTCTGTGGATGACCCGTTTGCTCGTTTGTCTACCTACCTCTTATAATAAAAAAAATAGGATCGTCATACTTTGTTGAAATTACTCTTAAATCTTAAAGTCACTGTATGGACACCTCAAATTAAATAAGCCTAATTATTTCGGCTATAACAAGATCTTTTGAATGTCAAACAATCTACCACCGGTTCCGGCAAGAAACTCAACAAGATTTTTTTTTAAACAAATCTACTTACAGTAAAATTACATAAAGTTTACCACTGACAGATGGTTTTCCTTCATTTCATATTCAACTTTAACAACCTACAAATAAAGCCAATTTTAGAATACTATTACCCACGTTTGCAGATTTTGTAATAGCTACTTTATTTGTATGGTGTTAAAGTTGTAAATGAAATGAAGGCAAGCCACCTGTCTGTGGTAAACTAAAAGTAAACGTATTTTACAATGTTACTAAAGGGCCGATTTTTCAATTCCCAGATAAAAGTATCCGTTTGTTATAACTATCGCTTTCCTTTTCTCAAGTCATGGGAAAAAAAGGACAGAGCTTAGGTACATTTATCTGACAGATACTTCTATCTGGGGATTGAAAAAGCGACCCCTAATTACATTATTGTATTTTTATTATCTTCAGGCGGCCATTCTTCAAGTACAATCCATGATGCCGGGTTTGGTTGGAGTAATAAATACAGCACTTGGTGATCTCTTCACTAACCTAACTGACCCCTTCCAAAGGGTGAAAGTGAAGGACTTATTTTTCGACGGGATATACCTTAACTGCGTGAGCGAGAACTCGGCATTGGGTGAGTGAAATAAAAGATTGGTTACGGCCATTATAAAAAAAATAAAAAAATAAAAATATCACGGGACAATTCACACCAATTGACCTAGTTCCAAAGTAAGCTAGGCAAGCTTGTGTTTTGGGTACTAGGCAACGGATAAACATACTTATATAGATAGATACATACTTAAATACATATTAAACACCCAAGACCCGAGAACAAACATTCGTATTTTTCATAAAAATATCTGCCCCGACACTGGAATCGAACCCGGGACCTCAAGCTTCATAGTCAGGTTCTCTAACCACTAGGCCATCTGGTCGTCTATATCAGCTGATAGATGTTCGTTCACTGCTGGACAAAGGCCCGAAAGAGTTTCACAACGATCAGTTCTGCGCTGTTGTCATCCAAGTGGTTTCTTAGACCTTTACCAGGTCGTCAGTCCATCTTGTTGGGGCCTTCCCACGCCACGGCTTCTGGTACGTCAATTCTGGTTAGTTACGCTAATATCATCATTAGGCTTGGGACTTTTGGATGCTCGACGTGGTTCTAGAATCCACGGAGTCGTCATTATGTTAAAATATTTTTTTCAAAGTCAAAGTCAAAGTCTTTAAATAAAACGATATATTAGATACTATGATAATGTTGTTAAATCGTAAAATAAACACATTATAATATAGTGCACTTAAATTATCACAACACAAATGCCTATCAAAGAGGATGCATAATTAAGTAAATTGTATATGTATATGCATATCGCGTCACCTTTGAACTACTGTGACTTGTGTTTAATAGATTTATTATAAAATTAATTATTTACAGTTATAATAGGTAACATGTTTATCATACAGCATAAATCATGTATGACATCTAATAAAATGCTTTATTTTTACAAGCTTTTATTTAGTTTCACCTGTCCCGTTGTCTGTCTGTCTGTCTGTCTGTCTGTAATAGAATCTTGCAAGTTAAATTTTACCAACTTCCAGTAGTCAGATTGACTTGAAACTTGGACCACTTATGTAAATTGCGTGACAATACAATAATCTAGTAGTGACATCCTGGTACTCCAGCCAGGATCGTCTCTGCAGTTAATAGCACCGACTTGAAATTTGGTATGCAAATGTAGTTTGGGTGACAATGCAAGTACAGTCAGCAAAAAAAGCTTGTATTCAAAATGAAACTTTTATGGTTAGGTTATTACACTTTGACTTTGACTTTGAAAAAAATATTTTAACATAATGACGACTCCGTGGATTCTAGAACCACGTCGAGCATCCAAAAGTCCCAACCCTAATCATCATCATTCATTATCCCAGCCTATTATACGTCCCACTGCAGGGCACAGGCCTCCTCTAGTGCTACAGTGGGACGTAATAGGTTGAGATGAAAATGAATTATTTTTACCCTTAATTCATCATGAGCATCATCATTAAATCAGCCGAAAGACGTCCACTGCTGAATATAGGCCTCCCAAGGCTCGCTAAACAGATCGGCCCCACACCATCCGCATCCAATGCGTTCCCGCCACACTAACCAGGTCGTCGCTCCGTCTTGTTCGAGGCATACCTACACTGCGTCTTAATTGCTAACTGCGCCTTAATTGTTAACTAGTAATTAGTACTTAGGCTCTAGCCGCTGCCCGCTGTCGCCGCTATGGGTTCCAAACAACTCATAGCGAATGAGCTGTTGGCGTTTATTCAAAATGCTATCGACACCATGGATGAAGTCAGCGTCGTGCAGATCTGCAAGTCTAACTTCAAGGAGGATGAGATTTGCAGGGGCAAGGCGCTGCTCTTCCAGACGCTCGGCAAGACCGACCAGATGCCCTCCCGCCGAAGAGATGGAGGTGCAAAAAGTGTCCAGGACATCATAACGTTGTTCAAGCAGACCGACCCAGACGACGTGCCTGCTTTCGTGGCGAATGAGCTGCACAAGCTGCCCCCCGTCACTTTCGACCATGTCGATGTCACCAGGCTGCTGAAGGACATTACGTTCCTGAAAACTAGTCTGGCCGATGTCCAGTCTAAGTTAGAGGTGTCAAGTAACACCATAAGTGAGCTGCAGGCCGAGGTAGTGTTGTTACGCAACACTGTTTCGGTAAGTAGGTCGCACGTGCCCTCTAACGTGGACGCATGCAGCGGAGTGCAAAGTGCATTCGTCGGTAGTTTGACGTCACCGGCTACCGTCATAACACCCCCCACCCCGCCGCCGCCGCTTCTGTTCCCGTGGAGATGATGACCGCTAATATGTCGACTCCTCGTCGCGTGTAAGCCGAAGGTGACGCAGAGTCGCTGTGGACCTGCTCACATAGATCCGCCACAGCTGATTTCGAAGAGGGACAGTCGCCGTTGCGACAAGGATGGCTTCATTAAAGTGGAAAGGAAGAAGAAGCCCCCCTGTCGCAATCAGTGCGGCACCGCCCTGACCGGACCGAACCATCTGCTGCGTCCCGCGACACCGACGACACAGCTGTACGTGTCCCGCCTGCATCACTCCACGAAGGTCGCGGACGTCGTGGAATATGTGCGTGTGAAGACCAAGCTCACTCTGAGGGTCGAGCGGTTGGAGTCCCGCCATGACGTGAATTTTAATTCATTTGTGGTGAGGGTTCCGACTGATCAACTGTCGACCTTCACTAGAGAAGAGTTTTGGCCGAAAGGTGTCGGCTTACCGGTTTCTTGGCCGGTTAACTGACACCGCAAAAGTGCCCACGTCACAGACTTCACGTGCTAGTAATTAAGTTGTTAATTAAGTATAATATAAATATGTATGTTAGTCTTTAAGGTATTTTTATATGGGCCTATGCAGACTGAAAGAAAATTATTCTATTATATTCTATTCTAATTAGCAACTGATTACTTAACTTCGCATTCTTATTCAGTGCTCTTGTAAATAAAAAATAATTGAACGTTGAAAAATAAATCTTATCCCTCCATCCATCTTATTGCGATTTGCAACCGCAATGACACATTCTATCTTTAGTTTTTGTGTTGTCTTTTGTTTTGTAAAAATATTGATGATGTGCCTTGTAATGTTGTAAATAAATGTAGATCTTTCTTTCTTTCTTTTATCCCATATATTTCAGTTCGCCCTTACTTAAATTCCGCGAGAGGCAAGGGATGAGCCTGTCTAATATTTATCCCGTCCACCTGCGCAGTGGAATCATTAATTATTCACTAATTTAATCCTTTGATTAATTAATCGAGAAACTAATAAACAGAACATTGGGTTAGTGGGTGGCTCAAAGGAAACGAGAATTTAATATATACTCAGCGGCAAATCTAATCGCCCTCCTTCCTATACGGCGTATATTTTTTGACGTGACAACGTCTAATAAATCGATGAACGCCGGCTGCATGCACGAAAAAGGATGAAGCAATGTAACGTACATGTACCTACAGAGCAGTGAAGGCCAGTATGTACAAGAGAGCAGCGAACGCCAGGATGTACAATCTTAGTACTAGCGCTTGGGTAATTTTCAATGTGGGGGGTGCGGGGTGCGGGGGGGCATTAAAGGGAAGTAGGACTAGGATGCACCGTTTTCAAGCTATTTGACAAAACACCGGTTCTCGTCCGATCACCGAGGTTAAGGCTGGTTAAGGGTGTGTCATGAACCAATAGAAACACTTCATTCACTTAGGACCTTTTAAATCCCCTCGCAACGCATCCTCGCACATCTCTGGTGGAAACGCAGCCTATAAGCAACGCCGGCGCGGTCAGTACTTGGATGGGTGACCGCCAGGTTTAATTTTGTTTTTTGAATATTTTGTTATGACGTTGTCACGTCAAACTATCGCCCGTAAACCGACTTTACAGACAACCGGTTTTTTAACGAAACTTTGTAAACATTTCAGCTCTCGTTTGCGGAAAGCTGAAAGCTGATAAACCCCCGACAATGAGGGCTACCGAAGACGGAAAAGGCTTTTATTTCTCTATGTTCTCTCATGTAAGTAGCTTAACGGCTTCATGACAAAGGTTTTTTTAGGGTTCCGTACCCAAAGGGTAAAAACGGGACGCTAATACTGAGGCTCCGCTGTCCGTCCGTCTGTCCGTCTGTCCGTCCATCTGTCCGTCTGTGTCTATCCGTCTGTCAGTCTGTCCGTCTGTCACGAGGCTGTATCTCATGAATCGTCATAGCTAGACAGTTGAAATTTTCACAGATGGTGTATTTCTGTTGCCGCTATAACAGCAAATACTAAAAACTAGAATAAAATAAATATTTAAGGGGGCTCCCATACAACAAACGTGATTTTTTGCTCGATATTGATAACGGCAACAGGTAGACGCTTGAAATATTCACAGAATATTCAGTTATATATTCACTTTAAAAATAAATAATTTAATTAAAATAAAACAAACATTTAAGGGGGCTCCCATACAACAAACATGATTTTTTTGCCGTTTTTATAGATAGTAGTACGGAACCCTTCGTGCGCGAGTCCGACTCGCACTTGGCAGGTTTTTTTTAAATAACACCGTTTTTCAATGAAAATGAAGTACCGGTCCTGTTTTTTCTTTCTGGGTAGTGCAGCGTCTACCTAATGTAAGCAGAAATATTACCTACTGAATCATTAGCATTACTCTGACTTTGTTGCAAAAATTGTACAGTGTGTATCTTGAAACGTGAGAATTCCATTTGAGATTTTTTGGTGTTTTGTTTTTCATGATGTCCTATGGTCTCTCAAACAGAGGGCAGTGGACTCGCACTTCTGAGTTTTACGGAATTAATGTGCGAAATTACATTTGAAATTTACCATGAGCTTTACAGTGTAAGAAAACATCATGAGAGAACCGCCACACACTTGAGACGAAATTCAATGGTGTGTATGTATGAAGTTCCCAATCCGCACTGGGCCCGCGTGGGAACTACGGCCCAAGCCCTCTCATACTATATAAAAAGCACATAAGCAGGGATGATGACGATTATAATGATGATGATGATGATGATGATGATGGTGATGATGATGATGATGATGATGATGATGACGATTACGATGATGATGATGACGATGATGATAATGATGATGGTGATGATGATGATGATGATATCTAACCCTTCACGTTTCAGTTGAACCTTACCGAAAGTGGTCCTTACAAGGTGATCCGCGGGACTAAGAACATACAGGAGCTAGGTCGCATAGTATCTTACAAAGGACAGTCGACAATAAAGCAATGGCAAGACAACTACTGCGGACAACTGAATGGCACTGATTCTACTATATTCCCTCCTGTTCAAGACAAGCCTCTGGAGAGACTGTACACTTTCGAACCCGACGTATGCAGGTCAGTCTATCTATCTATCTAATCTATATAATACCTTTAAATGAGCAATTCTTGTATGTACTGTTTTAAACTTTCGTGATTTTCACTCATAATCACTAAACTAAACGGGACTTATCACGCAATTTATATTTATTTATTTATTTATTTTAGCAACCGTGGTCACGAGTTAACTGAATATTTACTGCGTGATAAGCCCCGTTTAGTTTAGTAATTATGAATTCTTGTATATTTATATTTATTTATTTATTTATTTTAGCAACCGTGGTCACGAGTCAACTGAATATTTACTGCGTGATAAGCCCCGTTTAGTTTAGTAATTATGAATTCTTGTATATTTATATTTATTTATTTATTTATTTTAGCAACCGTGGTCACGAGTTAACTGAATATTTACTGCGTGATAAGCCCCGTTTAGTTTAGTAATTATGAATTCTTGTATATTTATATTTATTTATTTATTTATTTTAGCAACCGTGGTCACGAGTTAACTGAATATTTACTGCGTGATAAGCCCCGTTTAGTTTAGTAATTATGAATTCTTGTATATTTATATTTATTTATTTATTTATTTTAGCAACCGTGGTCACGAGTTAACTGAATATTTACTGCGTGATAAGCCCCGTTTAGTTTAGTAATTATGAATTCTTGTATATTTATATTTATTTATTTATTTATTTTAGCAACCGTGGTCACGAGTCAACTGAATATTTACTGCGTGATAAGCCCCGTTTAGTTTAGTAATTATGAATTCTTGTATATTTATATTTATTTATTTATTTATTTTAGCAACCGTGGTCACGAGTTAACTGAATATTTACTGCGTGATAAGCCCCGTTTAGTTTAGTAATTATGAATTCTTGTATATTTATATTTATTTATTTATTTATTTTAGCAACCGTGGTCACGAGTTAACTGAATATTTACTGCGTGATAAGCCCCGTTTAGTTTAGTAATTATGAATTCTTGTATATTTATATTTATTTATTTATTTATTTTAGCAACCGTGGTCACGAGTTAACTGAATATTTACTGCGTGATAAGCCCCGTTTAGTTTAGTAATTATGAATTCTTGTATATTTATATTTATTTATTTATTTATTTTAGCAACCGTGGTCACGAGTTAACTGAATATTTACTGCGTGATAAGCCCCGTTTAGTTTAGTAATTATGAATTCTTGTATATATATATATATATATATGAAGACTCCACGGGGAAAACAATGAATGCCATTTTTAGGGTTCCGTAGTCAACTAGGAACCCTTATAGTTTCGCCATGTCTGTCCGTCTGTCTGTCTGTCTGTCTGTCTGTCCGCGGCTAAGCTCAGAGACTGTTAGTACTAGAAAGCTGTAATTTGGCATCAATATATATATCAGTCACGCCGACAAAGTGATTGAATAAAAAAAGTAAAAAAAATTTTTTTAGGGTACCTCCCATAGACGTAAAGTGGGGGTGATTTTTTTTTTCTCGGCTAACCCTATATCGTGGGGTATCGTTGGATAGGTCTTTTAAAAACATTGCGGGGTTGCTAACATGATTTTTCTATTCAGTGATCTGTTTGCGAAATATTCAACTTTAAAGTGAAAATTTTCATTAAAATCGGCCGTCCCCCCCCTCTAAAATCTAAACTGTTGGGTGGAAAAATTTGAAAAAATTCAGAAGGGTAGTAAATATATCAAATTTACTAGGAAACTTATAGCGGCTAAGATTGCTTGGAAATTATTTGTAGTTTAAGAGTAAATAGTAGCCTAAGGTATAAAACATACCTAAACTTGGATGATTCCGTACACATACGAAATCCTTAGAAAAATATTACTTGATTTTTTCGTAATGGCTACGGAACCCTACCTTGGGCGTGTCCGACACGCTCTTGGCCGGTTTTTCATTTTCATTTCATTTGACAAACAATGAGCCGTTACCATTTATAAGGGCAGCTGTGTTTTAGACCAATTACTTCTTAGACCAGTAGCGACGTAGACTGGTAGCTACTTGGACCAGTCAGTTGCAGTTTAGACGAGATGCGTTTTAGACTAGCAACGTTTTAGACCGGTTACCGCTAGGACTAGTTGCGTTTTAGACGAAATGAAACTAACCCGTTAGAACTGTTAAAGTTTTTTTCAATAAACATTATTATTATTCCCATCAACTCTAACGTATTTTTCTCCATTTCAGATCCTTATACGCGAGTCTAGTTGGAAAAACCAGCATTTTCAACATCTCGTCGTTGTACTACGAGATACCTGAAAGCACTCTGGCTTCCAAATCAGCTAACAAGGACAACAAATGTTTCTGCAAGAAGTAAGTCACAAGTTTATGTACAGTCAACTTATTTGATTCCTGGTCGACCACAGAACATTATCACAAATAGATATTTTTATTTGTGTAATATCATTGTTTTTATATAATTACTAGCTGTTGCCCGCGACTCCATCTGCGAAGAATAATAGGAGTATAAAAAATAGCTACGACCTACTCTCAGACCTACCGAATACAGAGAAAAAAGTGTCATAAAAATCGGTCGAGCCGTTTCGGAGGAGTTCGATAACAAACATCGTGACACGAGATTTTTATATAAGCACTAGCTGACCCGGCGAACTTTGTTCCGCCTTGGAGTAGAGGCAAAAAATCGATTTATTAGACGTTGTCACGTCAAAAATTAAGGGGTGAACCACCCTTAACATTCAGGGGTATAATAATAATAGATGTTGGCCGATTCTCAGGCCTACCCGATATGCACACAAAATTTCATGAGAATCGGTCGAGCTATTTCGGAGGAGTTTGGTAACAAACTCCGCGACACGAGAATTTTATATATAAGATGAAAAACTGGGGACATTTTTTACTCCCTTATAATCGATTTTGAGCAGATCTATGCAAAAATTTCTAAAATCGGAGAAAAAAATATAGTTACATCCTATTTCTGAAATTCCCCAGTTAACTGCCTAGGAATCAAATTGGTAACTCACCGTCACGGTGTCCACCGCTGGGCACAGGCCTTCTTAGAATAAGAGAGCTTAATTAAGCTGTAACAACGGAAAACTGGTTTTCTCATGTCGTTGTCCTACACCAAAAACAACTCGAAAAACTAGTACCAAGTAATTTCTTACATAAAATCTGATACAAACTGTTAATGACAAGCTGCAATTCAAGGTCTCAACGTGTGTTTCATCCACTTTCAACAGTCGGAACCGCATACAGTCTTCATCGGACTTACATAAGCATGCCAAATTTCAATTCAATCGGATATCTAGAATAGAAGTGAGAGAAAAATGATTTGCTTTTGAAACCACAACTTACACGCGAACGTTGTAGGTTAAATCAAAATCATGTACATACATACATACTTACATTATACATTGTTAGCCTGTATTAATGTCCAACTACTGGGCTAAGGCCTCTCCCTTGGACTTCCAACTCGCCCTGCCTGCACTTAGATCCAGCCAGTCGATCGCTAATGTGTCTAGGACATCTCGCCATCTCCGCCTTGGTCTACCGCGGCGCCGATAACAATTTTGGGGCATCCATTTAGAGGTAACACGCGCCCACTTTCTGGGTGCATGCTGACATGGCCAGACCAGTCCCATTTGAGCCTGCCGGTTGCTTTGCCTACATCTGCAATGCAAGTTTAGAAGCGCAGTGTAGTGTTTTGAAAGAAAGAAAGAAATATTTTTCATCACACTTGCTCGTCAATGGTGTTATTCCATGCCTGTATACTAAATGTGAAAGGCCTAATTTGTTCTTAAGGGAGTTATGGATTTACGTACAGTTTTTCTTCCCAAGGGAGTTCTAACTTTAGTTTTAAAATTTTCAAACAGACTAAGGAGGTTTCAAGTCAGGCCAACGTTATATTTATATGTTTAAAACTTAGCTATAACCCAATTTTACTACACATAACTTGTCTACGCTTCATGAAACTTCGTAATTTTTATATTTTAAATTTATATCAAATAGTTTTTTGCAATAATTTTAGTAAGTAAAAAGTAAGTGTTGGCAGAATGTGGCCGTATGACCATTCGAATTCTAAACACAGTTTACATTATCTATGGTAGATGACTTGAAAAAAGTGACAATCTGTATTGGCGGGTAGCCATTATTTATTTAATTTAAGTGTTTAGAGACAAAATAATTTAATTTTGGATTTTTTTCCTCGCAGTGTGATGAAAATCATTGTGTGTATCACGGGCAGTAAGGGGATTACAAACTCGAGTCATTAAAAGCCCTCCGCCTCCGGCGTCGGGCTTCTAATAGGCTCTCGTTAGTAATCCCCTACTTACGGCCCTTGATGCACAATGTACTATTATTTGTGACAAAAGATAGATAACATAGATAAAAGATAAATAAAACAACAACTCGACTGTTTCGGACTCGATCGGACCTTTTTACGTCTAAAATGTCGCGTTCTTTGGCAAAATAAAAAGCATATAAAAAGACAGACTTATTTTTAAAGGGATTGGAGCGCAAGCCACGACGGCTGCCTCCTGATGGGTGTTCTCAACCTGGAGCCCTGTCAGGGTGCTCCGGCCATCGCTTCACTGCCGCACTTCTATCTTGGCTCCGAAGAACTGCTCGGGTACTTCGAAGGAGGCGTCACCCCGGACAAGGAGAAGCACAACTCTTACGTCTATTTAGATCCGGTGAGAAACTATCGATTCAGGCGTTACTACTTTTAGACAGAAAGAGATTTATTACACTATCTTTTGCTTCTGACTCCGTTTGCAAAGAATTCCTTTATTAATATCCCGCGGGACACTGGCATTTTTCAGGATAAGAAATATCCTGTGTCCTTTCCAGGATCTATACCAACCAAATGAAGGGTTTACGGAAAGAACGTTTCTAAAATAACCTTTTCACTTCTCATGCTCTTTAAAATGTTACTTTAGTCTCTGCACATCGGGACTAAAGCTCTTTTTTGATCTCTAGGGATTAAAGTATTTTTTATAATTTACTTTGGAAACCCCTAAACTGCCAATCACGGTGTTGGTGAATGGAGGATTATTGCCATTTTCAGTGACTGGGCATAGACAATTTTAAAAATTTCCACAGACCGCAGCGCGCTCTGTAGCGCTCTGTAGCGCTTTGGTAGCGCTCCGTAGCGCCCCGCGCTTCGGTCTGTGGAAGCCTTTTAGACCGTGGAAATAACCTCAAAATGACAACTGTATAAAAAATATTTAAAAAAATAATAATTTCGCGAACACGATGAATAATTACGAATATTAATCTATTTTTCACTTCTCATGCTCTTAAAATGTTACTTTAGTCTCTGCATATCGGGACTAAAGCTCTTTTTTGATCTCTAGGGATTAAAGTATTTTTTTTTAATTTATTTTGGAAACCCCTAAACTGCCAATCACGGTGTTTGTGAATGGAGGATTATCGCCATTTTCAGTAACTGGGTATAGACAATTTTGAAGCTTACCACAGACCGCAGCGCCCTGCGCTTCGGTCTGTGGAAGCCTTTAGGGCGTTGAAATAACCTCAAAATGGCAACTGTATAAAAAATATAAAAAATAATAATTTCGTGAAACAGGATGAATAATTAAATTACGAATATTAATCTATTTAATTATATTAAGCATGAATTCATTTTATTCTGCATGTAAAGAAAGATTTCCTTTAGCTTAGGTGTTTTTTTAATTTGTTTTTTTTTTAAAAGCGCTGTCGGTAATGCAGTTAGTTCCCTGCTCTGTTGATAAAATAGCAATCCGCACTGTCGGCAAAGCAGTGCTGGAGTGTACGGTAGATAGAGCAGTTACGTTTGAAAATTAATATGGCGTGACTTCAAGTTCAAAATGATGCGATGTCAGTTGTTGCATTTAATAGTAAATAGAAAGTATAATTAATTAGATATAATTTAACAAAGAATTGGTATATAGAAAAGAAACTTAAAATGTCGTTTCTTTATTCACAGGTAAGTGTTTCAGTTAACAATATATTTCGTGTGTGAACTTAGTTAGTTCAATTAGTTTACTTTATTTGCCGATTCTAATGAATGAACAATTATCATTCATATATGCATAGTCCAATTAGTTTTAACATAGTTTTTAAGCTTGAATCTGTTGGTTAATTATGCAAGCATTTAAAGCGGCACTTTACAAAAAAATATAAAAGAAAAGGAAAGACCGCGGATTTTTTTTTTTTGCTATTTGAATTTTGAACAGAGGTCCATTGCTCGTACTGAGCATACGTTGTAAAATAGTATGTATGTATGTATGTATGTATGTAAAACTCTTTATTGTACGTAAAACATAAAAATTAACAGTTAACAAGAGAAACAGATGTACAAAGGTGAACTTATCCCTTAAAGGGATCTCTTCCAGTTAACCTTTGAACGATTGACAGGACACCAGAGACAAGAGTAGGCATACAATGCAGAGTAAAAAGAGTCGAAATCAAAAGTAAACCCAAACCAATAAACTTAACATAATCAATACATAAACATACAAAGAATACACGCAGGTACACACTAATATAATATACCATGAATACAGAAGACTAATACATATCATATCAACATAAATAGACTAACTACATAAAAATTACATAAATACATTAATATACGCATAATAGTAATTTTGTACGTCGTTTTTTTCCTCGCATTCAAAGTGAAAAGTACAGTGTTTAACGCGAGACTAAACTACCATAATGACAACTCGAATTATATCTCGTGTCATTATGGCTTGTTTTAGTCCCTTGTTGAACAATCTACTATAATTATATTAAAGATGAATTCTTTTTATTATGCATACTTAGTCCAATTAGCTATGAAATAATTTTCAAGTTTGAATCTGTTGGCTAAATATGCAAACATTTAAAGCGTCACTCAACAAAAAAAAACCGCGGAACAAATTTAAATTGCTATTTGAATTCTGAACAGACGTCCATGGCTCGTATTGAGCGAACGTTGTATAAAAGTAATATTGTAGATTTGCATAAAACATCGTTTTTTTCCTCGCATTCAAAGTGAAAAGTAGAGTGTTTAAGTTTAAGCCACCCTCGCCTTATCTTGTGTCATTATGGCTT
The DNA here is from genome assembly GCA_947859365.1 of Archips crataeganus. NCBI lineage: Eukaryota > Metazoa > Arthropoda > Insecta > Lepidoptera > Tortricidae > Archips > Archips crataeganus. The sequence goes on from OX402050.1 coordinate 20,640,002, forward strand.
GTTTTAGTCCCTTGTTGAACAATCTACTATTTTTGAAAAATGTGATTATAATCTTAAAATGTAGTGTAGAGTTCGCAAAGTATTATAACTTACCATTGGATTAAGTAATGAATATCTGAAAATAATATAGGTCTTCATTTCACTTTTAAACCACCATTACCATACCATAGTAATTGTTCGTAATGAATGAAATAACCTAACTTTCTTACCGCTAGAACTCAGAATGTTACTTAGTTGACTAGACACGTTCTTTCCGTGTTCCCTTCAAATGTCATCTAAATCGGTTCAGCGATTATTGATTCCCCATACAATTTTCCATTCTCCTTTTCACCCCTTTAAGGGATGATTTTCGGGGAAGTATGATGAGGTAATAGACAAACAGGCACACTTTCACATTTATAACATAAAGTACGGACATTCGATGCATAGGAAAAAATACATTTGGCAGGAACAGTTACAATTAAGAAACGTCGAATAGTATAAATAGGGTCCCACTCAGCGTAGTGTTGCGAAGGTCCATAATCATCACCGTCAGCCGAAAGACGTCTACTGCTGAACATATGCCTCCCCCAAGGCTCGCCGAACAGATACAACCGAAGCGCAGATCTGCAGATCCATCCGCATCCAACGCCCAAAAAAAAGGTCCATAATAAATTCTACTTATCATACTAATTATATGCTCATCATCATCTAAGTCTATATACGTCGCACTGCATGGCACAGGCCTCTCAGAACGAGAGGGCTTGGGCCGTAGTTCCCACGCGGGGGCGTGCGGATTGGGAACTTCACACACACCATTGAATATCTGCGCAGGTATGTGTAGGTTCACTCGCGATGTTTTCCTTGACTGTAAAGCTCATGGTTCATTTCAAATGTTATTTCGCACGTAAATTTCGAACAACTTTACTCAGAGGTGAGAGCTCGGGATCGAACTCACGACCCTCTGCGGAACAAGGCATAGGGTTAACCGCAAGGTTACCACGCCAAACTGCAAAAATGCCAGTGAAAAAGGGGCCCAAATTAACCTTTTCAACGCTCTATAAAATACAACACTCAATATTCTCAATACTCTGGAATGTCAAACGCGAAGTTGAACCCTAAAACTGTGCAGATATATATTACTAGCTGTTGCCCGCGACTCCGCCCGCGAAGAATGTTGGGAAGGATAAAAAATAGCCTACGACCTATTCTCAGACCTACCGAGTGTAGAGAAAAAAGTTTCATAAAAATCGGCCAAGCCGTTTCGAAGGAGTTCGGTAACAAACACCATGACACGAGATTTCTATATATTAGATTATGCGTCGTTGGCATCGAAAAGTTAACTTTTGATCTGGTTCAAAAATTTCGCAAATCTAGCGTTGTTTATACCCAAGTCAACTTTGTGCATATCCAAATAAAAATAGAAACAAAAGATAAAAAAATTATAAGAATGTTAAAAGATCTCTTACTCCAAAAATGCTACTACATTATAAACGAATATCTAGAAGAATAAGTAATATTTTTAATTATTGTCATGTTATGTATTTAGTCAAAGGATGATTTCCTTTCAATGTGCCACAAGTTGTTAGTTTGTAATTTAAAATTGTTTGAATTTTTTTTTTTTTTATATACTTGTCATTAGATATTTATTTATTAAAGAAATACTTTATCTTCCCATCAGATAGGTACGGTTCTGGATCCAAGCACCTTAAGGATAGCAATATCCTTAAGGCTTGGTTGCAGAATTTGTATCTCCCATACATGTACTCTCATGCTCCAAAAGCGCTGGTCGCTTATTCCGCCATGGCACTATTAATGACCTAGTCCGCCGCTCGCTTGCCACCGCCTCTGTGCCCGCAATCCTTGAACCCGTGGGCATGGCCAGAGACGATGGCAAGCGCCCTGACGGGGCTACTCTGGTGCCTTGGAAGCTGGGTAGAGCTCTGGTGTGGGACGCAACGTGTGTCGACACTTTCGCGCAGTCCCACATCCAGGCAACCCGCTCACAAGCCGGGGCTGCAGCTGACCAGGCCCAAGTTCTCAAGCGCCGCAAATACTCTTCTCTTTTAAAGGACTATGAGTTTGCGGCGCTCGCAGTGGAGACAATGGGTCCCTGGTCGGCTGACATGAAGGCCTTCATGGGGGCCTTGTCGTCCCGGCTGATAGAGACCTCAGGAGACCCCAGAGCTGGCGCTTACCTCTCTCAGCGAATTTCTCTGGCTGTACAGAGAGGTAATGCCGCCAGTGTGTTGGGTTCTATGCCACAGGAGGGCCTTCTTGAAGGTGTTTTCTTTTTATAGTTAGGTATATTTGTGTAGTTTTTATTTATTTTGTTTCCTTTTTTTTTTCCTTTTTTTTAGTCATGTTTGAAATTGTTTATTTAATTGTTCGAAATTGTTTATTAGTTTATAATGTAAAAAAAATATTTTTGTTTTTTAATCATTTTAAATAATAATTTTATTTTTTAAAGTGTCACTTACACGGACACTAACATTACGTGTTGCACAGATAAGTACAAACTAATGTACTTATAAATTTAGTTTAAAAGTTATATATACTGAAATATGTACCTACTGCTTAATTTTAAGTTTAATTGCTACGCCCCAACAGGGCATCATTTTTGTTGCGATTCAATAAATACTGAAATACTGAAATACTTTATGACACGTGGACCTTTTTCTTACTCTGTATATGACTCATTGAGTAAGCCTATAACTGTTACCCGTTTGATTCAAAGATTTCCAATAAAAGCTTTCAATTGTTAAAGGCTTCTTTACATCAAAGGCAAACATATACGTAAGGCTACCCTACCGCGAGGGCTTAAAAGTGTTTCCATTAAGGAATTCAGAAAGGGTTTGTTTTGCTTCCGTTGCTCCATGCGAAGGTTGAATGATACCAATACTGAAAAAGAATTTTAATAAAATAAGTAAAATAACTTAACACAAACATGGTGCGGTAGACGAACAAAACAACAAACAAATAAATCATTTTAATTTTAAGTCTTTACCTAATTTGTGCTTTTCCAGGTAACCGGTGTCGTGTTGAAGGGAGTCAAACGTTTGCAGTTCAATATCGAGCTGCGTCAGATACCGGCGGCCCCGCAGTTAGCTCGCGTGCCGACCGGCGTCTTCCCTCTGCTGTGGATCGATGAGGTATGCGACAAATAGTAGCGGCATCGAGTGATGGCACTTTTGGCGTTTGCTCACTCATCATCATCATCATCATCATCAGCCTATGTTCGTCCACTGCTGGACATAAGGTCTCTCCCATGGTACGCCACTGAGCACGATCCTCGGCCACTCTCATCCAGCTCATAAACTTCCCTAAATATTGACAGCAAGTATACCTAAAGAAGGGCCGCTAAAGATACGCCTCATAAGGAAGCTCAAAGTCACTCAGAGGGCTTTGAGAGGGCTACGCTCGGAGATTCTCTGCGGGATCGCATTAGAAATGATGAAATCCGCGCAAGAACTAAAGTCACCGACATAGCTCGAAAAATCGCCAGACTCAAGTGGCAGTGGGCAGGGCACATCGCTCGTAAAACTGATGGCCGATGGGGCAAAAAGTTTCTCGAGTGGCGTCCACGGACCGTAAGACGCAGTGTAGGTAGGCCTCCAACAATATGGAGCGACGACCTGGTTAGGGTTGTGGGAACGCGTTGGATACGGATAGCACGGGACCGTTCTGTTTAGCGAGCCTGGGGGGAGGCCTGTGTTCAGCAGTGGATCTTTCAGCTGAAATGATGGGCATGGGATGGGATGGGATGGGCATTTATTTGTGTGATGAGCACGAATATCTGTTCCTGAGTTATGGATGTTTTCTATGTATTTAAGTATTTATTTATCTATACATATAGTATGTTTATCGTCGTCTAGTACCCATAGTACAAGCTTTGCTTAGTTTGGGACTAGGTCGATTTGTGTAAGATTGTCCCCTAATATTTTTTTTTAGATTGTTCATCTTGAGTCTCCGCTGTTCCTTTTTGACAGCTAAATCAATAGCAATGCTACATTGGATTTTGGGTTGCGAAGACTCAAGGAATACGCCTATCACTGTGACAAGCAAACACCACACTATTAAAAACAAAGTCATCTGCTCTGCCGCCATAAACCTCGCAGTCTCCTCAACCTCGGTCAACAGTTATTATTTTCTTTTTGAAGGGTGCGGAACTGCCTCCAGAAATTCGAGAGGAGCTCATACAATCCCATAAACTTCTGGGCTACGTGGAGCTATCCCGCTGGGTCCTGCTGGCTCTGGCTATCACCGCGACGATTATTGCCGCTTACTTCGCCGGACGCTCCGGAGCCCTGCCGATGTGTGCGAGGAACACAAACTCCGTCAGCTTTGTACTGACACATAACAATAATGTTAATAAAGTGCACTGAGATTCGGGAAGAATGGATTTTATTTGTTGCTGAAGCGTTTTTCGGTAGTTGGTATCGTTTTGGTTGATGGGACAATGAGGATTTTGTGACAGGTGCAATGGTTAATCGCTGCACTGCATTAGCACCGTCATCCGTGAGATCTGCTTGACGACTGCTTTTTAGGGTTCCGTACCCAAAGGGTAAAAACTGGACCCTATTACTGAGGCTCCGCTGTCCGTCCGTCTGTCCGTCTGTCACCAGGCTGGATCTCGGAACTGTGATAGCTAGACAGTTGAAATTTTCACAGATGATGTATTTCGGTTGCCGCTATAACAACAAATACTAAAAACCAGAATAAAATAAATATTTAAGGTGGCTCCCATACAACAAACGCGATTTTTTTGCTCGTTTTTGCTCGATATTGATAACGGCAACAGGTAGACGCTTGAAATATTCACAGAATATTAAGTTATATATTCACTTTAAAAATAAATAATTATATTAAAATAAAAATAATATTTAAGGGTGGCTCCCGTACAAAAACCGAGATTATTTTGCCGTTTTTATAGATAATGGTACGGAACCCTTCGTGCGCGAATTTGACTCGCACTTGGCCGGTGTTTTATTTTGATAGAGAGGCAAACGAGCCATCGAATCATCTGATAGGAAATAATCAACAACGCACATGAATATCAACAACTCAAGAAAAGTCACTGATCTGTTGCCGGCCTTCAAAGGAAGCATAAACCCTTAATAGTACATTAAGTACTGGAAGTACCTAAGGGGTCGACGGCCGGGCTCAGCGCCGGTTGACAATTTACACACCATTGAACTGCTTCAAAGGTCTTTTGACGTTTCCTCACAATATTTCTCTAACAACCCAAGTAGCACAAGTAGCATTATAAGAAATCACTTTTGGTGTACACGGAAACTTTAAGCTGTACAAGACAGTGTTACAATGGTGTTAACAGTGCTGTTAACACTGAAATAACTCTTATTTGGGCACAAATTATTCAGCCTATAGTTCTAGTTTAGTTCACATTTCTGTTTAACAGCATTACAGTAGCACTATATTGGAATTATTATGGGTCACCAGGCTGTTTATCAGCTGCTTAACAGAATACGAGTGTCCTGTTATACAGACTAAGCGTCAGGATTGGGTGACTGCTAGTCTTATATAACGCTTTAGGTTTTACATTACCCTTCGTTCATATTGAAATTGCTTATTATATTTGCAGATTTGCTTTTAATAGTATTATAGCGGTGCCGATAAATTTCCAGAGTGTGATGTGTAATGGCGAAGTAAATGTCACAATTTTATTGAGAATTTGTGTTAACTCACGAAAGTTCACCTTTATAGCCAACCTACTGTGAAAACATTTGGGAATGCAAGTTTACTGTGAATGTTTATATGGTTTTTTAGCAAAATTTTTACGCGCTTCGGAAATATCTCGTTTTAATTAGAAATGTTGTGAAAAAAGTAACACACCAAAAATATAATGTATACATTTTTGAGCGATTTACATAAAATTATACGAAGTTTTATATTATACTATAATAAGTGTATATGAATAACGTGTAATTTAGGACAGTAAAATATAAATAACAACAGAATAATTATCAATATATACGATTTAGGTTATAATAAAATGGCGCATTCTTAAGAAACTTTTGTGAACTCTTTTTATCCTGAATTAATTACCATGGCTGTACAAGAGTACACCCCAGTTCCTTTATTATTCCTTATTGCAGTAAATAAGAGTTCAAGTGAACCAATATTCAGCCTGTCAGCTGTTATTAGTTTTATTATGGTTCACATAAACGCTAAAACCATTTATTTGAACTACTTAAACGCATTACCTTTTAAAAGTTATTTAATTTTTATTTAGTGTTTTAATTTTAATTCAATCTTGTTTTAATTTTTCAATTTTTTTAGCATTTTGTATATAATACACGATCCACGCCAACTGTTAAAATGACCGCTTAAGAATTTAATGATTGACTAACGTGAACCTGATTGCAGCTTCGTGCGTTATAATATATGTAAAGTGTTCTTTTATGCAGACTAAAACAATATATTGGTATATTTCACAGCCAAATGCTGCATTTCTGAGTTAAACAAGGATCTTGAAATACCTTCGGTGTTAACGTGTATTAATAAAACACCTTAAAACTGCTTTGAAAAATAGGCTTATAACAGAGCCGAGGCGAACCGATGTGGAACTTTTTGTGTTAAATTACTCTAAGTGTACACTACTCTAAAACTGTTGGCTGTACGGTAGTTCACAGTGACACTTTTAAGACGCTAGCATTTCAGTGGTATAATTCTACGCCTTTAAACAGCAATAGCATATTTTACTACCACTATAATGCTCTTAAGCAACCAATGCAAAAGAGACTGTAAGAAGGCATTTTTGACATCTGCACTAACTCTGATCCCGTAACAATAGTATCCGTTTCTACTTTTATGATGCTGTTATACAGACTAAAGCGTAATACGCAGCTCTAAGTTCTCAGTTGAACCATATTAACTGTTTATTAAGTCATGAAGTTCCGAGTTATACCCAAAGTGATTTCTTATAATGCTAACTGTGCTACTTGGGAATGGCACGTGTCGAACAAAAAAATGTGACTAAAAATAACTCCAAACGTTAAATGAAGACTAAATATTGCTAGAAATGTATATTTCGTAAACACTTCTTATCTCATTTTATCTCCTTGTATAAAAATACCTAATGTTTACATAACGCAACAATCAACAGGGACAAAAAGGGCTTATCTCGAACGCTCTAAACATTACAACCGCAAAAAATATCCCTGTGATCGCCTGCGGGTAGCACCGTTTTGATATTTTTATAAAAATATTCTCTTGCCGACGACTACAACGGAAATTGGATAAAACGCTTCGTTTTTTGAGAGTGTATTTTTAGAACCAAATATTTTAATTAATCTTTTCAACGGCGGATAATATGCTTCACGAAATACAACGTCAAAAGTGATCTTCACGCAATGACAAGGTTTAAAGTAGCTTTACGATTAACTAGGTTTATTGGCGTTGAAGAAGTTAATAAAAGAGCGTGTCGGACACGCACAAAGTAGGGTTCCGTAGCCACTACAAAAATCAAGTAATATTTTTCTAAGGATTTCGTATGTGTACGGAATCATCCAAGTTTAGGTATGTTTTATACCTTAGGCTACTATTTACTCTTAAACTACAAATAATTTCCAAGCAATCTTAGCCGCTATAATTTTCCTAGTAAATTTGATATATTTACTACCATTCTGAATTTTTTCAAATTTTTCCACCTAACAGTTTAGATTTTAGAGGGGGGGACGCTCGATTTTAATGAAAATTTTCACTTTAAAGTTGAATATTTCGCAAACAGATCACTGAATAGAAAAATCATGTTAGCAACCCCGCAATGGTTTTAAAAGACCTATCCAACGATACCCCACACTATAGAATTAGTCGAGAAAAAAGAAATCACCCCCCCCTTTACGTCTATGGGAGGTACCCTAAAAAAAAATATTTTTTTATTTTTTATTTTACTACTTTGTTGGCGTGACTGATATGTATATTCATGCCAAATTACAGCTTTCTAGTACGAACGATCTCTGAGCTTAGCCGCGGACAGACAGACAGACAGACGGTCAGACATGGCGAAACTATAAGGGTTCCTAGCTGACTACGGAACCCTAAAAAACCGGCCAAGTGCGAGTTAGACTCGCGCACCGTCCGTACGTACCTAGGTATAGTCGACCAAGTAGGTAAGTGCTTGACCATTTTTGATGACAGTTCCTACACCAGAAGAAAAACAATGAGGTTAATTGTCAGTTTGACTAGTTAGTGAAAATAGCGTTTGATATTTCAAGTCTTTCTTGGTCGACTATACCTACTTACATCAAAATAATACGGTTTAATAAACCAGTGGTAACTGAGCTCTGTTACTAAGGAAAATGTACGCAGTGTGGGGTCATTTTGTATCGGTCCTGCGCTGCCCGCATCCAACTGATTCCTGCGACCTTTACCAGCTCGTCGGTCCATCTTGTTGCGACATTCCCACTCCGCGTTTTCCAGTTCGCAGTCACACATACCTAAACTACATGGCTCCGCTTAGTAGGTAATATATAATAACGGGCTATTTTCCGCAACTCGACGTCTCTATGCGCCTGTTTTGCGTAACTGGCTGTAGGCACTATTCGTGCCAGCCCAACTTCTTAAGGAAGCCTAGCAGACCCTTCACGATGCTGACGACTTCCTGGAGCGACCTCGGTGTCCCGAGGTGTAGCCCTGTAGCTCGCCACACTAGCGCATTCCAGCAGGATGTGCGAGGCCGTTTCTTCTGCCTCCATGCACGCTCTGCAACACCTAAATTGTGTAAGACAAGTGTTTGTTAAGCAAGGCATGTCCAGTTAGAGCCCCGACTAGTAGTCGGAGCCGAGTTCTCTCATAACCGCGAAGTTTGCGGTTTCCGCTAAGTAATAGGTGCTGTTGAAATAAGAGGTCGCCACAATTATCATGTTGTTATGAGACCATCATGAATGAAAGAAACACGAATATTTTTTTGTCAGAAAATCTTTGTTTATAATATGTAAGTTAAGTATGAAGTATCTTTTTCTATTTATTTTTTTATTTTCTTCAACTTCATTTTTTATTACTTTTACGGTCATCCCGTGAAACCATATATTTCAAACTAAATACAAACTAAAATATAGATGCACAGAAAAAACCCCAGAAAAAAGACCAATGCTGGGAATCGAACCCAGGTCCTCAGCGTTCCGTGCTGCGTGCTTACCCCTACACCAAGACCAAGACCAGTGATGGTGTAGGGGTAAGCACGCAGCACGGAACGCTGAGAACCTGGGTTCGATTCCCAGCATTGGTCTTTTTTCTGGGGTTTTTTCTGTGCATCTATATTTCAGTTTGTATTTAGTTTGAAATTATAATATGTACTTATTGTACTTAAGTACAAGCTTTTTTAGCTGACTAAAGAGTCAAGACGAATGAAAATGTGACCAAACTCGATGGGGTTATGTCGTTTTACTACGGAGTCCCTATGGCCACCTTCCATTGCAACTCCATCATCAGACCCTGGTTACCATCTAACAAGGAAAGGTGCGGCTACGATTTGATTGATTTTGAAATATGTTAGAGAGTAGTCTAAAATAACAGACCCTTATCTTTTTAAAGTAATGGAAAGTGTAACCCTTTAACTAACCTTAACCTTCAACTTCTATAGAACTTTTTTTCTAGCAAGTTATAAATGATTACTGGTTCGATTATAGTTTGAGAACATGAAAAAATAATGAGCACATGTTTTGTTACATCGGCTTAAATTTATATTTTCCTAAAAAAAAACCGGCCAAGTGCGAGTCGGACTCGCGCACGAAGGGTTCCGTACCATTATCTATAAAAAATTGCGGTTTACGATTTATGACGTATTAAAAAAAACTACTTACTAGATCTCGTTCAAACCAATTTTCGGTGGAAGTTTACATGGTAATGTACATCATATATTTTTTTTAGTTTTATCATTCTCTTATTTTAGAAGTTACAGGGGGGGGGGAACACATTTTACCACTTTGGAAGTGTCTCTCGCGCAAACTATTCAGTTTAGAAAAAAATGATAATATTACAAACCTCAATATCATTTTTGAAGACCTATCCATAGATACCCCACACGTATGGGTTTGATGAAAAAAATTTTGAGTTTCAGTTCTAAGTATGGGGAACCCCCAAAATTTATTGTTTTTTTTTCTATTTTTGTGTGGAAATCTTAATGCGGTTTACAGAATACATCTACTTAGCAAGTTAGAACAGCATAGGTTTCGGAAAAAAGTGGCTGTGATATACGGGCGGACAGACAGACAGACAGATAGACATGTCGAATCCGTTCCGTTCCGTTCCGTTTCCGTTCCGGAAAGGGTTCCGTTTTTTGCCATTTGGCTACGGAACTCTAAAAAGCACCGATAAGAAATATAAAACCTTGAAGGGTGTTTTTTTTTATGGAAATATGAGTTTGATCCGATATAACAAAGGGTTCCGCAACGATCGGACCTGCCCCTGCTCGAATTCAAGTGGTTTTTGTGACCTTTACCTGATCGTCGGTCCATATCGTTAAAGACCTCTCCACGCCACGTGTTCCGGTACTTCCGGTTCGCGGTCGGCATTCTATTATTTTAACTTACTCCGAACTATGTCAATGTCACATGACTCGGTATTATTAATTAGAATAGGAAATCACCGTGATACTTGGCCAGAAACTGTGCAAGATATATTAGCCACGTAATAAAATAACATGGTCTTTAGGGTTAACTTTCATACTAAAAACAAGCGTTAAAATGTCCAATTTTTTCCGTGCAAAACAAATGCATCTGTGCATCTTCTATCGCATGTACAACGGAGAGTGCTCCGAGGAGTTATTCGGGTTGATCCCTGCCGCATCCTTCCGCCACCGCCCTACGCGACAACACTTCCATCCTCACCATCTGGATGGTTGGTTGTCTTCTACTGTGCGTTTTTCCAGAGATTTCCTGCCTCGCACAGCAAAGCTCTGGAATGAGGTTCCTGCTGCGGTATTCCCGGACCGATATGACCTTCAAGCTTTCAAAAAAAGAGCGTACTCCTACCTAAAAGGCCGGCAACGCACTTGTGACTCTTTTGGTGTCGCAGGTGTCCATGGGCGACGGTAATCGTTTACCATCAGGCGATCCGTCTGCTCGTTTGCCCCCTATATCATAAAAAAAAAATAAAAAAAATAAAAAAAAACGAATTGAGAACCTCCTCTTCATTGAAGAAAAAGGATAACTAAGAAACTGTTGAACAAAACTAAACCGTGACCTTCAAACTAAACGCACATAAACAGTTAGTTAGTTCGTCACTACTTTACATAACAATTTACCTTGTTTGTTAGTACTGTTTCGTGGTCTCACGACTCGAGCAGTTTCCTATGACGTAACTGTGTTTTATAAAAGTTAACTTAGGATAGCTCACACTACTACCAAACTAATCGTTTCTATAAATGGCTGAATAATTTTTATCAACATCAATATCGTAACTTGCCTACAATATGTTCAGAAGAGATAAGGAAAATGGCCTATACAGGGTTATTTCTAATTCACTAGCGTCCTTTTAACCCTAAACTCCTACCACTTAAACAAATGTGTTTTGTTTTACGGCTTTTGTCATAACTTAATATTTTTGGTGTAATAACGTTTTGAAAATTTGAGATTACCTCTTATTTTTACGATACTCTGTGTATTTGTATGGGAAAAAAAGTGCTTCATTTTAAAAAGTCGTCAAACAAAAAACATTTGTTTGAGTGATAGGAATTCAGGGTTAAGAGGATGTCAGTGAATTAAAAATAACCCTGTATTAAGAAACCTGTACCTATCTGTGGCTGCATCTTAATGCTGCTATGATGCCACATACAGACACACACACATAGCGGTCAAACTTATAACACCCCTTTTTTGTGTCGGGGGTAATAAAACGAGACGTTAGTTTATAAAAGCTTTATTTAGTAACTAATCAGAATCAGAGAGCGACCCTCGGCCGCTGGAGTTGGCATCGAGCTCCATCTCCAACTCTTGCTTCTGAGCGATCTCTCCCACAGTCTTGATGCAGCGGATGGTGTATTTGTTAAAGTCACATCTGAAACAAATCAAGTAATAAATTAATATGCAGACTTTGTTATTGCCCGTGCTAAAAGGATGTACGGTAGGACCCAACTGTACAATTGGGAATGTCTAAAAAAATTACCACTGGTTTTTATATTTTTTTTTATATAGAAAAATCAATTATAAAAACTCATTTCAATATTTTTTCATTTAGTTAACTACTTTATTCAAAATTAATTATTGAAACTATTTTGGTTGATTACGTCAGATTATAATTGAGGGCTCCCACACAGCCAAATACCTAAATCTATCTAAATGCGTACAATAAGGCAGCCCCTTTAATTATTTTTGCGTAGTGGTACACTGTAACTAGTGTCACTTTACTGGCGCTGACAAAGTGCTAGATGTCAGACAACGGGTCCAAACCAAACTCCGTAGTATAATCCACGCGTAAATTGTGAAGAATTCTAACCACACCGAATAAAGTACGACTTGGACCGGTCACGCAATTTACACCAATGTCAAATTAAGGTCATTGCTTATTTGTTATGTAATAAATTCATTACATTATATTTAAATTAAATAACTACTGAAAACGAGTTAAAAATAATTTATCTCGAAATGGTTTTCGATTTACTATACATTGCAAAAAAATAGACATCCCCAATTCAGCATCCCTTGTTCCTTCTTTGGCCTTTTCAACGTTTTTTAGTTACAGTACAGGGCTGGGCAGATTCAGTGTCTAAGCTTAAAATAGCCATAAAATTTAATCAAAATCTCAAATTAAAATTATTAAACATGCTTTCATTTTAAGCATGCTCTACACGGTGTTTTTTTATTTCCGCTAACTTTAAGGGAAGATTATTCAGGTCAAATAAAGTTAATTTCTCGAAGAAACCAGTTTAATTTTTCCAATAATTAAATTTAATGGGTGAACCAATGCAAAAGGCAATCCAATACGCCCTATTATTATTTATCTTTTAAATTTCGTCAGGTTAGTTTTCCATTCATAGCTATTCGCTACAAGGTGATTATTGAGGCGAGTTCGTTCGACATTACATAATTTTTCTTTTATTATGTGCCACATCAATGTCATAATCGTAAAAATTGGAATTCTATACTAATACTATAAAGAGGAAAAATTTGATTGTTTGTTTGTTTGTTTGTTTGTTTGTTTGCATTGAATAGGCTCCGAAACTACTGGACCGATTTCAAAAATTCTTTTGCCGTTAGAAAACAACATTATCACCGAGTGACATAGGCTACTTTTTACCGCGGGAAAATACCTTTTCCTACGGGAAAATTAATTTATCGCGGGCGAAGCAGCGGACGGAAGGCTAGTGTATCAATAATCGTGTTTATCTCAACGGAAAATGCCGCGATTTAAGTTTTTTTTTCGATTTTAACAAAAATCAATATAGGGTAAATCGCCAATAACTGGCTACCTCATACTAAAATTAACCCTATTCACCCATTATAGAATTCATTTTTAGTATAAGGTGTTAATTACTGGCCACCCTTCAATAACTGGCCACGTTATACTAAATTGAATTCTGTTTGTAGGGTTACAGAGTTCATTTTCAGTATTAAGTTATTATCAAAGATATTATTATTAAAGAGATAATAAGAGATAGTAAGTCAGCGTCAAATAGTTCGTGACACCATAAGTGACCAAAATATTGGCAGCACGACCTTATTTCAACTGCAACAAAGACGCGTTGCGAACTGTTTGGCCACTTTGGAGGTCACGAACTATTTGACGCTGACTGTACCAGGTACTTTCTATTAATGTTGCTAGCAAATCAAAAAACACGGTGTATTTTCTTACACTTTTTTTATCGTCCAGTTAAGTAACCGCGCCGGGTAACGGCTCGACCTTGAATCACACGAGATAGAACGACAATCCATCAAATGATACATCTTGATATCGCCCGATAGAGATACCGTGTCACCTGCATAGATGGTGAAGCGTGCCGATAACATATGACTATACCTGTATTAAAATAACTAAAACTATATTGAAAATCACAAAATTTACGGCGGGGTTTTATGAATCCACAAAAATTAGCTCGTCGTATTATCATCATCATCGTGGTCGTTACATTTGAAAGAATGGTAGGCAGATATGTATGGAACCCAGCCTGATCATGATCACCAATAGAATTAAAATGTATGTAAACTTATCGATGCTACCATTTGCCATAATTGTTATTACGACCAGATGGCCTAGTGGTTAGAGAACCTGACTACGAATCTTGAGGTCCCGGGTTCGATTCCCGTGTCGGGGCAGATATTTGTATGAAAAATACGAATGTTTGTTCTCGGGTCTTGGGTGTTCAATATGTATTTAAGTATGTATCTATGTATATAAGTATGTATATCCGTTGCCTAGTACCCATAACACAAGCTTTACTTAGCTTACTTTGGGACTAGGTCAATTGGTGTGAATTGTCCCGTGATATTTATTATTATTATTATTTATTTATTACTAGCTTTTGCCCGCAACTCCGTCCGCGTGGAATTAGTAATTTGGGCAGCTTATTTTTTTATCCAATTTGCTTTTTCATCAATTATAGCTCTACTTAGATCCTTCCGGAAGAAGTGAAACTTCATAATAAACCAACCCGCTCCCAACCCGCTCTCAAATCACCCCCACCCGCCCCCAACCCGCTCTCAACCCGCCCCCAACCCGCTCCCAACCCGCTCGCAATCCACCCCCAACCTGCTCCTAACCCGCCCCCAACCCACTCCCAACCCGCCCCCAACTCGCTCTCAACCCGCCCCCAACCCGCTCCTAACCCGCCCCCAACCCGCTCCCAACTCGCTCCCAACCCGCTCCTAACCCGCCCCAACACACTCCCAACCCGCCCCCAACCCGCCCCCAACCCGCTCCCAACCCGCTCCTAACCCGCTACCAACCCGCCCCAAACCCGCTCCCTACTCGCCCACACACCCGCTCCCAACCCGCCCCCAACCCGCTCTCAAGCCGCCCCCAACCCGCTCTCAACCCGCCCCCCCAACCGCTCCCAACCCGCCCTATCTAACTGGGCTATCTAACACTGAAAGAATTTTCCAAATCGGAGCAGTAGTTCCCGAGATATAGACGTTTTATTTCCAAAACCCCCCATTTGGAAACATTCTTCCGCTCCGCTCCGCTCCTATTGGTGTTAGCGTGATGATATAGTGATATAGCCTATAGCCTTCCTCGATAAATGTGCTATCTAACACTGAAAGAATTTTTAAATCGGAGCAGTAGTTCCTGAGATTAGCGCGTTCAAACAAAAAACCTGTTCGATAAATTCTTAAAATAGACGTATCTTTCTTATTTGTGAACCGATTCAAATGAAACAAACACTAAATGTTAATCCAAGAAAATACCAACATATCAGTGAAAACCGCATCCTTCTAGGTTAAGCCGTTTCTGAGATTAGCGCGCACAAACGCACAGACAAACAGACAAACCGACAATAATTCTAAAAATCATTGTTTTGGGTTCTAATATGGGTTTATTGCGCTAATAAATAGCCCTAGTGACAATTTTTCTCAAATATCTTCAATGTACAGACACCGACTTGTTACAGATTTATTATATGTATAGATTAAGACGACTGAACTGTGAAGGCTGGGAGAATCGACATAGTTTTAGGACGCCACACACTCAAATAACAAAAATAATGACTTGTAAGCAGCTCACATATTTGAGAGCGGATAACTCACTTCTCCGGGGTTTTTGAAGTTTGTTTCCATTTTAGAAAATGAAGCTGAAATAACTAGCTTTTACTTGGTATGCATGCGGTTCATATTGGATATAGGTACAGTCAAGTGTAAAAATATGAACTTATTCAAAGTTTAAAAAATAAGTACCACAGACTCTTATTCCGACGCAATAAGGCCGTAGTAACATATTTTCGAGTGGTTCGAATAGATACTTATTTTTGCACTTGACTGTACACCAATTGCCCATCATTCTTTACCATGAGCTTTACGGTGAAGGAAATCATGGCATCGTAAGAAAACCTCCATACGCATGGAAAGAAACTTTGCAAAAAGTTAGGTATTTACGTTAATTCATTGGTAAGTTTCAAACATGTTTGATTCAAAGACTTGAGATTAAACTGAAGCAAAGAAGGACGCGTGCGTTTAGTTTTAAAAAACTCACACACAATCTCACGATTATTTCTTTGGCACATATATGCAATGTCAACACGACTCTCATTCATGTAAAAACTGTACGTACGTACACATTAAAAAAATACTATTATTCTGTAACGAGTCGTTTTCAAAAAAAAATACATAATTAGGGGCTTGATTAAAACAAAATCACGATCGCGTCCTCTGTGTAACGAAAGTTAGTCATATATTTCGTACTAAATACAAACTGAAATATAGATGCACAGAAAAAACCCCAGAAAAAAGACCAATGCTGGGAATCGAACCCAGGGAACCCAGGAAAAAAAAAAAAAAAAAAAAAAGATACTTCATAGCTAACTTGTTGAAAGTTAGTCATTCAAACTATATGGGTAACTTTCGTTACACAAAGGAAACGATTAAATTTTGTTTTCATGAAGCCCTTAGTCATGTACAATTTGTTTGAGCCATGAAATAATAACCAGAGAAAAAAAATAGTGACGGTTTAAAATTTCGTTTAGGTTCACTTCGTCCACATTCCCATTTTGTCAACTTCCTAGTTCGTCAGCAATCCCATTTCGTCCACAATCAATTCCCGATTCGTCCACTTCCTATTTTGTCAATGTTCCCATTTCGTCCATATTCCCATTTCCTTCACATTCCCACTTCGTCCACATTCCCACTTCGTCAACATTCGCATTTCGTCCATACCTAAATCAAAAAATAAAATCTTCCCTGATATAATGAATGAATGTTTACAACATTTTTTCTAGTCGATCTAACATGACTTTTGTAGTAGAAGTCATCATCATCATCATCATCATTTCAGCCGAAAGACGTCCACAGCTGAACATAGGCCTCCCCGAAGCTCGCCAAACAGATCGGACCCGTGCCATCCGCATCCAACGCGATTCCGCAACCTTAACCGTCGTCGCTCCATCTTGTTGGAGGCCTACCCACACTGTCTTCCGGTCCGCGGACGCCACTCGAGAACCTTTTTGCCCCATCGGCCATCAGTTCTACGAGCGATGTGCCCTGCCCACTGCCACTTGAGTCTGGCGAATCTTCGAGCTATGTCGGTGACTTTAGTTCTTGCGCGGATTTCATCGTTTCTAATGCGATCCCGCAGAGACACTCCGAGCATAGCCCTCTCTATTGCCGTCTGAGCTTCCTTATGAGGTCCATCGTTAGCGGCCACGTCTCAGTGCCATAAGTCATCACTGGCAACACGCACTGGTCAAAGACTCTTGACTTGAGACATTCCGTTGTAGTAGAAGTAAAATTATCATAATCATCATCATCATCATCAGCCTATAACAGTCCACTGCTGGACATAGGCCTCCCCCAATGAGCGCCATTGCGCCCTGTCGTCGGCTAGACGCATCCAGCTTCTACCAGCAGCCTTTCGCAGATCGTCACTCCACCTGGCCGGAGCGCGTCCTACACTACGTTTGCCAAGACGCGGTCTCCACTCAAGAACTCGTTTACTCCAACGGTTGTCGGTTCTTCGACAGATATGACCAGCCCACTGCCACTTCAACTTGCTAATTCTCTGAGCTATGTCGATGACCTTAGTTCTGTGTAGGATATCCTCGAGAGTAGAAGTAATCCATCATTATAATTGATGGCGGCATTCCACAATAAACTCAAGAGCGTGCCCTTGGCGCCCCATATTTTATCGGCAGTAAAGTTTTTACGGGGTCGTTTCGCGTGGGGCGTGCGTGGCAATCACAAATTCTTACGACTCTTGATACGCTTGATAGTTCTCGTACACTACTAAGAAAGTTCGTTGTTTAGATACAAATCGAGGCAAACGAGGTTCGATCCCCAGTTGGGGCAGGTATTGGTATAAAAAAGGGGTATCTACAGTTTCACATAATTTAGCAAGTCATATAATAAGCTATTAAAAATTATTATTGCAAGATATCCTGGATTTTTTAGTATCCTATTATCTCGCCTCATTCGTTATCCGTTTAATTCTTATTTCGTCTCATTCTGTATTCGTCACTCATTCTTTATTCGTCTTGTTCGGTATCCGTCATTATCTTATTTGGTCAAATTCTGTAATTTGTCTCTCTCTTAATAGGTCTTATTCGTTTTACGTCATAGTCTTACTTGGACTCATTCGTCGTTCATCCTTTTCGTTTTTTGTCTCATTTACTTACGAACATTTATTTACCAGCACCGAACGAGAACGAAATCTTTGTTTTAAGTAGACCCCGCTATCGGAGGTGCAATTTGGGAGCTGTCAAGTCTTAGGGATGGGTAAAAATATTTATGATGTCGATATCAATAGGTACTCTCACAACTATACAAATTACACAAAGTTTGTTCGATGGCAAAAGTGTCGAAATTACAGATGTTAATAAGAATACGGTACAAAGTTACGCCAAATGTAAATTATTGCCCATTACTTCTGTCAAAGTAGAAAAGTCATTTTCCTTCTTAAAATGGATTTTCAGCAACAGAAGACGAAGTCTAACGTCCTCTAACTTAGAAAAATATTTAGTAATGTATTACGAGACATATATTTCTGAAAATGAATGGAGCTAAGATGAATTTAGGTTTAATTAAAGTTATTTTTATTTTTAAGAATAAAAAAATGTTAATACATATTAATTTTGTAATTATTCCCGTTTCACAAAATAAGCACGTTTAATTAAAGTTTCAGACTGTCTTTATGGTAAAGAAAAATTATCGACATGTAGTTAGTATTTTAAAGTATTTTTCACCCATCCCTAAGACTTTGACAGCTACCAAATTGCACCTCCGGTAGCGGGGTCTAGTTTTAAGTAGGTATTTGGTACTTAGTGACTTTTGCTTGTCACCCGACGATTTAAATTAAGGTCCAATAAACCACTGTCAGTGCAATATTTAATCGGGCCAAAGCAGATGCGAAGTTTGCTGACTAAGAAAATACTATATACGGTTATTTTATTAACTTAAGTAGGTAATTTTGTTTATGTTTTTTTTTTTAATTTATGTTTTAGATACAGTTATATTATTTCCACTTTGGCACTCGGCAATTCTTGGCATACATCGAGAGAGGTCGAAGTGCAATACTCAGGCTGAGGTTTTGTTAATAATTACATTAAATAGTTTTAGATATTTTAATATGCGATCAAACTAAATTTTTATTCAAACAATCAATAAAATATATATTAAATACAATTATACATTAATTTCTGGTCAATATGCGATTAAATTCTAGGATTTTAAATAATAACTCCATGAGAAAACTCGAACTTTTACGGTTAAAACTGAGACGTGGAAAGAATCTTACTGTAAGTGTAGGTTAGTGTCCTGTGATGTTGTGATGTTCATACTTACATTTTACTCAACTGCGAATACTTGACAGTCAAAGCTTTCTCCAATGCCAGTAGGACATTCTGCGGGATCTTGCACTTCTTAACTGTCACTATTGCCTTGGTCCAGAGCAGCAGATGTTCTAGATGAGGGCTCTCTTCTATGAGGCGAGCGACTGAGGTCAGAAGGCGGTCGGTGTAGTCGTCGTCAAGCGACGTCACTGTTAGCTCGACTGCGAACAAAGATGTTAGTTAAACTAGACTTTATAACTAAACTCGTCATAAAATAAATGGCCCGTTTTGACAGTTCACGCCCATGAAGTTCTCTATTTTTTGCCGATCGAAATGTTCTGAAGGTAATCATATCATACATATCATATTTACAGCGTATTTATAACTTACAAATAAGAATATTGAAAACAATAGTTCCACTCAAAGTTAAATACCTACACAGAAATAACTATAACAAATTGTTCCAATATTGTCGAGTCCTGAGTGTATTTGATAAGGTAAAATTACATTTCGTACTAAATACAAACTGAAATATAGATGCACAGAAAAAACCCCAGAAAAAAGACCAATGCTGGGAATCGAACCCAGGTCCTCAGCATTCCGTGCCGCGTGCCATACCCCTACACCACCACTGGTCTAGAGATTAGACACGAATCTTTCCTATACATCATACATTTCAATCTGCTAAATCATCACCTTATGCAGTGACAAACGCACATCTATGTTACACCCTCATCGAGAGATTTTAACACTCCTTCGGAACTAACCGCTCACCTGGACAAGAGATGGCGCTACTGTGCAACTTTTAAACAAGTTAGCTATGAAGTATCTTTTTTTTTTTTGTACTTATTTTTTCAACTTCATTTTTTTGCAAAAAAATGAAGTTGAAAAAATAAGTACAAAAAAAAAAAAAAAAAAAAAAAAAAAAAAGATACTTCATAGCTAACTTGTTTAAGGTAAAATTAGCTGTGATATTAGAGTATAAGAACCAAATAGAGAAACTTGATAGATATACAAGACCAGCCAACCTCCGGCACTTAACCAATCAACCCTATTTCAAGATACCTAAGAGCATAAATCAATATGGCAAAAGAGTGTGGTCAAATTACTTGCCACATATCCTAAACAGCTTCCCTAACAATACCATAAATTGTATACTTAATAAGCCAAAACAGCAGACTAAGAGTATTGTTAAAAAGTATCTATTAACAAATATTAACTAATTATATTAAGTTAATGTAGTGTTAATGAAAGTAAGTTGTTAGTATATAATCTTAAAATTTTAAAGATTGTACTAATAATATTAATAATTAATTTTGTATTTCTTATGAAAGTAATAAACAGATTAAATTTTTAAAAAAATTTTTTTTTTTAATTACAATAACGGTTTTTTTCATATTGTCCACAATCCATTAATAATCGGTTAAGGAAAAAATAAATCGATCAAGATATTTTTTATAAGGCCGACTCGCACTTGGCCGGTTTTACTTATTTAAATACTAGTGTTTAGACCAATTAATTACTGAATTTTACCAGCTGTGTAGTGATCTTTCTTGATGCAGCGGCAGCTTAGGTGGAGCAGGCATGTCCTTCGAATGGATGACCGCCGCTTGCCTAAAGCTGTATTCTACTCTGAGTTGGCGGAAGGCAAACGGAAGCATGGCGGACAGCACCTGCGCTTTAAGGATGTGCTCAAACGACATCTGAATGCCTGTGCTATCGATCCTGAGTGTTGGGAGGAACTTGCTGCAAAGCGGTCATCTTGGCGATCTACCATCTCAAAAGGCATAAAATTATTTGAGGGAGAGCGTCTCACGGCATTAGACGTAAAACGCCAATTACGTAAAGAGAGACCTAAGTTCTCCTACACGTATACATACAACTCAGCTGGGCAACTGTACTGTCACGCGTGTAGGAGAGTATTTAAAAGTAAATTCGGCCTCGCCAGCCATATCAGAGCCCATGATAGGCGTCTTAATTTAATAGAATAGTGGGGTCGCCGTCATCGAAACCGATGAGGAGGACTATATATATATATATATATATATATATATATATATATATATATATATATATATATATACTATATATAGTGATCTTTACTTTTTTTATTGATTGAGTGAATGTTATTGTAACAAAAATATTAAATGAAAGAAAATTGACCTTTCGTAACATTGTATATTTAAAAATACCTACAATATCAGTTTAACAAGTTAAGTATGAAGTATCTTTTTCTATTTATTTTTTTATTTTCTTCAACTTCATTTTCTTTTTTTTTTTATTAACATAGATGCGCTTTATCACTGCCTAATGTGATTATAACAGACTGAAGTGTACGATGTATGGGAAAGATTCGTCGCTAACTTCTAGACCAGTGATGGTGTAGGGGTAAGCACGCAGCACGGAACGCTGAGGACCTGGGTTCGATTCCCAGCATTGGTCTTTTTTCTGGGGTTTTTTCTGTGCATCTATATTTCAGTTTGTATTTAGTTTGAAATATATCAGTTTAAGTTAAATTTTCTAATCAGAACTTTAATCCAATGCACTTTACAATACATATTCAAATCGATCAAATACTCATGCAAACTCGGATCGATTTATCGTGAGTATCGAGTACCGAGTCGTATGGTTACATCACTAGTTACGTCGCGAAGACAAATGTCAAAACGGGCCTTTTATTTTGTGACGAGTTTATAAACTAAAAATTTTAAACCCCCCACGCAATCTAGTCGCACGTATGTTTCAAAATAAAGTTAATGTTCATTATGCGAGTAAGATCATTTTCGCATAGCAAAAGTGCTGAAACTTTGAAACGGCTGAACTAATTTTGCTGAAACATGGCTAAGAACCATCGCTAAGATAACTAGCGAGCAAGAAAAAAGTAGCGACGTAGACTGGCAGCTACTTAGACCAGTTGCAGTTTATATGGGATAAGTTTTAGACCAGCACCGGTTTAAGCCGGTTACCGCTAGGACAAGTCGCGTTTTAGACGAAATTATACTAACCCCATAGAACCTCCTCCTTTTTTCAAAAATCTATAACCTTGAGTATCAAATTTCTACACTTTCTGCCAACAAACTGCTATGCAATTTGGCAGAGGTATTTAGAGAGATAAGTATTTTTGTAGTTCTTTTGTTTTTATTTGAGTAAATAAATAATTTTAAAAAACATATCTAAAGGATCTACCACACCGTTACTGAAGGTATGCTAATCATGGAAAAAGTGAATCCGACTCACGCACACATTTGACAATTTTATAGTATTTCTATGAATATCAATGTTTTATTTTTTCATTTCTTTCCTTTGCTCGGTCTGTGGATATTTCATAACGGGAAATAATCAATGCATTTTAACTTTCACCGTTTTCAAACCTTCACAGGTGTGTGGAGCGAACTCAACCAGCTGAAATATTAACTCACTGTCAGAACTAGGCACCGATTCGACGCACTCCCTGATGATGACATGTTCATTGAGCTGCAACGCGCTAACCAGTGCCGGGCCCCAGGCCCCTTCCGCCAGACGCTGTTTGACAGCTGCCGGCGTTGAATCCGCATCCAAACGATATGGCCTGCAAATTAATTAAATATGTATAGTACGAATTTTTTGAAGTGTCCCGATCTGGTTAACAGCCCACCTTTCGACAAAGTCGAATAACGCCTATTATTTAGACGACCAGATGGCCTAGTGGTTAGAGAACCTGACTATGAAGCTTGAGGTCCCGGGTTCGATTCCCGTGTCGGGGCAGATATTTGTATGAAAAATACGAATGTTTGTTCTCGGGTCTTGGGTGTTTAATATGTATTTAAGTATGTATCTATCTATATAAGTACGTTTATCCGTTGCCTAGTACCCATAACACAAGCTTTCCTAGCTTACTTTGGGACTGGGTCAATTGGTGTGAATAGTCCCGTGATATTTATTTTATTTATCTATTTATTTATTTACAGTAGAGTTCATTTTAAATGAAACATTGTTGGCAGATAATATTTTTCAAAATTGAACGCGTCGTAGACATGCAACCAAAACAAACAAACAAAGTTTAATTTAAAATGAACTCTCCAATGTAAATAATAAAGTCGTTATTTCAATGCGCTATTTTATCTTATATTTCCGTTCATTTTAAATTGAGGATTATTCACTTGAAGACATAATAGAATACAATGGCTTTGTTCGAAAGGTGGGTTGTTAACGAGTTCGAGACACCTCAAAAGATTCGTACCATACTATGAACTTCTTGGTGAAGACAAGGGCCATACATACACATTTTTTTTTGCATCCCTTCTCTATAGACATGACAAAAGTGAAGGGTCTATATCCAATATTTTTTAGTTAAGTCTACAGCGGCGTGTGGGACGCCTGGCCAACTTTAAGCCCATTTAAATAAATCTTAAGTTTGCTAACTCGGAGTCGCTAACTTTATATCCACAGGAAAGACAATTATTACTATCTATTTCAACTTAAAATTTCCGTTTTGTCTGCGGACCCCCTGACACAGGACTGTCTTAGACTGTGTATGACCCTGATACATGTATATCACTGCACATGCATGTGTTTTAGGTCTTTCAAATAAATGTCCAGTCTTTTTTTAATAGGGTTTACTGAAGCCGCTTATTACAAGCTCGGGGAATTTGAGTTCTTACCTAAAAGTACCATCGATGCCCGCATTCTGGCTGTACACGAAAAGTCCCTCCGTAGCGGCGCACGCGAAGTTCTCCCCCGTCGGCGAGAACCTCACGCAATGGACTCGTACCTAAAAAAAAACATCAATCCAGAATTCTTTTTACTAATTCTAGTACATTTAGAACA
The DNA here is from genome assembly GCA_947859365.1 of Archips crataeganus. Lineage (NCBI taxonomy): Eukaryota > Metazoa > Arthropoda > Insecta > Lepidoptera > Tortricidae > Archips > Archips crataeganus. Next base: position 20,664,216 of record OX402050.1, read on the forward strand.
GAGAAAACAACAGACTATATTATATTATAACTGCCGAATTTAACCGGATTGCATTCTGATCCATCTTGAGCCTCAGCTTAGATAGGGTGGTAGTACTGGCTTAACGCGATTTGTAGGGTAAACTAATGGAACGTATGGAGATTTTTATCCTGTAAATATTTTTTTGATAAGCTATTTGTCATTTTTGAATGTCCATTAAATGGGCATGTTTTTAAGCTAGTAAGCTAAACAATGGTCGGTCATATAATTTGTTTTCACTGTTATCAGATCAAATCTTAACCAAAGTTTAGGAGGAGGCAAAATTTTAATTGAAATAAAAATAAATTAAAAACTGCAATTAGTTCGAGATTATTTTTCATTACAAAGAAAACGAAAGAAATAATTAATTCCGAATATCACGACTCAAAATCTTAGTGTGGGTATACATTTTCAAAGGTAATTTTTTGATATTTTGGTAGATGACCTGCCCACCTATCTCCCATTAAAGTTTGTCGTACTACTTACGGGGCAACCTGTATATCGCACTCCTAGATCAAGAGTGCACTAACTCAAAATAAACCACCATACTAATTTAGATCTAACAGAGTTTCCATAAGGTCTAAATTAATAAGGAGTGCGATATGATTTTCGTCACTACTTTGAACAAACCTTGTATCTCAAATTAATGTGCAAACTGAACTGAACCTTAAAGCTGACTGTGTAAAGTTCATTTCGTATGATTATCCATGTTTAGATACGAGCTTTTTTAAAAGTAGTGACGATTTATTGTTTATGGACACTGGTTATACCTCAGGTTTGACTTTTCTGTCCGCCATATCGCCATCCTTGACTCCCGGCAGCCTGATGCTGACGTCACCGCCTTCCAACTCGGTCCTGTCCTCCACCAGCGCCATGTTGCCGAACTCGGTCATCAGACGGCGGTTCACGTAGTCCTGGGAATTGTAAAAGTTGTTGATGAAACAGGATTAGTCTTCTTTGCTTAACTCTCGTCTTAACTTTCACATTTACAGGGTTATTTGTAATTCACTAGCATCCTCTTAACCCTAAACTCCTACCGCTTAAACAAATGTTTTTTGTTTTACGGCTTTTGTCATCTATACATATAATAAATCTGTAACAAGTCGGTGTCTGTACATTGAAGATATTTGAGAAAAACTGTCACTAGGGCTATTTATTAGCGCAATAGAACCCAAAACAATGATTTTTAGAATTATTGTCTGTTTGTCTGTTTGTCTGTTTATCTGTTTGTCTGTTTGTCTGTTTGTCTGTGCGTTTGTGCGCGCTAATCTCAGAAACGGCTTTACCTAGGAGAATGCGGTTTTCACTAATATGTTGGTATTTTCTTGGATTAACATTTAGTGTTTGTTTCATTTGAATCGGTTCACAAATAAGAATGATACGTCTATTTTAAGAATTTATCGAACAGGTTTTTTTGTTTGAACACGCTAATCTCAGGAACTACTGCTCCGATCTGAAAAATTCTTTCAGTGTTAGATAGCACATTTATCGAGGAAGGCTATAGGCTATATAATCATATCACGCTAACACCAATAGCAGCGGAGCGGAGCGGAAGAATGTTTCAAAATCGGGGGTTTTTGAAGTAAAACTTCTATAGGCACGCTTGACTTGGGAGTACGGTGGTGAATTTGAACGCGGGTGTGCGGAGGGGAGGGGGGGGGGGTTTGGTGGGGGGTTGGGTTGGGAGGGGGTGCGGGGGGGGGGGGGGTAATTTTTTTTATATCGAGGAACTAAGGAGAGCCGTAATTGATGAAAAAGCAAATTGGATTTAAAAAATAAGCTGTCCAAATTACTAATTCTACGCGGACGGAGTCGCGGGCAAGAGCTAGTAACTTAATATTTTTGGTGTAATAACGTTTTGAAAATTTGAGATTACCTCTTATTTTTACGGTACTCTGTGTATTTGTATGGGAAAAAAGTGCGTCATTTTAAAAAGTCGTAAAACAAAAAAACATTTGTTTGAGTGATACGAATTCAAGGTTAAGAGGATGTCAGTGAATTACAAATAACCCTGTATATCATTAGTAGAAAGACGGATGGCGTTTAATAGCCTATTTTAAAACAGGGTACAACAGGATCTAAGGCGCAAGGCACACAGAAGAGACCGCTCAGTACCGAATCGTCTATGAAGCAAAATGGCCACAATCCCGATGGTCTAAAAAGCATATGTCCAATTGGCTAAGTAAAGTTTTTTGAAGAGATGCTAATTATATTTTTTTTCGACAGTGGTCGACTTCAACACCAAGAAACTGCAGCTGTTTTATTTTTATCTCCTTTTATTTACTGGAAATATTTTTTTAAGTGTTCGAGATGACATTTGTGAGATTTTATGGCTGACAAGCGGTTCGTGCTCAGTACTAAGAAGAAATAGAATAAAAAACGAATTCAACTGTCGCTTCTGTCAATGTCAAATGAAATCTAACCGTTTGCGTTTCGTTTGTTTTGCGTTGTCCAAGAAGCAGTTCCAAAATACTGATCGAAAGTATTCAATTGTGATCCAATTATTGTGCATAAGTTGTGGAGAAATGCGGTAAAATTGAAAGTCCGGATTTTATGCGGAGGTCGATAAAAATAGTAAAAAAATCACACTGAGCACACCAAAACGCAAAGCAAACGAAACGCAAACGATTTGACATTGACAGCAGTGACAGTTCACTTCGGTTTTTTTTTCTGTTTCTACTAAGTTCTGAGCACGAACGGCTTGTCAACCATAAAATCTCACAAATGTCATCTCAAACACTCAAAAGAATATTTCCAGTAAACAATAGGAGATAAAAATAAAACAGCTGCAGTTTCTCGATCTGCAGAACGCCGACTGTCGAAAAAAATATATAATTAGCACCTCAACAAAAAACTTTACTTAGCCAATTATGTAAATTGTCCATTGTGTGAAGATGTCTTAATCATAAAATACCCAATTAGCATAACGTCTATGAAGGGACACGGCCAGATAGCAACACGCCCAAAGCTGAACGCCAAAATCGCAGAACGTCCTAAAAATATGATGTCGCGTATTTCACGACACAAAAGGTGTTGCGTTGAATAGGTAGATCTAAATTGATAATATAACCGGCCACTTGAAACACGAACACACTTTTTGGTTATTCTGCTACTTTGGCTAACTGCTTTCAATAAGATTTGACGATTTGCTTTTCTGGGTGATAGCGTTTTTGACGATATGTAGTTTGGACATTATGCTACACGGACTAATTGCTATTTTGATGTTCTGCGTTATTGATGTTATGCTAATGGGGCAAAAGGCTTATATAAGGTATGATATTTCGCTTCTTAGTCAATTTGCGTCACTGGACATTTTGCTACATAGACGATTCGGTACTGAGCGGAAGAGGTTGGGTTCGTAAGGACTAGATTACATAACGACTCTATAAGCAAAACGTCTTAGTTACATAAGGTCTTGGTAGCTAAATGTCTAATTGTACAAACGTCTTAATAGTAGAATGCCCGGGTTTAAGATTGGACTTAGTTCTATTACGTCTTGTTTGTATAACGCCCTAATATCAAAATGTTGTAATAGCAAAACGACTAGGTAGGCATATCGTCAAACATTAATAACGTCTAAATGGCATAACGACTAGTTTCTGCCTCCGACTTCGTCCGAGACCTAGACAATAACTAGTCGTCCCTACAGAGCCTAGCCGGTATGCAATCATGACGTTTTGCTACCAAGACCATATGCTATCCAGACACTTTTCCTTATGTGTGGTTTTACAATCAAGACTTATTAATAACTTGGACGTAAACTCTATTAGTCATTTTGCAACTTCGGGCGTTATGCTATAGTTGTCGATCGAACAACTAAGACATTCTACTCACTAGGGCATTCTGCAAAAAAGACATTGTGCTTACCAAGACCTTATGCAACTAAGACGTTTTGCTTATAGAGTCGTTATGCAATCTAGTCCTTACGAACCCAACCCAGCGGAAGAGACGTGGGACGGGGGCGCGTCGCAGTCCGCGACGTTTGTTCGCAGGCCGCGTCTCCGCCCCGTCTCTTCTGTCCGCTTTGGATCTCCGACGCTTCTACACATTAAGGGGGTGTTTCACCACCTTATTGTCAAACTACTGGTCACGTAACCAATGAATAAACTAAGTACTGGACAAATCTGTCGGCTAGTTTTTTTTCAGTTTCACCACTCCGGTCCTGTGCAAACTAAGTACCACTTAACTAATCGTCGGTTTAACATAGAGGGGGAATGGCAACGTCACATTTCACGATCACGCGTTCCTGTTCGCAAACTTTCGTTCAAAGAGTCGCTCATTGTTAAAGCAAAAGAAATCGTAAACTATGTAATTTTTAAATACATCTATTTTTTTGCATAAACAAATGTGTAACATTATAATTAATCCAAAAACGGTATTTATTTACGATACTTTGTTAACAATAACAAAGAAAAATAAAATCACGTAAAACGAATCGAAAAGTGGCGCCAAACCATTTGACAGATTAAATTTTTTTTTAATGGCGATGTACAAGTTCACGTAGAACAAACGATTATGCCACTGAAAAAAAGTCAGTAATTAAAAAATATTACGAAATTTTGGATTTATTTTTACATACTAAAAGCGTACCTATATTTTTTTATTTAAATCCTCGTTTGCAATTTAGCATGACTTCTTTCTTTAAAAAATAAAAAATACTTTGATTTATTTTTCTGAAACCGGCTGAAGGGCTCTCCAACCATGACCACAAAAAAATTAACTGACTAATTAAAAAGTTATGTGACGGATAAAAATGCTAAATGCCACCTGATCTGATGGTCAAATTAAAAAACAGTTTGTCCGTCACTTAGCGCTAATCAAGACTGGTGAAACAGAAATTTTAAGTTCATCTGTCAAATAAGGTTATGATTAAGCTAATCCGAACTTTTAAAAAAGTGGTGAAACAGCCCTTTAATATGAAAGCCGATTCAAGGGGCGCCGCGACTGCGACGGAATCCCACGTCTCTTCTATGTAGCTTGCGCCTAAGGTACCTAGTATCTTAAAAATATTATTAACTGAGGTCGGAATTGTCACGGCAAAATATAAGACTGTCGCAATCAAGCTAGTGTTAGAACCAATTATTTATCGATATCGATAGTTGTGCAATAAAAGAAAAAAACGGTCCACTAAATAAAAAAACATATTTAATACAGAATCATCATCATCATCATCATCATCATCATCATCATCATCATCAGCCTATAACAGTCCACTGCTGGACATAGGCCTCCCCCAATGAGCGCCATTGCGCCCTGTCCTCGGCTAGACGCATCCAGCTTCTACCAGCAGCCTTTCGCAGATCGTCACTCCACCTGGCCGGAGCGCGTCCTACACTACGTTTGCCAAGACGCGGTCTCCACTCAAGAACTCGTTTACTCCAACGGTTGTCGGTTCTTCGACAGATATGACCAGCCCACTGCCACTTCAACTTGCTAATTCTCTGAGCTATGTCGATGACCTTAGTTCTGTGTCGGATATCCTCGTTGCGGATTCTATCTTTCAGAGAAACTCCGAGCATAGCTCGTTCCATAGCTCGCTGAGCGACCTTGAACTGGTGGATTAGCCGTACTGTGAGTGTCCACGTTTCAGCTCCGTATGTCATGACGGGTAGGACGCACTGGTGGTAATACAGAATACAGGTGATAAACGAAACAGGCTACTCCCACAGAATGTTGAGAAATTAATGATTATCTACTCCTATCGCTATCACAAACCAAATTTAATGTCATGTGCTGCTGTGTGTACTGACGCGAACTTCGAAGAAGAAATTGCATCTGTCTCTATCCTGTCCTTTTTCACACACAATTTAATGTTTTATTTTTTATTTTATTTTATTTTATTTTATATTTTTCGTAATTTTATGTGTTTTGTGTGTGAAATAAACTTTTTCATTTCATTTCATTTCATATAATTTTATACAAACCTGACCTAAAATTCTGAATTAAAATGTTTTATTTATTTAGTGGACCGTTTTTTTCTTCTACTGCACAGCTATCGATATCGATAAAAAATTGGTCCTAACACTAGCTTGATTGCGACAGAAAATTCCGACCTCTGATTATTTTAATTATGAATTCTACGCGAAGAATCGTGTGCACGTACATTAACGGCGTCCAGGGACCTGTTCTGCGTGATGACGAACTTCTTAATGAGTACCGCCTCCCGCACACTGTACAGGCACACGTGCTTAGAGTTGCCGCCGCCTAGTATACACGTACCGTCCGCAGAGTAACATATCGTAGTGAACGCCCTGGAATAATATATTCAGAAATTAAATAGTGCAAAAACAAAGTTCTCTTACAAACAAGTGTAACAGATGTTAGACACTAATGTACAGGTCGATTCACAAGAGTTGGCACGAATGGATCGAATGAGTGAATGAAAGTATCTATGTGTTACCTATTTGAATGCACTTCACACAAATATGAAAATGTCATGCATCAGTCATTTTCCTACAAAAATGTCAAAGCGACATTACTTTCGTTCAATCCATTCGTGCCAGCTTTTGTGACTCGACCTGTACTAATGTTATACAAGGTTCGGATTTTTTATCGCACGGTAAGATGAAAGAAAACTATGGAGTCGATATTAAAGTTAAAATTTAACTCCTATTCATACTCATACTCATTCATGTAATTAATACCAAGATTAAATTTTAAATGCAACAAACGATTTGAATTCAATTAAATGATGTTTTAAATAAAAAAACGAACTGCCGCACAATAAAAACAATGACCATTTAGAAAGCTTCTATTTGGTAACATCCATAGGGCATGTAGATACAGGAATGGGCGTCACAATCTTGATAAGGCAGGTAAGCGTGTGTATTGTCCATTTCAGAATTACAATAGTAAAATGAGTATAATATCATGGTGACGTTTTTCATATTTTCTAGAATAAAAGAGGTTTTTATTGGTTGGTAGTGTATTCTAGACTTCCCGCATCGTACTACAAAAATTCATTTGAATTACATTAAGTAAGTACGATTAATTTTCGATTGACATTTTCGATCTGTCAGCCTGATAAAGGGATAAAAGTATTATGAGACTAAGAAAATAAGTGAGTACGAGTATGAATATGAGTTAAATTTTAACTTTAATATCGACTCCATAGTTTTGATTCATCTTACCGTGCGATGAAAAGCCGAACCTTGGACTTACAATGAACGGTTGCAATGCTCTGAGGATGAAATGTGAGTGAGTTCGAAACGAGTCAGTGTAGTTTGGTGGTGGTGATAGTTCGGTTTGTGTGTGTTCGTACAGTGTGGAGGTGGAGGAACTGCATGAATACACATTTCATGCATAAACGTAGATATCATAAGGCCGCGGCTGAGCAAAGTAATTGTTTCAGTTCATTGATATGGACTAATTCAATAAATTATTCTTATTATTTTTTATTTTTGAGAGAGAGAGAGAGAGAGAGAGAGAGATGTTTATTTACACATATTCGATACAAACACAGAAAAAAAATACATTTGACAGGAAATTTACAAATAAAAAAAAATATCGAATAGTATAAATTGGGCCCCACTCAGCATAATGTTGTGGCAAGCCACAACGCTGTTTTTCAGTGGGACCCATTTAAAAACTAAACACAAAAACATACACACTGTGACGACACGAACGCCAGCGAATAGTTCGCAACAAAAACCAAATTAGAAGCCGGAAGTAAATATGTATGGCAACACTTGATCGGCTTAATCGCATTTGAACTTTTAAACCGTAACAAATTAAGCCAAGATTTGTTATGGCTATTGCAGTGAATCATCAACAATTTCAATAATACTGATACTGTAATGCATCACATAACCTTCGAACAAAAACAAAAAAAAACTTAAAAACAATAAAACATTCTTTTGACTTAAAGCTGGGTGGAAACACAGCCCGGCCTTGTGAAAAAATTAACTACCGCCGTTTACTTGAAAAAGAAAAAAAAATACATATTAACAGAAACAAACGAACAAACAAAGAGTCAATCTGCCAGTCTCAGATGCGCCTAATTTACTTGTCACCCATGAGTGCTACCCCAGCCTGGAGTTTTGTTGGAGCGAGGTAAGTACAAACATGTTGTAACTAGGATGCACTTAGTGCGAGAAAGTGTCTTTTACATTTCAATTTAAAATTATGTCTTGACTTTAGAGCACCAACCTATTAACTATTGCACTAAGCTACACTAAGCTATTGCATAGCTTTTATCGCGGGCTTTGAGCGCGGCGACCGAATCAAGAAATTCCGTAACGAAAAAACCTAACACCCCCCACTCCGACCGGCACAGCGGTGCGGCGTTGAAAGCCGTGCATCGTCAAACGTCGTTTCAGTTCGGCAGACTTCGGCACGGAGCTCGCACGCGCACGGATCGAGACGAGCTGCTCCGAAATCGGACGAATACGTAAGCAGCTGTTTGTGAGAAAGTATATAGGTGTATAGGTATCTATCATCTATTTACAAGAGTGAATAGCTGTACGCGTAAAATTTATGTGTAAAGTGATTTAAATATGAATAAACAAGAACAGAGAATACTTGTTTTTTTATTTAATTTACTCCTCCAGCAAGTATATCAGTTTTATAACAAGCTTAGAAAGTTTACGGTTTCACAAAAAAAAAATTAATACATTCGATATATTTATTACTTAGTTTACTGCGTGGGCGAGGACTCATTTTAACGGTTTAGCTATAACTTTCGATATTCAGATACATGCCCACATGCCAACCATAGCGGTGGGAGACTGGCATCGGTGACACTTACTTGGTCTTCAGCATTTTCTTGGCAGTGATGAGATCCTTGTCTCCGCGGCCGGCTCCCAAGTCCGTTCGTCCCTCCACGCTGCCGGTTTGGTCAAGCGTCGTCGGGTCGAAGAATGTTATATTGCCGTCTAGAGTTGACACTGCGATCTGTTGGATAAACCTTGTTTAATCATAAAGGCTAAGCTTATAAGCTTTTATTTAGCTTGCAATGTACCTATGTATGTATACTTATGTAGGTTGGATGACAAAGCAAGTACAGTCAACCAAAAGTAGAGTCAGCTAAAAAGCTTGCTAAAAATGTTTTTTTAACAAAAACTTATTAATCATCTTAATCAATAGCACTCTTTATAAGAAACCCTGAAAATTCCTCATTTAAAAAAGTACACTTTTTTATTGAAAATGGCCCCCTGTGTTCGTATAGAAGCGACAATAAGACCCTCATTTCCCCCTTACCTCTTCCCCATCAGGTCTGAACGCAACTTGCAGCGCGTCAGAGTTCAGCTGTATGGTTTCACTTTCGGAGCTGTTCTCGATGCAGTTCCACAGACGGACGGTCTTGTCCCAACTCGCTGAGGCCAGGCGGGTGCTGGACAGAGCAGGGTTGAATGCCAAGCTGGATACAGGAGCCTCATGACCTCCTAAAACCTGGAAAAAAGAAGTAAAACTTGTAAAGTAGTACACACTTTATATGGCGCGTGGTGCATTTTCGGCCGCACAGACACGAACGACCTAGCCAATGGTAGCCGCAGATACGATTGTAACTTTAAATCAGTCTTATGTCATGTAGTTACGAGATGCATATTTGAGTGCACCTGTGTTATCCGTCTCACTCACTCGGAAGTATGGCGGCTGATTAACATGGCACGCGACTACACGGCGTTAACATGGCGGCAGCAATTCACCAATAGCAAAAAAAACGCACCGTGCGTGAAGCATGCCGATTGGTCAATTGCCATCTAAACGGCTCAATGGATTATAAAATCAGAGGTGTCATTAGAACCGTCTTAGTTACAAGAGAGACATGGTATATATTTCCCCGGAATTCCCATGGTAACGGGAATTATACAGGCGGGTTTTTTCATCTAGTATTGAAATTAATTAATTACATACATTTGTCTATAGTATTTGACATAACCAAAAAAGTTTTGACATCCTAAATACGCTGTTTGAAACAAGGGATCACCAATGCGGATCGGAACTATTTCCAGACGTCTCGTCCATGATAAATAACTTAAGACAATTAATTTACTAGCCTGGAAGAGGTCTGGCCCTATACTACGAAGCGCGAAATTCGAACTTCGTTTCATGCCGTTCCGCTCACGCTAGTGGTATTTATTACGAGAGTGAGAGGGACCGCACGATCCGAACTTCGAACTTCGAATTTCGTAGTAACCCCCCAGTGCCCTTCAATGGGACGTAAAGCTAGCTAGGATGACGATGAATTTGTGTGCCCTATGTACGGTATCCCTTGAATCGTAGACAAATTTTTCATCGAATTTCATTCCATCGAAAATGATGTATAGAATATTCAGTTCTTATATCTTTAGCAGTAATCTGGTTTCATCGATTATACATTACAAATTTTCTTAATTCCTAGAGTAACTGTACAAGGATTATTGTTATTTAGAACATACATTTCCTAAACTATTTAAAAGACATAATATCTAAATATCGAATTTAATTTCACCGACGTTTTATTTTATTACAAATCTCGTTTTGTTATAGCGAGCGAGCAAGACGGGTCAGAGCGGAAGCGATTCGGATAGGTTAGGTTCAAAGGCTAATGCGGGAGCGTAGCGGGAGTGTAGGTGTTAGGTATTTTTTTATGACCACCCTGGAAGTCCTGCTATATAAAAAGCAACCAAAATTATTAGTGTTTCATTGATTACTAAACAAATTAGTTATGTAATAATAAAGATGCGAATAATTTTCTATGAAGTATTATTAGTACGATTTGAATAAAACATTAAATAAAAAATAACGATATAAAATTCTGTAGAATAAACAAATCACGAAATAATTATTCTACAATTTAATAATCGGAAATTTAAAAAAAACACGATTTAACCGTTCGATGATATGAATAGTCGATGAAATGAAAATACGGGAAATGAAAAAGAGTGTCTGCGATTCAAGGGTAAACCCCTATGTACACTTACGTCCAAGAGTTTCCCGAACTTGATGGACCACAGGAATATCTCGAAGACGTCTTGTCCTCCCGCTGCGCAGAGCTCGCTGCTGGAGTCAAGAGCCACGGAGCTGAACTGGACGAGGCTCGGTGACGTCAGCGTTCGGAAGTTGCGGTACCTGGTGTATACATTTAGATTAGATAAATTTATTGTCTATAGCTAAACCGTTTAAATGAGTCCTCACCCGCCATAATTCCTTGTCACCAAAAATGGAATGACAACGTCTGACAACGGTGCTGAGAAATAATACAAAATACCTAAATAAAGCGTGATTAAAAGATATTTTATGAAAGATATATTTGAGAGGGAAGGGACGGATGCGCACTCAGACTTAGGTTATATGTAAGTTAAAACAAAAAAACTGCATGCATGGGATTTTGATTTTTGTGTTGTTTTGACGGCTCCATTTCTACAAGTCTACAAGTATATTCGATCGAACTAGAGAACGAAACTTACCTAGTCAAATCATAACAGCGAACAGTGCCATCTAGCGAGCTGGACACGAAGAACTTCTTATTCGCGCTAAACGTGATACCGGTGACAGTAGAAGAGTGCTCGTTGAACGTCACGAAACAAAAGCCCGTCGTAGTGTTCCACACCTTCACCTGTAAATAAGAAAAGTGTGCTAAGCAGGGTGTGTGTTATAAAAAACCGGCCAAGTGCGAGTCGGACTCGAGCACCGAGGGTTCCGTACACATGTATATTGTACCTAAGAACATCCAGTCTTAGCAGACTCCTGCTCGTAAGCAAAATGTGCGCAGTGTGGGATCATTGTAGATTGGTTACTGATATAGACAAGACAGACAGACAAAAAAAAATATGCTTTTCGCAATTTTTCCTTTATCTGTGCTATAAGACCTTGCTTCGTACCAAATTTAAAGTTTCTGAGTTCACGGGAAGTACCCTGTTTTGATTCCCTTGCGAGTGCCGAAAATTTGCGGCATAAATGGCTGTATCTTTTAATTGCGTTGGCTCAGAAGTTTGATTTTTTCACAGCTCCAAGGGACAGTTAACCTGCGTATTTGATATACATATGTACATTTCAGCTTGATACCTCCACGCGTTCCTGAGTAAAAGGGTCTTGATAGACGGACGGACGGACAACAAAGTGATCCTATAAGGGTTCCGTTTTTTCCTTTTGAGGTACGGAACCCTAAAAATCCTAATTAATTTCAATACTAGATGAAAAAAAACCCGCGTGTATAATTCCCGTTCCCATGGGAATTCCGGGAAAATATATATCCTATGTCACTCGTGGTACTGAGACGAATCTAATAACACCTCACACTTCAAAATCCATTGAGCCGTTTAGGCTGCAGGGCGTGCCAAAGAATGATACATACATACATAAATACATACGCTCGAAAAACATAACCGTCCTTCGACAGTCGTGTGGAAATCGGCCAGTTTCAGTTCCTTGTGCTTGTCATCATACCTTCCCGTCGTATCCGCCGGTTACGATGTAGAGCCCGTCGGGAGAGTAAGCGAGACAGGTCATGTCGAGCGAGTGCCCTTGCTGCTTCATCACGTACTGCTCGCCTAAAAAAACAAAAAAAAAATTCGTTTCCAATTCAAAAATGCAGGGGTGGAATCTGATTCATTGACCAAAAATACACAGTTTACTGACAAGAACACTCCGAATTACTGACCATTTACTGACCATTTTGTAGCAAATAGCAGCTCGGGATGTACGGGTTCGCATGCCCGTGTACTCGAAAACTTAAATTTCCGGACAAGTAAAATGAGCAAAAGCACTCCCTGGATGAAATGGCTGCAGGAGAGGCGGATAAAATAAAAAATTATGTTGATGATGAGATGGACAAATCCGCATTTTTGTCAATTCAATCTTATCTACAGAAATCGGACCACTTTTATTGAAGAATGGACCATGACTCTCAAAGTACTGACTTTACTGACCATTTTTCGAAAAAACTGACTATTACTGACCTTGGTCAAAAAAACTGACTTTTACTGACTTCACTGACCATTTTCCACCCCTGAAAATGTCAAAGATGAAACTGTATGGCCGGGTTAAATATTGGTAAAATTTTCGATCATGCACTCTGACTTTATGTTATGAACTCGAAACATGAAACTTGATCATCATTTCAGCCGTAAGACGTCCAGTGCTAGGCATAGGCTTCTGTCAATGGGATCAAATAACAAAATAGGGATGTTGACACCATTAAAAAATAATTCGAAGACACGACTCCAGTAAAAAAACGCTTTATTTCAGCCCCTGAAAGCCAGATTAATTTTCGATTAAATGCAAAATTAGATTTTTTTGTTGCTTTAAAACAAATAAATAGTTAGTTGATCGAGTATGCGAACAATGGCGTCATATGTCGCTATTGTCATTCACACTATATGGGAGATTGTGTTTTGCTGCTCATAAAAAGAACGTCAGTTGATTGGTGGTGTCAACATCCCTATTAGGCAGTTGTCGTATTTTTTATACCTCGCATTTAAAAGTTATTTTTTGCGTAACTAAACGCAGTTACGTTCTACGGGAGCTGCCATCGAGAAAATAAATGATTGGAAATACTATCGCCAGAATGGACTTTAATAGATGAGCTCTCAAGCAATAAAGTATTATCTAATTAAAAAGATAGGTTATTGTGAAAATTTCATTCATCAACCGAATGCAGGCCATCCTACAATTGTTGAAGTTAACTGATCTAGAAAAATTGGTTCCTGATCCACTGCTGAACATAGGCCTCACCCAAAGCTCGAAAAAAACAGACCGGTCCTACGATATCCGCATCCAACACGTTCCCCCAACCTTAACCAGGTCATCGCTCTATTCCGTTGAAAGCCTTCCTACAGTGTCTTCCGGTCCATGGACGCCACTCGCGAAACTTCGGCCCTATCGGCCATCACTTCCACGAGCGATGCGCCCTGCCCACTGCCACCTGAATCTGGCGTTATCTGGCGATACTTACTCTGCCACTCCCAGACTAGAAGCTGCCCAATGTTGGGGCATCCGAAGGCGATCCAATCGCCCGGCGCCGATATCGCCACGGAGCTGATCCGGTGCTCCGATATACTGAGCGTGTGGACCAAATTCACGTCCGGCATCTCGTGCAGGAAGAATATGCCGTTCGTGAAACCTGAGGACAAAGGTTAAGTATAGCAACGGCTCGTTGTCGCTTGCAATAATCTATCGTGGTACGCAATTTTCATTGTCATTTATGAAGTGATTTATTTTCTAGAATATGTGATCCACCCACATGCATCATAAAAAATAATTCTAAGAAGCGACTCTAGCAAAAACCCTTAATTTTCCCTGAAATCGCGATTAATATTCAATTACATGAAAAATTAGATTTTCAGCCGCTCTAAAACAAATAAAATTAAAACGGCATAAATCTTTGGGAGAATCGTGTTTTGATAGCTCATAAAAAATACATCACTTGATTGGTGTTGTCATCAATGATGACTCATCGTCATCATCCCTATTGTTGTCAAACTAAACTAAACTAAACTAAATGTTAACAAACATCAGCTGCCAACACGACCAAAAGTTGTGGCGTCGGGTTAGCCAGCCGAATGCAATATTTGTAATTAACTTTCGCGCTTCACATTTTTGACGTACTCTTTTGTTTAGTCGCATAATATGGAGTTTGTTTACATATAATAAAGTACCTAAACCTTTATAGTATAACCTAACTGACTGTATTCTATAAGATGACATTCCAAAAAATCCTAAAAAAAAAACATATTTTATGGCAAACTTTGGTTATGACTATGACAAATAAAATTGACAACATTTCATATTTCTAAGACTGTAATTTGATTCGTTCTCTGTATACTGTTTGGAAAGAGGAAGACGCTGATAGTTTTAAATTTTCACTAGGATTATTAATTAATTTATTACATTTTTTTAAAGATGTGCTTATTCTAAAAGAGCGTAACGATAGAATAGATCCATTACTTTTGTCTAGTCTCTATTAAAAAAAAGCGATGACGTAAATTTGACATTCAGGTTGTTATCAAATTTAAAATTATGACAGCTCTTTTTTCTAGTGAAAAGGGTAAAGGAAACATATCTATTCTGTGGAGGTACAGGTAAGTACACATATGTCTTTTAAATTTGTTGTATTTTTTTAAATATGAAGAAATAAATTATAATAAATATTTTTCCGTGTTCAGGAGGCGCAACTCTTTCGATTCCTGTAGTAATTTTCAGGCGTTAAAAAAATGAAATGTTGTCAATTGTGGGAAACTGCGTGATACGATAAAGTAACACCTCGGGCACAGAAAAATTATACAAATGTCAAACACTCGTCTCTTCCGGTTCCGGTGCCATAAGTCGTCGGTGAGTTACTTAAAGTGGACGGACGAGTGCCCAGCAGTAGCAAGGTTGATGTGCCTGTATGTGTGTTTTTTTTTAATTTGATTGTGTTTTTTTAGTTTGAAAGGTGAATTAGTCGGGAGTCTTTAGCTATGTTTGATGTGAATCGGTCCAAGATGGCCGCCGCCACAAAATGGCCTATAACATTTTTTCACAACTCAAATAAAAAGACTTGACTAGTAGAAGTAGTAGAAGACTATACATTATAAATTTCAATTCCAAGATAACCGCCACCACAAAATGATGGATCACATATTTTCAAACATATTGCGTTGGGGATTTTTTAAATTTTTAATCGATTATTTAGTTAGAGGGAATATTTAAAGATTTTTTTCTTTACCTGTGACCAGGATTTTGGTATCCTTGTGGTACTGTACAGCGGACAGTTTCACGTTGTGGTGTGCGCTCCTTATGGCATCTCCTATGTAGTGCCTTCCCAGCTTTTTGTATATCAGCCTCTTCTCAAACGTGTACTTTTCTGGCTTTTCCGCCATTTCTTCATCATTGTCGCTAACCTGGTAAAATAAATAGATAAATATACATCACGGGACATTCACACCAATTGACCTAGCCTCAAATATTAGCACTAATTTCGCGAGAACGTGTTTTCTGTTTTTAAGATATATAGTTATAACATTAATGTAGCTGATAGTCTTATGGCTGATATCATCATCATCATTATTTCAGCCGAAAGACGTCCACTGCTGAACATAGGCCTCCCCCAAGGCTCGCCAAACAGATCGGTGCTGCGCCATCCGCATCCAACGCGATCCCCAACCTTAACCTGGTCGTCACTCCATCTTGTTGGAGGCTTGCCAACACTGCGTCTTCCGGTCCGTGGACGCCACTCGAGAACCTTTTTGCTCTATCAGCCATCAGTTCTACGAGCGATGTGCCCTGCCCACTGCCAACTTGAGTCTGGTGATTCTTCGAGCTATGTCGGTGACTTTAGTTCTTGCGCGTATTTCACCATTTTTAATACGATCCCGCAGAGAAACTCCGAGCATAGCCCTCCCTCTCCATCGCCCTCACAGTGACTTTGAACTTATCGACCCATCGTTAGCGGCCACGTCTCAGTGTCATAAGCAGAGCTCGGACAGGTCATAGCAAAAGCAGATATGGAAATAGAGCAACGCTCAATGGAGTTGATACTTAAGATTATAAATTATAATTATATAAAGAGGATATTATCGTAATTTAACATTAAACCTTATTTAGTTGCATATCTGTCATGGTTTTGTCAAAGTGGCATTCTTGAAACAGTTTTGTGGTGACAATTTAAATTAGTATCAACAATCAGCTTTAAAAAAAATGTTAATGGAAATACGAGGGGCGTTCAATATAAAGTGATAATGAGATGCAAACTCTTTTAATATTACGAAATTAAATACTGGCCGGTAAAGCTAATCTATCTAGCTGATTGCTATGAAAAAAAAAACTAACTGTCTTTTGTTTAAAAAAATATACGGTAATTTCTTTGCAATGCTATTGAGTACTCTAGCGAAAATGGAGAAAATTGAACTGCGCGCCGTTATCAAATACTTGTATTTGAAATTTTTTTCTACGGACCAAGTCAATTTGGATTTGCGGGACACTTTAGGGTCTAATGCTCCTCCGTATTCGACAGTCGCACGTTGGTGCGCCGAATTTAGACGTGGAAGAACATCGACAATGGACGACCCCCGCTCCGGACGCCCTACTACAGCAGTAACTGAAGAAATTGTGAAAAAAGTCGAAAACTTAGTTTTGGCGGATCGTCGTGTCACAGTTCGTTTTATTGCTGAAAATGTAAAGATTTCAACGGGGAGCGTGCATAATATTTTACATGAACGCTTGGGTATGATAAAGGTATCTGCGCGTTGGGTACCAAGAATGCTTACTGACACGCAAAAACAAACTAGACTAGAGATTTGTCAAGAAGCTTTGAACCTGATGCAGCAAGGCCGGGAACTTTTTTTGGCGCGATTTATAACAATGGACGAAACATGGCTCCATCATTACGACCCAGAAACGAAACTGCAGTCTATGACATGGAAAAGGCCATCATCTCCAACTCCGAAGAAATTCAAGGTGAGCCCATCTGCCGGTAAGGTCATGGGCTCTGTTTTTTGGGATTTTTAAAGGGGTTTTAATGATTGAGTATCTCGAGCATGGAGCCACTATTACGGGCACATTATACGCCAAACAAATAGCAACATTGCGCAATGAGATCCGCGAAAAACGGCGAGGTAAACTCTCGAAAGTTGTGCTGTTCCACCAGGACAATGCCCCGGCACACAAGTCCGCCGTTGCAATGGCTGCAATTCGTGATGCTGGGTTCGATATCCTTAAGCATCCTCCGTATTCAGCAGATCTCGCTCCCAGTGATTTCTACCTATTTCCGAGATTGAAACAATACCCGAGAGGCCAGAAATTTGAAGACGACGACGCGGTAGTCGCTGCAGTACAAGATTTTTTAAGTACACAAGATGAGACCTTTTTTAAAAATGGAATTTTAAGTTTAGAAAAAGATATACTAAGTGTATTATGCTAAAAGGTGACTATGTCGAAAAATAAAATGACATTTAGTAAAAGTTGTTTATAACATACTCATTCTCACTTTTTATTGAACGCCCCTAGTACCTTCACAAACATAATTGTTAATTTTGGGTTACTGTTATAAATGTAATTGAAAAATATAATTAAATAATACTGTACATAATGCGACTCTATTAATCTTGTTCTATTAACGTGTTGCAATTATTTTGCTATGACCTGTCCGAGCTCTGGTATATATGTGATATGATGATGATGATTATGAGCCATATACGTTCCACTGCCGGGCGCAGGTAACTCAGTATGAAAAGGCTTAATATTAATTAAACTCACATATTCCTTCTCTTTCTCGACCACGTTCCTCTCGTCGACTTCGTCTTCCTGGTCGCTCTCCTCCTTGATCTTCCGTCTCTTTCTGTGCGATATCTGGACCTCTGACGTCACGAGGTCGTCCATGTCTATGCTCGCCTCCCAGAGACAAACCTGGCCGTTGCGACTGACCGTTATAACGTCGAGACTTTTCTTTTCGAAAAATACTCCTACTATCTGAAAAAAGATTTTATTTAGTTTTATTGTGAAATACTAGCTTTATCGGTGCTAGAAAATCATGAAAAATGGTATGTATTATGTAGCAGAAATCGCGAGGAAAATCGGGAGCACACGCGTTCGTACGTACCTGCAGTAACCAGACTGACGATATGTGAGGGTACCCTCTTTTTCCAATATACTACATGCCTTCCCCTCGAGACAGTTCACTAACACCAAGTTTCCAATAATCACTAATTGTTCACTAATACTAAGTTTTCTATTATCACTAATTGTTCACTAACACTAAGTTTTCTATTATCACTAATTGTTCACTAACACTAAGTTTTCTTCATCACTAATTGTTCACTAACACTATTTACTCTTCGTTCTGTCCTTTTAGTCCTTACACTACCTACTTATTATAAAATCTGAACTATTATTAAATCGACTCATTTGAGCTACCAGTATCTCCATCTTCTGGTTCTGACAGATTCCTATCACAATAAACAAGTTAGCTATGAAGTATCTTTTTTTTTTTGTACTTATTTTTTCAACTTCATTTTTTTATTACTTTTACGGTCATCCCGTGAAATCATATATTTCGTACTAAATACAAACTGAAATATAGATGCACAGAAAAAACCCCAGAAAAAAGACCAATGCTGGGAATCGAACCCAGGTCCTCAGCATTCCGTGCCGCGTGCCATACCCCTACACCACCACTGGTCTAGAGATTAGACACGAATCTTTCCTATACATCATACATTTCAATCTGCTAAATCATCACCTTATGCAGTGACAAGCGCACATCTATGTTACACCCTCATCGAGAGATTTTAACACTCCCTCGGAACTAACCTATCCTATCACAATCTAAAATCCGTCTCTTCGCCTCCTTGTCTTGTGGTGAGGCAGGCGATCTAATTCGTTTACTAACCGGGGGTATGTGTTCTGGGCTCTGATTAAAAGTATAGTCTTGTGGACCGGACACTCCTATGATATCCTCCCACCGCGAGGCTGGTGGAGTAGCACTCACTTGTACATCGTCTTCATCGTCGTCATCTTCTTCCTCTGGCTTTTCTTTTGCGTGTACAAGTTCTGGTTGCATAATGTTTTGGGCAACCACCTCTTCTCCCCCGTGGCTTTGCATCTGATTTATATGTCTCTTGAATGATTTTCCATTCCACTGTATTATGTACCTGCATACACCTTGTCTTTTTTCTACTATTCCTTTCAACCAACGAGGCCCTGGACCATAATTTCGGAAAAATACTGATTGTCCTGTAGAAAAGGAGCGTACTCGAGTGTTCTCATTTTCATCACAAACATCGATTCTTCCCTGATCCTTAAATGTGAGAGGATTCAAGTGATCAAACTTGGTTCTGAAGCGTCTATTATTCAAAAGTTCTGCAGGTGATTTGTCACTGGTACTATTAGGTGTGGTACGTAACCCATACAATATGGTAGGTAATTTAATGTGCCATGGCAACGTTTGTTGCTTCCTAGGCTTATTTTTTACAGTTTGCACAGTTCTCTCTGCCTGTCCATTAGACGCCGGGTGGTAAGGAGGTGTTAAAACTTGTTTTACTCCATTTGTAGATAGGAACATTTTAAATTGTTCAGATATGAAACTTCTGCCATTATCACTCACTAAAGTATCTGGTAAGCCTTGGTCTGCAAAAATATTTCTTAGATTATTTATAAGTGTTTCCGAACTCATGTCAGGAACAATTTTGACCTCTGGCCATTTAGAATAGGCATCAATTAATATGAGGAACATTTTTCCTTGAAATGGTCCAGCATAGTCAATATGTAACCTAGACCATGCTTTCTCAGGCCTTATCCACTTATGACTTACTTGTGCAGGCATATTCCTATTCTCACCACAAGTCTCGCAGCTCTTCACTAATTTCTCGATATCTTTATCTATAGCTGGCCACCAAAAATAACTTCTGGCTAAGGCTTTCGTAATTATAATTCCATCATGGTTGTTATGTAGCTCCTGTAGAATGTAAGATCTCATTTTTTCTGGTATAATAACTCGATTGCCCCAAAGAATACAGTTCTTGTATTCTGACAATTCCATTCGCTTCTGCCAAAATAATTTATATTCCAATTCTACCTTAGCAGGCCATCCGTTTCGGATCCAGTATAACACCTTACTCAGTGTTCTATCTTTAGTTGTCAGTTTAGCCACTTCATTGGCTGATAGTTCTAAGTCTGTTGGAGTTTCTTCTATGAGCAAAACTCCTAGATACTCATCCTCGGTCGACTGGTCACGGTTTGGCCACCTGCTTAAAGCATCAGCATTTCCTAATTTTTTCCCTTCCACGTATTGTATGGAGTAATCGTAAGAATTCAATAGTAAAGCCCAACGAAGCATTCTCGGGGAAATCACATTAGGTATGGGCTTTTTAGGTTCGAATAAACCTAACAATGGTTTATGATCCGTTCTGATAATTATTTTCCTACCACTTATAAATTGATGGAATTTTTTAAGGCCAAATACTATAGCAGCTGCTTCTTTATCTATTTGTGCATAATTCCTTTCGTGAATATTCATGGTCCGTGACGCAAACTTTATTGGCCTCACAGAACCATCGTCCATTACGTGTTCCAAAACAGCACCCATGCCATATTGCGACGCGTCACACGACATTATGATCTTCCTATTCACATCGTAATGAACTAAAGTGTCTGTGCTCGAGAGCATACTGCGCAACTTCTCAAAAGCTCTTTGATGTTGCGAGGTCCACTGCCACTTAGCGTCTTTATTTAATAATTTATACAGTGGTTCAGCAATATTAGCTTTATGTGGTAAAAAACGGTCATAAAAATTCAGTAATCCCAAGAAAGCTTGGAGCTCCTTCACGCTACTTGGGGCCGGCGTGTTCTCAATTGCATGAATTTTATCGTCACAAGGATGAATACCATATTCATCAATGAGAAAACCTAAAAAGTTCACATTATTTGCTGCAAAGCTACATTTTCCTTTATTCAATCTTAAACCAGCTTCATTTAATTTTTTCAACACCATTTCTAGTCTCATGTTATGTTCGGTAATATTAGCCCCGCTCACAACTATGTCATCTAGGAGTACAGCGATGCCTTTTATCCCAGCCAGCAAAGACGACATTAGCCTCTGGAATATACCCGGACATGCTTTTACCCCAAAAGCTAAACGTTTCATTTTATACAGCCCTTTGGGAGTATTTATTGTTAACAGCTGTGCTGTTGGTTCGTCTACAGTAACTTGAGTGTACGCCCTTTCTAAATCAATTTTACTAAAAATTATTCCACCTTGCAAGGCTGTGAAAGCTTCATCCAGAGTGGGAAGAGGATATGTATCAGTATCGGTTACTATATTTACTGTAGATCTGTAGTCCCCACAAAGCCTAACAGTGCCATTCGACTTTAGTACTGGTACTATGGGTGTAGCCCAATCAGAATGTGCAGTTGGTACCAGAACTCCTTCATCGACTAGCCTGTCTATTTCCTTAAAAACTCTGTCCCTTAATGCAAACGGAATAGGACGGCTTTTCAAAAATTTGGGTACTGATCCTTCTTTTGGTGTGATATTAACCATGGGGCCTTTATATTTCCCTAGTCCTTCCTGGAAAACATCATTATATTTTTGAAGCAATTCTTTAATTCCTGTATTAGGAGCCATCACATGATACACTCCCTGTACCTGTATCCTTAATGGTTCAAACCAATTACGCCCTATAAGGCTAGGTCCGTTTCCCCGAGCGATATAAAGCATCAAATTATTATGTAATCCCTTAAAAGAGACTTCTACCTTAGTTTTCCCTAATATATTTAAATGGTTATCAGTCCATGTAGTTAAAATAACCCCACCTTTCTCTAGTATGGGTAATTCACCATTCCATATGAGCCTGGCCGTTGCTTCTGAAATGAGGGTAAATGCACATCCAGAGTCCACTTCCATTTCGACGATTGAACCTTCAATTGACACTTTTACCATATACGCATCAACTTTACATTCTCTGACATTATTTATTGTTGTCACATATAAACCGTTACAATTTGATTTCAGTGTACTATCCTGTTTATTCTTGCCAAGACATACAGACTCGATGTGTCCAGTTTTACCACAAAAATTACATTTACTCCATCGAAACTTGCACTCCCCCCTATGTTGCCTACCACATCTGAAACAGGGTTTAGTTTGTTTATCAAACTTTTTATTTGTAATTTTATTCACTTCCATGGGTTCATCAACCTCTAAGCTTGGCTTAGACGGTCCTGGAATTAAAATTATATTTGAATCAAATGTGGCGGTCTCATGCGAAAACGCTATTTCAGACGCTTGGGTAAAAGTTAGTTTTTCACATTGTAATAATTTCCTTTGAACTTCTTTACTTCTAATACCACAGACTAAACGATCGCGCAGTGTTCGATCTAAATCTTGAAAATTACACTGTATACTTAATTTCCTTAAATTTGCGACATAGTCCTTGACCTTCTCCCCCTCTTCTTGATTCCTTGAATGAAATTTAAAAGATTCCACAATTTCATTAGGTGTGGGGTGGAAATGCTTGTTCAAAATTTGTAATATTGCTTCATAGGTTATACCCTCAATACTAGTGGGAGATGCCAAGGAGATTATTAGATCAAATAATTCAGAGCCACATACCGCCAATAAATTCGCCTTTTTCTTGTTTTCATCATCTATATCATTTGCCTGTAAGCAAAACTCAAATCTTGTGATGTAATTTTTCCAGCATCCATGTACCATATCAAATTCACAAAACTTAATACCCATTTCCGCTTTTCACAATACACCAACTTCACTAATATACCCTAAATATGGCCTATTACACGCTTTACTAACGTTTTATTCTCGTCGCCACTATTATGTAGCAGAAATCGCGAGGAAAATCGGGAGCACACGCGTTCGTACGTACCTGCAGTAACCAGACTGACGATATGTGAGGGTACCCTCTTTTTCCAATATACTACAGTATGGTAACATTTTTAAAGCACAACATTCGCTGGTACAACGCCATCTATGGATTGCAGGCGAAGTTAATACGTCATCTTGAACGCCAAGGTGCTTCAATGTTCTCGGACGGCACCCTCTATTGTCAAAAGTAAAAATATTGTCAGACTGGAACTTATTACCGGGATATTAAGTATCCTATGCTGTCTCAATCCAGATCTTTGTCCGCCTGTACAGCCGCCATCATAAACATCGGAGTCTTCAAAGTGGTCAAAAATATCTGAACAATACGGTGTTTGGATATTTTTGACCACCTTGACGGCTCCGATATTTCTTCTTCTTAATAATAACCGTAACCGTTATAATATGATTGACTAAATAACATACATTTAAACATCTTTACAAAACATTCTCAAATTATAATATTAGTAGAACAACCAGCTTTTAGGATAAATGTCCAGACAAATTAACCGCAGAGTTGATTTGTGTTTCGGACCTGGCAGCACTATCCTTGAGCCCTTATGGAAACTAACCTTATCAGTGTGCCCTCCAAGCGAGCACAAATTCAGGTTGTCCAGGTAGTCCACCGTGTATATCTTGGTCATGGTATCCTTGGAGCCGACGGCCAGGAGTCTGGAGCAACTCGACCAGTCCAGACATGTCACGTCGTCTCTGGCCTTCCTGAAGGCTCGCTTCATGATGAACGAGCGGAATTCACCGGTGAAATGACAGGGGGCTGTCATTATGAATACTGAAAAAGTAAAAATAGTTATTTATGTGACTGCTGCATAATGTGAGGTATTAACAGTGTGATTTTATGAAACAAACGGAAAGTGAGTTTCATAATAAGATCATGCAAGTGTTTTAATTCTGTTATTTTTTTCAACAGATATTTCACGTCACAAAACATGGTGAGTAAGTAACTTTATTTTCTGTTCATTGACAGTTCGAATTTGAAACGAATGACTGACTGTAGGTATATTTTTAAATTCATAAACAATCTAGACTTGAGTTAATTCCGATTCTCAAAACGATTGTAATGTTCGAGACTCAAAAAAATGTACAGAAAAAGAATTTCGTCACATTGGCGAGCGCGCCTCGTGTGCCTGCCGCCCGCTCCTCCCCCGGCCCCCTTTGTCGTCTACCCCGCGCCTCTGTACCGCGTGGGCGAGGACTATTTAAACGGTTTAGCTATAGTACTTACCTATGTCCGCACAGCATGCCGCAAAGTATTTCCCGTCCGGACTGAATTTGACGGCATTCACTTCTTGCTTGAACTTATACCTGTGTACTACTGCACATGTCTGCAAGCTGATCATTTGAGCTTCCCCCTCTGAAAGTAGAAATTAAACATCATCATCATCATCATCATCGCCAGCCAAAAGACACCCACTGCTGGACACAACAGTGGGTATACACCGTGAAATTTTAGTGGTTGTTTTCCCGAAACGAGATGATTTAGTATCGATTGTACAATCGATTTATAATTACTATTTTGACTAGAGTCAAAAATCCCATTGTGAAAAACGAAAGCCGAAAATGACCGCAAACCAATAGTAACGCTTCGTTGGTACAAGTAGCGTACGATCGTACGATAGGTTCGGTACCAACGAAGCGTTACCATTGGTTTGCGGTCATTTTCGACTTTCGTTTTTCACAATTGGATTTTTGACTCTAGTAAAATAGTAATTATAAATCGATTGTACAGTCGACTACAAAAAAATCGATACGGCCAAAGTTACAAAAATATGTAAACACAACCTTAATGTTAAGTCAATAAAGGTGTGTACACATATCTTTGTAACTTTGGCGGTATCGATCTTTTTGTAGTTGACTGTACAATCGAAACTAAATCACCTCGTTTCGGGAAAACAACCACTAAAATTTCACGGTGTATACATATATTATATACAAAGTTGTTCAGGTGACTAGACTGTTCTTTCCATGTACTGTACACCCTTGTTCTCGAGACAGTTATTATTTTTAATTTACAAATCTTTTTGTTGCCAAGCGCCCATAAGCAAGTTTGTGTCTGTATCTCCTCATTTCTGACTCGATCTTACTGATTGAAAACAACATGAAATTAACATAATGTCAATATATAAATGTAATGTATCATTACGAGAATTAGAAAAAAAAAATTGAGCAGTAGTGCTTGCTTGATAATTTTGTATTAGGAATTAGGAGACCAACACCTATGTACAATCCAGTTAGATGTGTACACTGTATCGTAGTTGTAGTAGTTTGTTGATGGAGTGCAGAGAAAGAACGAAGTTTTAATGTTGCTTTATTCACGTTAAGTTATACAGTAAATAGGTAAATTAGTTAGTTTTCTTTTCTCTTGATGTTTATCGTATGACTTGATTAAGCACTCTAAATATTATTATGAAAACAAGTATTTATAAAAGGTTATTGCTCGGCCGTTTGTAGGTCGCAGCGTCAACAGAAAAATGTACAGCGGTGAGACTGTACATATTGGCAACCCCAAACAAGAGAAAACAAAACATTATTTTAAATAATTATGATAAATCTATGATAATTGATAACGTTAATCGAAGTCGAATGCGATGTTGTTGTTTCGTCCGACGAGTTGCTGCGAGGTCTGCGCCTGGCTCCTCGACGGTTGGGATGTATTTTCTTGTCTGTGGTTGGATGTTCTTGGTATAGATGTCATCTCTATCTCTACGTAATGTCGCTTCACTGATTGCAGTGAGCATTGGCTTCGTTGTTTTCGTTTTGTACAGAGATGTGGGTAATATCTTCTTGTGGCCCACAAAATGACAACAATGAGAGCCGCTGCCAACAGAGAATAACAGACAGCGTATTGATGGATGTCGTGGGTTGTGAGCACGGAGGGGAGATGGTTTTCATTTTCCTTCTGGGAGTGTAGTCTCTTGTAGATCTCCTCTTCGTTTTCGTTTTCAGAAAGGTATGAGCCTGGGGTGTTCTGATGTATGTATGTTAGATTTACAATTTTGTTCACCGACGAATTTAATGAAGGCACGTTGAAGTTGTAGTTCATATTGACTCTGCTGTTGTACTGGCTGTGAGAGTTAATAGTTAAGTAATTCGATTGTAGCACACAGCCTTGGGATAAAGTCACTAGTCCCGAGGATGTCATTGTGTATGACGTAACTTCATTATCGCAAATAGTGCGCAGTGCGCAACCTTCACAGCACACTGCAAGCCAAGCGTTTGGCGTATGCAACTCGAACCAAGCCTCTTTGCATGACGTTCTTGTGACGTCACACGGTGACGTCGCTCGATGACTCAATAGTTTCGCCTCACACGGGATATTGTTGTTATGTAGGTTAAAGACTGGCAAATTCTTATTGCATACAAAATTCCCAGGTTTCATCTGAACACATTGTTTCAGGTCATCCTTCTGTAATGATACGTAGGTATTTTTGTGAAAGTTTATAGCGATGAACGTCGAACTGGTTTTGACGATGGTAAATCCTGAGTTAGTATTGATGGGCAGCGGGATGACACGATGCAATGAAAAGTCTTCGTCCGAGATCAATGGTATGTGAAGTTCAAAGATAAAAAGGTTATCTGTTGCTCTAGCTTTGATGTATAGTAATTTGTAGAGATCCTTAATATCTTCTCGGATGCTGTCTACTGGCAGAGATAGTGTTTTTGGCAATTTTCCAGAAATTTCACTCAGTTGTTTGACTAGGTTGACTGGTGGGATCAGGTGCACGTCTATATGTCCCTTGTAGACGTCAGTTAACGAGTTGAAGAGCATTTCTTGCATAGTTCGTAAGTTGTTTATCAGTAGGTATGCAGATAAAGCTGCCGAATTGAAATAAGTTGTGGCCATAACGATTTCTATCTCTGATTCAATCTTAGCGAAGTTGAGGTTGGTTTGGTTCATGAACATCTCTATCACGTCAGATTGCCTCTTGATGTTGTCTTCATGTCTTCTCAAAACGCTATTTTCCAGTTCTACTATTGATGTTTGGTTTTTAATTAGTTCCAACAAATAGTTTTCATTGTTTTGAATTGCTTCAATATCGTTCTTATATTTATCCGCAAACCGTTGATCCAGGATACCGAATAAGCTGTTTGTTAAGTAGCCCACTCCGTCTATAAGTCCACGTCTTTTTCGACTTGTTAGATGTTTGTGCGGGGCTAACAGAATAGTATTATAGTATTCGATAACTTTTACTTCATGGTATAGTTGCTCCAAAGTAGTTTTACAATATCTGGGATCAGTCTTCTGGCACCAGTCATCTATTCCAAACAGGTAAGTTTTAATACGACGGACCCCGTCCCAGTAGTTCGTTAAGTTGTAATACATAAGTAACGTCCATTCATTGTGTATTACTTGTATTTTTCCCAATGTGTCGTAATAGATCGGCCGCTCTGATTCCAAACTCGTAATATGTGCTGACATCGATGCGCCGGCGTTAGCTCCGGTAATCAAAGTGCACATGGTTACTAAAGTTGTAAACAAAGTTAATAAGCTATTTTTGCCGCTATTATTTTTTCTTGTGGGACGTGCAGGTTTCTTTACGTTTTTTCGTTGGATTTCTTCGTTTGTTTGTTGTGTTTGTTCTTCTTGTACGGCATTTATTTCAATGGGGAGTGGCGTAAGTTTGACGATGGGACGTTTTAGGGTTCGCTGTGATGGCAAGTCTGCCATTAGTTGATAGTTATTGTTCGGCTTAAAGCGCTGACAGCGGACGCAATGTTTCAGTTGATTTTTGACGACCCTGTTGCCGCTAATAATCCAATAACGCTGACGTATGTAGTTAAGGGCTTGTCGCGCACCGCCGTGTAATGTTGAGGTATGCCCGTGATGAATCACAAGGTAGGTCATTCGCCCCTTCCTGGGTAAAATGATGGGATTTTTCATTCCCGGAGGAAGGCTGGAGTTGTTTAGTCGACCACCAACACGAATGATTCCCTTTTCGTCCAAGTAAGGCATCAATTTGTAGATAGAACTTTGTTTAGGTACAGTTTTATTTTTCAATAGTTGTTTATATTCAATAGGAAATGCCATTCGCTGAGCGTATTGCGTTACAAGTTCCGTGGCTGCGCGCAGTTTGTTTGAAGTTAGGTAGTTAGGTATATTATTATGTTTGTTTCGTAATCTTTCTGTGAGTCGCAAAATCCATGCGGTGACTCTGATTACTCGTGTTAAGGAACTGTATTTTTCCAATAATTCATAAATAAAGTTATCGTTGTGTTTTGTAGGTAGGGTTGCCTCTTCCTTTTTTAAAGTTCCAATGTTTGTTGTAAAATGACAAGTCAAGTTCGGGTGGTCTTGTTTCTCGTTGGTTTCATGAAGCGAAGGACCTTTCCACCAGAGGTCAAAGTTAATTAGTTTGCTTGGGTACATTCCTCTTGAAGCGCAGTCTGCTGGGTTTTGATCTGATCTCACGTATTGCCAATTCTCAGCTGGTATTATTTGTTTAATTTTAGTTACTCGACTAGCCACGTATCTTTCCCAGCGAGACACATCTCCTTGCAACCAAGCTAGGACCACTTGAGAGTCGCACCACGCTCGTACGGTTATGTCGTAGTCTTTGTATGCTTCCATAGTTTTCTTCATAAGTTGGGAAAGAAGTAACGAGCCACATAGTTCTAATTTCGGTAAAGTTGTTTTTTGAGATATTGGGGCAACCCTAGTTTTTGCCGTTAACAATGATATCCTAGGCTTTCCGTGTTCATCCTTGACACGAGTGTAGATGACGCAAGCAAATGCCTTTTCACTTGCGTCACAATAGCCCAAAAGTTCAATTTTCTTCGTTGTGGTACCAATCCATCGGTTTAGTTTAATGTCGTTTAAAAGTGGAAGTTCCCTTTTCAGTTTCAGCCATTCTTCTTGGATGTCGTTTGGCAGCGCTTCATCCCAAGTTTTTTGACTGCTCCAGACCTTTTGGAATATTAGTTTAGCTGTCACAGTTACAGCACTATACCAGCCTATAGGGTCATAAAGGCGTGATATCTCTGATAGTAGAACCCGTTTAGTTATGGGAGATTTTGTATTATAATCTAAGTTCCAGTTAAAGACAAAGGTATCTGTATTGGGGTTCCAGCCCAGACCCAGAGTTTTCATTGACTCTTCATGTTTGAAGTCGAATATTTTTTGGGTGGAGATTTGATTTTCAGATAGATCTTCTAGTAACGCTGGATGATTGGTTGACCATTTTCGTAGGTTCATACCGCCGCCTTGAAGCAGGTTTATTAGCGATTGTTGTAGGTTTTTTGCTTCTTCAATAGAGTTATGCCCACTGATAAGGTCATCTACGTAAAATGAGTTCAGCAGTATTTCTGCAGCCTCAGGGTGCTTGTGCCCGTCGTCAATGGCTAATTGCTTGAGAGTTCGCATTGCCAGCCATGGCGCACATTTTAGTCCGTAAGTTATGGTACAGAGCTGATATTCCCTAAGTCTTTCAGAGGGTGAGTTTCGCCATATTATCTTCTGAAGCTGTTGCTGATCTTCAGAGATCCAGATGCATCTGTACATCATTGCTATGTCTGCTGTGTAGGCGTACTTGTAAGACCTCCATTTTAAGATGAGTGCTTGTATGTCCTTCTGTAATTTAGGACCTTTTTCTTGAAGGTTGTTTAAGCTGTGGCCGCTGGAAGTTTTTTGAGACGCGTTAAAGACGACTCTTAGTTTTGTTGTGGTAGCGTTGTCTCTCAAGACACCGTGGTGGGGCAGGAAGCAATCTTGAGTTGTAGTTAAGGTTGCAGGTTTCATATGATGTAGGTCAGAATATTCTTTTATGAAATCTCTATACATCTCTGCAAGTTTATTTTTCCTTTGCAATTTCTTTTCGAGTTGTAGAAACTGCGTGATGGCGATTTGTTTTGAATACCCCAGTTTTTCTTCTAGGTTTGGAGAAAGTGGCATTTTTACGATGTATTTTCCATCGGTACCTCGTTGAACAGTTTTCTTGTAATATTGTTCACACTGATCATCTTGCGGGATATCCTCATTGTTCTGGGCGATGTCTTCATTTTCCCAAAATTTAGTTAGCTCGTCCACGTTGATTAATGTTACATGGCAATTGAAAGTTATCAATTTTCCACATAAAATCCATCCCAGGTGCGTTTGTTGGGCAAGAGGAGCTTGATTATCCCCTTTCAGGACACCCTCCATGATGATATCAGCGTACACGTCGGCCCCAAGAAGCAAATCTACGGGGCGCGACACGTTAAAGTCGGGATCGGCTAGTTTTAAGTTTTCTAAATGTGGCCAGTCGATTTTCTTGAAAGTTTTGTTAGGCAGGTTGTTAGTAATCCTTTTGAGGATTAATGCTTCAGTTTGGAAAGTGTAACCGGAATGTAGGGACTTGCATGTTAGTTGCGTTTTTCCTTTACAGTTGCCGGATAAATTTCCGATTCCGGATACAGTTGCATTTAGTTGCGATCTGGGTAGTTTAAGTAGTTGCGCAGCGCTTTCAGTTATTAAGTTAACTTGCGAACCTTGGTCAAGTAAGGCCCGAAGTACGATAAAGGTTCCGTCGAAGGACTGAAGTTTAAGTTGAACCGTAGTTAGTAGGACTTCCATATCTGTTGTAGTTAAGTGGTGAGTAGAAGCCTGCTGAGTCGAAGTTGACGGTTTTGGCTCGGAGTTAAATTTTTTATAGTATGAAGTTGATAATTGTTTTCTCGAAGTATTCGTATTGTGCAATAGTGAATGATGGTTTAAATGACATTCCTTGCACGTTTTGTTGGATCTGCATTTCTGATCGCCGTGACTGAATAGGCAGTTTTTGCATACTTGCAGTTTCGCAACTGTAGTATTCCGTTGCGATGGCTCTTGGTCAATGAACTTCTGACATTGCATGAGCACGTGGTCCCCGTTGCAAAGTGGGCATTGACCGTATGTTGTATGATAAGTTTTGGAGTTAGTTTTATAATAGTTATAGTTAATTTTCTTGGCTGGAAATTCCTTGTCGAAGTTTTTCACAAATGGTGGTTTTTGCTGTACGATGGCGCTCTTTTTGTTGCTTTTCATTGTTTCATAAGCCATAAATTTATTCTCAAGAAAGTAAAGAAAGTCGCTTAAGTTAGGGACATCCCGGTGGTCTCGAAGGTCCCTTACGTAGTCATTGTGCGTAGTTGTATCTAGTTTTAGCGTCATTAAATGCACTATGATCGGGTCCCAAGATGAAATATCCAAGCCGATGTTAGTTAATCCGCTTAAACACTCCGTTATGATGTCATGCATCTTCTTTAAGTTATAGGCATCGGGTTGTTGAATGGTAGGTAGATTTAGCATAGTGTTCATGAACGAAGTAAATTGAAGTCGGCGATTGTCATACCGTTGGTTCAGTATATCCCAGCACGATTGATAATTGTCTGCGTTGATAGTTAGATGCTGGACCAATCTTTCCGCTTCGCCACGGAGTTTCGTTTTAAGATGCTGCATCTTCTGTGCCTTGTTGATTGTTGGATTGTTGTGCACCGTTTCCACGAAAAGATCTTTGAAGGAAATCCATTGATTATAATTCCCCGAGAATTCGGGGATCTCGATTCTTGGTGCAGTTTGCTGATAGTGTACTGTGGACCAAATCTTGCTATTAAGTTGTTTGCGCATATGATCGTACTTTGACTCTATTTCGACGAATGTAGTATAGTAAGTTTCATGAGAGCCTTTTAGTAAGCCATCTATCTCCCAGTGCAACTTATCGATGTCCGACCATTTTGATTTTAGAATGTTAAGATTGTCTTCCAGTTCCCATTTTTCGTTGTTAGTGGCGATATCGATTTTTGACATCGCGCGATCAATGGCCTTGAAGTTACACTCTTGTTTATTCAGTAGAAGATAGACATTTTCATCTTGACCTTCATCTAAAAGACCGGCCAGATCAAATTTGATAGAACTTCTTTCTTCCGTTAGTTTCATTAATCTCAGTATATCGCCCTTGGTAGACTCATACATAGTTTTAGTTTTTCCGAAAATATCTTCTTGGAAGTAATTCATGCTCTTATCTTCGATTTCCAGTTCAAGCTCTTTATGTAGGTTTTCAAAATCGCCCCATAAAGCGTCGAGAGTTGTTAGTTTCTTTTTCAAGTAGTCGCGAGTTTTTCTACCCGAGCCGTCTTTCTTGTAGTTGACGCACAATGATTTTATGTTTTCGAAACATTCTTGTTGTTGCAGAAGCTTGCTCATCTTGAGTTATTCAGTTGATAAGTCGTTTAAGGTTTTTAGTCGTAGTTAAGTAGTTAGTTAAAAGTTATACTTGAAGTTTGTTGAAGTTGAAAAGTTGAGGTTATGCGGAATAGATAAACCTTTTTTCTAGATATATCCCGCCGTACTAGTTCACGAAAATCTGGGGCTTCTTCTTCGTCCTTCTTCACGGCCGCACTTTGCTGTCGCACGTAGGATTTTGGTAATCAGTGCTCCTGCCCTTTGATTGCGATATATGCGCCTTCTCAATTCACTGGTGGAACCCGCTTGTGGGAAGCCAGCAAACCGATTCGCTATCGTAACAAAGGTACAAAAAACACAAAATTACCTTATAGTTTCCTTGAAGGACTGCAAAATCTTCTTTTATGTTCGAAGGCCCCGTAGATCTTCGCCAAGGTTCGAAGGACCATTAAATGTACAATCCAGTTAGATGTGTACACTGTATCGTAGTTGTAGTAGTTTGTTGATGGAGTGCAGAGAAGGAACGAAGTTTTAATGTTGCTTTATTCACGTTAAGTTATACAGTAAATAGGTAAATTAGTTAGTTTTCTTTTCTCTTGATGTTTATCGTATGACTTGATTAAGCACTCTAAATATTATTATGAAAACAAGTATTTATAAAAGGTTATTGCTCGGCCGTTTGTAGGTCGCAGCGTCAACAGAAAAATGTACAGCGGTGAGACTGTACAACCTATTTAAGCTTTTATTATTATACTGCACAAGGTACAGCCAACAAATTGCATTCCTAAGCCACGATAGAACCTTGTCATTATTCACATCATTTGACATGTATTTTTATGGAGAAATAAAATTATTTACTATGATAAAGTTCTATGGTAGCTTAGGAATCAAATTGATTAACCATACAGTATACTCACGTTCATTAACTGCCAGCAGAGTAGAACCATTGGGTGAGACATCAAGTGCTGTGTAGTTGTAATGGCTCTCTAAAGGAAGTGTGACACTCTTGTTTCTGTAAAAACAAATGACATGACATGACAATATTGTTGCTTATCTGAAACAACAGCCTAATCCAAAATACTATGGTGTGCAACTTAATACTTTAACTATTGCAAATAAGGTGTATAATTACACAGCGTATCATTTCGAATTAGGCCCTTCTTTTAGATAAGCAGCGATATGTTATGATAAAAAAATATTCAGACTAGTTATGTCCTAATTATGCCCGAAGGTAAAGGGTTAATAGTTCATACATAAAGATATTTATGGTTACGTACATTATTATTTAAATACAGCCAAATAGAAATTAAGACATAAGTATACATGTTAAAAAGAAGACTTTGAACTGTATTCTCCCATGCATGAATATGGATCCAAGACTTGGTCACTGACCAACAATGATGGAGAGAAATTGGCAAAGTGTCAAAGAGCAATGGAGAGAAGCATGTTGGGAGTTAAATTAAAGGAAAAAATATCAAGTTCAGAGATAAGACGGAAAACCAAGGTTATGGACATAATAAATCGAATAGACCATCTAAAATGAGGTTGAACAGGACACATGCTACGATGTAAAACCAACAATGGAGTAAACATGTCACCCTATGGTACCCGAGAGATGGAATTAGAAAACAAGGCCATCAAAAACAAAATGGGCTTATGACATCTGCATAACCTTGGGGCCTTACTGGTCTAGAGTTGCAGAGGACAAATTGCAGTGGACGACGTTGAAGGAGGCTTATATGACAAAAGGACACCAAACTGCGGAACATCCTATAGTTTTTCTTATTATTTTTTTATAATTACCTGTCATTGTATCCTAGTTTCAAAATGAATGGCTATTTTATAAATACAAATATTTAAAAATATTACAAAACGGAGGGATCCATATCAGACAAAAGGTTTTGTTTTGATATTGAACTGAAAGTACTCACTGTATCAAATTGTAAATGGTGATTTTGTTTCCCACCGGACTGATGACACAATTGCCATTGTTCGTAAACAAAATATCACCTCGGCGGTACACTGTACCCAGAAGATTCTGGAACTGAAATGTTTACATGTAATTAGTTTACACATATTTAGGTTATGTTAAATTGTTGCTGATAATGCAAATAATCTTATATCAAGGAAGGAATAGTAGGAAAATAATTCTAAAAACAACATGTACGTTATAAAAACCAACACATTGGTGATTAAATTTAAGGAAACTTAACAAAACCGGGGGCAACCATAACAAACATTATAAAGGAGATAGCTACGGTTGCAGTATTATTTTAATACGGAAAGTAAATTAGTTACCTTGTAATTGAACTTCATTTTTGCTTACAGTTTATGTTCTTTTTTATTTTCTATAATAAATTAATTAGTTTTTCAATATAACGCGGCATGTTTTTATTCGCAATTGTCATTTCTGACAGCTGTCAAACGCACGTGGCCAGTGTAGCCAGCTGCAATGAAAACTTACTACCATAGTCCCAATTGTTATTTTCAAAATATAAATTGTTTTCATAAAACAGTACTAATTAAGAGAGGGCGCCACTTTCTACGTAACTGACATATTTTTGACGTAAAAGCTTGAAAATGATAGCAATTTTTTGTATATTATACACGACATTGTTATTAAGTTCCTTTTGCATCGGTATCGCCCATGGTTTACCCAATTAAAGAAATGATGAATAAAATAAATGTGAAACATTATTGCAACAAAAATAATCTAACATAATAAATAACTATTCAACCAATTAAATTCTTACTTTACTTACTTTCGCTGGCTCAGCGACCCGAAGTGGATCTTGGCCTCCTACATCAAAGTGCGCCATTCCTTCCTGCTCTGTGCCAAGTCTGACCAATCGGACACGTCCAACTCTTTCAGATCCTTAGCAACTTCATCTTTCCACCGGTATCTTGGTCGACCCACCGGACACCGTCCGGATGGTCGCCCAAGATATACTCTTTTGGCAGCTCGATTCTCTCCCATTCTTTCCACATGCCCCAGCCATCGAAGTCGGGCAGCTTTTATTTCGCCGATGATATTCGGCTCAGACACTAGGTAGTTCCTTTATTTCCCGGTTGAACCTTCGCCTCCAATTTCCGTCATCGTCCCTTATTGGATCCAGAATCTTTCGCAAAATCTTACGTTCCGTAACCAAGACTTTGTTTTCCTCCTTCAACGTCAGAGTCCAAGTTCCAATTAAATTCTGTTTCCTTTTAATTTTTTAGTTTAAAAGGTTCGGACCCCATGTGACTTTATTCCAAAGTTTTGATTTAGTAGAATAATAATAAGCACGGACGGAATAATAAACTTGGACAAAGTTTGTGAGGATGATAAAACTACTGCATTGCATGTTATCATGCAATGCTGCGTAAGTGTCAATGGTAAACAATCAGTGTTCTTCTCTATTAGTTGCAGGGTTAACCAGGGCCAGATACGTCAAGTTGGGAGACTATGGCAAGGGACCGATCTCAGTGGAAGTAAGCAAAACACTTTATGGTGCGTGAATTACTTACCATATCCATATCGACGGTTAAAAGGCAAAACGCATGAAGCGACACTTTTTGTCAAAATGAGTTATTTGAAATCAGCTAATTTTTCTCCGTCGTTGGAGCCGGGTTTCATGCAAAGTTTAAAAAATGTCGCTTCATGCGTTTTGCCCTTTAACCGACGATATTATACAATTATGTCGGAGGGGTGCTGACGTGCAATGAGTGAGAGTGCAAGCGCACATTCACTGCTAGCTAAGATAGGGTACGTCAGTTACTAGAGAGAGAGAGAGAGAGAGCACATCAACGACGCTTTCACTTGTAGGAAGTAGTCACTGTAGCCGAACACGGTTGGAAGTTTTTTTAAATTTATTTATTTCTTCGGCTCTCCAGGATACTCAATGCATAATTTGAACTGACCCAGGATCTGGCCCTATACTACGAAGCGTGAAATTCGAACTTCGTTTCATGCCGTTCCGCTCACGCTAATGGTGTTTATTACGAGAGTGAGAGGGACCGCACGATCCGAACTTCGAACTTCGAATTTCGTAGTAACCCCCCTGGGCCTTGCTTTAGTTTAGTAACTCCATTGGACCCTGTTCAAAATCAAATTTATAAAATCTTATTCCAACTACTACCAAAGATTTCACTTTACTGGCTACGCTGGGCAGTAAAGGAAAAGAGGATGATTAAAGTAAAAACGTCAATAGGGATGTTTCCTAGGTGAAACAATAATAATTCTTATTAGTCCGTATTTTACATTATCAAAAAATATTAGACACGTAATTTTTCTTTTGACAATTAAACAAAAAATGACGAAGATATGGCGCGTTGAATTTCCGCGTGACGAGGCGTGACGTCACTTGTTCCTAAAACGCTCATACAAAGTGTAGGAACAAGTGACGTCACGCGAAACTTCAACGCGCCATATCTTCGTAATTTTTTGTTTAATTGACAAAATAAAAAATACGTGTACAATATTTTTTGATAATCTAAAAGACTGACTAGTTAGGAAAGTAGCCTATTTAAGTTGTGATGAATATATGCGAAAATTTAAAAGGGATGTCTGTCTTGTCTTCCATTTGACTATAACTCTACGTCAAGAAGGAAAAACCTTCAGTTTTCACTATCTCTGTTTTTAAATTATCGATTAGGATGGGTTTAAGAAAAAAAAGAACTAAATATAAAAAAATCAAATCAAAACTATAAACTAAAAACCTACAACCTAAAAAAGCTGCAAACTAAAACCCACCGCTCCGTGTTATATCCGGCTAAATAGTCCTCAAACCACGAACAGCATGGCCCCGCTATATGTCTAGCGCCAGAAAATACATATTGCATTTATTTTTAAAGTTCGAAAACAAAACGCTGAGCAGCTATGGTCATTTTACGTAATTTAGTTTTTAAACTGAATAATTAACTGGAAGAAGCCTTTCACCTATTTTTCGGGATGGATTAGGTTGGTGTCAAATTAAACTTTTACTGCATAAAACGAAAACAAAGGACCAGAGAAAGAAAGAACAGGATGTATTAACATGTCACAGTAAAATGGGATTCAAATAACATAAAATAATTAACAACACTCTTCGTCTTATGCTCTTTAGACCTATCTTTTTGTCAATTCAAACAAATTGTGCTTGAATTGGTTATTGATGAGTAAAGACCGTTATTAAATAAAATAATGAACTAAGCTTTTTTATCTCTAAAATTTAGTTTTTCATGCAAAACTGTTAATGTGGTTTAACATTTGGTAGCATAGTATACGGTTGTGGTACTTAACTCTGAAGATGAGCTCTGGTTGAGCTCGAAACGCGTCAGTGTAGATTGGTGGTGGTGATAGTTGGGTTTGTATGATTTGTGTAAGTTCTCACAGTGTGGACGTGGAGGAACTGCATGAACACTCGTTTCTTACATAAACGTAACTAGCGTAAGGTCGCGGGTGAGCAAATGAATTGTTTCAGTTCATTAAAATGTGACAGTAACGAAAATAGTTGCAGTCTTATTTTATGCCTACTTTTTACTGTTAAATATATATTTATGGGGAGATTGAAAACAAATTCAGTACTGTCAAATAATTTCGGGTGCAGTGAAGAAACTCCCATCTTAATGAAATATTATAACTACTATAACTGCAAGAGCTTGCATATGGTATCCCTAGTATGATCAATACATTGATTTAATATTTAAATATATACTACTTTTAAATAGATTACGTTTGATTCATAAAAATAATAATAAAATTAAATATTTTATGAACTTTGCTTTGCTAAAAAATATTTCGTTTCGAAATTTTACTGATAAAAGTAGTGAAACTGTCAAACCGTGCATGCGCAGAAGGAAATTGCTGGCCAGCGATCCACATCAATGATCTACGTCAGAACGCTGCGAAATCTTTAGCTCAGGATTGGTTGCGCATTTAGGAAGTGACGTACGAGAGCCAATCACAGCTAGGGGCATATCGAGCACTGCCTTGAACATCAATCGTCATATGACCCATTCTATCGAGTCTGCAAGGCTTGGGCCATATTTGTCTGTGCTAAAGTAGTTCCGTGGAGTGAGTGTGTGCAGATAGTCATCACAGTTTTTGGGACCTGTAAATACTCCCACACTTCAAATTCAAAATGTCGGCTGATAATCCCATCTATGGACCCTTCTTTGGAGTTATGGGGGCGGCGTCCGCTATCATCTTTAGCGGTAAGAGATTCTGTATTACTTGTATTGAAATGGCTGTCTAGATTCGTTTTATCGATCTGCCGAAATGGATTGCCCTACTTTGAGCAATTTTTGGTATGCTTCACGTAGCCAATTGCATGTAATTTGTTGTAGACTGAGAACATAAGTATAAAATTATGAATGCGGTGTTATTTTAGGCATCCTAATTATAGGTATAGCCGCACCTTGTCCCATACGATAGACAGACATTCGGAAATATGTGTGACGAACGCAGACTGGGTGTTATGTCTGGACGCGTTTTTGCAGCGCGAGGGGCGGAATCCAGAAAATATTTTATTTTATTATTTTTTAGAATGATTCATTGCCGTGTCATGTGATTGACAATTAAGTTTTGCCATGTTGGTAGCTGTATAACTCGAGTCAAACAAAGACTTGGAAAGCAGGCTGTCTGTTTAGTGATTGCCTTAGTGTTAAGAAACCAAGTTACCAAAAAAACTGGTGATTTGCCGACATTCGATTGGATGTCGGAAGTATGCATATTTTAATTCGGGTTTTCGTTTAGTTCTGGGCCTTAAAATTGTTTTGGTGGTAATTTCCCCAAAGAAACTATTCTCGTAATAACTCTTTTGACATATTTATCGATTGGGATTTCCCACTGTGTCACAGGAATCGCGAGCCTACGAAAAATGTGACCATCATCAAGTCACATGACCTAACTTAAGGATATCATGTGACAGGTCATATGTTTTTAACTTGACATAACCTAAACTGAAGTGGTTCTGGAATAATTTTTGACATTAACAAAGACTCAAAGAAGGATTCATGCTAACTACAAATTTAAAAAAATACTCAATTTTGTCTATGCTTTTTAGTCATGTGATTGGTCCTGTGATGAAGCTGGAAAGGACATGAATTATCTTTTACCAACAATTGTCTGATAAAGTTTTAACTATCTATCACTCCTTTTAAAGGCATAATACTGGTTTTAGAACCAATTTATAAATGTCTCTGGTACACCTTTTTTTGCAGCCTGAACATTATCATACCTTTGCCAATGGAACATTACAAAGCCAACAAGTTCAAAGTAAACTATTGCTTGAATTTGGTAACTAGTACATTTGATACACCTGTTTCCATGGTGTCTTACGTAATAAGGTTGTTTTACCAACCTTGAGGTCACAGGATGGTACCTTGACTAAGGATACTACTGAGGCACTTATTTACTTCAGAGGAAAGACATCTAAGCTACTCATTTATGAATAAATCTGGTGCAAATACTCAGTAGAACATTGAAATTCATCTATGCAATTGTGATCTAATTCATTATTCATGTCAACAGAGAATTGATAGAAGTTGAAATGCTACCACAGATTGAAAGGTGTACAGAAATCAATATGGTTTAGGGCTGAAGTAAAATTATTACCCAGTTAAACAAATTTTAAACTGTCACACAAGAACTAATGATTTTTCAATTCTATTAGGAGCAACAAACAACTTAACAGTCATGTGACAATAGCACTTGAGAATCTTGAGATTATCACACAAAGTTGCTAAAACTTATGTTGACTCTCTGTTAGCAAGTAATTTCGAAGTATAACACTAGCACTAGGTTACTGACCATACCAACACTTGAAATTTTAAAATGTCACATGAATTCAAACATGAGGTGGGTAGTTCCAAAGTTGATACTTTTTAAAATGGTGATTTAATTCCCTACCCATTCCATAAAAATTTTAAACATTAAAGTTGACATGTCAAATGAAACATGTCAAAGCAATATCATAGCTAGCTCTTATGGTGTGGCTGTATAATATTTAAACTTGGGTGGGTTGGTAATTAAATTCCTTGACTATATCTGCGCCATAATTTGTTGTGAGAATTCTACAAAAAGATTCATTTTAAGATCCGTTCCTTCGGTTTTACAAGCTATATTTGCAAACGTTAGTTCGGATAATATCTTGATAGTCAAATTTCATCCACTTCTAGACCTCAAATTAACATGAAATTTTACATAGATATAGTCTAACTGATAATGCAAGCACAATTAGGGAAAAAGTTTGAATTAAATATGAAATTTTCACAAAAACTTCTTTAGTGTCTTCTTGAGATGTGTCACTAAGCAGTAATAACTATGGCATGTACTTTATAAGTTATATATTGTTAATTTCAGCGCTGGGAGCGGCTTATGGCACAGCCAAGTCGGGTACCGGTATCGCCGCCATGTCGGTGATGAGGCCGGAGCTCATCATGAAGTCCATCATTCCCGTCGTCATGGCGGGTATCATTGCCATCTACGGGCTGGTAGTGGCTGTCCTGATCGCCGGGTCCCTGGAGCCCCCAAGCCAGGGTTACACCTTGTTCAGGTAACATTGAAATACTATCTTTACAATAGTTAACAATACTCGAGTGACTAGCTGATTGACAACACAGGGCCTAAACAACTGGAACTAGAAACTTGAAATTTGGCAGGAATCATATCTTGAAACTAACCTCCTGTTTTAATATTCCATTGGAACAAAGTAACAGGCACAACCTAATCATATTCAACATGCAGAACTTGTAGTTAACAGTAAACATAAATTATGATGAAATTACTATCTGACCATTAGAAAAATAATTCTATGGCAATCATAGTTCATTCCAGCCTATGTATGTCTCACTGCAGGGCACAGGTCTCCTCTCGGAATGAGAGGGCTTGGGCTGTAGTTCACACGCAAGCCCAGTAATAGTAATAGCAATTAGATATCTTTATTCAATTAGCTATTATGTTTAGTTGATATTTAATATATATATATGGATGTATTGTGCTGGCATAACCTCTTAGTCACAATAAAGTAATAGTAATGAAACACTGTATGTATACATATATGAAGTACTGTGTTTTGGTCTAAAACACTACTATGGAGATCCTGACCAAAATCATTCTTGTTATTGAGCAAAGGTGTGGCTTTGGATGAAGCACACTTGCCCAGTAAATGCCCTTTTAACCTAAATTTGAAGATTATCAGAGGAATAGGTGACGGATGTATGGTGTAGGCAGGAAATTCAAATACTTTTTTTGAGACTAAGGGGGTGTTTCACCACCTTATTGTCAAACTGCTGGTTACGTAACCAATGAATAAACTAAGTACGGGACAAATCTGTCAGCTAGTGTTTTTTCAGTTTCACCACTCCGGTCCTGTGCAAACTAAGTACCACTTAACTAATCGTGGGTATAACAAAAAGTCAGAATGGCAACGTCGCATTTCACGACCACGCGTTCCTGTTCGCACACTTTCGTTCAAAGAGTCACTCATTATTAAAGCAAAAGAAATGGTTAACTATATAATGTTTGAATACATCTATTTTTTTTGCATAAACAAATATGTAACATTATAATTGATCCAAAAACGGTATTTATTTACGATACTTTGTTAACAATAACGAAGAAAAATAAAATCACGTAAAACGAATCGAAAAGTGGCGCCAAACCATTTGACAGATAAACTTTTTTTTAATGGCGACATACAAGTTCAGGTAGAACAAACGATTGAGCCACTGAAAAAAAGTTTATTATTAAAAAATATTACGAAATTTTAGATTTATTTTTACATACTAAAAGTGTAACTACATTTTTTTATTCCAATCTTGATATTTAAATTATTTTATGCAATTTAGCATGACCTCTTTCTTTAAAAAATAAAAAATAC
Source organism: Archips crataeganus (assembly GCA_947859365.1). Taxonomy (NCBI): domain Eukaryota; kingdom Metazoa; phylum Arthropoda; class Insecta; order Lepidoptera; family Tortricidae; genus Archips; species Archips crataeganus. The sequence goes on from OX402050.1 coordinate 20,706,505, forward strand.
TTTGATTTATTTTTCTGAAACCGGCTGAAGGGCTCTCCAACCATGGCCGCAAAAAAATAAACTAACTTTATGTGACGGATAAAAATGCTAAATGCCTCCTGATCTGATGGTCAAATTAAGAAACAGTTTGTCCGTCACTTAGCGCTAATCGAGACTGGTGAAACAGAAATTTTAATTCCATCTGTCAAATAAGGTTATGATTAAGCTAATCCGAACTTTAAGAAAAGTGGTGAAACAGCCCCTAATAATAACAGTGTTGAGACTTGCATAAAAGACCGAACACGACTAAGATGCAATAAAGCCTATAAAAAGTTAGGCACCCCTTAGATGCAAGATGCAATCTACCCCTCTAGAAATAATTCTGCTGAAAGAACTCCACTGCTGAAACATACGCCTCTCCCAAAACCTAGTTAGTTGTGGATCTTATTTGAAGATAGGGCTTTGATTTCTGTTTGATAACAAATATATTGCTGGTATCGATTTAGAGGTTAAAAGCAAAATTTTAATTGAGCAGCATTCATTTTTAGTTGACGGTATTACCTTAATTTAGTATGCAAGAGAACTTAAATTTAATGCAATAATATGCAATGAATTACCAAAAGTACTAAACGCACTGGCATCGCGTAAAACGCTGCGGGTGTCTATGGGAAGTAGTGATCATTTAACATCAGGTGATCCACTAGTTGTTAGTCTGGCTTCTCTAACATAAAAAAGTAAAGTGAAGAAAATTTAATATTGGCATAGTCAGCGCCAAATCCTCATGAGAAAATAAAAAAACATTGTTACGCTTCAGTGATTCCGATGTCACATTTCCTAGGGCCTTGGACATGACAATGATAATGATAGACGTAATTCAAGGTCACTCGTCGTGTTTTATCTCATTGCCATTAGTTCTTATATGGTTACATCGATCTATGAACTTTTCAAACTTTTTTTTACATAATGCTGACCCATAATGGATTCCTATCTCATCTGTCTGTAAATATACATAGATGATGAGAGTTAATTCCATTCCTTAGCAGGTTAGTGGCAAGAAAGTACCCCCCCTACAGATTGCAATAAAGCTCAATATTTCCAACATGGAACTTGGCACGGTTGCACCCTCCCCACTTATTCGGTCTTGAATGGACACAATTCCATGAGTTCTTTTGCCACATTTAAAGTTTATTGCACTGGTTATATCATAATCTCTAACCTATATAGGTTGTTGTTGGTTGTTGATAATATTATCATACTGAATATGTGCCTTCTGGTTTCTCACAAGATTTTAAATGATTTATTACGCGTTTGTAATAATTAAATCCATCCAGGCTTTTAATAACTCACTATCTAACATTTATTAATTTGGTTTGTACAGAGCGCCGATAGGGTAATTAAGAGACTTAATTCTTTGTATCATACCTAATCGTTCTGTCCCTTTCACTCTCCTATTAAATAGTATTAGCGTGAGTGAGATGGCGCGATACATTATTTGAATTTCCAAATTCATAGTACAAGGCCTGTTCTCATTGTAATAACAAACTGAATGACAAAGGCAATGAGTCAGAACTTCTGGTTGTTCAGCAAAGATAAATAAATCTTGGAATTTTAATACAAACTAATTATCGTACGTATTTTTCCTTGTGTCTGAAGGACTATTTGAATAATATTTTTGTTATTTAATGATTATTGTATCATCTCTGCTAAGATTCAAGACTAAATGGAGTGTTTTAATTTTTTTATATATTCTCGTCCTGCCCAATGTGCTTGATTAGGGGCGTCCCCATTTCAAAGGAATTTATATCATTCTAAATTGGAACAGAGTAGCAACTTACCGTCCGGCCACGACTTCGCGCGTTTGGCGGCGCGGCAAGCGTTTTCTGTGTACATTGCGCGGCCGAGACGCTTGCCGTACAGTGGTTACCTGGCGGCACACACAATGAACTGATAAAACGCTTGCCGCGCCGCTAAACGCGCGAAGTCGTGGCCGGGTGGTTATGTTATAACTAGCTTTTCTCGACTTCGTCCGCGCACAAGTTAATATGTATGGTCAACTCCCAATCTCTATCCCTTGTGAAATTCCAAAAATCCCTTTTTACCGGACCTTTATTATCCTAAATAAAGAGAGGGTTACTGAGGAATAGGGTCCCATTGAATTGAGTATATAAATCCCGTTCTTTTCTAAACCCATGGGATTTTACAAAACCCTATAATCAGTTTTATTATTGTTAAGGGTTGTTTTAAAATTTTGCGCAGGTAAACTTGTCCCAACCTAAAAAAAGGTTGTTGCAGTTTACACTGTCTATTTTCTGTGGTAGTATCGGAATCGAAAAAAGATCATTAGTATTTATGCACTAATTGTAATAGGATAGGTAACTATATAATTTGTAATAGGTACATAAAAACCAGCCATGGGAATTTAAGGAAAGTGAGTAGTGTTTTCATGTACCTTTAGCACCTGGTACCTGTAGATTGGCCGTCTACCTAAGGTAACAGGTATGCCTATGCTTAAAGTACATACTAACTATTTTATTTTCACTATGAGTGAGTCTCACGGTAGTTTCATGTTTAAAATGTTAATTGGCATTGGATAATTCCGTGTATTTGAAAAATTGAGCCAATTTCCAATATTTACTGCAAATTCGTTAAAACAAATATAGAGTTAAATTAAAACCATCCCTTGTAAAACTACATGTCACACATACGAGATATTTACGTATGGGGTAGGTAGATAAGCGGATTTGCTCTAACGTCGGGCGTTATCCTGATAAATATACATAATATGCTTATTTTTATCCAGATATAGTTTCCGCCAAACAAACAAACTTTCCGCCGGTTTACTAAACTCAAATAATAAAACCCTTTAAAATACTTGAACTGGAAAAATTGCAATTTTATCTTTATAAAAAAAAAAACATATACACGTCGACTTGAGAACCTCCTTCTTTTGTTTTCGTCGGTTGAAAAGTAAACAGCTTCGTTGTAATTGCGTATGCTAACGTCCATGACATTTTTATTTTTCGAAAGTTAAATGTACTTTATTTTCCGCAAGTAGCCACTTCTGAAAGCCCTGATAACGGGCTTAATCAATCTAAACGATAACACGGTAGGTGGTGCAAAACGTGATATATACATTTTCGATCAATAACAGTCCTTGATTTAGTACTTATAGATTACCCATTTTCGTCAAAAAATCATAAGTCTCTTTTAGGTGCAGTATTATTTTCGAGTGATATCTGACTACCTGAAATCACTGTATTGAGGGTAGCGCTGCTAATTTAAAAGTAATCTTCCAAAAATCAAAACGCTTATTCTGGAAATAACCGCAAACGGCTCTTTTACTTGTCTATTTTTTATACTAACAGCGCTTTCGGAAAGACCGTCATCGGAAGGAATGCGCCGCAAGAAACTGGCCAAAAGTATTTTTTCCAAACAAAACTTATGTTTCAATTCATTTAAATCACTGTCGTCAAAATTGATTGCAGCTTCAGGTGACCAGAGGGCTGGCTTTTTCTTAGCACAAAGAATAAGCATTGCCATACAGCGTGGCAATGCTGCCAGCCTTCTGGGCACCTTACCACTTGGCAGTGATTTTGGGCAACTTTTTTATTTATAAGTTTAGTTTGTTTGTAGTTTTAGTTTATAGTTTTAGTTTTATATTATGTAGTTTTTACAATATATAAAAAATTAAATAAATACGATATTAAAAAAAAAAAATCATTTAATTATTGATACAAGGAAGATATATGTAAAAGCCAAAAACTACATGGGCATCCCATCCGTCATCATATCATGGGTAATTATGGGTATGGGTATTGTTATCTAGTTTTTACAGAGTGTATGAAGTGATGGTGCCTTGTTATGGTACCATAGTCATTTAGTGGTCAAAAAATTAGTCTATGCAGCACAACTCTTGTCACGTTTTCATGCGTCTACCAAATTTCAACTACAGACGTACAGGACGTCCTTTATGGATACCTTTTTAGGGTTCCGTAGTCAACTAGGAACCCTTATAGTTTCGCCATGTCTGTCCGTCTGTCTGTCTGTCTGTCTGTCCGCGGCTAAGCTCAGAGATCGTTAGTACTAGAAAGCTGTAATTTGGCATGAATATACATATCAGTCACGCCAACAAAGTGGTAAAATAAAAAACAAAAAAATATTTTTTTTTAGGGTACCTCCCATAGACGTAAAGGGGGGTGATTTTTTTTTTCTCAACTAAACCTATAGTGTGGGGTATCGTTGGATAGGTCTTTTAAAACCATTGCGGGTTTGCTAACATGATTTTTCTATTCAGTGATCTGTTTGCGAAATATTCAACTTTAAAGTGAAAATTTTCATTAAAATCGAGCGTCCCCCCCCTCTAAAATCTAAACAATTAGGTGGAAAAATTTGAAAAAAATCAGAATGTTAGTAAATATATCAAATACTAATACTAAGAAAATTATAACGGCTAAGAGTGCTTGGAAATTATTTGTAGTTTAAGAGTAAATAGTAGCCTAAGGTATAAAACATACCAAAACTTGGATGATTCCGTACACATACGAAATCCTTAGAAAAATATTACTTGATTTTTTCATAATGGCTACGGAACCCTACCTTGGACGTGTCCGACACGCTCTTGGCCGGTTTTTTTTCCCCTATTGAGGTATGATACCCTAAAAACCGCCAATAGCAATAAAATGGTGCCTTCTGTGTAACCTAACAATAGCCTCACATTATTCAGATGTTACGGCTACAAATAACTCAATCTTTACTAGCTTTTGTTTCGATGTTTATGTGTACAATTTTGTTATGCCAAAATGCTCCGAGGATGATGTACTCAAAACTCAGTAGATTAGCCAACAGTTAATGTTAATCTGTAATTTGAAGCGGTCTAGGTTCTCAAAATGTCTATGTATATGAACGCAACTTGATTGAGGATATTAGTGTAAAATTTATACTGTAAGTTTTGAATTGACAAGATTTGTTGACTAGTCTTGCATTTATCACTCAAACTATATATTCGTGCCAAATTATTAATTAATATACCTAGATATTTTCCTGGCACAAACGACGTGTGGTTAGTGTTTGATTATATCTGAAACCCAATGTTGAACTTAAACCAATCATTCTCAAAGCTAATAAGTAGAGCACACAATCAAACACAACTAATGATTAGCTAGTAGGTAAATATTTAAGAACTATCCACGTTATTTTCTACTATTTTTAATTTATTGCTGGTTTCTTTAACATCTGTTTTCTCTTTTTGCAGAGGTTTCATCCATCTGGGCGCCGGTTTGGCCGTCGGTTTCTCGGGTCTGGCAGCCGGGTTCGCCATCGGCATCGTCGGTGACGCTGGTGTCCGCGGTACAGCGCAACAACCCAGATTATTCGTCGGCATGATCCTTATCCTCATTTTCGCTGAAGTGTTGGGTCTATACGGTCTCATCGTGGCCATCTATCTTTACACGAAAATGTAAATCTGCAACACTCGTCTCCCGTCGCCCGTGCTTCGGGGTTCTATGCCACTCGCGCACAGTGATGTCGTCGCCGGTAAAGTCCCGCATAGAGCCCCGGAGCACCGTATACTTGTTGAGTACTCGAACATCGGTCCGCATAGCTCCGGCGCCGGCGGCCCCGATGCTGCGACCGCCTCGCGCCCCGAGCCGCGGACTATTTTCTATCCTATCATTTTGTAAAACGATCACGTTCGAAGTTAATCATGATGCAACGCTACGCGATGACAGCGTTACTTATTCAAATCTACTGCCTATACTTTAATTTTTTTTTGGTGACAGGAGAATTTATTTCCACCACTCGACATATCAATTTTGTTGCGCGCTCCTTCCATCCGCGAATGGTTCCATCTGACGATATCACTTTTTAGATTATTTTAGCGTTAAGGCGAAACTAATGTACAGTTAGAATAGAAATTTAAGTCCAAACAAGTTATCTTAAAAATAATTTATAAACCATTGAAACCCCCAAGGTACTGTGTACCGCGTCTCTTGCTGAGAATGTTAAGGTTTAACCTGGCTTAATACATGCTAATAGCTTTCAGTGTTATAGTGGGTGTAATTATGTATCCTTATAATTATAACCGGGCCTGTAATTGTTAACTCTCGAGTGACCACTTCGAATGTTTTTCAAAAGCGAGTCACAAATATAATTATTGTAATGCCAGGAATCAGTGAATAAACATGATTTGTACATTCCATATTATTTTGTTTCTACTTGATTGTTTTATGTGTTTTATTTTCCTTTTCGATCTTCTAAGCGAACAAATGAGACGGCAAGGGTATTTATATGCTACTCTGACATTAGCACTGTCGTATATTCAATTGAAGCTATAGCTAATATTATACACTTCTGACGGCTAATTTATGTGAAATATATTTCAAATATAATATTTATTCTGTATACCTCATAGTCGAAATGATGTTTGAATGATAATAAATTGGTAAGTAAATACGATTAGGTGAAATTGTATTTTATTTTAGGTTTCATGTTAGAGAATGTTATAATCTTTGGTGTTATTGAATGAATTGTGTTAATAAAATATTTTGAAAACAATTACTGTAAATTATGAATGGATTGTTTCTGTTGAATCCGGTATTTAGTTAAATTTACATTAGATCGATAAAGAAGCGATCAGAAAGCGATGAAGGCTGATGAATGGTTGACCTACATTTGGGAGGTCATTACTTCTGTGAGGTAACTGCTTTGATTGAATTCTTTCCTATCGGACTGTTAAAACTTTCAAAACTTCCTTATATTACAGTCATCGTTACGATGATACTTGTACTGGTAAATAGTTACAGGTATCATCGTACAGTCGCCATCATTGCAGCACTCAAATGTTCAAAAATATCTGAATACTTACGCGATTGACATACGGTCGAGTTCAGATATTTTTGACCACCTTGAACACTCCGATATTTAAGGGCCTACCATACAAGCGATTTTCTTTGGCGATATCGTGGTGAGCGTCCTAAATGTCCTTGTGGTAGGGTCCTTATGATGGCGACTGCACAAACTAACAATGCACATTTTGACTTTTTTGCACAGAATCCTGCCACTTGCTTACACTAAACGTTACCTATTCCTAATGTGGCCGTTACTGGTCATTTAAAGTTTTACTTTGAGCTTACTAGCTCAATAATTATATCTGCTGATATAATTTCATTTGAAGGTTTTTAATAAACTTACCGTAACAGACGAGTAGGTATACTAGACAGTGACTAGTCAAGTTTTGGTCTTGACTGTTGGACTGGAATAAGGAGAGAGTAAGTATTTTCTGTAAGTTCAGATATATGAAATATAGGCTGTACTGCGCGTAGGTAAGTATTTAATTTCTGCCAATGTCGACGTAGAGATACATGCAATAAATAAAACTTCGGTTTTAAAATAATTTTTTCACACGATTTTTCGGTGATTGAAGTAAAAACATTGTGAGGAAACCTACATCAACTGCGAGTCGAATCATTATGTGTATGTGTGTGAAGTTCCAAATCACCGGAGTCCGCGTGGGAACTATAGTCCAAGCCCTATCAATTTGAGAGGAGGCCTATGTGCCTAGCCGTGGGACGAATAAAAGCCGGAGATGATGTTTCAGAAAGGTTAAGTTTAACCAAGGATTAACCGATTCTTATCATGACGCTTAATTATTTGAAACAAACGTTAATTGATTTCCAATACTAACGAAAAAGAATACAATTATACCTATTACGATTAGGTAATTTGAAAATACTCTTTGCCTCTTTCACTCTCAACTTCTAAATTCACTTTTTTAGGGTTCTCTTCAACGGTCCCATGATCCCACCTTTGTTGGTGCCCGCACCGCAGCCATAATAATCTTACGCACACATTGACGCGTGTACAGACGTCGTCGTACTTATGTTATGTAGATTCAAGAACGCGTATTTTGTACGGTCAAGTGCAAAAATAAATATCGATTTAATATTATATACCTATACCTTAATTCGACGACCTAAGAGCTATGGGACATATTTATGAGCAAGTTGTGTGCACCCATATTTTTACACTTGACTGTACGTCGTGGCCGCCGTGTGATAGGAGTTAAACTTCCTTCCGATAATAGAATAGAACGTTTATCGATGAACATACTTAAAAATCAGTGGAGTTGAGAATCTCCTTTTTTTGTAGTTGGTTAAAATAAAACTAGAATTCTAATAGAATCTAATCTAGAACTTTTAACTATATTATAGCTTAGCTCGCTTCGTAAATGCCAAGAACACGTCACTGTTTTCTTTTTGACGTTTGGTTTTGACAGCTCAGGGTTTGAGTTGGCTGAAGCTGAAAATTATTTATTACTCGAATATTTCAATTATATCACGATGAAGTACAAGGGGTTATTGTTTTTTATGATAATACTAACATACTACAAGGGTGAAGCACAAACCCGTGCCAAGGGGGTGAGTTTAATTCCGAAGTTTGTGTGCGAACCGGCGTTGGATTTCTTATTAGCATTACATTACTTTTTTCTCTCATTTCCAGTTGGAGGAGAAGGTGCAGCAGTTAACTGATATGACGGCGAAGAAGTCTATTATTCCGTTAAATGTTAATAAGTTTAAGGATTATGTGAAGTCTCCTCCTAGAGACTATTCCTTCATCGTCATGTTTACTGCTATGGCACCATCGAGGCGATGTGCGATCTGCCAGCACGTTTATGATGAATTCTTGATCGTAGCTAACTCGTTCAGGTTCTCTCCGGCCTATAACAACAAGCTGTTCTTTGGTATGGTTGATTTTGATGAAGGATCTGATATTTTCCAAATGGTTAGTATTTTTATGTGCTACGTTTTTACTGGAATGGAACCCTTCAAGGTTTCAACACACAGCGGGTGGAGCGCGACGTCGACGGGACGCCGACGGCACGGTTACAATCTGTAATGTACTACCAGGGGGGTTTCACTCCGCAGTTTAGGTATGTTCGGCCGGCGCTCCTCCCGGAAGGAGTATGGCAGTAGGTTGTCGCGCGGCCTTCAGCTCGCACGCTAGCCGCGTCGCGCGTAATTAAGCATCTTTTTTTTTCTGTGATTTTTGCAACAAACAATGACTTCTAAACAATATTATAGAAAACTTACTTACATACTAAAGGTAGTTTACTGAATTAATACACACTGTTATCTTTCTTGATTTATATACCTACCAAATATGGGCGAGTGGGAACCCTGTGCCCTTGGTTTCGGATCAGCGGTGCCCAACGGAATATGAACGCTCGTATCACACAATAAGTTTTAATTTCGCGTGCACGCAGCAGGAGTAGGAAAGTTTTTATACCTAAAGTTGACCTTTGTTCGAGAGTGATCCTTCTGTACGTTAGTACTATTACTTATTCTGTGGTACTACTTTAAATAGACGCCGTCGAACAGCACCGTCGCGTCCCGTCGACGTCGCGCCCCGCCCGCTGTCTGTCGAAGGCTTTATAAATTAGTACATTACAGATTGTAACGGTGCCGTCGGCGTCCTGTCGACGTCACGCCCCGCCCGCTGTGTGTTGAAAACTTTAAGTGTGCAAGCTTATGTATGTGTTTTAAAAAATCATCTGTAGCTCTCAACCTTGACGCTGGCAAAATGGTCCAACTTAACAAAAATAACAAAACCGGCCAAGAGCGTGTCGGACACGCACAAGGTAGGGTTCCGTAGCCATTACAAAAAAATCAAGTAATATTTTTCTAAGGATTTCGTATGTGTACGGAATCATCCAAGTTTAGGTATGTTTTATACCTTAGGCTACTATTTACTCTTAAACTACAAATAATTTCCAAGCAATCTTAGCCGCTATAATTTTCCTAGTAAATTTGATATATTTACTACCATTCTGAATTTTTTCAAATTTTTCCACCTAACAGTTTAGATTTTAGAGGGGGGGGGACGCTCGATTTTAATGAAAATTTTCACTTTAAAGTTGAATATTTCGCAAACAGATCACTGAATAGAAAAATCATGGTGGCAACCCCGCAATGGTTTTAAAAGACCTATCCAACGATACCCCACACTATAGGATTAGTCGAGAAAAAAAAAATCACCCACCCTTTACGTCTATGGGAGGTACCCTAAAAAAAAATATTTTTTTATTTTTTATCTTACCACTTTGTTGCCGTGACTGATATGTATATTCATGCCAAATTACAGCTTTCTAGTACTAACGATCTCTGAGCTTAGCCGCGGACAGACAGACAGACGGACAGACATGGCGAAACTATAAGGGTTCCTAGTTGACTACGGAACCCTAAAAATGGTGTATTAACTTCCCCAGTTGCAACTTTCTGTAACTGATGTGTTGCTTAAGATATAGATGAGTCAGAAGTACCAGTACAAGTGAGTCTGCGCGAGTCTGCATAATTAACTTTGGATATTAATTCAACAACAACAATATTGATGATAGTTTTTGTTTGTTTGAAAAATGCTTACTGTCAAACTGTGCGGGTCCTTAAGGTCCATTCAGAACTTTTCATTATGTTTATAACTGATATTGTACAGTTGAATTACAAGAAATATTTTTACATGACATCCAATTGTTTGACATTGTAAAACCTTAGTCAAACACCATATAAATTGTAGTTTTTAAAACATTCCAGCTTCGGCTCAACACAGCTCCTGTCATCATGCACTTCCCTGCCAAGGGGAAGCCTAAACCTGCTGACTCCATGGACTTTGAGCGAGCTGGGATCCATGCCGAGGCTATTGCCAAGTGGATCCAGGACAGGACTGATGCCCAGGTACGTAAAAATATTAACAGAATATTATTATTTTCATTACGTAGCATTGGACAAATATTTTTAACCTTTCATGCTTAGGTAGGGGTCCTTGCAAAATTTGGGGCTACCTTTTTTTTTAAGTTGAAATTTTGGGAGCTATTAAAGTTAATCTCTGTCTACATCTCTTAGAAAAATTCTTCCCTGCCCTAAAACGCAGTAAGAGGGTTTTTACGTTTGTTGAATATTGAACTATAACCCGCACAGCATAAGGAACATAATGGTCTAATCGCTTTTTTGCTCTTACCATGTTTTAGGGCCTGCAAGGCAGAATTGAAAAGTGTGTGGTCAAACTAGATAAGTTGGAAGAATTGACTTTTGAAAAAACAACAAAATAAAAAAAATCCTACAATACATCAAATCAACTTATCCGGTTTAACCATGCACCCCTTGTAGGTCTAATGTTAATGTATATTTAACCTGAATTATTTACTATTTAAAACTGTTTTTAAAAATAACTGAATATTTCAAACTAAATACAAACTGAAATATAGATGCACAGAAAAAACCCCAGAAAAAAGACCAATGCTGGGAATCGAACCCAGGTCCTCAGCGTTCCGTGCTGCGTGCTTACCCCTACACCATCACTGGTCTGGGGTTTTTTCTGTGCATCTATATTTCAGTTTGTATTTAGTTTGAAATATATGGTTTCACGGGATGACCGTAAAAGTAATAAAAAAATGAAGCTGAAGAAAATAAAAAATAAATAGAAAAAGATACTTCATACTTAACTTGTAAAATAACTGAATGTGTGTAGAATGTGTTTATTCCAATAATTCCACCCTGTATATGCCTGGTCCCATCAGATTTGTTGTTGGGCATACAATTTTAATAACTATAATAAAATTATTTTATTAATGGGTTTATTTAACAGTGTCGGCTAAAACCTTAATTCATACGAAATAAATTTTAATTTAATTTTTTTAATTTTCAAGGCGTAAGCCACACAGAAGAGATGTGGGACGGGGGCGCGTTACAATCGCGGGCCCCCTTGAATCAGTTTTCATACTAAATGTATCATTTCATACTAAAAGCGTCGCACTCCAAAGCAGACAGAAGAGACGGGGCGGAGACGCAGCCTGCGAACAAACGACGCAGACTAAAATGGTGCCTAAAATGGTGTCAATTAACCTATTCATTCATTTCCAGATACGCATCTTCCGCCCACCAAACTACTCCGGCGCCGTCGCATTCTCCATGCTCTTCATCCTGGTAGCAGGATTCCTGTACCTCAGACGGAACAATCTAGAGTTCCTCTACAATAAGCAGATGTGGGCGGTGGCAGCTGTCTTCTTCTGTTTCGCCATGGTCTCGGGACAGATGTGGAATCAGATCAGAGGACCCCCATTCTTCCATAGGAGCAAGAATGGTCCGGTTTATATAAACGGAGGATCGCATGGGCAGTTTGTGCTGGAGAGCTACATTGTGGCTATTTTGAGTATCCTTTTTGAATGCAATCACGATTAGATTTAATTATTTTTAATCATGATAATCGCATGACGTTGGTAAAGCTGACCCTTGGCTGGTCAAACAATCCCTTACGGAACATTCTATCCGTTTCAAAACATCCCTTCCTATCACTACCTTTTCCTAAATAATCCGTTTACCGATATAAGTGTTTCCCAAAATGTGCTTTTCCCAAAAGATATATTATGTTGGACTTGATATCCGTCCCAAGATGACCTAGTCCTGAAATGACTACCTTTTCCTAAATACGGATGCTATGAGAACTCAGGTTCTGACATCAGTGTTTCGACATACGGACGCGACGAAAAATGGGTCTTTTTGGAATACAGGTGACATGAGAGATCCATCTTTTGACATACATATGCTATGATAAACGGGTGTTAGGTATGTATGACATAATGTATGTATACATAACTCATAACACCCTGTATGTACCTACTGATGTGATGAGAAACGGATCTTTTGGTCTACGGTCATTTAAAGAATTTATTCTTTTGGATCAAACGTTTTGGGAAATGGATAAAAACGGTTTGAAACAAGAAAATTGGGGTACTTGCATTACGGAGCGATTTATTTCGATTGCTCGCTCTCGAGATATTGTACTGCATGTAGGTACTAAGAGCAGAAAAGAGAGGAATAGTTCCTTCTAATACACCGTGAAATTTTAGTGGTTGTTTTCCCGAAACGAGGTGATTTAGTTTCGATTGTACAATCGATTTATAATTACTATTTTGACTAGAGTCAAAAATCCAATTGTGAAAAACGAAAGTCGAAAACGACCACAAACCAATAGTAACGCTTCGTTGGTACAGGTAGCGTACGATCGTACGATAGGTTAGGTACCAACGAAGCGTTACTAATGGTTTGCGGTCATTTTCGACTTTCGTTTTTCACAATTGGGTTTTTGACTCTAGTCAAAATAGTAATTATAAATCGATTGTACAATCGATACTAAATCACCTCGTTTCGGGAAAACAACCACTAAAATTTCACGGTGTATAGTGCAGAGTAAGGATCTAGTCATTTTTATTACTTAGTATGTGTACATACTGTATAAGACTAACCGCCCGGCCACGACTTAGCGCGTTTGGCGGTGCGGCAAGCGTTTTCTGTTTTCATTGCGCGGCCGAGACGCTCGCCGTACAGTGGTTACCTGGCGGCACACGCAATGAACTGATTATGCTATCTGCTCTGAACGTTCGCTGACTTGAAACCTCCTTAGTCTGAAATAACATACCTAATAACTTGTTTGCAAATTTTGAAACTAAAGTTAGAACTCTCTTGGGAAACTGTACGTAAATCCGTAACTCCCTTAAGAACAATTTAGGCCATTGTCATTTAGTATACAGGCATGGTGTACAGTTTCGACTGTACATTTTTCTGTTTACGCTGCGACCTACTTTCGGGTCGCGCATTTAATAATATACTATTTTTAGTCGTATTAAGGTGTGCATAACTAACTCGCGTGACACACACGCATCAAAGGAAGGAACGGCCAATCAATTAAAAATAAATTGTTTATAACTTGTGCTACAATAAATCCATTTAACTTCAACTTAACATCTCCGTTCTTTCTACGCACTCCAACATTATCAAGCAAGTGTAAGGGCTAACTGGCTCCTGCTCCTACACATGGAATAACACCATTGACGAGCAAGTGTGATGAAATAATTATTTTTGTATTTCAAACTAAATACAAACTGAAATATAGATGCACAGAAAAAACCCCAGAAAAAAGACCAATGCTGGGAATCGAACCCAGGTCCTCAGCGTTCCGTGCTGCGTGCTTACCCCTACACCATCACTGGTCTAGAAGTTAGCGACGAATCTTTCCCATACATCGTACACTTCAGTCTGTTATAATCACATTTAGGCAGTGATAAAGCGCATCTATGTTATGCCCTCTACCGAGAGACTTCAACACTCCTTCGGAGCTACCCGCTAACTTCTAGACCAGTGATGGTGTAGGGGTAAGCACGCAGCACGGAACGCTGAGGACCTGGGTTCGATTCCCAGCATTGGTCTTTTTCCTGGGGTTTTTTCTGTGCATCTATATTTCAGTTTGTATTTAGTTTGAAATATATGGTTTCACGGGATGACCGTAAAAGTAATAAAAAAATGAAGTTGAGGAAAATAAAAAAATAAATAGAAAAAGATGCTTCACACTTAACTTGTAATTATTTTCGTGTTAAAGAATAGTCACCCTCAGTTGCAATAGCGTCCCCTACCTTTGACGTTTTGTTGCTTGACTCAATATCAGACGGAGCAGTAGTCGTAGGCATGATACTGATGATCGAAGCGGCCGGAGGGGTGAAGAGCACAGAAGCACCGCGCAGCCAGGCGGAGGGAAAGAGACGCCGCTTCCAGTCCGTTGTGGGGCTTGTGCTTGTGTGCGTGTTCTTTTCGCTGCTCCTGTCTGTGTTTAGGGCGAAGACGCAGGGATACCCTTATAGGTTCGTATTGTACTTAGTATTGTAGTTTATGCATATGTAAATAATGATAAGCACATATCGCGAGACAATTCACACCAGTTGACATAATCCCAAAGTAAGCAGGGGGACTACCTACTACGAAATTCGATTTTTGAATTGCCATCCCTTTTAAATAAATAAATATCACGGGACAATTCACACCAATTGACCTAGTCCCAAAGTAAGCTAGGCAAGCTTGTGTTATGGGTACCAGGCAACGGATAAACATACTTATATAGATAGATACATAAATAAATAAATAAATATTAGGGGACAATCTTACACAAATCGACCTAGTCCCAAACTAAGCAAAGCTTGTACTATGGGTACTAGACAGCGATAAACATACTTATATAGATAAATTAATACTTAAATACATAGAAAACATCCATAACTCAGGAACAAATATTCGTGCTCATCACACAAATAAATGCCCTTACCGGGATTTGAACCCAGGACCTCTTGCTTCGTAGGCAGGGTCACTACCAACTAGGCTAAAGCGGTCGTTAACACACTTAAATACATATAACATACATACTTAAATACATATAAAACACCCAAGACCCAAGAACAAACATTCGTATTTTTCATACAAATATCTGCCCCGACACGGGAATCAAACCCGCTTCATAGTCAGGTTCTCTAACCACTAGGCCATCTGGTCGTCTAACCCCTTTCACTGTTATGTGTAGTCATCATCATCATCCCAGCCTATATACGTCCCACTGCAGGGCACAGGCCTCCTCTCAGAATGAGAGGGGTTGGGCCGTAATTCCCACGCGGGCCCAGTGCGGAAAGATAACCTATTTATAAAAAAATTAAAACAAATTTTAGTAAATAAAGCCTATTACTCGCTAAACGAATACCGGACGACAAATGGTAATGAAATATTGATTGGTATAAAACTCCACTTAAAGATTCCTAAAAATACAATAATAAAATACACGCGCGCACGCACACACACACACACACGCACACACACATACACACACATACACACACACACACACACACACACACATACACAAACATTATTATCAAAATAATTATTTTTAAACGCAAATATAATAAGCGATATCTGAACTATGTGAAAGTCTATAGCTAAATTAGAGTTAGGTATTATGTTGCAATGCCCTTGCAGGGTGCATGTTTGATACATTATATTGTATAACACCTAGTAATTTTACAACATGTAAGCAATAAATCATTCGAATTTGAATTTGGATTGGGATCTTCACACACACATTGAATTTCTTCGCAGCTGTATACAGGTTTCCTCACGATGTTATGTGATGTTATGTTTAGTACTCGTGCCTAAAATACCACGTTCCCAAAATCTGAGAGAGGTGACAGATGGGCGTCATCTACTGGGCGTTGAGGTGTCGAGCATTGGTACGTGCCTTATCTAAGTTATGTATTTTTCTTTGTTTCAGTTTCCTATTCAAGTAAGGAGGCACAAGTGAAATATTTATAAGTATTTGCAATACTAGTGTGAGTGAAATATGTATTTTAATTGTATTGCAACAATACAGACTTTTTAAACGTTCGAAACTGAGGCGGGTATAAATATATATAAAAAAAAACAGTTAGTTTTATTTTTATTGTTTAATTTTCATAATAGTTGTAGAAAAAAGTCTGCAACCGTAATAATTTAGCTTGACACTTATTTTATTATTGTAAAGTTTTTTAATAATTAACCTTTATAAATAAATATACAGGGTGATCGGAAATTCGACGTATTCCTCCAAGGGGGGTATTCTACAGCTTATTTGCAATGATTTAAGTCCAGTCAACCAGGGGTCAAAACTCATTGGTTTTCAAGTTATTCAAGTTTTTTGATTTCCCCGCCTTTCGACCTAAAACTAGTGATTTTGTAAAAACTACGTCTTTTTTAAATAAAAAAAAAATATGCTGAATAGCCAATGAACCAACTGATTACGTAAAATCAAAAAAAATGACAGTAAATCCCAAAATTTGGCAAATAAGAGGATTTGAAGTCAGAAGTTTTCATTTTTTTTCCCTAATCTTGTAATATTTTAAGGCATAACTAAAAAAAACAGTACAACACTTAGCGTACAAATTAACGAAATAATTTCCTCAGTTCATAAGCTTTCTAAAAAGGTACCATGTTTGACATTTGATTCTCAATTTTTAAAATTAATAATAATAATACCAGAGCAGGTACAGGCCTTGACTTAGCGTACTTGACTCTTAATAATACCAGAGCAGGTACAGGCCTTGACTTAGCGTACTTGACTCTTAATAATACCAGAGCAGGTACAGGCCTTGACTTAGCGTACTTGACTCTTATTAATACCAGAGCAGGTACAGGCCTTGACTTAGCGTACTTGACTCTTAATAATACCAGAGCAGGTACAGGCCTTGACTTAGCGTACTTGACTCTTATTAATACCAGAGCAGGTACAGGCCTTGACTTAGCGTACTTGACTCTTAATAATACCAGAGCAGGTACAGGCCTTGACTTAGCGTACTTGACTCTTATTAATACCAGAGCAGGTACAGGCCTTGACTTAGCGTACTTGACTCTTATTAATACCAGAGCAGGTACAGGCCTTGACTTAGCGTACTTGACTCTTATTAATACCAGAGCAGGTACAGGCCTTGACTTAGCGTACTTGACTCTTATTAATACCAGAGCAGGTACAGGCCTTGACTTAGCGTACTTGACTCTTATTAATACCAGAGCAGGTACAGGCCTTGACTTAGCGTACTTGACTCTTATTAATACCAGAGCAGGTACAGGCCTTGACTTAGCGTACTTGACTCTTATTAATACCAGAGCAGGTACAGGCCTTGACTTAGCGTACTTGACTCTTATTAATACCAGAGCAGGTACAGGCCTTGACTTAGCGTACTTGACTCTTATTAATACCAGAGCAGGTACAGGCCTTGACTTAGCGTACTTGACTCTTATTAATACCAGAGCAGGTACAGGCCTTGACTTAGCGTACTTGACTCTTATTAATACCAGAGCAGGTACAGGCCTTGACTTAGCGTACTTGACTCTTATTAATACCAGAGCAGGTACAGGCCTTGACTTAGCGTACTTGACTCTTATTAATACCAGAGCAGGTACAGGCCTTGACTTAGCGTACTTGACTCTTATTAATACCAGAGCAGGTACAGGCCTTGACTTAGCGTACTTGACTCTTATTAATACCAGAGCAGGTACAGGCCTTGACTTAGCGTACTTGACTCTTATTAATACCAGAGCAGGTACAGGCCTTGACTTAGCGTACTTGACTCTTATTGGCTTTGTTTGTGTCGTTTTAGATTCTTCGAGGGCTTACTTTTTCTTCAGTTTCTTATCTTCTTAGACTTTAAGTTGCCTTGGGTGGTGCTTTGATAAGTAATTAAGCAAGGCAATAAGAAAATTAGGAAAAAATAACAAACACTTTAATTATCAAATAAAAATTCAGTCATCAAAAGTAAAATAAATCATAAATCTTGCTTGAACTGTTTGCCCTGGTTCGTATTGAGAATTAAATGTCAAACATGGTACCTTTTTAGAAAGCTTATGAACTAAGGAAATTATTTCTTTAATTTGTACGCTAAGTGTTGTACGTTTTTTTTTAGTTAATGCTTTAAAATGTTACAAGATTAGGGGAAAAAAATTAAAACTTCTGACCTCAAATCCTCTTATTTGCCAAATTTTGGGATTTTCTGTCATTTTTTTTGATTTTACGTAATCAGTTGGTTCATTGGCTATTCAGCAAATCTTTATTTTTTATTTAAAAATCACGTAGTTTTTACAAAATCACTAGTTTTAGGTCGAAAGGCGGGAAAATCTAAAAACCTGCATAACTTGAAAACCAATGAGTTTTGACCCCTGGTTGACTGGACTTAAATCATTGCAAATATGCTGTAGAATACCCCCCTTGGAGGAATACGTCGAATTTCCAATCACCCTGTATAATCTGCGTACATCATATACATAACATAACATTTTTAAAATAACTTATGAACACAGGTTATTACACCAGGCATCAGATATATCTACTTGGATGAAGTGCTCAAATCTATTATATCTACACTGACTGTTATCGTACCTACTGAAAATAGAGTCCAATATAGATTATTTAAATTCTTCAAATAGTTGAAGTAGTTCTTCATATATGTCCAGTCCATAGGGACTGGACATATATGTTGCTGACTATACTATAACAAGTCGGACTCTAAGGCACATTCAACATGTAAAAATATACAATACAATAACAATGATTATTTGACACCGTATAGAGAAAAATACAGAAAAACAAGTGCGTGACAAAATATACAAGGTTAGCAATAGGCGGTTTTACCGCGTCGAAGCGATCTCTTCCAGGCAAGCTTTTACCATTGTACTATTCTTTCCATTGAAAGAAAAGTAAGAAATGGATTCAACAGGCTGGTGCAATTTAAACGAATATTAATACACATAAAACATACACAGATAAATGTAAATAAACAAGACTAGTTCTCGAGTACAATATGACAGGAAGTGTTCCTAAGTTAAATAAAAAAAAAGATTACGACGAATTGAGAACCTTCTTTTTTGTAGTTGGTTCAAATAGGGATGTTGACACCACCAATAAACTGACGTACTTTTCATGAGCTGTCAACACAATTCTCCCATAGAGTTTGAATGGCAATAGCAACTTATGACGTCACTTGTTCGCCAACTCAATCAACTACTTAACTATTTATCTTTTTTAAAGCAACAAAAAAGCTAATTTTGCAGTCAATCAATTAATCTGGTTTTCAGTTTTCAGGGCTAAAAAAAAGCGTTTTTTTACTGGAGTCGTGTCTTCGAATTATTTTTCAATGGCGTCAACATCCCTATGAGGCTGCGTTTCCACCAGATGCGAGGCGTGCGAGGATGCGTTGCGAGGGATGTGTCATGACAAACACATCCCTCGCAACGCATCCTCGCACAGCTCCGGTGGATACGCAGCCTTTGGCACGCCTTAGAGGTCTGTTGGTATATTATGCTTTTTAAATATTAAAACATACTACTATGACTTATTTAAATTACAATAAAGCTTAAAAATTACATTATTTGGGTGGGGTTGAGCCTCTGACGTCTTTCAACCACGGTATTTCGTGTGTTTAAGAAAATCGACGAATAATCTCTGTGAACTTAAGATTCCAATGACCACCATGCGTGGCGTCGGTGTGAATTCCTCTCAGTCTGAGAGGGAGGCCTGTGCTCAGTGTTCAGTTCAAGGCCTGCATGTGTATATTATACGGTCGGGAGTAGACTGCATAAATATTAAATGTTATCTCTATCAAAATAGTAAATTCAGTCTTATAGTAAATATGGAAATATAGCTTTCCTGTTTTTTGGATATGTTTTAAATGTCGTCTTGTACCAATCATCAGCTTGTTTTGCTGTTAAAATCTGAAACAAAAGAAGACAAGGATTATAAAAGTATAAATTAACCATTTAAATTAACAGAAATTCTAAAAAAAACTCTGAAGATCCCACATGTAAATTCCATAAGAATGAATTATCAGGTATAATGCATTTTGAACGTGAAATTACCGTGAGACTCACTCATAGGGAAAATACGGATAATTCAAGTCTTAAATCGAATTTAGCCAAACTGTTTCGGGCTAATCCGTAGCCCTTCCTCTTGGAGCATACGCCACGGCGGCTGTCAAGCGTGCACTACGCGCCACCGCTCTGCTCGCGCGGTTGCTCGACGAAACTCGACTTAAGACGTAAGTTATCCGTATCTTTTATTACAAGTCGACAAATACAGGGTCTTATACTAACTGCATGGTAAAAACACCTGTCTGCATTTTAGTGTTATACTGTTCACCAGGGCCGGATTAACTATTAAACAGAGTAGGCGCTGCCTAGGGGCCCCGCATCGCGCAGAGAGATTAAACCAAAGGAATTAAATTAAAAAAGGTTTTGGAGTGGAAATTAAATTAGAAAATTTGTATTCTTGATGACAATAAGTATTATTGCTATTTTTGATGCATGTGTAGCGACTAGTAGTGTCATCTAGTCATAACATAAGAAACTAATTACAACAACATCCTGCATCACACTATCGAAGTCTCTCAGCTCAGCGGCATAAATACAATTTCCAACTTTCATCCATTGGACTTTGGTCCAGGCATAACATCCGCCTGGCGAGAGATCTTGTAGCCAACCCCCAAACATGCTACCAGTTGATTTGATTTAACTTCTTGAAACGTGCGGTCGGTATTTGGCTGAAAGGGGTCCCCGAAAATTGCGTTGCCTGGGGGCTCGAACATTGTTAATCCGGCCTTGCTGTTACACGATGAAAATGTACCTGATTCGCTAGAACCCAAGCGTATATACAGAAATATGTCTTAGTGGGCACCAAAAACGCCAACACCGTGTAAATTATAACTTCACACATCCTATGGGGGCTGGATACCAATTCAAACTTCCGTCCGTGCGGTATACCATGGTCTTCCGTCACCACCGCACCAGACTTCTTGTCTCTCCGGAGGTTGGCGAAGATGATGTTGCTTTGGTACTGCTCGTACCACGCCCACATGAATATGAGGATGCAGGGTAAGGATATGTATTTGGTCCATACGTCTGTCCATGTTATGGTTTCTCTGTTTTGAGAACCTGAAAAAAAGGATTCATCATCATTTCAACCGAAAGACGTCCACTGCTGAACATAGGTCTTGCGAAACAGATCAGTCCTGCGCCCTCTGTATCCAACGCGTTCAATCTTAATTAGGTCGTCGCTCCATCTTGTTGGAAGCCTACCTACACTGCGTTTTCAGGTCCGTGGACGCCACTCGAGAACCTTTCGGCCCCATCGGCAGTTAATTCTACGAGCGATGTGCCCAGTGGCCAGGGCAGGGTGGCCTAGCGGTTTGACCTATGGGCTCTCAAGCAGAGGGTCGTGGGTTCAAATCCCGGCTCGCACCTTCGAGTTTTTCGGAATTTATGTGCGAAATTACATATGAAATTTACCATGAGGTACGGTGAAGGAAATAAATAAATATCATGGGACAATTCACACCAATTGACCTAGTCCCAAAGTAAGCTAGGCAAGCTTGTGTTATGGGTACCAGGCAATGGATAAACATACTTATATAGATAGATACATACTTAAATACATATTAAACACCCAAGACCCGAGAGCAAACATTTGTATTTTTCATACAAATATCTGCCCCGACACGGGAATCAAACCAGGGACCTCAAGCTTCATAGTCAGGTTCTCTAACCACTAGGCCATCTGGTTGTCAACAAAAAAAAAAGGAAAACATGCATACACTTCAAATTCAAAAAAGTGTGTGAAGTTCCCAATCCGCACTGGGCCCGCGTGGGAACTAATAAATAATAAATAATAAATATTAGGGGACGGACAATCTTACACAAATCAACCTAGTCCCAAACTAAGCAAAGCTTGTACTATGGGTACTAGACGACGATAAACATACTTATATAGATAAATAAATACTTAAATACATAGAAAACATCCATAACTCAGGAACAAATATTCGTGCTCATCACACAAATAAATGCCCTTACCGGGATTTGAACCCAGGACCTCTTGCTTCGTAGGCAGGGTCACTACCAACTAGGCTAAAGCGGTCGTTAACTACGGCCCAAGCCCTCTCATTCCGTGAGGAGGCGTGTGCCCTGCCGTGGGACGTATATAGGTTGTGACGATGAAGCTGAATGATTTCCTTGGTTTTCTTACCACAAAATAAAGGAGCCGCTCCGAGTATAGTGACGGTGCATCCCAAATAGTGGGCAATACCAGCAATATAGTGGGTCAGGTTCATCTTGCTGTTCTTGGCAAACACTTGTAAATAGTGGGTCTCGTAGAACCTCCGGGCACATTGTATCGTCAACAGGGACATCGCGATGAGTGCTGCGGTTGCCGAAACTGGAAAATAATTACATAATCATTATTAACATTTTTTTGAAGTGATGACAGTGCAAGAGAAGTGACTAAGCCCTTAATAAATGTTCATTCGCATTGTTCAATTAAATTGTATTTTTTAAAATTTAAGTATATTTATCATGTGATCGGCTTCAAGCCATAAAAAAAATACAGTAAGAAGATGTGACTTGCAAAGACTTCTTCCTGTTAATTATAGTAAAAATTAAATTAGAAACTCACCGGCTGGTTGGTCCCGCTCCAATATCCACCGCAAAACAGCCAAAATATACTTATTTACTCCAAACTCCAGATAATACACTAATAACATGTAAACCAACGTAACCGCGTTTAAAATAGTCGAACTGGAATAAAAGTGTCTGTAATACGACTTCGATATTTCTATGGCATCTAAGAAATCTCCTCCAGAGCCTCGGTACGCGAAGGAACCGTACTTAAAACCCTTTATTACAAACGCTGGAACGTAGCTTTCGAAATTATTAATTAGATATCCCGTGCACGTTATCATGAATGCTAGGCTTAAAAATATAAAATCGATTATATTTACGTCGAACATCTTTAAGAGCTACGGTATACGTGGTTATTAGATGTATGTCAAGTAATTTTAGTGTTCTAACGGAACTGCAGTTAACTGCACCGATAAACAACTCGACTGACCGATTCGAACTTTCATTTCGTCCCAAATAAATATTACGGTTTCTTCTGTCAGAATCATGTCGAAACGTTATACGGTTTCATCTCTCCATTCTTTGATTTAATTTTGATCCTTCTTACAATCCAGAACAGTCAAAATTTGATTGTCGTAATTTACACACAAGTACTACCATTAGCGCCACTAGCTAGCAATGTTTCGAAACATTTGAATTTAAATTGGACGTTATACAATCATTTTAAGATTCACTTCACATTGATGTAAAGGACGTCATATGACTACATTCCACTTTGGCATTTGTAAAAGTGACAGTTGATTTTCGTTTAGAAACCAGTGAACTGAAAGAATAGTTCTCAACCTTAACGCTGGCAATTAAAAATTTTTATGACAGTTTCTACATCATAATAAAAACAATAAGGCTGATTGTCACATTGAGTTGTACTTAAGTGAAAGTAGCCTTTGTTGTTTTAAGCCGACTAAAACTGACATTGAACCTTAGGGTGGTAAAGGACTTTCTTGGTCGACTATGCAATAACCATTTACTACAAAAAAAGTGGCTGTTATTCTTGACTTGAATATTTTTAGGGTTCCATACCCAAAGGGTGCAAGCGTGACCCTGTTACTGAGACTCCGCTGTCAGTCTGTTTGTCCGTCCATCCGTCTGTCACAGGACACAATCACTTGAACAGTAATAGCTAGACAATTTAAATGTTCACCAATTATGTATTACTTTGGACGCTAAACAGCAAAGTTAAAAATGAAAGGTGGCAAGAAACATGTTTTTTTTAATCGTTTTTAACATAATCTTTATCATTAACTATATAGATACTTTAGTAGGTACTTAAAATTTTCACCGATTTTATACTTATTATTACTGTGGCCCGCTACTACAACAAAAATGTAAGATTAAGGGGGTCCCGAAAACCAATATAAAAATGATCCCATAGCTACTGCATTTTACTTAGAAGCAGGGCTCTGGAAATCTGGATAACTACAGGCCTTATACTACGAAGCGCAAAATTCGAACTTCGTATCGTGCCATTCCTCTCACGCTAATAGTATTTAATACAAGAGCGAGCAAGACGATGCGATACGAACTTCGATTTTCGAATTTCGGAGTAGCCCCCCAGTTACGGCTGCTTACGGCGTATATTTTGACATACATAAACCTCCTGACCCTAACCCCTGGGCACTTTCTAATCGGTAGACCACCTACCCTGATAGACAACAAGAAGAGTTCACTACAACGATACGCCCGTGTTGAGAAGATACCTCAGCATTTCTGGCAAAGATGGCGTTGAGTTGAGTCGCCCGCTTGTATCCCGGACCCGACGGCATATCCAAAGTGGCGGATATATATATCCACCACAAGAGGGTGCGTGAGGCGACCCTTGGTTCGTCTGTGCCCCGTACCTACATATGAAGATTTCGAGTGTTGAAAGGTGATCCTTTCAACGAGGCGGGAACGGGAAGATGTTTCGGCCCCTAACGGCCGTTGGAGTGCATTGGGAGCATTTAAATCAAATTTGCTATTTTATTTCTTCAGGCGTTTACGAATCAACAGCGTCAAAATGTGTCATAATGTCACTACTTTTTAGGGTTCCGTACCCAAGGGTAAAAAAGGGACTCCATCCGTCTGTTACCAGGCTGTATCTCATGAACCGTGATAGCTAGACAGTTGAAATTTTCTCAGAGGATGTATTTCGGTTGCCGTCGAGTTGCGGAAATTAGCCCGCTATTACCTACCTTTACCTAGGTAATTAGTGCTTTTTTAGGGTTCCGTACCCAAAGAGTAAAAACGAGACCCTATTACTGAGACTTCGCTGTCCGTCCGTCCATTTGTCTGTCTGTCCGTCTGTCACCGGGCTGTATCTCATGAACCGTGATAGCTAGACAGATGAAATTTTCACAGATGATGTATTTTGGTTGCCGCTATAACAATAAACACTAAAAAACAGAATAAAATAAATATTGACGGGGCTCCCACTTACAACAAACGTTTTTGCTGGATATTGATAACGGCAACAGGTAGACGCTTGAAATATTCACAGAATATTTAGTTATATATATTCACTTTAAAAATAAACAATTAAATTTAAATAAAACAAATATTTAAGGGAGGCTCCCATACAACAGACATGATTTTTTTGCCGTTCTTATAGATAACTAGCTGTTGCCCGCGACTCCGTCTGCGAAAATAAAAAATAGCCTACGACCTATTTTCAGACCTACCGAATATGGGCAAAAAGTTTCATAAAACTCGGTCGAACCGTCTCGGAGGAGTTCGATAACAAACACCGTGACACGAGATTTTTTATATATTAGATGGTACGGAGCCCTTCATGCGCGAGTCTGACTTTCATATTTTTCAAACACAATACCTCTGTACCTATTGTTTATTGAATAAATACTATGACTCATCATCATCCTCCCAGCCTGCACGTCCCACTGCAGGGCTCAGGCCTCCTCTCAGAATACTATGACTATGACTATATTATTATGTCATCCACCAAAACCTCCGTTAGATCAACTCAAACTAAATACCTAAGGATAGCGCCATGCTGGCGGCACTTAACCTGTCACCCGCGATGAAGGCACACGGAACATTGGAGCGGACGCGCCCCTCTCGGCGCCAGCCGACACTTCATTTGTTTAAAGTCAGCTTCGATACAAATCACGTGTGCAACTCTTGCTTAAGACACGGAGATAACTTGAGATGTTTTGTTAGACTACAATCCATTAAAATCGTGCGTGCAGTTCCTCCGCGCGGAAGAAGTGAAACTTCGTAATGAGGAAATGAAAAAGGCACTTATACATCAATATGAACCTTATTGCAATAACTTAAAGAACTAAATTTACTTATGCATCTATGTGTTTTAATTACTCACTAGATGGCGCTTTTATCAAGTCTCATACATTTGCACAAATAGTATGAGTTCTGCATCGCACTATCGAAGTTTTTAACATCCGTTAGTATATATAAATAAATAAATAAATATAACAGGACAATTCACACCAATTGACCTAGTCCCAAAGTAAGCTAAGCATAGCTTGTGTTATGGGTACAAGGCAACGGATAAACATACTTATATAGATAGATACATACTTAAATACATATTAAACACCCAAGACCCGAGAACAAAAATATTCGTATTATTCATACAAACATCTGCCCCGACGCGGGAATCGAACCCGGGACCTCAATCTTCGTAGGCAGGTTCTCTACCTACTAGGCCATCTGGTCGTCTAAAAATATACAATGCGAGATTACTTGCTTCGGCAGTACATGTACTAATGCTTTCATACCCCCTCCATGGTAGCGTTAAACGTTTAACTTTAACGCAACCTTGTTGGAAGTCGCATTAGAAGTTTCACTTCAAAAACATACAAATAAACAAACATACAGGTGAAGCTAATATAAAGCGTGTAAAAAACCATATCCTTACTAACATTATAAATATTGTAATCTATTGAAGCCTTTATGGTTTTTTGTTTGTTAATTTTTTAGGGGAAAAACGGGACCCTATTACTGACGAGGCTCCGCTGTCAGTCCGCCTGTCCGTCTGTCCGTCCGTCTGTCACCAGGCTGTAGCTCATGAACCGCGATAGCTAGACAGTTGAAATTTTCACAGATGATGTATTTCGGTTGCCGCTATTACAACAAATACTAAAAAGCAGATTAAAATAAATATTTAAGGGGGCTCCCATACAACAAACGTGATTTTTTTTGCTCGTTTTTGCTCGATATTGATAACGGCAACAGGTAGACGCTTGAAATATTCACAGAATATTTAGTTGTAAGTATATTCATTTTAAAAATAAATTACTAAATTAAAATAAAACAAATATTTAAGGGGGGTCCCATACAACAAACGTGATTTTTTGTCGTTCGACTCGCACTTGGCCGGTTTTTAACGCTGCGTGTCTATACTGGAGACATAGCCATAACCTATTAAGTACTTTATTCGCGAAAACAATGCAAATTCCACACAAATTACTCTCCCGTGTTATGAATATGCACGGCCAAGGTTATGTCACAACAAATTAGTAAAACTTAACAGGTTATGCGCCCTGACATATTGTCGAATATTAATTTTACATGGACGTAAGTATATAAGGGTGCCCCGTTTGCAGCTACAACATTCCTTCAGTGTGTGTGGTCTGTGTAACTTCAAAGGTAACTTCGAAACAAGGTAAGTTTGTGTTGACGATGAGAAGGAAATTAATGTAGCCCCAAACGTATGTTAGGTTTGTTGTAGTAAATTGCGGGGTGTAGAATAGGAATTTTGGTCATGTTTGGCTGTCGGTATTTAGATGTGGAGTTCCTAAAGTTTAACTCATTTTTAAACCGACCGACCCCCGACGACGACGATAGCCTAGTTCTGTTGTTAGAGAACCTGACTACGAAGCTTGAGGTTCCGGGTTAGATTCCGATCGGGGCAGATATTTGTGTGAAAAATACGAATGTTTGTGCTCGAGTCTTGGATGTTTAGTATGTATTTATCTATATAAGTATGTAAGTTTATGCGCTGTCTAGTAGTACTAGACAGACGTAGTACTAGACAGACGTAGTACTAGACAGACGTACTAGACTAGTACCCATAGTACAAGCTTTGCTTAGTTTGGGACTAGGCCAACTGGTGTCAAAATGTCCCATGATTTTTTATTTTATTTAAACGGAGTAACAAATTACAATAAGTGAACTCTCTGTGATTATGCAAGTATTGAAACATTTTAAAGAATCACAAGACAACAGTCTAGCCAGGTAAGTAAAGTACTAACCAAATTCAACCAATCAGGAAGTTTACATTTTGCTACCCATTCGATGTAAAGCCAAATCGTCAATAAAATCTCCACTTAAAGATAAAGCTAAATTAAATCTAAATAAGTGCGAGTCGGACTCGCGACCATTATCTATAAAAATGGCAAAAAATCATGTTTGTTCTATGGGAGCCCCCTTAAATATTTATTTTATTCTGGTGTTTAGTATTTGTTTTTATAGCGGCAACCGAAATACATCATCTATAAAAATTTCAACTGTCTGACTGTCACCGGTTCATGAGATACAGCTTGGTGACAGACGGACAGACAGACAGACGGCTAACAGCGGAGACTTATAGGGTCCCGTTTTTACCCTTTGGGTACGGAACCCTAAAAATGGCCCCAGTTACATGGTGCCCAACAGGCTGGCAACATGCCTTCGTTGAATAGCGCGGTCGTGAGAGAAATAGCTGCTAGCCTTTCGATCTCCAGTATCTCGAGTTGTCGAAGGCACTTTTGCACTTCTTCAATGAATTTGTGTTCGCCGCGCCCCAGCTAGATGACTTCCAGGAACAATTATCTAGGTAGACGATGGGACATGACTTGCGGTGTACCGCAACTTGACTTGCGGTGGCCGCGGTAATACGTGGCTAGCCTAGGGTAGGGATACGCGCGATGCGAGAGCCTTTTGAAACCTAATACCTATGTATTTTGAATAAATATCGCTGTCTCGGTGCAACCCGTCCGTAAAGATACGGCCAGAAAGGGACAACTGCAGCTGGATCCGTTAATTAAGTACTTAAATAAAATTGATCAGTACAGCATTTCGTAGTCAATAATTAATAATATTAATAATAAAAAGTATTGCAAAAATTATTCGAGGAAGTTTTAAGTTATGCCCCTGTGATTTCGTTTTATTTTCAACCGACGAAAACAAAAGGAGGAGGTTCTCAATTCGACGTCTATATTTTTTTTTTTTTTTTTTTTATGTATGATCACGCATAACTTTTTACAGCGTAGTCCGATTTTGATGATTCTTTTTTTATTGGAAAGCGTATACCTCGAGGGTGGTCCCATTTAAATTTGGAAACTATATTCTTACCCTAAGGGTAGAAAAACAGGGGAAGATTGATTGTTCAGTTACTGATTGTACTATATGACCACGCATAACTTATTATAGAGTAGTCGGATTTTGATGATTCTTTTTTTATTGGAAAGCGTATACCCCAAGGGTGGTCTCGTTTAAATTTGGAAATAATACTCGTACCCTAAGGGTAGGAAAACTGGGGATGATTGACTAACTTTTTACAGAGTAGTCTGATTTTCATAATTCTTTTTTATTGGATAGATAGGGTATACCTTGAAGTTGGTATTATAAATTTGGGAAAAAAATTACCCCAAGGATGGAAAAAAAGTACAAAATAAAAACTTTTTAACAAAAAATTAAGCCGCCGAAAAAACTGAAAAGCAAAAAATAATACCTTTTTTGTTTGACCTTAATCTAGGTACCAGTTTGAAGTCGGTGCCTCAGCACGAGCCAGGAGGAGTGATAGAAGCCAATCAGGTAGACGATTATAGGTCCACTCCTCCTGGCTAAGTGCTGAGGCACCGACTTCAAACTGGTACCTAGATTAAGGTCAAACAAAAAAGGTATTATTTTTTGCTTTTCAGTTTTTTCGGCGGTTTAATTTTTTGTTAAAAAGTTTTTTAACATTCATGAGTATTTTTTTGATGAGTGTCTGAAAACTACGTCGAGATTAGGCAATTTTTATAGTTTTTGAAGGCTCCTACTTCTTATGATAATTGGAATATGGAAAAACAAATCAAAGGGGTATAGGCGTGGTAGATATAAATTTTACGGTAGGAAAATATTTGCTCTTATGTTATTATGCAGGGAGAAAACAGGGGACTACGTTTGTATGGAGAAATGGTGCGCATCGTATCCTCTTAAAGGCGGTGTATATCGATGATATTATTGTTACGGTCAGCTGCACAGAAAAATACTTCTCTAACAGCAGTAAAGGTTAAGGCTAATTTATCATTCATTATCATCCCAGCCTTTATATGTCCCACAGGGCCTCTTCTTAAAATGAGAGGGCTTTGACCATGTTCCCATTATTACGAAATAAACGCGCACCATTGAATTTCTACGCAGGTGTGTACAGGTTTCCTCGCGATGTTTTCCTTCAATGTAAAGCTCACGGTAACTTTTAAATGTTATTTCGCACATAAATTCGGAAAACCTCAGAGGTGCCAGTCGGGGTTCGAACCCACAACCCACTGCTTGAGAGCCCATGGGTCTAACCACTAGGCTACCATGGCTTCTAAGCTACCAAGGCTATTTTATACATAAAAAAATACCCACCAAAATAATATCACACTCAATTGCCCACCGATTTGTGTGCAGACATCGTTTTAACAATTTAGTCACGTCCGTATTAAGCTTGGAACGCTAAGAAACCTCCGAAATACTGGTTTCGTTCGTTACATTTGTAGAATTACAAAGTTCCAAGCTGACTTTTGCTTATTTGTAAATTGACTACGACTCGGAGCGAAACCTAATAAAAAATTATAGCACTCGCGAAACTTACTGTACTCGTTATTATGTTTCTTTACGGTAATGTATACGTTAAGCGTATCATTAATAGGGAGTTGCCTGAACTCCAAAATAAGTTTTTGTTAGTTAATCAACTAAGGGCTCCCACACAATACTGAAGTGAAGGTATGATCACTTGAACCTTGCGCTTACCGCACGAAATCGCATCGCAGCAATTCGCATCGTTAGTTACTGCGATGCGACGTCGCATCACAGGAATAAATAAACGGAACAGAAGAAAAACTTCCGAACGGAGCTCTAAATTCTTACCTATTATCATAGGGTTGTCACACGGTAAAAAAAAAATCAAAATATTTTATTCAAACAAGTACCTACTTAAGTATCTAATATCTGTATATCTACAAACACTACAACAGGTAGGCATCTTTAAAAACAACCGAACACCCGAACTATGTAGCTAAATGCTAAACGGTCGCGTAGTCGCTGGCGGCACACCTGAACTTTGTCTACTCACTGAGCTAGTTCAAACCGGTTTGTCTCCGAGCGGGCGCTGGTGCACGCCCCCCCCCGTTCTGTCTGTGCAGGTCACGCACACATTATGTTGTGCGTGTAGTAAGTGTTATGCGTGCGCGGCGTTGTTTGAAGCGTTTATTCTGTTCCGTTTATTTATTCCTGTGGTCGCATCGCAGTATTGTGTGGGAGCCCTGAAACAGGAGAACCAAAAGTAACTAAGTTATCAGCTCGTTTTTTAGCTGCGGAAGGGTTCTTAGACGCATAATGAGCATTTACTTTATTTCCAAACATGTGTGTAACCTAATAGCGTTGGGGGTTTTTAAATTTTATAATTTATAGTATGTATGTATGTATGTAAACACTTTATTGTACATAAAACACAAAAATAATACAAAACAACAAAACAAAAAGAGTACAAAGGCGAACTTATCCCTAAAAGGGATCTTTTCAAGCTAACCTGGCATGAAAGGAAAAACTTAAAAAAGATAGGCTAACAATAATTTATGTACAGAGAGAAGAAAGATAATATAACATATAAACAAATACACAAAATAAACAACAATTAGTGACTACGACAAAAATACTTATACCTAACTTATAGTTATTTTAGTTACACTAGAACGCAAGAAGGTAACGGTTTTTTTCTATACTTCCAGATGAAGCTCCAAGCTTTTTACGTTCTTCTCATCATGTTGGTTATTCTGACGGTCTGTTCCGCCCACATCGGTGGCGGCCAGCTGATGCTCCTAGAGTTGAACCCCAAGATATACTGCGGGAGGAACCTGGCGAGGGCACTCGCTGAACTGTGCAGCGTCCAGAACACGGGGAAGAGAGGAGACGCAGCCACCATGTACAGTAAGTCCGGGAAACCTAAGAAGCAAGATTATATATCTTTTTTGACGTGACAACGTCTAATAAATAAATCGATGAACGCCGGCTGCAAGCACGAAAAAGGATGACGCAATGTAACGTACATGTACGTATTGTACGTACATGTCCGGCACAGAGCAGTGAAGGCCAGGATGTACACAACACGCGCCAGGATGTACGATGGGTTGCAAAAGTGCATGGACATCTTGGGGCGATAATCGCGTGAGGAGTGTTTGATCGTTTGATGTTATTAACATACCCACCCGCGCGCGCGCTCACGCAATTATCGCCCCGAGATTGTCCATGCACTTTTGCAGCCCACCGTACAATCTTAGTACTAGCGCTCGGGTAATTTTTAATGCTGGGGGGTGCGGGGTGCGGGTGGGGTTACGGGGGGCGAGGTGAGTTGAGGGTGGAGATGGGGGTGGGGGTTGAGGGGTGCGGGGGTGCGGGGGTGCGGGGGGGGGAGTGCGGGGGCATTAAAGGGGGATGAAAATTTCATTGATTTTGCCGTAGGATGCACTGTTTTCAAGATATTTGACAAAACACCGGTTCTCGTCCGATCACCGAGGTTAAGCAACGTCGGGCGCGGTCAGTATTTGGATGGGTGACCGCCTGGTTTCATTTTTGTTTTTGAATGTTTTGTTATGACGTTGTCACGTTAAACTATCGTCCGTAAACCGACTTTACAGACAACCTGTTTTTTAACGTGTAGGAGTGACAAACACACACGCATGTTTATTTCCAGACGCCATCATACCTCCATACTACAGAGACCTGGAACAATACGGCTGGCCCTGGCTCACTCCCCACCAGGCTCACGGCTTGTCCCTCCCCAACCGTGGGAAAAGGTTCACCGGCATCGTCAACGAATGCTGCGAGAAGGCCTGCAGCATCGAAGAAATGCTGTCTTACTGTTAAATTAGACCAGTAATTTAATTTCACTGCTGAACATAGGCCTCTCCTCTGAGGCTCGCCAAATAGATCGGTCCTGTCCATCCGCATCCAACGCGTTCCCGCAACCTTAACCAGGATGTAGCTCCATCTTGCTGGAGGCCTAGTTACACTGCATCTTTCGGTCCGTGGACGCCACTCGAGAACCTTTCGGCCCCATCGGCCTTCAGTTCTACGAGCGATGTGCCCTGCCCACTGCCACTTGAGTCTTGCGATACTTCGAGCTATGTCGGTGACTTTAGTTCTTGCGCAGCTTTCATCATTTATAATGCGGTCTCGCACCAGTAATTTAGATAGTTTAATTTTTTTACTAGAGTTATTTGCTCGTGAAAAGTTTAGGTGAATGTTAGAGTTCTATCCATCAGGGATGTTCGAGGAAGCAGAGTGGTGTTCGAGCAAAAAATTAAACAAAAACCGGCCAGTTGCGAGTCGGTCTCCGTACGAATTTGTACAAATTTGTGGTATGTCAAAATATACGCCGTAAACTGCCATAACTATAATAATCCAGTGTTAGCAGAGCCCTAGGTATTTTATATTGGTTATGGTCGGGTTTGTATTTGCCACGTTTATGCTTTCCTTATGTCTATGCCAAAGATCTATGCCCAGAAGTAAGATGCTATGAAACTGGGGGTTAGCGAAAGTTCATCCCACTCTAACAAGGAAAGATTTAGCTTAGGTGAGGTGTCTTTATTAAAATAGGAGGGGTCTCTTCAGACTATTAGCGTCCAAGTACTGTAGCTATGGTAGCCATTTATGTAAATTGATTAGGTAAAGCAAATTCTAAATTATGATTAAGTTAGATTAGGTTAGGTATCCAACGACAGGGTCACACAGTCGTAGTTAATGGCACTGGAAAGAGGATGGGCAGATTTGTACAGACTCTGGCCTAGGGACAAATAACGCCAAGTCATCATTGGAAAGGTTTTTTCATAATTTACAACTTTTTGGATGGCGGGAAATCTCTAATCACTGTGTAAAATTGTATGGCAATATAAAAAACATATGAAAACGCTTAAAAAAAAACA
Organism: Archips crataeganus; assembly: GCA_947859365.1. Classification (NCBI taxonomy): domain Eukaryota; kingdom Metazoa; phylum Arthropoda; class Insecta; order Lepidoptera; family Tortricidae; genus Archips; species Archips crataeganus. The sequence continues at coordinate 20,740,424 of OX402050.1, forward strand.
AAATCATCGACTGTTACAAAACCTTCATAATCTGTAAAGTGATACAGGAACTTAGTATCGAAAAAACCTACCTAGTCACTTTCATTCAACTCAAATTACTTGTATGCAGCGATAACTTTTTTCACACAAAGATTTGGGACAACCTGCCACAGACGCCACAGTAAAAGTTTTAGGAATTAGAATAAGCCATCCAGTGACATATCGCTTGTCCTTATGGGTCATAGGCCAATTAGCTCGCCTCCTCCTCCAAGGTAAAGTTGTGTGTAGATTCATGCTTTGACTTTTATTTTCCTGTAAACTACGATTTTTAATTTCGTGGAATTCTGACAAATGCCAGATTTTGAAGTTTCAGAGGCAACAAACCTTTTTTCATTTAAAATCTATTTATTGTTTTAGAAACATAATAAAATAGAAACATTACTACCTAATTAAAAATATAGTGAAGGAGAGCTTTTACTATAAGAAGTTACCAGTTTTCATTTATTAGTCTATATTTATTTCATAGGTTTTTAAGAGATTCGTGTATTCATGGTACGTGTGAGACAGTTCATAATGATATTAGTCCTCTTTAAAAAACATAACAGATAGCAAAAAACAAAAACTTTTCAAGGAAATAATAATATCAATCAACGAAAACGACAAAAATAATACGGAAACAGGAGAGCGAGCATATTCGAACATTCAAGACAGAAGCCGAATGACTTTAATATTGTTTTGACAGAAGAATGATATTTGATGGTTTTTGTCTATGAAATTTTAAATTACAAACCTCTTGAGACGACGATTGAAACTTAATACATAACTATTAATTATAATTTAAGTCCGAAAGTTTGCGATATATGTCAATCATCGCAATGATACCCGAGACAATTTATTTTTTACTCATAAAAGGGTTAAATATTTTATTACGTCTGAACAATTAGATCGAAAATATTCTAACTACGTATTAATTAATGATTCATTACATTAGGTCCAATTTTAATGTGTATACTAAGGAATATGTGCTCTGTATTTCCTAGATTTTGTTTTATCTTGTTTAAATTTTCGGGAAATATTTTTTGCCAAGTAACACTAAGAAACGTCAGAATTCCACGAAATTAAAAATCGTAGTTTAGTTATAGTTGTACTGCGTAATTGCTCAAGTTTGTGTATATTTTTTTTACGTAAAACTGACCCGTGATTGACAGCTATCTCAACTGTAAAAATGTCAAGGTTGTATCTTGGTTCTATTGGTTTCTATTGGTTCTGTAATAGCCTATTGGCCGCAACAAGAAATGATGAAGAACTGGGCTTCATTCACAGGCTTCACAGCCTTCCCAGCCAGCCAAAGAATTTACCACTTCTGTCCCTTCATACCATCGGGCTAGATTTTCCATTTACTAGGGTCAGCGCGTCTCATTTTAGATTTGCGCACTCCCAGATCAACATCGCATTAACTCAAAATAATGTATCATTTTAATTTAGACTTCATTCTATTTCTGGAAGGTTGAAATCAAAATGGTGTATTTGAATTGACGCGCTGTTTATTTAGGAGTGCGATTTGCTCACTCAATAACGCGCGCTTCACACTTTACGTATGTAGTTATAGTGTAACGCTTCTGTATAACATGTAGAATGTATCTTATCTTAACTCTGATTTGGAATGTGTTTTTTTAGAACTTCAACGTAGAATTTCCAGTCTGCATTTGTTTGAGTGTTAAATTGTTAAGAACATAGAATTTAATGTATTTCGTAAGCTAGTAAACTATTTAGTATAATATCTGAGTACATTCAATGTCGTGTAGATGTATGCATTTAAAATTATATCTTTTATGTTGACATTTGTATTAAGTGTTGTAGCCTTTTAAAGGGATATAAAATTGTTGTTGCCGTTGAAATGGTTTTATTTAGTTTTTGTTTTAAACGGATCAAATAAGTACTAATTTAATTTAAATTAACGCAAGACACCATTATTATTGAAACAAAAAACATGTGTCACTCATGCATCAGTAGTCGAGGTATGTCTAACATCATTATCCATCATTCAAGCCTATATACGTCCTACTGCAGGGCACAACCCACGCGGGCCCAGTGCGGATTGAAAACTTCACACACACGCCACTGAATTTCTTCGCAGGTAATGCAGGCCTCACGATGTTTTCCTTACCGTAAGGTCATGGTAAATTTCAAATGTAAATTTTGCACATTAATTCCGAAAAACTCTAGGTGCGAGCCGAGATTTAATTGATCCCATGATCCTCTGCTTGAGAGACCATAGGTCAAACCACTAAATCACCACAGCTATTCTGTCTGAAATGGAAACAAAAGAACGTGGTTCTTTTTACACGACTATGGCAAAGCCAAAAGGAAGTGTAATAATTTAAGCTGTATATGTTTGTATTTACGGATGTTCCACCGTAGCGTCGAGACTAACTCATCCGATTTTAATAAATAAGGTGTCAATCGATTCGTTATACCGGATGACATAGGATATGCACATACTTCAGAGGAGAGCTGTGGTCGCATTCCACCATAAAATGAATTATTAAGTAAGGCAAGGTGACATGCAACCAGGCTCTCCTCTGAAGTCTGTGTATAAGAATTTCCGACAAGAATATTTTCTTGCTTGATTAAATGAAAAAAAAAAAATGAAAAATGAAAAAATGTTTATTTCGTTTTAAACCTTACATATTAACATCAAGGTTGGGACCTCCTTTTAAATATAAAGATATCTGTGCCAGGAGGTCCCGCTCCTCTAAATCAAGCGTTACTTTGCGGAGGTTTATATTTGTGGCCGCGGAGCCAATTAATCGTGTACAGTTCTTGAACATTTTCTTCAAGGTGCATGCGCCAACAGCTGTAAACTAAACACTCACTGGTCCATAAAAAAGAACCACGCATTAGTTCGAAAAAAAAGTGGAAAAAGTTTAATTCTCAGATTTGTTTGTGGGTTGTTGCTCTTTAATATAATATAGCAAGAACATTCCAACTAACCTGAGCATCTTTCAATGTATTTGTTTCCCCGCCCCATCAGAACCTAATGCGATAAAAACAAAACAACCTCGTTGCACGCGCCATGTGACGCGCGTACGGTCTCAGCTCTATCTGGTATCGGTATCTGCATTGCATGGTATTCGGTATCCCCGTCACGTCGCACTCTAGGCGCTTGCAGTGCATCCGGTTTGCATGGAGCTTTCTTCGCGAAAGCGTTTACATGCGAGCGGTTAGAACGATCATATAAGAAAGAAACGATTAAGTATCTAGTTACTCTACAAATACTGAAACAATTACTTTGCTCACCCGCGACCTTACAATAGTAACTCTTATGTAAGAAATGCGTATTCATGCCGTTCCTCCGCCTCCACACTGTACAAACAGACACAAATCATACAAACCTAAGCACCATACATACGCTCGAAAAACAAAACCCCGCTTCGGCAGTCGGGTAAAAAAGCCAAGCACTGTTCAATAGTCATTGAAACAGTGCAGAAGAATTACTTACTGTCCGAAATCCATGACACTTATATATAAATTTAGGTACTAATGTTTGGTACACTTTTACGTATTATTATGCTGTTTTTCAGCACATAATATTAGCTGTGAAATTCACCCTTGTATTTTAGATAAATAAGCTCACCACAAGAAACTCTTATCAAAGAAAACCTCTTTCTACGAAGTAAATAACAAAACAGGAAAAATGTCCAAATAACCGCAAATTGGCGGGCAAATATTAAAAATCCTTTTAAAAAATCTCGGCTTACTCAATACGTTTACTGGCAAATAAATCAAATATTAAAATGGAGGCAATAGAGATGATGGCGATATAAATTATGCGGCTTGCCATCTGTGCCGGGGTGGTGAATTTTTTAACACTCCACTTAATACCGGAGCTATGGAAAAATGGAGCTCTGACAGCTGATTGGTTGAGTGGCCGCGAAGGAAGTTATCATTTTCCCCACCTCCGTACAATTTTTTAAAAATAGTTCAGTAAAAGAATTAAGATCGGGTTAAAAAAAACCGGCCAAGTGCGACTCGGACTCGCGCACCGAGAGTTCCGTACAAATTTACATGTAATCCTATGTAAAATAGCAACAACCTCTGTTAAATGTTAATAAATTTTATTTTTATTATTATTATGGTGGCCTAGTGAAGCCGTGGTAGCCTAATTTGCCTCTCAAGCAGAGGGTCGTGGGTTCAAATCCCGGCTCGCACCTCTGCGTTTTGCGGAATTTATGTGCGCATTTATTTGAAATTTACCACAAGCTTTACGGCGAAGGAAAACATTGTGAGGAAACCTGCATACACCTACGAAGAAATTCAATGGCGTGTGTGAAGTTCCCAATCCGCACTGGGCCCGTGTGGGAACTACGGCCCAACTCCTCTCATTCTAAGAGGAGGCCTGTGCCGTGCAGTGGGACGCATATAGGCTGGGATGATAATGTTATTAGTCAACAATTAAATTCAATACCTACAAATAAACTGACTGATTTTTTGACGACCAAATGGCCTAGTGGTTAGAGAACCCGACTACGAAGCTTGAGGTCCCGGGTTCGGTTCCCGCGTCGGAGCAGATGTATGCATAAAAATGCCGTATCTAAATCGTTAGATATTAACCCTGCAGATTGTAGAGCTTTTTTAAAACCGCCCGTCTATGCCCAGCAAACAAGACAACATTCCCAGCGTCTTGAAAGAATAACTGCAGCTCCTCGAAATACAAATTAGAGTGGTTTGTTAAGCTCTTTGTTCATTCGGAACGGCTGTCGAGTGACTAACAAGGAGTTGGTTTGTGTCTATTTTCCATGAAACAAGGGAAACAACTGGCTATGATCTGGGCTTTTTATTAGCGCAATAGAACCCAAAACAATGATTTTTATAATTATTGTCTGTTTGTCTGTGCGTTTGTGCGCGCTAATCTCAGAAACGGCTTAACCTAGAAGGATGCGGTTTTCACTTATATGTTGGTATTTTCTTGGATTAACATTTAGTGTTTGTTTCATTTGAATCGGTTCACAAATAAGAAAGATACGTCTATTTTAAGAATTTATCGAACAGGTTTTTTTGTTTGAACGTGCTAATCTCAGGAACTACTGCTCCGATTTGAAAAATTCTTTCAGTGTTAAATAGCACATTTATCGAGGAAGGCTATAGGCTATAGGAGCGGAGCGGAGCGGAAGAAATTTTTCAAAATCGGGGGTTTTTGAAGTAAAACTTCTATAGGCATGCTTGACTTGTGGTGAATGTGAACGCGGGTGTGCGGGGGGGTTCGGTGGGGGGGGGGGGAGGGGAGTGCGGGGTGGGTAATTTTTTTATATCGAGGAACTAAGTAGAGCCATAATTGATGAAAAAGCAAATTGGATAAAAAAAATAAGCTGCCCAAATTACTAATTCCACGCAGACGGAGTCGCGGGCAACAGCTATAGTTACTAAATGTAATATTGTAGCACGTATCTGAGTATCGAAAGTTATATACGATAACGTGTTAGTAAATCCTGAGAAGTTTACGGTTACAGATTTTTTTGATATTTCATCATCATCATCATCATTTCAGAAGAAGGACGTCCAATGCTGGACATAGGTCTCCCTCATGACGCCCAATCATTACGGTTGGAAGCGACTTGCATTTTATTGCTTGCTACATGCTTTATACAGATGAAATTGGATAGTAAATATGCTGATATGAATATAAAGATAAAGCACGTCAAAGTTTGGGAATGAAGATCCACGACGTCACGTCTAAGTAGAACGAATTAGGTACGAAACGAACATAAACTTCACAAACTTTTTCATTCATAATACTGGTAGGATCTTGACTTCTTTCGTAGCCTATCGCTTTTAGAATTTGATTATTACACCGAAACCCCTTTTTACATAAACGAATCAGAAAGTCGTCGAACCTTAAGTATTAGTCCAGTGTAGTTTCAAGAAATCTTACGAGCTATTCGAATGCCAATGCGGTGTGGCCACAGACGTGAAGTCTTATATTTATGGGCATTACAAACCTACCCATACTTCATTTAATTTAAAATTAGAAACCACTACACATTATATTGCGTCTGGTCAACTATTTCTTACCTAGCAGATAGTACAGTACAATAATCTGGGAGCCGCAATAGTACATTACTGCAGCGGCCGCGAAATAGGGGATTGCCGGCCGAGTAGTTATAGATGGCCGAGTGTTAACGAGGCCATCTAGAGATACGAGGCCGGCAATCCCTGTTCGTGGCCAAGGCTTGTATAGAGTTTTTCTCAAACATGCATCATCATCATCACCACCATCATCACCGCCATCATCATCACCATCACCATCACCATCACCATCACCATCACCATCACCATCACCATCACCATCACCAACAACATCATCAACATCCATCAACATCCATCAACATCCATCAACATCCGTCAACATCCATGAACAAGAACATCCATCAACATCCATCCATCCATCCATCCATCCATCCATCCATCCATCCATCCATCCATCCATCAACATCCATCAACAACCATCAACATCCATCAACATCCATCAACATCCAACAACATCCATCAACATCCATCAACATACATCAACATCCATCAACCAACATCCATCAACATCCATCAACATCCATCAACAACCATCAACCAACATCCATCCATCAACATCCATCAACATCCATCAACATCCATCAACATCCATTAACCAACATCCATCAACCAACATCCATCAACATCCATCAACCAACATCCATCAACATCCATCAACATCCATCAACCAACATCCATCAACATCCATCACATAAAACAATAGACGATCACTTTGCTGGCCTTGGCCAGCAATGTTGTATGAAATTCCATTATTGACCTCTCGTCTAGCCGCACCTGCAACGTGACAGTTCGTGGCGTATTTTAAGGAACATAACGTCAATATTTCATAGCATGTTTGAGAAAAATATATTTTTTTTTAATGTCACTTTATTTGTGTGTCGTCAATTGTTACCCTAGTACAAATTGTAAAGAGATTTACAGTTCACGAGCCGCAATATAATGTTGTTGTGGTTTCTAATTCTAAATTAAATGAAGTATAGGATTCGCATGAGTACATAAATTACTGACATAGCTCGGAGTGTCGCCACATAAAGGTGGTAGTGAGAAGGGCGGGTGCCTTCTTCTTACAGGATGTTTATTGTCCTAAAATTTTTTTGGCATAATGTCGAATGGCATAATACTTGTTTGTCCTATCCATTTTAGCGCATACACATTTAAATGTCCTAAAAGATGTTCTGCCTAATATTGACAACTCTAACATCGGATTACCTAAACCTAAAACGTAATATTCCTAATATTAATTGTCGTAACAATTATTTTGCCTATTAATACTAAAATGGCTAAAATTACGTTAAACGCTGCTATGAAAGCTACAAAGAAAAGGGCGCAATTCACACCAATTGACCTAGTCCCAAAGTAAGCTAAACAAAGCTTGTTATGGGTACTAAGCAAGAGATAAAGATACTTATATAGATAGATACGTACTTAAATACATATTAAACACCCAAGACCCGAGAACAAACATTCGTATTTTTCATACAAATATCTGCCCCGACACGGGAATCGAACCCGGGACCTCAAGCTTCGTAGTCAGGTTCTCTAACCACTAGGCCATCAGGTCGTCATAACATATTATTTGAAAATTAAGCTAAGAATATTTACTGCGATGTCAGAAACTTTTACATGTTAAAACTACTACAGTCTGGCAACACCGAGCCATATACTACGAAATTCAACTTTCGAACTGCATCGTGCCGTCCCGTTCACGCCAATAGTGTTAACCAGACGAGTGAATAGGACGGCACGATAAGAGCTTCGAATATTGTAGTAGCCAGGCACGGTGAGTGAATAACCGAACCAATAAGCGTCTTTCGCACCATAAACCGTTGGTAGAGCTCCGGCCAACTTGTATTCATGTTATGAAAAAAGTTGCAGAAACAAAAAGAAAACCGGGAGAAGTTGAGCGGAAGACTATTGCCCTTTTTATTAGATGGTTTTTAGTTAAGCGATAAGTAGTTATTGCGCTTCGTGAAAAATAAGCAAACACTTACGCATACAGGTTTTCCGATTTCTAAAGCTCTAAACGCACAGACAGCGGAGGTGTGGCAATGCGGTGGCGGTGACGTTTGTAATATTCTAACTAGTATGAACGGTTGTGCGGTACCGTACCGCGAACTCGTTCATATAAGTTAAAATATTACAACCGTCACCGCCAACGCACCGCCACACCTCGGCTGTCTGTGTATTTGGAGCTTAAGATTAATTATGGATGGTGTTTGAGGCACACAATTTTGATGGCTCCATTTTTCGAGCGGCGATCGTGCAACTAAGTACGTATTATAAATAAATAAATAAATATCACGGGACAATTCACACCAATTGACCTAGTCTCAAAGTAAGCTAAGTAAAGCTTGTGTTATGGGTACTAGGCAACGGATAAACATACTTATATAGATATATACATACTTAAATACATATTGAACACCCAAGACCCGAGAACAAACATTCGTATTTTTCATACAAATATCTACCCCGACACGGGAATCGAACCCGGGACCTCAAGCTTCGTAGTCAGGTTCTCTAACCACTAGGCCATCTGGTCGTCTAAATTATATGTATATGATCGAAGGTTTCAACGTTCATGAACAGCGCCTTCTAAATTTAAAGTTGAAATGTTATACAATAGGAACACATTACCGGGATATTAAGACTAGCTATTGCCCGCGACTCCGTCTGTGAAGAATTTGTCTATCGCTATCCCGCGGGCACTTAAACTATCTCAATACCAAATTTTATCTAAAACGGTTCAGCGGTTTAAGTGGGAAGAGATAACCGACAGGCAGACACAGTTTTGCATTTATACTATAAGAATGGATATGCCATATGTTTCAAGTAATGTGTCGTTCAAAAAAATGCACACAATTAAGGGTTTAATGAAAACAAAATCACGATCGCGTCCTCTGTGTATAGTATAAATCTTCCCAGGTGAATTTTTCGCTTCGAGCCATTACATTAAATTTGAACCTTAATACTATGACGATACCATTTGTTTTGAAAGATAAGGGCTCGAAGCGAAAAATTTACCTGTGAAGATTTATTTATACAAACAAAAGTTAGTCGTACAAACTATATGGGTAACTTTCGTTACACAAAGGAATCAATTAAGTTCTGTTTTAATTTAATAATACCTATAATGTCAGATAATTTATAAGGAGATTTTTTTATTTTACAAGGAAATACACCGTGGAATTTTAGTGGTTGTTTTCCCGAAACGAGGTGATTTAGTATCGATTGTACAATCGATTCATAATTACTATTTTGACTAGAGTCAAAAATCCAATTGTGAAAAACGAAAGTCGAAAATGACCGCAAACCAATAGTAACGCTTCGTTGGTACCTAACCTATCGTACGATCGTACGCTACTTGTACCAACGAAGCGTTACTATTGGTTTGCAGTCATTTTCGACTTTCGTTTTTCACAATTGGATTTTTGACTCTAGTCAAAATAGTTATTATAAATCGATTGTACAATCGATACTAAATCACCTCATTTCGGGAAAACAACCACTAAAATTTCACGGTGTATAAAATAAAAAAATATATTTTTATTTCAGAACATTCATAAGAAAGTAGTAGATAGGAAGTTGCCAATCCGCACTGGACCCGCGTGGGAACTACGGCTCAAGTCCTCTCATTGTGAGAGGAGGCCTGTGCCCTGTAGAGGGACGTATATAAGCTGGGATGATGATGGATGATGATTCCATAAAAACATTTTTAGTAAGTCATTTAGTCATTAATTAATTGTTTTCATGGGTACATTGGATCTTGAAAACTAGTACATTTCCCAGACATGAAACCCTGTAATAGGGCACTACAATATAACTTGAACCTAATACCTGACGACCGCTTTAGCCTAGTTGGTAGTGACCCTGCCTACGAAGCAAGAGGTCCTGGGTTCAAATCCCGGTAAGGGCATTTATTTGTGTGATGAGCACGAATATTTGTTCCTGAGTTATGGATGTTTTCTATGTATTTAAGTATTTATTTATCTATATAAGTATGTTTATCCGTTGCTTAGTACCCATAACACAAGCTTTGCTAAGCTTACTTTGGGACTAGGTCAATTGGTGTGAATTGTCCCATGATATTTTTTTTTTTTAATTTTTTTTTAATACCTACTTGATACAACATTACAGTTTAATATTGTACTATTACTATAATATAAATAATTTATTTTATTGTTTCGGAAATCACATATGAAGTCGGAAGTTATGTGACCAAGTGCATAACAACCCTAAAAATGAATAGAAAATCATACCAGCACGTGCGACCCGTTTTCCTTGGTCAGGTGTTTCCGAGTCTCCGTGCCTTATCTCTCGATGTTGATAAGATTGCGTTTCCCTGAGCCCGGCTACTCAGCTCAACGGGCAGGTTCAATAACCTTTTTATAATGTAATTCGATAGTTAATCTATATAAGTATGTTTATCCGTTGCCTGGTACCCATAACACAAGCTTGCCTAGCTTACTTTGGGACTAGGTCAATTGGTGTGAATTGTCCCACGATATTACCTGCATTAGTCTGTTGATATTTATTAATTTCTGAGTAATTGGTTTTGTCTGGAAGAGATCGCTTTTTAGCGATAAGACCGCCTATTGTCTACCTGAATTTTTATTTTTGTAATGTCACTGTACTGTTTTTGGTGATCAATAAAGAATATTTGTATTGTATTGTATTGTATTGTATTGTATTGTATTGTATATTTTTTACTTTTATTTTATTTAGTTAATTCATAATTAATAGATCGTGATAGCCTAATACACATTTGAAATTTACCATGAGCTTTACGGTGAGGGAAAACATCGTGAGGAAACCTGCATACAATCCGCAATGGGCCCGCGTGGGAACTACCCAAGCCCTCTCATTCTGAGAGGAGGCCTGTGCCCTGCAGTGAGATGTATACGGGCTGGGATGATGATGATGATGATGGCCTAATGGTTACGTGTGTCGCCTCGGAAGCGGATGGTCGGGGGTGTCAACCCCAAGTTTTTTTTTTTTTTTTTATGTTATAAAGGCCAGACAAACGAACTAGTGGGTCACCTGATGTTAAATGATCACCACTGTCCATAGACACCCGCAGCGCTTTACACGATGCCAGTGCGTTGTCGGCCCTGGGAAAAGGAGAGGGAATAGGGGAGGGGGAAGAGGTATTGGGTCCCCGGCGCTCTCACTGACCGTACGAAACGCAGCAGGAGTACTGCTGCTTCACGCCGGTGTTCTGTGAGAGGGTGGTACTGCCCCGGACGAGCCGGCCCATTCGTGATGCAGCGGCTAGCTACAACATGGCTCTACCACTACTAAAAAAAAAGTTTGGTAAGAGTTTTCGGTTTATTTAAGGAGTAGCGAAAAGATTAGGAAATATTCTTGCATACCTTTATCATAATCTCTGGCATCGGTAGCCTGACGACTTGCGAGCCGCATGGGAGTTTTTTCGATGTAAAGTTTCGACACTCCAGTTCCTATACGCAAATTATTACACCAAACTCTTAAAAAACAATTTTTTTAATAGTACTCTACTGAAAAAAACTTGATTTTGATTTGTGGCCTTTTCGTTTAAAAGTAGCGACGTTTTAAACATGAAACGCCCTTTTTTCCGCAGTAGGTTAAAAGCAGCAGCTAGCTTCAGTATCTTATCATACCTAGTTATTTAACGACCGCTTTAGCCTAGTTGGTAGTGACCCTGCCTACGAAGCAAGAGGTCCTGGGTTCAAATCCCGGTAAGGGCATTTATTTGTGTGATGAGCACGGATATTTGTTCCTGAGTTATGGATGTTTTCTATGTATTTAAGTATTTATTTATCTATATAAGTATGTCTATCGTCGTCTAGTAAACATAGTACAAGATTTGCTTTGTTTGGGACTAGGTCGATTTGTGTAAGATTGTCCCCTAATATTTATTTATTTTATTTAATTATCTTATTAGCTATACTTGCAAAGTTTACTTTTTTGTAACAAAACCCTCAGCAACTTTTGAAGCGCTCGACAAAAGCTTACATTTGTTTTGAGCAAAAACTATATTACATTAAGTTTCGCATGACTTGGCTTCTCCTGATCCTATCATCGATACCCTAGGTATATTCCCTTGTCTGCTTGTATTGTAGATATCTGCTATCTTTGTTTTCTACACTAGTTTCAATCTAGATACGAAGTCCCTTTCAAATCGAATCGCTTCAATGGATACAGGATCTAGATGTGATCTTGTGGGAAATATTGTTGCATTTCGTAAATAAGAACAAAATATGAATTACTACGTGTATCTTAGTATTGTACGTCGTGATTTGACCTATGGCCTCACACAGAGCTCGCATCTCTAACCTTTTTGGATTTTACGCGAACAATAGAGATGTTGACGCCTTTAAAAAATGATTCGAAAAACGCTCTATTTTAGCCCTGAAAACGAGATTAATTTTCGATTAACTGCAAAATTAGATTTCTTGTTGCTTTAATCAAATAAATAGTTAGTGTTGGCGAACAAGTGACGTTATAAGTTGCTATTTGCCATTCAAACTCTGTGGGAGAATTGTGATTTGACAGCTCATAAAAAGTACGTCAGTTGATTGGTGGTGTCAACTACCCTATTCATTCCATGAGATTTTTATGGTGAAGGAAATTTGCACACCCCTGCGAAGAAATTCAGTAGCGTGAAGTTCTCAATCCGCACTGGGCGCCTGTGGGAACTACGGCTCAATCGTTTCAAAAAAGTAAAGCATATGAAAACTGACAAACTTTTTCGCTCCGCGACTGTACAATACGAGTGCTTGTTCACTATTGAACAATAGATTATTGTCAGCAACTTTGCACGAGCAGCATAACTTGAAAAGTTTGTTTTAAAACAGGATAGAAAAATGAGTAAGCAAAAGTAAGTTATATGAAATATTTAAGCTTGTATCCTCCAGCTACACATTATTTATTTATGTATTTTTTATTATGAGAGGGAGGCAAACAAGCTAGCGGTTCATTCATGTTATAAGTTTGACCTCTATGTGTGTGTCTGTCTGTGGTATCATAGCTCTTATATGGATGAACCGATTTAGATGCGGTTTTTTATTTGAAAGCAAGTTTCTTGGCGATAGTTCTTAGATATGTGTCATCAAAATTGTTTCAGCCGTTTCAAAGTCATCAGTTCTTCTCTTAGCTGCGCAAGGGATCTTAGACGCATAATGGGCATTTTTACTTTAATTTCAAACATATTTACGTAACCTAATTGCGTCGGGGGTTTTAAAAATTTTTAATTTTTTATTATAGGTATAATAAAATTTTGTTTAGTTACAAATTTGTAACCTTATGTAATTATTAGTTAACATTTAAAATTACCTGTGTTCTATGGAGCGACGACCTGATTAAGGTTGCGGGATCGCATTGGATGCGAATGGCACGTGACCGATCTGTTTGGCGAGCCTTGGGGGAGGCCCATGTTCAGCAGTGGACGACTTTCGGCTGAAATGACGATGATGATGATTACCTATGTTGTAATAGGCAGGTCAAGAAGATGGCAAGGAACATATTAGAGATATATAATGGACATCTGACGTCACATGTACGCTTAATTTAATCAGTTTTGCTAGACTCTCGCTCATAGTAATCCAGTTACATACACGTGAGGAAAACGAAGCTGTATTATTACTGACAGTTCCGCTGCAACTGAGACCGCCGGCGATGATTTATTATTGCTCTAGGGACGTAAAGAGTACTTCATGAAATGTATCTAGTCTTCGACAAGGAAATTAAGTTCTATTGGCCTGCATTACTTATTTTTAAGCCTTGTTGTATAATAATTGTGTGTGTATCTCAAATATTATTTAAATTTAAATCCTGTGTGTGTATCTGTTTTTTTCTCCAATAAATAAAATAAAATAAAACAATATTTATATTACTAGCTTTTGCCCGCGACTTTGTCCGCGTGGAATTAGTAATTTGGGCAGCTTTTATCCAATTTGCTTTTTCATCAATTATGGCTCTCCTTAGTTCCTCGATATAAAAAAAAATTACCCACCCTCGAACCCCCTCCCCAGACCCTCCACCCCCACCACAGAACACCCCCCGCACCCCCCGTATTTTTTTTTAAATATAAATAAAATAATAAATGTATTTTAATCGGTTCAGTAGTTTTAGCGTGAAAGCGAGACAAACAGACAGACAGACAGACAGAGTTACTTTCGCATTTATAATAATTAATTAGGATTTATATACAACTCATCATCATCATCACCCCAGCCTACATACGTCCCACTGCAAGGCACTCAGAATGAAAGGGCTTGGGCCGTAGTACAACCCTAGGCTAATAGATTTGGTAAAGGTAGCAGGTTCACGGTGGATGCAAGCCACGTGGACGTCCTACTGCTGAAATGATGACGATGATGATGATGAGTGAAAATGCCAGAATTTCAATGTAAACGCCAGACCGAACGGTTCGGTTAGAAGCCTCTGGTAAAGATTAGCGAATTAATATCCAAACCGGCAACTCCCGATCTGAAATTAAACCTTGTCATAAATAACACCAGCAAATACCTAAATACTAGGAAAACTAGGTAAAACCGCTGCATAACCACAATTTCCAATAACTATTTGCTATTCCCCACCAAACTCCATTCAAATTTATGCACTCCGTTACAGTACCCGCTCTAATTTCGGATGTAAAATGATTCGGGAAATTCAATATTCTTGAAACAATATAGCAACACCTGTGAGGCTTATTTCCATTCTATCCCGAAAGGATGCTTCATAAATTCCTTACCGAACCAACAGGGTAAACGACAATCGCTGGTTTAGGGCATCGGTATAAAACGTCGCCTTGTAAGGTACGTGGAGCTGTATAAATTAAAAATTTTAAAAACCCCCATCGCAATTATGTCACTCGTATGTTTGAACATCAAGTCAATGCCCGTTATGCGTCCAAGATCCCTTCCGCACCTAACAAAAGAGCTGATAACTTTGAAACGGCTAAACCGATTTTGATAAAACATATCTAAGAACCATCGCCAAGAAACCTGCATTATATTAAAAAAAAACCGCATCCAAATCAGTGCACCCGTTTAAGAGCTATGATGCCACAGACAGACACACACACATAGCGGTCAAACTTATAACACCCCTCTTTTTGTGTCGGGGGTTAAAAACTACCCTTCATGCACACACACACACACACACACACGTTTTCACGAGCGCACATACGCATGCACACATGCATGCTTGCACGTAACTTAAGATTAAGAATTTAAATTAAATTAAATTATTTATGTATAATATCGCTTACATACCTACATAAAATTTAAGTAACTGTACCTACTTTTAAGGAAGAGCGGAGGCTCTTATCACAGATATATTTTTACCTAAAAAGAGGCTCCAGCCACTTGTATATGTAAAAATGTAATTGGTTACTGAATAAATTTATTTATTTATTATTATTATTATTACCTATACGGGCTGTTGCTCACTATACTTCACTGCACAAATACACAATTTATTTATTAGGGCTGGTGGTGGAGTCTAGGACGTGCACTCGTTTGGGATGTTACCTGTGTATCCACCCTAGCGCCGTCTCACGTCGCCAGCACTTCAAGGGTGGCTGGAGCCGCGGCTGCACCAGCACAGGTTAACAAATGCAGGAAATATTGTCAGCTTTCTGCACATTACGAGTCTGTGGCGTTGGCCGTGGAAACTTTGGGTCCGTGGTCGTCACATACCAGGGCGTGGTGCGGGGAAATGTCGACGCGATTGGTCCTCGCATCTGGGGATTGTAGAGGATAGAGCAGGCAATTTAACGACCGCCTTAGCCTAGCTGGTAGTGACCCTGCCTACGAAGCAAGAGGTCCTGGGTTCGAATCCCGGTAAGGGCATTTATTTGTGTGATGAGCACGAATATTTGTTCCTGAGTTATGGATGTTTTCTATGTATTTAAGTATTTATTTATCTATATAAGTATGTTCATCGTCGTCTAGTACCCATAGTACAAGCTTTGCTTAGTTTGGGACTAGGTCGATTTGTGTAAGATTGTCCCCTAATATTTATTTATTTTTATTTTTTATTAATTACTTTGCGCAGCGCGTTTGAGTCTTGCTCGTGGCAACGCGGCCAGTGCTTGGGTTCCTTGCCTCGGGGTGATGATGGGATTTTATTTTGTGTAGTTTTCTTTTTAAGATTGTTTTTTTGGAACTTTTTGTTTTTTTTTTGCTCCTGGCCAGTGATGGTGGTGTAGGGGTTTGGCACGCAGCACAGAACGCTGAGTACCCTGGGTTCGACTCCCAGCGCTGGTCTCTTTTTTTGAGTTTTTCTGCGCATCCATGTTTCAGTTTGTATTTCGTGCGAAATTTTCTTTTTGTTAGCCTGTTTCTTTCTGTATAGTTGTTTTTTATATTGTTGCTTTTATATTTCTACTTATTTATTTATTGTAAGTACTAACATAGGATTAAGGGATGCGACTAATTTAAATAATATTGTATTTTCAATTTATACAATTTACTGAAGTAGAAGCTAGTACTCGTAAGCTATAAACACAAGTAAATCCGTAAACAATTCTGACATCGGTTCCCGCTGCGGTTGCGCAACTTTAGCTTTGTAATTTCGGGCACAAAGTTTCGCCAAAATGTGTTTTTAACTGAGTAAACAATAGCGGCTCGCTAAATATAATAAAATAAGTTGGGCAACTAAAATTGAGAGCAAAATATTTGGTGGTTTCATCGGGTGACCGCGCGCGGAAAGTTAGTTGCGGGTCCGCGGTCACACCAGTTTAGTTCAATAATACGTTATAATACAATTTAAAGGAAAACAAATTCAAGTAATAAAGAGGTACGAACGAATGGCCTAAACTCGTCACAAAATAAAAGGCCCGTTTTGACATTTGTCTCCGCGACGTAACTAGTGATGTACCCATACGACTCGGTACTCGATACTCACGATAAATCGATTCAAGTTTGCATGAGTATTTGATCGATTTGAATATGTATTGTAAAGTGCATTGGATTAAAGTTCTGATTAGAAAATTTAACTTTAACTGATATTGTAGGTATTTTTAAATATACAATGTTACGAAAGGTCAATTTTCTTTCATTTATTTAATACTAGCGACCCGCCCCGGCTTCGCACGGGTGCAATGCTTATAATAAATATACTACAGAATGTCTTTATACCTACAACGTTTACAGCTTTTGTCATTAGAAAATTATCAGTGTTTCTCTCCTATATTATACATCTATTATACATATAAACCTTCTTGTTGAATCACTCTATCTACTAAAAAAAACCGCATCAAAATCCGTTGCGTAGTTTTAAAGATCTAAGGACACATAGGGACAGACAGACAGACAGCGGGAAGCGACTTTGTTTTATACTATGTAGTGATTCTTGTTCCAATAACATTCACTCCATCACAAAAAAAATCGAGACAAAGTGATTCAGTCAATCATTTTCTAAACTAAATTAATTGGTCTACCTAAACACTAGTATTTAAATAAATAAAACCGACGAAATGCGAGTCGGCCTTAAAAAAATATCTTAATCGATTTATTTTTTTCCTTAACCGATTATTAATAGTCTGTGGACAATATGAAAAAATCGTTAAGCCAATGTGCACGCAGCACTTAGCCGAGTGGGTGGTACCCATCAGTGAAAAATGTAATTACCTTCAGAACATTTCGATCGGTAAAAAATAAAGAACTTCATGGGCGTGAACTGTCAAAACGGGCCTTTTATTTTGTGACGAGTTTAGTGGTTAGTGAACCTGACTACGAAGCTTGAGGAACAGGCTTCGATTCCCGCGTCGGAGCAGATATTTGTTTTGTATGAAAATACGAATGTTTGCTCTCGAGTCTTGGGAGTTTAATATCATATATGTCTTTAAGTATGTATCTAGCTGTATAAGTATGTTTATCCATTGCCTAGTACCCATAAAAAAACATTAAATGATGTGTGTGAAGTTCCCAATCCGCACTAGGCCCGCGTGGGAAATATGGCCCAAGCCATCTCATTCTGAGAGGAGGCCTGTGCCCTGCAGTGAGACTTATATAGACTGGGATGATGATGATGGTAATGAGATATACATATAAATAAAAGTTTATGAAAATAGAACTGTGGTACTTGATAACTTGATAAACCAGCCACAAAACTTAAAAAATGTTGACGCCATTAAAAAATAATTCAAAGACCCGACTCCAGTAAAATAACGCTTTATTTTAGCCCTGAAAACCAGATTAATTTTCGATTAACTGCAAAATTGGATTTTTGTTGCTTTAAAACTAATAAATAGTTAGTTGATTGAGTTGGCGAACAAGTGACGTCATAAGTTGCTTTGCCATTCAAACTCTATGGGAGAATTGTGTTTTGACAGCTCATAAAAAGTACCTACTTACGTCAGTTGATTGGTGTTGTCAACATCCCTATTATATGGCAGCAAGCAAGCACCCACCAATTAGTTATTACAATACAAACAATTCATTAGCGACTACATAAATACCGATGAGCGAACAAATAATCACGGGAACATGTTAAAATTATTTGTTTTCACGCGTTGTTGGTACAATTCGGCACAACAACGTTAAATTGAAATTTGTCGTTGTGTGGTTACTCGTGTCAAAATTAATTGCGATCGTCCATATCGCAGATTTAAAAGTAGTTACATGGTAAAACCGAGCAAGTGCAAGTCGGACTCGCCCACAGAAAAACAACCGGCCAAGAGCATGTCGGACACGCCCAAGGTAGGGTTCCGTAGCCATTACGAAAAAATCAAGTAATATTTTTCTAAGGATTTCGTATGTGTACGGAATCATCCAAGTTTAGGTATGTTTTATACCTTAGGCTACTATTTACTCTTAAACTACAAATATTTTCCAAGCAATCTTAGCCGCTATAATTTTCCTAGTAAATTTGATATATTTACTACCCTTCTGAATTTTTTCAAATTTTTCCACCTAACAGTTTAGATTTTAGAGGCGGGGGGACGGCCGATTTTAATGAAAATTTTCACTTTAAAGTTGAATATTTCGCAAACAGATCACTGAATAGAAAAATCATGTTAGCAACCCCACAATAATTTTAAAAGACCTATCCAACGATACCCCACACTATAGGGTTAGCTGAGAAAAAAAAATCACCCCCACTTTACGTCTATGGGAGGTACCCTAAAAAATTTTTTTTTACTTTTTTTATTCAATCACTTTGTCGGCGTGACTGATATATATAGTGATGCCAAATTACAGCTTTCTAGTACTAACAGTCTCTGAGCTTAGCCGCGGACAGACAGACAGACAGACAGACAGACAGACGGACAGACATGGCGAAACTATAAGGGTTCCTAGTTGACTACGGAACCCTAAAAATTAAATCGACCAAGTAGGTCCGTTTACACCTGACAGATAAATTACAAAATTTTAGTTCTTTCCCTAAGGCCAACTAACGTTTGATTGGTTTCTATTGTGGCGACTGATAAGCCCAGTGGTCAGACTCCTGACTACGAATCTTGAGGCCCCGGGTTCAATCCCCGGTAGGGGCAGATATTTATACGAATGTTTGTTCCCGAGTCTTTGTATCTATATAAGTATGTTTATTCGTTGCTTAGTACCCATAACACAAGCTTTGCTTACTTTGGGATTGGATCAAATTGGTGTCAAGACACCAAAAAATACCATTAGGGTGAGTGGGGGTAAGATGAAAATAAGATGAAAAACCGTAGCACCCGGCACCCGGTGCTACGAGTAGTTTTTCATCTTACACTGTTTTTCATCTTACCCCCACTCACCCTATAAAATTAAATACCTACCATTTTTGAGGTTTGAGGAGTGAGAGTTTGAGGTTTATGTTTGAAAGTTTCAGAGAAACAACGAAAAAAAAATATGTTTACGTAGGGTATCACTTAATTTTTAATTTAATTTAATTATGTGTTGTTGCAGCGGCAATAAGAATACACATTATGTATAAACTTCAGCTGACCATTTATTACGGGTTTTGAAATACAGCTCTGTGACAAACAGAGACGGACCTAACGACAGTTATAAGGTTCCGTTTGGCGCCCCTCGGACACGGAATCCTAAAAAGACGTTCGTTTGCTTTTGATTTTTATACTGACAATCATCTTTAAAACCTCGAGTAAAATTTGAGTTGAATGGGCATTCGTGCATGTTTCGTATAATCTATCTCAGGATCACTATTCACTTACCATTAAGCTTCATGGTCAAATGCAAGCCTATTTCGCGTTTAAAATTATTTTATACTCTTAGTGAGTATACGAATGTCTAATTAATCGATTACGAGATAAATTAATCGTTATAATAAAGCGTACTTATCAGTTACTACCAGGGTACCGTAACAAAAAAGTTGCGGAAAACACACGCTAATTTTTATTTGTAATATTAATTACGGAATAAATTCTCAAATGTATGTGATATATTAAATACAACACGCAATTAAGACTTACAAAACGTAAAACGGAAAGAAGTGAAACAAAATGTTGAAAACGGGCGGTTACCCATCCAAATACTGACGGCGGTCGACATTAGCGTTGTGTAACTCATGCTTTTAAAATGAGGATGAGGGAGCAACTCGTTTGGCCTCGCGAGGTACTCGCGAGGTACCCTTCATTTGAGGTGAGGTGAGGTGTGAGGAATTTAAACGATCGCAACTCGCAATGAGTTGAATGAGTAAATGCGTAGCGAGGCGCGCGCATCGTTGCCGCTTCGTATAGTGAGTTATCTGTGCTCGCGCCTCGCGCCTCGTTATCTGTGCTCGCACCTCGCGCCTCGTACTCTGTGCTCGCGTCTCGTGATAGAAAATGAGGAGCTAAATGAGGTGGTTCAAAGTTGCAATTCGAGTACTCCCTCATTTTGTCGCGATGAGGAACTCAAACGAGGTACCTCACGAGTGAGGGACTCTTCACTAGTCGACATTGCTTAACTTTCCAGAGCGAATTATATGACGCGCAAAAAACGTAGAGAAAAGGATAGTTCAAGAGTAGAGTGATCATTATCAATGTGCAGTTTTCGTAGCAAAGTATATGAAAGACGTGAGTGGATGAAGGGGGTATGTACGTTTTTTCGATTTTCGGTTTTATGCCATAAATGAAGGTGCTAAGTCATAAATTATGACTTAGCAAAAATGTACATAGGTACCCCCCTTCATCCACTCACGTCTTCTGTCAACTTTTTGTGTTGTTTACTCTGTCCCCGGTTGTCCAAGTGACACTTCATACTGCTTCATAGAAAAATGGTTAGGGTTAGGTTTTCCATGGGCCAAAATTTGTGTAACCATGGCAATTGGTGGCACAAAAAGTTGATTCACCAATATGGTTGGCAAAAAAAATCAATACATATGTGAAAATTCAATATTATTTTTTACTGTAAAACATTTACTTTGATAGGATATAATTCTTCCCTTGTGCTACATTTAAACACTTCAATTACCTCCTTGTAGTTTCCGTCAACGTGGAAAGTCACTTTTATTAAAAATTAGTTTTTTTTCTGATCGACGTGAAAAACTGACAGCCATATCCGTTGAACTGATTTTGATTGTTTATTTGGCTTAATTTTAATCAGTGTGAACAATATATATTATTAAAAATACTTGTGTATTTTTTTTGCCAATCGTTCTTTGTTACGAAAACTGCACGATAATAACGATCACTATTCACTATTCAGGACCCATTATCAGACTTGCACTGAGTTCTCATGCAAGTCTTTTGCAGTGCCTTTCTTTAGCGGGTCCGATTCGCACTTCGGTTTTTTACTACATCCACTGTTTGCTCTTCAGTGAGTGCCAGAGGTTCCGGGAACGCCCTATTAGCGATTCTGAGCACGGAAGGATTTCATTTCTATCAACTAGAGGAAATGGGCGGTAACTTAGACGGTTTTTACAACGTCCAAATAGCGCTCAATAAAGCTGTAGGAACTGATAAAATGATTATGAAATCCAGGATAAGACTCAGTAACAAAATTGTTTCGAAACAAGCATCCGAATTCTGTTAGAAGAACAGGGTTAACCAACATAGAGGAAAGAATAACCATAACTATAAATAAAAAACCTGCGCACCTGGCGCACGAAGGGTTCCGTACCATTATGTATAAAAACAGCAAAAATAATCACGTTTATTGTATGGGAGCCCCCTTAAATATTTTTTTTATTTTAATTTAATTATTTATTTTTAAAGTGAATGAATATAACTAAATATTCTGAAAAATTAAAGATGGTGGATTACTTAAAAAAAGAGCTCGGCCACGACATCTAGGGATCATTTATTTATTTATTTTTTATTTTTTTTATTTTTTGTAGTTTTAGTGCCAAAGCCTTTAAAAAGATGGCGTGAGTAGTTCTAAATGACGCTTTTCTTATGATAATTTAGCAAACTTTAATATTTATAAACACACATGAAAACTTTTTACACAATTAATCAAAATGTCAGCAAAATTGGTTAGTAAAAAAACAAAACTCTTAAAAACTAAGTTAGTACAGCACTCTAAAAACAAGAGAATATTGCTGACTAAATGTCAGCAATATTCTGTGAATATTTCAAGCGTCTACCTGTTGCTGTTATCAATATCGAGGAAATACGAGCACTAAAATCACGTTTGTTGTATGGGTTAGTTTACTATTACATAGAATAGGTCATCTTCTTAAGTTTTTCGCCTATATAGGTCTTATTCGCACTGCAATGAGCAGGCATATTTTGCAGGAAGAAGATGCTTTAAACCTCCAACTTTGAGCACATCAATCATAAACTTACGATGCTGCAGCAGCGGCCGCCTGACAGCCAGTTCATAGTTTCGTAGCAAGTTTTGTGGGGTCCGGAATGGCTGGAATTAGTGCAAAACGGACCGATTTTGAGGGTTAAATCCTCATGAATAATAATATAGGTCAAACTGTACCCTTTACAGGCATTTATTAAAGTATCATTGAAATTAAGGGTGGTATTAGCTTGAATCGGATCGGCGTTCGTAACTTGTCAATGCTTTGGAATATTATTAGTTATTGAAATTGAACTAATTTTATTGGTTTGATGTCATCGTCACCGTTTCAACCGAAAGACGTCCACTGTTGAACATATTCCTCCCCCAAGGTTCGAAAAACGGGATCCCTTTTCTCCCACAATGTTCTTTATCCAAGTTTTGAAAGACAGAAATTGATGTTCATAATATTCATGCTCATAAATATCGATGGTCATAATTTTTTTTAAAGCATATCGCTTAATTGTTCTGACTGCAATGATCCATAATCCTATTAATCGAAACTTTAAAAAGTCATAAAAATGTCTTAAGAGGATTCAGAAAAGTTATTGAATGTCTTAAAATAAATAGGATGAAATAGTGTCAAGTTTATTTTAAGTGCTTATTTTAGAACCAAAAATGTTATACAACTTGTCTTTTATTCAAAATCTAATCAAAAACATTTCTGTGTAGGTATTTTGCATTTGATTATTTATGTTAGCATTTTAAGTCCTATTATACCTGAAACACAGGATTTTATTGTATCCTAGTTCAGGGTGTGTATTATTTTCATTTTTACTGTGTTTGTTTATCCTTTTAGTTATATTTGTCAAATACGATGTAAAAGTTAATAAAGATTAAGTATTATTATTATTATTCTCTTTATTTATATTTTTTTTCTTAGGTTAGATTTTTACAATACCTAATTATACAAAAAGTAAAATATAAAACTATACATACAAAACGTAAAATCATTATAAAAACCTAACCTAGGGTGCCACCGGCAGCGAGGCGGGGCCTAAGCTATCGGTGGTTAGGGCGACAGAGAGAGGAACCTCCTGACTATCCGCGCAGTGTCTAGGAGTACCGCCTTCTGTATCTGACCCTTGATCCAGCCATCTAGCGAGAGTCTCTTGAGGTGTTGGTCGAGACTCTTCGCTATCAGATCGTTCGCAGAAACGACTATCGGGACAATGATCGTCGAAACAAAATTATTATTATTATTAATATAATATTGATATCAATAACATTTAACGGAATATCGTTGATTATTCAGAAACATTGTAAGGTATGTATCTTAAAGTAATAATTGTTTTTAGTCATAATTTTTCAATACGTAAAATGCACTAATAATAATAAATTTATTTATTCAGACAACATGATCCATATTTTGGTACCTAGTGTTTTCCTTAGAACTATGTTAGTACTTATAGCTAGCAAGAGAAGGTGTATTTTTAATTAAATGTAGGTATTATATATTATTTAAGGGGGCGCCCATACAACAAACGTGATTTTTTTTGCCGTTTTTATAGATAACTAGCTGTTGCCCGCGACTCCGTCCGCCTACGACCTATTCTCAGACCTACCGAGTGTAGAGAAACAAGTTTCATAAAAATCGGCCAGGCCGTTTCGGAGGAGTTCGGTAACAAATACCGTGACACGACATTTTTATATATTAGAAGATGATACGGAACCCTTCATGCGCGAGTCCGACTCGCCCTTGGCTGGTTTTATTTGTTGATTGTTTTAGTAGATCGAGCGAGCGCTAAGCGCACGTCAAGCGTCTTCATTTCAGCTTGGGCAAAAATGCTTTCGTATATTTCGTATGTCCAGCTGTCGGTTCTCCTCAGAGGTCGCATTTTCAAAAAAATTCACGTAAAATTTTGTGAGCAGGTCGATAATTATGTGGAATTTTATAGGACGACTTTGTTGTCTGTCTGTGCGTACGATCGTAAAAAACCAAAGGCTATTATTTTCAACTCGATGTTTTCACGCATTCTTGTGAAATAAGTGTTTGTTAAAATTTTTGTTGACTGTACTTGCATTAGAATAGAATAGAATAGAATAAATTTATTTGCAAAAATGTAGTGGTCCAACCTTCATAAGAATACCAAATTTCAAGTAAATCCGACCACTGGAAGTGGGTCATATTCAACTTCCAAGATTTGACCCGTACATACATAGGTACCTACTTACATATATTGCAAGTTAATAAAAAGCTTTTAAAAGTGTCTTGATAGGCAGATAGACGGATAATGAAGCGATCCTATGAGGGCTCCTGTTCTCCTTCTTCCTTTGAGTTACGGAACCCTAAGTATTAAAATAGAATACCTACGGTAAAATTGGCTGCCCTTGCATGATACCCATTACGTACCTCGTCAGAGTACAAAGCAACAGGTTCCATGCTACGCCTACAAAGCTTTGTAGTTGGGTTGACCATGGAACTGATTTCTATAGAGCAGGTGGTATTTTTATAGCAACGAGCGGATTTCCTTTGTATTTATGTTCAGGGAGCCATGAAAAGCTGTAACCGTGAAATAAGGTGGGTTGGAGTCGTTTTAGATGAGGTAAGTTTTAATTTATTGCTGATATATTAAATTAAAAATTGAACCGAACGTGGAATAAAATCTACAAAGATACTTTTTTCAATAGACATTAGTAAGTTAAATAAATGCGGGCGGAGCAGCGGGGTAAAGCTAGGTTTGAAAATTTACTATTGAATTATTTTATTTGCCGTGGTGGCCTAGTGGTTTGACTTATGGTCTCTCAATCAGAGGGTCGTGGGTTTGAGTCCGGGCTCGCACCACTGAGTTTTTCGGAATTTATGTGCAAAATTACATTTGAAATTTACCATGAGCTTTACGGTTAAGGAAAACATCGTGAGGAAACCTGGCATAAACCTGCGAAGAAATTCAATAGTGTGTGTGAAGTTCCCAACCCACACTGTGCCCGCGTGGGAACTTTGGCCCAAGCCCTCTCATTCTGAGAGGAGGCCTGTGCCCTGCAGTGGGACGTATATAGGCTGGGATGATGATGATGATATTATCTGATCAAACTTTAGCGCTTATTATTTTAGGTATTATAGATCATCTCCATCTTGTAATTTGCGGTTCTGATGTGGCCATAACTAACTATCCTCAAAAAATCGCGTTGAAATCAAGTAAGTGGAAGCAATGAAAGAAAGAAAGAAAGAAAGAAAATACATTTATTTACAACATCACAAGACACAATATTATACAAAACAAAAAGGCAATACTAAAGCTAAAGATAGAATGTGTCATTGCGGTTGCAAATCGGACACTGGCTCAGCATAATGCTGAGGCGTTTAAAGTACCCCAGCGCTGATTTTCAGCCAGTACCGTTGGTGACACCCGGATCGCTGTTTAGATAGATAAATAAATAAA
The DNA here is from genome assembly GCA_947859365.1 of Archips crataeganus. NCBI lineage: Eukaryota > Metazoa > Arthropoda > Insecta > Lepidoptera > Tortricidae > Archips > Archips crataeganus. The sequence continues at coordinate 20,766,576 of OX402050.1, forward strand.
TAAACTGCACACTAATAGCTACATACATAAGACTAGGTACATGCGTAAATAAATAATTTGTAAATTGTAAAAGCAAATAATAATAAGAAAATTTCTTGAACATAATTAGTATATCTCACTTGCCAAGTATACAACCCTGCGCGGACTAAAACGAAAAATGAAATAACCAAGACAATAAAAATCAAAGAAGTTTTGTGAAATAGTGCTGGAAAGGAGAGGAAATTAAGGATTTTGCAATGACAACAAATAGCCTTTAAGCTTTCGCCCAAAGGTGTACCTGCTAGTCACACTTAGGATGGGAGGGGGGATGTCATTCCAGCACTTAGACGCCGCGAACCTAAAACTCCCTCGAAACGCCGCCGTCCGGTGCGGCGGCACAATAGCCTTAAGTCTGCGCAAACTTTTCAACCATGAGATTTTTTTAAAAAGGTAGGAAGGCGTCTTGTGTCGCACTACACCGAACAAAAGGGTTGCAAGGTGCAAGCGCCTGCGATTGTGCATCTGCACTGTGCATTGTGCAATGCAACTGGACGTATGGTTTGTACAGGATTCGAACCACCCTATGTAGGAAAACCGGCCAAAAGCGTGTCGGACACGCCCAAGGTAGGGTTCCGTAGCCATTACGAAAAAATCAAATAATATTTTTTTAAGGATTTCGTATGTGTACGGAATTATCCAAGTTTAGGTATGTTTTATACCTTAGGCTACTATTTACTCTTATACTACAAATAATTTCCAAGCAATCTTAGCCGCTATAATTTTCCTAGTAAATTTGATATATTTACTACCATTCTGAATTTTTTCAAGTTTTTCCACCCAACGTTTTAGATTTTAGAGGGGGGACGGGGGACGGTCGATTTTAATGAAAATTTTCACTTTAAAGTGGAATATTTCGCAAACAGATCACTGAATAGAAAAATCATGTTAGCAACCCCGCAATGGTTTTAAAAGACCTATCCAACGATACCCCACACTATAGGGTTAGTCGAGAAAAAAAAAATCACCCCCACTTTACGTCTATGGGAGGTACCCTAAAAACAATTTTTTTACTTTTTTTTATTTAATCACTTTGTCGGCGTGACTGATATATATATTCATGCCAAATTACAGCTTTCTAGTACGAACAGTCTCTGAGCTTAGCCGCGGACAGACAGACAGACAGACGGACAGACATGGCGAAACTATAAGGGTTCCTAGTTGAATACGGAACCCTAATAAACGAGTTATGTTTCCAAATGTACCTATTAAACTTACAGAACAAGAAAATAAACAATATAATCTATATCGCCACCATCCAAAGGTCTTGGGACCCTTAATTAAACAAGTTTGCCCAAGTGGTCGGGCAACTATCCCCGGAGTCCATCAATCTACTAGACCGGACTGTGCGAGCCATCATAACTACAAAATTGATTAATTCGCCTTGTTAGAAAGCCTTGTAAAACACAATACAATACAATTAGAATTCTTTTGCTTAAAAAGCCGTACGGTCAAGTGCAAAAATGTATGGATTTAATCCTTACACACTAGAATGCTGATAACCTAGACCTACAAGAAATAACTACAAATTGAAAATTAAAAAAACCCCCAACGCAATTAAGACTCAGACCAATTTTAATGAAACTGTCTAAGAACCATCGCCAAGAATACTGCTTTCAAACAAAAAAAAACCGCATCGAAATCGGTTCACCAATTTAAGAGTTAAATAAAATAAATAAATAAATATTAGGGGACAATCTTACACAGATCGACCTAGTCCCAAACTAAGCAAAGCTTGTACTAGGTACTAGACGACGATAAACATACTTATATAAATAGATAAATACTTAAATACATAGAAAACATCCATAACTCAGGAACAAATATTCGTGCTCATCACACAAATAAATGCCCTTACCGGGATTTGAACCCAGTACCTCTTGCTTCGTAGGCAGGGTCACTACCAACTAGGCTAAAGCGGTCGTTATGATGCCACAGACAGACACACAGACAGAAAGACACACACGCACACACAAAGCGGTCAAACTTATAACACCCCTCTTTTTGTGTCGGGGGCTATAAATAGTTTAAAAAACTGTTACTCGACCACGGATAAAACGCGCTCTAATAAATTAAAAAATCAAAAAAACCCGCCTGCAGAAATACTGAAAAGTTGGAAACAAGATAAAATGTTCAATAACAATAAAACGAATTTAAAACACGTCGATGGCAGTCTTTCAAAATTTAATGCAACGATAAATTGCAGTCGGAGGCATGGGAGTCAGTGGCTGCATGGGATTTAATGTCACTTCATGCATGCCTCCGACTGCATTTTATCGTTGCATTAAATTTTGAAAGACTGCCATCGACGTGTTTTACATTCGTTTTATTGTTATTGAACATTTTATCTTGTTTCCAACTTTTCAGTATTTCGGCAGGCGGGTTTTTTTGATTTTTTAATTTATTATTTTATTTACACCGCAGGCGGGTTTTTAGTTTTTTTAATTACATTTTTTATTTCTTGCTTTTTAGTGTAACCTCCTGAGACCCAGATAAATCATTGAGTATTTGAATTAGGAATCCGTTGCTATTTAGTTAAAGTTAAAAACCAATTTTGAAATATGTGTAGGTATTTAATTTTCCACATGGGTTTCATAGAGAAAATTATTGCTCAAAGATATCTTAGTGAGTAGGTACGTCGTTGTTTTAATGCATTGATTGCCAATTTACCATTCCAAATTAAATTTAAACACATGACTTCTATATATTTTTGTAATCTCTTTTAAAATCCCTTTATTTTGATACCCTACTCGATAGGTTTGAATAAAAATATTTTTTTGAAGACTCACAATTTGGCGCCAAAAACCCGCCATTTTGATTTTGTAAGAAATTAATGTATCCATTGTTACTCGCGTTATCAAGACGAATCCAATGACGTATCGTTTATCAAAATCGGTTCAGCCGTTGTGTAGTTACGAGAGGACATAGGAATGGACATACATACATACATACATACATACGGGTCAAACACATAACCCTTCCTTCTTCGCAGTCGGGTAGAAAGTATGAAATAAGAAAATGTGCAAGAACTATACACAATTAATTTGCTCCTTCGCGACCACAAAATAAAAACCTCCGCAAAGTGACGCCTGATTTAATCAAGCAAGAAAATATTCTTGTCCGAAATTCTTATACAAACTTCAGTGGAGAGCCTGGTTGCATGCCACCTTGCCTTAAGGGTTACTTACCTAACAATTCGTTTTAGGGTGCCTTTTCACCAGAGATGTGCTACGCTACGTTGCTATGGATGTGTCTGATATCCACCAATCGTGTTCATTGGTCCACAATCCTTCCTGGTCACCAATCATGTTCACAGCATAGCACTGGTGAAAACGGGTTCAACTAAGCTATGATTTTTATATGGAAAGATGCGTGCTACGGATGCGTGCTATGGATGCGTACTATGGATGGTCGCGAGCGTGTACCAATGTCCTCCCTCACCGCGCTGCCGCTCCGCGTGTCCCTGTCGATACATCGCATAGCTCGATCTGCGCATCTTCGCAGAGCTGCCTCGCGGCTACTCATCTACATAGCGCATCTTCTTCGCACAGCTATATAGCTTATTGGTGGAAACGGTCACACAGTTTCGTAGCGTAGCTTTCACATCTTCGCAGCATAGCTGCATAGCACATCTCTGATGGAAAGGCACCCTTATGGTGGCATGCGACCACGGCTCTTCTCTGAAGTCCTCTGAAGTGCTATACCGTCGCATTCACCATCTCTCTCTGTCACCATCTTATACCGTTTGACAGAGAAATAGTGAATGCAATAGCAAGCGCTCTCACGTTAGACAATAAGCGTACAGGATTGCAAAAACAGCAATAACGGTCATGCGTAAATTTAATGTTCCAATATAGCTGCGAATCTGAATTCCGGTGCTATTTTCTGTTTACGGCGAGAATGCATTTGCTGCGAATTGGCGTCTGTTTGTCAAAATATACGGGACGGTGTTGTTTTAAATACGTCGCGTTTTTCCCGTTACTAACAGGCTTGTGAGTTTGAATACAAAAGTTACAAATCTAACGCTTGGTTTAAACCATCATCAGCGTTTGTTCGTCGACTGCTGGACATAGGCCTCTCCCATGGCACGCCACTGAGCACGATCCTCGGCCACTCTCATCCAGCTCTTGCCAGCCGCCTTGCGAAGATCATCGCCTCACCGAGTCTGAGGACCTAAACCTGTTAGTAAAACTGTGCAATTACTTTGCGGCGGTCGATTGACGATTGACCGCTGCGCTTCACGGACTCGCAATGTAAGTTGCATAATTTTCTTCGCAAATTTAAACTGAGTTTTATACATGTATTCTATTCGCGTGGTCAGGAGTGATACAGTGAGTAGTGTTTTTAGCCCAGCGCGTTGTAGGTATAACACTGAATCATACAGGGTTATTTGTAATTCACTAGCATCCTTTTAACCCTAAACTCCTACCACTTAAACAAACGTTTTTTTGTTTTACGGCTTTTGTCATAACTTAATATTTTTGGTGTTTTAACGTTTTAAAAATTTGAGACTACCTCTTATTTTTACAATACTCTGTGTATTTGTATGGGAAAAAGTGCTTCATTTTAAGAAGTCGTAAAACAAAAAACAATTGTTTGAGTGACAGGAATTCAGGGTTAAGAGGATGTCAGCGAATTACAAATAACCCTGTATACCGTCGTTGATACTTCAATACCGCGTAACTAGCTTTACCCATAAGGTCTATTTTATCTAATTTTCCTTGTTATTTCATTTCAAGTTGAGCCTTATAGAAAATGCTAGTTACGCGGTATTGCAGTATCAACGACGATACGCTGACGCACACTGGCAGCGCGGCGCGAATTGCGCGCGCGGTCCGCCGGCGGTGTGTGTCAGCGTATATGATTCAGTCAGTTTATAACTAAAAACGTGGCGTGTCCTACCACAGAACCGTCCCGTGTGCGCCACGTTATTTGCTAGCGCTACCACATCCGCCACCACTTGCCAGAAAAGTTGTTCTATTCCAACACTTAAACTGAAATGCGTAAAGCGCAAATATGCATAGTTCTGGCTGTTTATCGGGATTATGCGCTGGAAATTTGTGCGGGGAAAATTAAATGAGATCTAGTCTAGCGTAGATGAATGCAATAAAAGAACGTGAGGAATAAACAAAAGTCTCTCCTGTGGATATAAAATTAGCTGCCTCCGAGTCAGCAGACTTAAGATTTATTCAAATCTAGGCCTAGATTCCCATACGCTGTAGACTTGACTAAAATTTTTTAGCTATAGACCCTTAACTTTTGCCATGCCCATTTGTCCAAAGGAGAGAAGCGATCAAAAAAAAACGTATGACCTAAATTAGTTAAGACCATAGGGCAACATGTCATCTGCTCACAAATAATGATTAAGATTAATCTACTCAATCACTTAATCAATAATAGTACTGAAAAACATGCCGTGGTGACCTATTGGTTTGACCTATCGCCTCTCAAGCAGAGGTCGTGGGTTCAAATCCCGGCTCACACCTCTGAGTTTCCGAATTTATGTGCTACGTTTGTAATTTACCATGAGCTTTACGGCGAAGGAAAACTTCGTGAGGAAACCTGTATACACCTGCGAAGGAATTCAATAGTGCGTGTGAAGTTCCCAATCCACACTGGGCTCGCGTGGGAGCTACGGGCCAAGCCCTCTCATTCTGAGAGGAGGCCTGTGCCCTGCAGTGGGACGTATATAGGCTGGGATGATGATGATGATGAATTAATCACGGATGACGATAAAAAAGCCAATTCATTCTTAGGGCATGAAGTGCTAAAGTATCATATGTTAGCTTTTACGCCGCGCATTCGCCGCGCTTCTAATAAGTTCGCAAATAGCCAGTATGATATGGCTCTAAGGCTAATGTGCAAATAAACGTCTACCTCTCTCTGTCTCTCTCTAACAAAAGCATCATTTCGGATACTGCTCCCACTAGTCAGCAGTGACACTGCGCTAAACCCGTAAGACGAGGCATTAAGGCGGGAACATGTTAGGCCATGTTCGCCCGAGTAATTGGCTACTAAAGTATGGATGCGGGAACATCACCTGCGGCCACGCCCCTATCGTGTCTCAGCCGAAACCGACCAGAACCCATTCCTTCAGTCTTCAGTTACAGAAGGAAAGCCATTGCTACTTCCTTACATACCTACTAGTTTTTTTTAGGATTCCGCACCAAAATATCCCAATCACAAAACTATTATAGACGTAAAGTCAACGCCACTTCTTACAAAGCAGTTTTTAGGATAACGTAACAATATATATTATTTATTTTATTAGCAGTTACGTCTGCTCACCGAACCTAAGATCACACGCCACTGTTGGCGTATGTAAGCGATTAAGAATTTCGGGGAGGTCGGTTGGATGCGACGTGGTTCAGTTGGTAGAACACCCGTTGGGGCGCATACCCGGGAGACGTGGGTTCAAGTCCCACCGGCGCACCCGGAAACTTTTTCGCTTTTAAATCTTAGGTTCGGTAACAATATATCCCGACCAAAAAACTAATTACAGACGTGTAAAAAGGTATTGTTATTTACTTAGTAGTGTTTAGGATTACATACCAAACTATTCCAACAACATTCACAAAGCATGAAAAGTTTTACGAAGATTTGACGCCATCTTTATCATTGTTTATAATTGCAGTAAGTTGTACTTAGTAGCCTTGTGGTACGTACGACCTCTGGCCTCTCAATCATCATGGGTTCGAGTCCAAGCTCGCACCTCTTAGATTTTCAGAATTAATCTGTTAATTAAAATTTGACATCTACTTACAATGAGCTCTATTATAGTGCAGAAAACCTGCACAAACCTGTGAAAAAATCAATGATGTGTGTGCATAGTGAAAATAAACGGATCACTCACGTCTTATTCGAGTTTAACTCGACATGTTTCGGGCTAATCCGTAGCCCTTCCTCTCGGAGTCGCACGTCACGGCGGCTGCCAAACGTTGAGTGCACGTTTGGCAGCCGCCGTGACGTGCGACTCCGAGAGGAAGGGCTACGGATTAGCCCGAAACATGTCGAGTAAAACTCGTTTTAAGACGTGAGTGATCCGTTTATTTTCACTATGAGTGAGTCTCACGGTAGTTTCATGTTTAAAGATGTGTGTGCAGTTATCAAACTGCACTGGGTTCTTGTGGGAACTAACGGCCCAAGCTCTCTCATTGTCGGGAGGCCAGCGCCCCGCAGTGGGATGTATTGTGACGGGGCGTAGCTGATAGGCGTAGCTGAAAAGAACTAACTTTAACTATTATTTACATCTCGATGGATTCACTATAAAACTGTTCCCTAACTGAATTAAAGGATAGACTTTTAGAATTCGTATTTAATTATAAGCATCACTGTAAATTCTGAGAGGAGGCCTGTGCCCTGCAGTGGGGCGTATATGCTGAGATGATGATGATGATGATCACTGTAAATTACAACCACACATTGTCACAGTTTGTCGAAGAATAGCTCCCCAGACCGTCCGCTGCCCGCTGTCGCTGTTCATTTCTTGATTCAAATTCTAGAAGACACAAATTTAAATTAACGAAACAGCGGCACGGTCTCGGTGGCCCATGTCTACAGTATATTGGTCAAGATGATGATGATTATAGTAATTTGGTGCAACACACAAAATTTCTTGCATGTTTAGTTAAACGCATAATGTAACGGATATATCTAAAACTAAAATTGAAGTATGAGAACGAAGATTGCTATCGGCAATGACTCGTGCTGTGACTGCGAATACCTTAGCGTAAGTACTTACAATTGAGATAGATTCGCTTCGATTCGTAGATGGGTGGAGACCAAGTTGGACCATACAATGGAAAACTTTCATACAAATTTTGACTATCGGCGTTAAGGTGTTCAACTCAACTCAGATGCGAATTTTGACATTGTCATCTGGACTATGTAGTTCCGTACCAAGTTTCAAGTCGATCCGATTAGTAGAAGTGGGGTTTTGGGGCAAATAGATTTACCCCCCAGAAACAAACTTTACAAGGAAGGTATTCAAAAACTTGTTTCAAATACAGCTTTGTTGATATTTTAGATTTTGCCAATATCGAGGTTTTTATTAAGATACGTAATTCGCTATCACAGTAGCAAACATATGCATACATCACGGTACGAGGAAATTCCGGAATAAAAAGTAGTACTTAAAGTGCGCTTCCCGAGATTCATCTAAATACTGAATTCACAGAACAAACACGCACACACATGCACGCTCGCACACACGCCCACATAAATGCACGCCCACCAGCACGCACGCACGCACTCACTCACACACACTCTAAAATTTTCCCTTTTACTATATTAATTTAGTAGGATTAACAATATTAAATTATCAGCGTCTGTTTGAAAGGATTTCCCAAGAAATTCAAGCTGATATTCTTCCTAGGTTTAATCCTTTAGAGTACGGAGGGATATTATTTTCTAAGAAATTTCTGTAGCATTTAATAACTCGTTAGTAGCTCACATGATATGAGCTTAAGGTTACTTGGAAACGGGACGACGCATTGCAAATCATTGACATGAGAAGTTGGTTTAAAAGTATAATATATACATATATAAACATACTAGCTTTTGCCCGCGACCCCGTCCGCGTGGAATTAGTAATTTGGGCAGCTTATTTTTTTATCCAATTTGCTTTTTCATCAATTATGGCTCTCCTTAGATCCTTTCGGAAGAAGTGAAACTTCATAATAAACCAACCCGCTCCCAATCCACCCCCAACCCGCTCCTAACCCGCTCCCAACCCGCCTCCAACTCGTTCTCAACCCGCCCCCAACCCGTTCCCAACTCGCCCCCAACCCGCTCTCAACCCGCCCCCAACCCGCTCCCAATCCACCCCCAACCCACCCCCAACTCGCTCTCAACCCGCTCCCAACCCGCCCCCAACCCGCTTCCAACTCGCCCCCCCACCCGCTCCCAACCCACCCCCAACCCACTCTCAAGCCGCCCCCAACTCGCTCTCATCCCGCCCCCAACCCGCTCCCAACTCGCCCCCAACCCGCCCCCAACCCGCTCCTAACCCACTCCCAACCCGCCCCCAACCCGCTCCTAACCCGCCCCCAACTCGCTCTCAATCCGCTCCCAACCCGCCCCCAACCCGCTCCCAACTCGCCCCCCACACGCTCTCAACCCACCCTATCTAACTGGGCTATCTCACACTGAAAGAATTTTTCAAATCGGAGCAGTAGTTCCTGACATTAGCGCGTTCAAACAAACAAACAAACAAACTCTTCAGCTTTATATAATTAGTATAGATATACATACGATATCTCCGTCTGTATGCCAATAGTTGGCAAAAAGTGTGCGACCGCTTAATAAACTAAGAACCATATTGTACCACATTTTATGCAAATAAATTAACTTTGACTTTGAATGTATAATTCATCCTTGTTTTAACATGCAACACTCGTAAGTGTGTAACTACTCGTAAAACGTAAAGCTGATGGCCGATGGGGCCAAAAGGTTCTTGAATGGCGCCCACGGACCGGAAGACGCAGTGTAGGTAGACCTCCAATAAAATGGAGCGACGTGACGACCTGGTCGTTCATTGTGGCGATCCAAAGAGGATTCCTTTGTTCAACAGTTGACATCTTCCAAAGAAGAGGCAGACCAGCGTCGCATCTAACCAAAATTTAAATCTAAACCGTGTATGTTCAGTCGCGTAATGTAGCATGGCTGACAGATGAGCCGATCGGCAGTCGGAATAGGTCCCTACATCACAACCGACGCACGGCGATGCCTGAGGGATATATATAGTTCTAAGTAGGCAATTTAACATCACTCTAGAATAGGTTTCGCTAGATAAAGGAATTTGTCTTGGTGATACACGACGGAATTCGGAAACTGAAGATTCTAAAGTGGGATAGTTTAAAGGTTTCTGTGGGTCGGTCTGGAGTTAAGTTTTAGGGTTACGGGGCGGAATTGCAAAACGGAACCTTCATAGTTTGGACGTGTAAGTCTGATCATCTGTCTGTCCATCTATATAGATTAGACCAGAGACTCTTAGTAGTAGAAGGTTATAATTTGGCATGTTTATTAAGATGTCGTCGACAAAAAAAAATATTTTGGGTTACTCTCCTACGTGCCAAGTTGGGGTATGCCGTAGTGTCGGGTGTCGTTGGATAAATATTGTGAGCTCAGAAACATATATATGCGTTACCAGCACTAAATACGTTCATCATCAGCGTCATCAGCCGTAAGATGTCTACTGATGGACATAGTTTTCATAAAGAACGCCAGCCGTGTCCTACGGACTTCTGCGACCTTCACCAGTTTAAATCAGGCAATTACGTCAGTACGTTAGTAATTGATTTAATTATGAGTCAAGTTTTTCTGAAGCACAAAACTTTACAAGACTATTTTAAAACCTAAATCTTGCAACAGCTAAAAGATTGACGAATTATTCAAGAGAATTTTACGTAAAAACAAATTAAGTAACAACTCGTGGATACAAAATTCTAAATTAACAAGTTTCAAACGAATTAAGTACCCAACGAAACAAGGTATTTGTGAAGTTCTTGAAAAATCGGTTCGCCTGGTCTATAAGGGAAGTGAAAAGTTAACTAAGTATAGTAAACAAGTTAGCGGGTAAAAGGAAACTTGTCGACGAACAAGAAGCACACCTTAAGCTTAAAAGTTTGACTTGAACAATAAAATTGTTTCCATTATTAAGCCGGAAGTTACCAACCATGAGTAAGCACGTATTTATAGAATTTTGTTGCATAGAAGATATACACACCTATTCACGAATCTACTCTAGGGTTAAAAATTTCAATCCTCAACTGGGGTTATCGATGTCTGCTTCATACATTTTGACGCCTCTAACTTTGCTTTGGCTCTTAACTAGTAGTTAAATATATAGTCACTTTGATCCGTCCAAGTCTGTCGAGTTACAACAAATAGCAAAGAGAAAGAAATAGTATCAAATTGTCACGAAATGATCACTCAGCACAAGAACGTACTTATAATGAATCATGAGCAAAACACATAAAACCACTTCGTTTCTTTTTCAATGTATAGACATAACTAGACATAATTTTATTCGACATCAAAAAAAGAGAAAATACAGTGATTAATGCAGAAAAAAACGATGATGATAAAAATAAAAAAAAAAAGTCGTTAACCCGGTTAACCATGTCGAAAATTGACTCGGCATTAAGCTGCAGTAGGTGCCCACTACCCCTTTCGAACCCGGTTGATACGATCGTGACTTATAATTGCAATTAAATTTGAACTTTATATAATTTTGGGGATTCTAAATTTAAAGATAATATTAGTATATTTCACAAGGTCCTTTATTGTAACAGTTTTCATACTCGTTTGGGTTCAAAAGGGCTACAGCGCTGATTTTCAGTCAAACCCTTCATATCAGTGCATCAAACTCGTTGGACCGGAATCAGCACAAACTTGTGTAAAAAGTGTGTAATTAATAAATAAATAAGTGAGTATCTAATACATAATTTCCCTATATTTTTCTGTATGTGTCTTCTTGACAATGATCGTGTTTCTGAAAGCGCCTTTGGTGTAACAAAATAGTAATGTAGCATTAGCGGCTTACTAACAGAATGAAGGTTTTGATTTTGATTTAGTACATTTTGACCGACCATTTGTTGGGAGCGATCCGTTCAGTAGACTACCACACACAAATCTACTCTTGATTTTGATCTCCAACTTCCTTTACCTATTACCTGACACATTTTAATCACCAACGTTGTCAGCTATTCATGTGTACACTGTTAATCAGGAGCATGCGTGATGTCACGTCGCAACGACTCCCCCAGGCCAGCGTTACTGCTTCGTGGACGCCGCAAATGCATCCAATTTGTCCCTAACCGGGAATGGGCCAAGCGAGAATTGACGCCAATGAGCGTTGTTACGTTTTATTTGTAATGTAATTCGTTTGAGTGGTTTCTGAGGAGGAAACGGTAAAGAGGTGTGTAGTTGAGGTATGAGTAATGACTGTTATGAGGTTGAATTCTATTTTAGCCCCTCATAGGAATTAAGGCTTTTTTCAGTGAATTTCGATGTTATGTTGGTATAGTCGACCAAGTAAGTGGTTTACCATTTTTTGTGACAGTTCCTACATCAGAATAAAAACAATAAGGCTGATTGTCACATTGACTTGTTAGTGAAAATAGCCTTTGATGTCTTAAGTCATACAACTGACATTGAACTTTAGGGTGGCAAAGGAGTTTCTTGGTCGACTATACATTATGGTTCGGTTCCCTGTTTAAATTTATCGACTGTACTTAATTATACTTACTTACTCACTTTCTCTCAAGCAAACGCAACATTTCGCTATAATATATTTTTGGGGGTAGTTGCAATAGAGAGATCTCTCTCCAGGCAGATGTTATGCCTGGGGACCGAAGTCCAATGGATGAAAGTTGGAAGTTGTATTTATGCAGCCAAGTTGAGAAACTTCGATAGCGTGATGTAGGATTGTTGTAATTAGTTCCTTATGTGATGACTAGATGGCGCTAGTAGTCGCTACATCAGCCCCCCTTTTAGACCGGAGGTCGATACGAATTGCAGTGGAGTGCAGTGTGTGCGTCATGTGGGCGCTTGCAAGGGCCAGTCGCTCAGAGCCTCGTCGGCGAGCATTGTTGTTCCTCTGCTACTTGTGAATGCATGCCTGTTGCGTGATTGCTCGGAGCCTTGTTGGCGAGCGTTGGTTGATTGATTGGCAAGTGGAAGTAGTGGGAGGAGGATTTGCGAACTGTAGACACCAGGCAGATAATACATACATGCTAATGGTGCACAGTGCGGTGAGTATGGCTTGCTGTGAGACTGCGTCATCCGTCTTGTGTCTGAAGGTTGCGATTTTTGTCCAATGCCGTGGGTCACCAATTTGGGGGTAGTTGCAATAGAGAGATCTCTCTCCAGGCAGATGTTATGCCTGGGGACCGAAGTCCAATGGATGAAAGTTGGAAGTTGTATTTATGCAGCCGAGTTGAGAAACTTCGATAGCGTGATGTAGGATTGTAGTAATTAGTTCCTTATGTGATGACTAGATGGCGCTAGTAGTCGCTACATATTCACATACACATACGCACACCCATACTACACACACACAAACACATACTACACACTTACACGCACACACCTAAATTTAAAATGCATCATTATTTCAGCCGAAAGACGTCCACTGCTGAACATAGGCCTCCCCCAAGGCTCGCCAAACAGATCGGTCCCGTGCCATCCGCATCCAACCTTAGCCTTAAATTAAATTGCATACAGTCTATTTAATTATTTTTAAAAGTTTCGGTGATTGGGTAGAACTGAAAATTGTTATGCGTATCTAAACATATGCAAAACGAATAAACGGGATATTTTACTCAAAGTAACCTAACCTCAGTAAACGTAGCTGTAGCTGCTATAGACTTGATACTAGGGAGATAGCATCTTTTAGAATCATAGAGGTGCACCGACGGAATTCCCGCGGGATAAAGAACGGGAGTTGTATAGGCATTAGTGTGTCAAACACTGGGACCCTTAGGATCAAGGTACAGATCCAGGCAAGTAAAAGTTGAGCTTGCGTTTTACATACATGCTTACACATCACGCCGTATTCCCAAATGGGGTAAGCAGAGCACAGGAAATATACATTTACGTTTCGGGGCTACTTTCTAACCCCCAACACAAAAATAGGGGTGTTATAAGATTGACCGCTATGTGTGTGTGTGTCTGTCTGTCTGAGGCATCATAGCTCTTAAACGGGTGAACCGATTCGGATGCGGTTTTTTTATTTCGCCGGATGACAAGCAAAATTCAATGAAATTTATGTCACTGCTCTTCAAACAGTCGTATCTAGTTAGTAATTTCATACTGAGATACGAGCTTTGTTTTAAGTAGGTATTTGGTACTTAGTGACTTTTGCTTGTCACCCGACGATTTGAAAGCAGGTTTCTTGGCGCTGGTTCTTAGAGATGTTTCATCAAAATTGGTCCATTCGTTTCAAAGTTTAATTTATAGTTATCAAAATATGTGTGAACAAATTGCGTCGGGGGTTTTTAAAATTTTTTAATTTATAGTTATAGCATTACTAGGTTTAAAGGTAAAAAGTGGTACAATATTGACAGATTGCTAGCCTATCGCCTACAAAACACGTTAACCTATTTCCTTAGTCTCGTTTTCCACGGGAGAAATGGAGAGTTGTATGGTTGAAATATTTGAACTGATCTCATCCACTTAAGACTACAATGCCATAATACCACAAATTAAGATAACGAGCTCGTAGTCATCCGAGCCTATACTATGTCCCATTATAGGGCACAGGCCTCCTCTCAGAATGAGAGTGCTTGGGCCGTAGTTCCCACGCGGGCCCAGTGCGGATTGGGAACTTCACACGCACCATTGAATTTCTTCGCAGGTTTATGCAGGTTTCCTAACGATGTTTTCCTTCACCATAAAGCTCATGATAAATTACAAAGGTAGTGATGAGCTCGTAGTAAAAGTAGATTATAGCCACCTCGGAAAGTTAAATAAAATACATTATCGACTATCGACCCGACACCACATGGGCGTACCGTTCTACAGATTTCATTAAAATGCAATTTGAATCGGTAGTTCCAGTCTATTTCCGACAAAATTATTGAGCGACCTTTTTACAACCAGAAGAGTACCCCAACTGGTCTCGACACCACAAACGCCGCCTCGAACGTATAATATCCGAATTTGCTCAATTCCTAATTCCTAAGTGTCGTTCCAATATCACCATCGACACCGGTTCGGCGATAATAAACTTTAACTAGAAATTTAATTAATCCGAACAGCCCCGAACGATGCCGGGCATTTCCGGAAATAGAGCATCGAGTTACGGTAATTTTAATCTGTACCCAATAACGTCTCAAGTGAGCGGTGAATGAAAATCGTTTTTGTGGTTAGCTTTGGATCGGTTGATAGACAAGCGGTTAAAAGATTTGGAGTTCAAGAAAAGTTACGGTTATCTACTACTACTTAAGTACTACACAGGAAAGTTGCCCATCTCGGACACGTTTTCAGCTATGAGAGGTACAATTTACTGCAACTTATTATGATGGGCAATGTTGCAGGAAAACGCGGTGTTGGCCGAAGAAAAAAGTCTCGGTTAAGAAACATACGAGAGTGGACCGGAGTCACGAGTGCTGCTGAGTTGTTCCACCTCGCGAGGGATAAGAAGAAATTTTCGGAGTTGAAGGCCAACCTTCAGTAATTGGAGAGGCACCAGAAGAATAATAGAGAGACAGGGTCAGCGTGGAAACTACAGCTGCATGCGTGCATGTGTATGTGAGTGTGTTTGTTACTCTTTCCTAAAACTGACCCATGATTGTCCACTATCTCAGTTGATGAAAAGTGCAGATGAGGCCAAGGGTGTATCTCACTATTTACAGTAATAGCCTTCACTATAGCCTTGAAGAGCCCTAGGTTGCATTTATCTGGAAATGCAGACGACGGGAGCGAATTCCATTCCTTAGCAGTTCATATTAAGAAAGATGATATTCTCACGAAATCCATGTAAAATTGCAAAATCTTAACCGTAAATCTTAACTCGCATATGAAACTTTGCACGGCTATTTTGTTAAACAACGTAATTATCATTTTTGCATCGTGTTCCCGTAACCTTAACCAGGTCGTTACTCCAATTTGTTGGATACCGAGGACGCTATGCAAGAACTTTTTGGCCTCATTGGCCATCAGTTCTATGAACGATGTGCCCTGACCACTTGAGTCTGGCTGGCTGGTAAGTACCTACTTTACGCGTAACTTAAAATAAAAAAAATCTTCAGGATGTTGCGGTTGCCCAACTGTTGTAGCACCTTCGGAATGTTCACCGAGGTCAATGTACCTTACCTTTGGACCACTATGTAATTTTTGGGACTTCCCATGGGAATTTATTAAAATTGTAGCTACTCCTAGCGCCATCTAGTCATCAAATGAGAAACTAATTACTAGGTACATCCTGCATCGCACTATAGAAGTTTCTCAACTCAGCTACATAAATACAACTTCCAACTTTCATCCATTGGACTTCGGTCCCCAGGCATAACATCTGCCTGGAGAGAGAGAGAGAGATCTCTCTGTTGCACCTACCCCCAAAAATCTTTGAATTTCGCGTGCGAAGTTGCGAGCAAACGCTAGTTAGTGTTCCGTACCAAAAGGGTGAAAACGGGACTCTATTACTGAGGCTTTGCTGTCCGTCCGTCTATCACCAAGGTTTATCTCAAGAACCATGATAGCTAGACAGTTGAAATTTTCACAGATGATGTATTTCTGTTGCCGCTATAACAACAAATACTAAAAATAAAATAAAGTTAAAAACTAAGGGGGGTCGTCATACAAGAAACGTGTTTTTTTCAGCGTTTTTAACTTCATCTTCATAATGGCGTTAACTAGACACTTGAAATTTTCACCGATTATGTATTACTGTGACCGCTATGACAAGAAATAATAAAAATATAATTACATTAAATATTAAGGGGGTCTTGAGCAACCAATATAAAATGATCTCACACTGCGTACATTTTACTTAGAAGCAGGGTTCTGCTAACACTGGATTATTATAGTTACGGCTGTTCACGGCGTATATTTTGTCATACCTAAAAAGTACGGAACTCGCACTTGGCCGGTTTTCATATTCCTTGAGAAAATTCGCAACTCTCGCTCACCTGACTCCATATTAAAAACAGGACACGTACCAAATTAAACTTAAAGCGTAATTAAGTGTAATCAACATTAATAAAGCGGCTGTGCTGGGAATAGAGACGATCATTAACTGAAGGTACTCCAGGAACGGTATGTAAAATCTCGTCTCTACATTAAACGATATTAAATCTAAAATGCAAATGCTCAAGTCCCTTCTGCTTAGAACAAGTGGAGTTACGTGTCTGGAAGGGACTGGTTTTTAACACCATTCACTGGTAATTAACTAAATATTACCCAATGAGAACTTTTTTTACACGACTACGGCAAAGCCAAAAGGAAGTGTAATGATTTTAGCAGTCTATGTATGTTTGTGGTTATGTGTGTCCCACCGTAGCGTCGAGACTACTCATCCGATTTTAATAAATAAGGTATTTAACTTTTAGCACCGACATTAGGATTGTCAGATGGTTATCTATCGTCTGGATTGTCCCGACGTATACACTGTATCTTCAGTACATTGTTTATGGGAGTTACAGTGTATTGAATTCACAGGGTACCGTGGTCCCGACATATTTAAATTAGATCCAGATAAATCACAAAATATCCCAACAAAAAGCTTTAAAATATCGTTTGTTTTCAAGTTTTTCCAGTCGAAATCCCGACAGTATCTTAGGTTTTAGTTTTAGGATAGTTGTATCATAATACATATGTGCAAGTTCATATAATGGGCTCTGTAAATAAAATAATTTAATTTAATTACAAAAAGACACTACTGTACTGATATAACGAAATATCATTTTAAGTTATCCAAACAAAAACATATAGTAAATGTAGTTAAAATATGAATGTTGTCTTCTGATAAGACAGTATGCATAAATTCAATTAAAATATTCGTAATCGCGACATTATGCCGCGTCTTACGTCTCTTCTGTGTGGCTTGCGTCTTACGATGCCTCAATTTATTTCAAGCAGCGCTTCAGCAAACCTTAAATGGAAAAAGGTCTAGTCCGGATGCAGCGCAACTTCGAGTTTAATTCAAAGCTTTCCAGATAAATTTCTACATCTAAGTGCATTCATTGCATGGCGCATACGAGAAAACTAATCTGCTAATGCATTGAGCAATCGATCTATTTGAATTCGTCCGCAAATCGTCCACTGCTGTAACCGCAGTCACATACGAAATTCAACCGAATTCTGACGGCGCGGTACGGAAATAACCTAGCCAGAGTTTGGACGTATCAAATACTGAATCGTGACCATTAGGGATGATGTCACCACCAATAGAATGTCAATGTCTATTTTATTAGAATCTGACAATCTCTTAGCGATTCGATTTGTGGCATTCGAACATGGCGGATGTAAGTAGGTAGACAATATCTAATTTTGGTATTTCTGCTTCTTTGGCTAGTTGTAGTATAATTTTGATAGTGTTCTATGCGGCGATTAACCTTAACTGTTACAATGATCACAAAATTCTATATTGCTCTCGTGTCTGACATTTTTTAATGCGCAAGTTGTCTCCACGTGGTTTCTGGAATTTTACTATCAAGTTGCAAAAACTAAAATCACCGTACAACGTCGCTCCCAAAGAGAGCAATCAACTGACATTGGCACAAGCCTAGTGGCCGCCATTAAAGAAGAGAAGAAGAAGAGACAATCTCTTAGAAAACTATAGCCAACTGACATGGACACAAGAGGTCGTCAAAATTCAAAATTATTTATTCAATTTAGGCATCCATCGAAGATCTTACGAATGTCGAGGAATCTACCACCGGTTCGGAAAAACCTTGTTGAGAAGAAACCGGCAAGAAACTCAACAAGGTATATTTTTTCAGACAGATCTACATTGTTATTAAATTGCATGCATCTAAAGTATTTAATACAATTAAATTTTTAATACAGAAGATAAGCTATTTGAGATGAGGATCGGAATTATTTCCAAACATCACTGTCCATGATAATAGTCATTAATTTTATGTCTTGAAATGGCAATGTAAAGGTCATATAGCACGCAGAACAGATGGCCTTTGGGGCCGAAAAGTTCTCGAATGGAGACAACGGACTGGCAAGTGCAGCGTGGGACGTCTGCAAACGAGATGGACGAACGATTTGGTGAAGGCCGCAGGTTCAAGTTGGATGCAAGTCGCTACCAACCGTAGTGATTGGGTATCAATGAGGGAGGCCTATGTCCAGCAGTGGAAGTCTTGCGGCTGAAATGATGATGATGATGATGATGTAGTCCCAAAAGTCACTAGATCTAGTGACTAAGTCACCAAGGTGGCCCATTACGGGTCAGTTTTATGTAAAAAAATATGATTTTTCTTGTAACAGATTAGAAACTTTTTACTAATAAGCGGGTAAGTAAGTATGGCGTCCAATGAAAAGCTCCGAGTCGCCTCAACAGCAGCTTTCACAAATTAAAAACAAATCCGGAGTCGAATGTAAGAGTATTTAGCGTTGCAATTTGCAACACTCAGACGAATTGAGTTTTTTGCTGATAGCTTGCACTTAGCAATTACCGTTTTATTTCTCACCATCTCACTGTTTTAAGGTTCACGACTCCGTAACGATTGCGATAAAATACATTGTACTGAACTCGTGAATTTTCGAAACAATTTTACTTACATCATTTCGGTGGGCATTTTTTTTGATATTGATATCTTAGTGTATGTGTGTGATAACGATAACTGTGGGACATTAAGATAGATTTACATAAATATTTAAATCCTACTATGAGTAAAGTTTGTACCTTGCCGTGGTGGCCTATGACCTATGGCATCTCAAGCAGAGAGAGTGTCGTGGGTTCAAATCCCGGCGCACACCTCTGAGTTTTTCGGAATTTATGTGCGAAATTACATTTGTAATTTACTATGAGCTTTACGGTGAAGGCAAACGTCGTGAGGAAATCTGTATACACCTGCGAAGAAATTCAATGGTGTGTGTGAAGTCCCCCCAATCCTCACTGGGCCCGCGTGGGAACTACGGCCCAAGCCCTCTCATTCTGAGAGGAGACCTGTGCCCTGCAGTGGGACGTATATAGGCTGGTATGATGAGTAAAGTTCGTGAGGATGTTTTGATGTTTGTTACTCAATCACGCAATAACGGCTGAACGGATTTACAAGAAAATTTGGTATGGAGTTAGTTTGAAACCTTAGGAATAACATAGGATAGTTTTTATTCCGGGAAATATGCGTCTAAGATACCTTCGGCAGCTAATAAAAGAGCTGATAACTTTGGAACGTCTGAACCAATTTTGATGAAACATATCTAAAAACCATCGCCAAGAAAATTAAATCTGCTTTCAAATAAAAAAAACCGCATCCGAATCGGTTCACTCGTTTAAGAGCCTATGATGCCACAGACATACACAAACAACAAACACAAATAACATTTGGTAGCACAGTGAAGTGTTGCGGTACTCTGAAGATGAGCTCCTGGTTGAGTTCAAAACGCGTCAATGAAGTTTGATGGTGGTGATAGTTGGGTTTGTGTGATTTGTGTGTGTTCATACAGTGTGGAGGTGGAGAAACTGCATGAACACGCATTTTTACAAACGTAGCTATCGCAAGGTCGCGGGTGAGCAAGGTAATTGTTTCAGTTCATTAGAAAGACAGACAGACACACACACACACACACACACGCATAGCAGTCAAACTTGTAACACCCCTCTTTTTGTGTCGGGTAAAAGTGTCGTAGCCGTTGCGTAACGTGTAAATTTCAGCCATTAACAACTTCTGTAGCAATCGATTTTTAAATGGTGTCTGCATCTTGATTACAGAGACAGCCGCTCCTCACTTTACTGGCATTATAGATATATTATCATTTCGTAGAACTGAAGGGAAATCATAAAAAAAATGGTATGAAAACAAAATCTGAATCTCAAAAGATTTTTTTAAGGCTTTAATTAGCAAATGGCCCATGGCCTCTCAAGTGAGTCGTGAGTTAAATCCCGGCTCGCACCTCTGAGTTTTTCGGAATTTATGTGCGAAATTACTTTGGAAATTTACGGCGAAGAAAAACATCGTGAGGAAACCTGCATACACCTGCGAAGAAATTCAATGGTGTGTGTGAAGTTCCCAATCCGCACTGGGCCCGCGTGGGAACTATGGCCCAAGCCCTTTCATTCTGAGAGGAGGCCTGTGTCCTGCAGTGGGACGTATATAGACTGGGATGATGATGATGAATAATAAATAGTTTAATTCGAGCCAGAGCTCAAAGAATTTTGTTAATAACAAAAACCTTTAAAATAAATAAATAAATAATAAATAAATATTAGGGGGACAATCTTACACAAATCGACCTAGTCCCAAACTAAGCAAAGCTTGTACTATGGGTACCAGACGACGATAAACATACTTATATAGATAAATAAACACTTAAATACATAGAAAACATCCATAACTCAGGAACAAATATTCGTGCTCATCACACAAATAAATGCCCTTACCGGGATTCGAACCCAGGACCTCTTGCTTCGTAGGCAGGGTCACTACCAACTAGGCTAAAGCGGTAAAAAAACATGAAATACGAGTTGATTAATATGCCTTCTCCACAGGACTATTTAAGTTCCATTTTCTACGTATGACACGGAAGCAAAAAAGAATAACTGAATAAGATGCTCAAGAATAAGAAAAAGATCCATTGTCATAAACTCAAACAGCTTCACAATACGAAAGCTGAAGCGGAACCTACAATATTTAACTCAACGCATCGTTAGAGGAATTTTAAAACAGCACCATCCTTTGCCGAGCGAAGACTTTTTCCCACGTGGGAAATTCCGCAGTTACCCAACTAGCGGAACGAGATAAAGTACTAGGGTAGCATGCGTCAGTGGCGTTTAACAATTCAAGCGGCGTCCTCTCCGCCCTTTTGTGCTCGCAGGCGGTGTTTGCTTTCAATTAGACACTGCAAATTGTTGGCGACGCGGCCTCTAGCAGCTATGATAGCCTGGTACATTGTGTTGCAAATTGCGGCATTGATGCATGATTTGGGAATGCTGGTCGCTTTGTTTTAACTTCGTAAGAAACACTGCATTAGGCTGGATTTTACCAAAGTTTTATTCCGAGAATAACGCTTACTCTCAGATAGTAATGTCAAATTACTATGGCGGTTTGACATTACTATCTGAGAGTAAGCGTTATTATCGGAATAAAATTTTGGTAAAATCCAGCCTAGTAGACCAAGTAAACGAAACGATGGTTGCTGACGAAACAATGGTTATTTGTGATACGAGGTTGATAAGTAAGGTTTTACAAATGAGTTGAAATTTTCATCGTCACGAGTCTGTAAAACCTTGCCAACCGTGTATCATACGACGTTTTTCAATACATTTGTGAGAAAATAGGCAATTAATAACACAAAATTGAAAAATAATGTACATTATACCAACAATGTACAACACAAAACAACGCAAAGTTTTACAAAAATGGCGCGTCCGTAATGCGCATGCGTAAGTTTTGTTTTTAATTAGGTTCACTAAAATTATCAGGCAAAGGTTCGACGCGTTCAGCCACTGCGATTTGTTCGAATACATAAAAGGTGGAAATCATTAAAATCTGAGTTCATCAAATTACAGTTTATAATAATTACAATCAATTTTGCAAATTCATTACTTAGTTTTGTATATTTATACATTTTTCCACGTTTAAGTCGATATTTTTTATTTTTGTCATTTAAAACTCTTTGCTTGTAAACTTTAAAAAAACTAAATAAATCGCACTAGTGCGCTAAAATGAACTTACGTGCCATGTTATATATCCTTTGAAAGTGAACTTTTCGAGCAAATGTATTAAAAATTAATTTGAATTTGAAGTAAATTCTTTACCATTTTTAATGGTATCCTGCCTTTTCGACGAAAATTATTTCCGAAATGATTCATTTGCCAACTGTTTATTTTTATGAAACTGTAAACTATTCGGGATATATTTCAGAACTGTCCTCTAGGTTAGGTTAGGTTAGGTTTGATCTATAACAATCCTGAAAAGTTTACAGTTTCAGAAAAAAAAACATTTGGCAAATTTTTGGTTGCGATTTGCAACCGCAATGACACATTCTATCTTTAGCTTTAGTGTTGCCTTTTGTTTTGTAAAATATTGATGATGTGTCTTGTGATGTTGTAAATAAATGTATTTTCTTTCTTTCTTTCTTTCTTTCTTTCTTTCTTTCTTTCTTTCTTTCTTTCAAATTAATCAGATGGGTAAAGGCAGAGAACCATTTTAATGACAATAAGGCCATAAGGTCAAAAGGTCATATTAACTTGTATGTGAAAAGAGCTTTTGATGTTTTAAGCTGTACTTACCTATACAACTGCCATTAAACTTTAGGGTGTTAAAAGAATGTACAAGATATAACAAAATAAAATCGCCATATTCCCGGCAGTGTATGACTAAATTCAAATGAATCGTTAAAACGTCATCGTCGTCTCGGTCTATAAACGTCCCACTGCAGGGCAAGGCAGGCTGCTTCTTACAATGAGATGGTTAGAGCAGTAGTTCCCACGCAGTCCCAGTGCGGATTGGGAACTTCACATGCATTGAATGTCTCTGTTAGTGTGTGCAGGTTTCTCTCACGATATTTTCCTTCACCATATAGCTCATGTTAAATTTCAAATGTAATTTCGAGACTCGAACCCGCGTTCCTCTGTTTGAGAGACCATAGTTCAAACTGCTAAGCTACCACGACTTACAAAAAAATAATATTGACTGGAGTTAACTATAAACTAGCGACCCGCCCCGGCTTCGCACGGGTGCAATTATGCACGTATTATACATATAAACCTTCCTCTTGAATCACTCTATCTATTAAAAAAAACCGCATCAACATCCGTTGCGTAGTTTTAAAGATCTAAAACGGACAGACAGACGGGAAGCGACTTTGTTTTATACTATGTAGTGTTAGTGATCTAGTGTTACCAATGTGACGACAGAGGTATATGAAGAATTTAGACTTTTAGACCACAAAGACTTCAAAAGCTGACGATAAATCAAAAGCAATCCATACGCCATAACGCCGTCTAAAGAAAAGTGGTAACAGTTACTACAATTCGACCAAACCAATTGTACGGCAACCGATGCTGTTTCCTAAAGCGTATTACGGAGCGACAGCTTCACCCCGTTTTTCCGTGGGGGTTAATAAAGCTGACTTTATCGTTGATCTTCCACCCGGGCTTTGACCCGATGTAATTATAAGTTGTCAACAGAGTTGACACTACAAAGTTGTGGAACTAGCTGTGTTTCTTTACTGTTTTGTGCAATACGGAAAAGGAACTAGTTGGGTTTGTCTCTTTCTGTTGTTCACTTAAATCCCCAATATAGGTTTTGAACGGACACTTAACTCAGTGGTAAGGACGGTGAATCTTGATCCCCCGTGATACAGTTTATACTAGTACGGGGGTCAGTTGACGCTTAATCTGCCTTCGGTTTTTTACATGTACTAGGGGCGTTCAATAAAAAGTGAGAATGAGTATGTTATAAACAACTTTTACTAAATGTCATTTTATTTTTCGACATAGTCACCTTTTAGCATAATACACTTAGTATATCTTTTTTCTAAACATAAAATTCCATTTTTAAAAAAGGTCTCATCTTGAGTACTTAAAAAATCTTGTACTGCAGCGACTACCGCGTCGTCGTCTTCAAATTTCTGGCCTCTCAGGTATTGTTTCAATCTCGGAAATAGGTAGAAATCACTGGGAGCGAGATCTGGTGAATACGGAGGATGCTTAAGGATATTGAACCCAGCATCACGAATTGCAGCCATTGCAACGGCGGACTTGTGTGCCGGGGCATTGTCCTGGTGGAACAGCACAACTTTCGAGAGTTTACCTCGCCGTTTTTCGCGGATCTCATTGCGCAATGTTGCTATTTGTTTGGCGTATAAAGTGCCCGTAATAGTGGCTCCATGCTCGAGATACTCAATCATTAATACCCCTTTACCATCCCAAAAAACAGAGCCCATGACCTTACCGGCAGATGGGCTCACCTTGAATTTCTTCGGAGTTGGAGATGATGGCCTTTTCCATGTCATAGACTGCAGTTTCGTTTCTGGGTCGTAATGATGGAGCCATGTTTCGTCCATTGTTATAAATCGCGCCAAAAAAAGTTCCCGGTCTTGCTGCATCAGGTTCAAAGCTTCTTGACAAATCTCTAGTCTAGTTTGTTTTTGCGTGTCAGTAAGCATTCTTGGTACCCAACGCGCAGATACCTTTTTCATACCCAAGCGTTCATGTAAAATATTATGCACGCTCCCCGTTGAAATCTTTACATTTTCAGCAATAAAACGAACTGTGACACGACGATCCGCCAAAACTGAGTTTTCGACTTTTTTCACAATTTCTTCAGTTACTGCTGTAGTAGGGCGTCCGGAGCGGGGGTCGTCCATTGTCGATGTTCTTCCACGTCTAAATTCGGCGCACCAACGTGCGTTTGTCGAATACGGAGGAGCATTAGACCCTAAAGTGTCCCGCAAATCCAAATTGACTTGGTCCGTAGAAAAAATTTTCAAATACAAGTATTTGATAACGGCGCGCAGTTCAATTTTCTCCATTTTCGCTAACGTACTCAATAGCATTGCAAAGAAATTACCGTATATTTTTTTAAACAAAAGACAGTTAATGAACTAAAACAATTACTTTGCTCACCCGCGACCTTACAATAGTTACGTTTATGCAAGAAATGTGCGTTCATGCAGTTCCTCCACCTCCACACTGTACGAACACACACAAATCACATAAACCCAACCATCACCACCACCAAGCTACACTGACGCGTTTCGAACTCAACCAGAGCTCATCTTCAGAGTTACCACAACCGTATGCTATGCTACCAAATGTTAAACTAACAAACCAAAACAAATGTTTTAACTTGTCACTGTAACTTCTCAAGTACCCACTTTATTTTTCTTATTCTCAAACTACCCCACAAAAATTAACTTTTATTGACATATTATAAAACTACCTTGAATTTTTTGTTTATTTATTTATAAGGCATATTTAATTAATACTAACTGTTCAAATTCGACCCAAGCCGCAGTAAAGGAGAAGATACTAAATTTACCTGTTCATTAATAATAGACCCCATAGTGTTGTACCTAATTATTTCCATGCATTCCAGAGCATCCAGACGCAACCCCTTGCCGCAATAATGTAATGTAATGTATGTTGTAGATTTATGGCATTTTAAAATCAAACAATATTAATGTTGCCTTTAAGACTAACAACTCTTTGTACTCTAGGCTATGTAACCACAAAGAACAGGTAGATAAGGGAACTAGATCGGGGGTATACAAGCTTACTTGTAATGACTGCAATGGGATATACGTAGGACAGACAGGCTGAAGTTTTAATACTAGATTTAAAGAGCATGTTTCGGCATATAGGAATGAGCATCCAGATAGATCGAATTTTGCAAAACATTTGTTGGAATCAAATCATTCATTGTTAGATTCAGATTCTTATGAAGTGTTACATTATTGCGGCAAGGGGTTGCGTCTGGATGCTCTGGAATGCATGGAAATAATTAGGTACAACACTATGGGGTCTATTATTAATGAACAGGTAAATTTAGTATCTTCTCCTTTACTGCGGCTTGGGTCGAATTTGAACAGTTAGTATTAATTAAATATGCCTTATAAATAAATAAACAAAAAATTCAAGGTAGTTTTATAATATGTCAATAAAAGTTAATTTTTGTGGGGTAATTTGAGAATAAGAAAAATAAAGTGGGTACTTGAGAAGTTACAGTGACAAGTTAAAACATTTGTTTTGGTTTGTTAGTTTAACATTTGGTAGCATAGCATACGGTTGTGGTAACTCTGAAGATGAGCTCTGGTTGAGTTCGAAACGCGTCAGTGTAGCTTGGTGGTGGTGATGGTTGGGTTTATGTGATTTGTGTGTGTTCGTACAGTGTGGAGGTGGAGGAACTGCATGAACGCACATTTCTTGCATAAACGTAACTATTGTAAGGTCGCGGGTGAGCAAAGTAATTGTTTTAGTTCATTAATATGGACCTCCGCAAAGTAACGCCTGATTCAATAAATTATTTAAAAGACAGTTAGTTTTTTTTTTCATAGCAATCAGCTAGATAGATTAGCTTTACCGGCCAGTATTTAATTTCGTAATATTAAAAGAGTTTGCATCTCATTCTCACTTTATATTGAACGCCCCTCGTAAGTAGAAATGAGCATTTTTTTGGCTAAATAAAATATCGACGGTACTCTGACTCAAACTCGTATATAAAATTTTATGAATTTGGAATAACCACTTTAAGCCATGTGCCTAAAGTGGTTATTCCAATTAGGTAAAGTTTCATATACTATATAGGTTGAGTCAGAGTACCGTCGATATTTGAATTTGAGTTTTAACTTATCAGAATATATATTTTTTTTCTAAAACCGTAAATTTCTCCAGATTTAGTCACTATCAACACCCTTAAACCCTTAAAAATTTCACGATTTCAGAAAAAAAACCTTTTCGATAGGCATTATAATCATTCGATATAATTTGCACCTCTAAAACAAAACTCGTAATGAAAAATGATTTATTGATAGAGAAACGGTCAAAGTTTTTGAGTGCGGCATATAGACTTTAATTCTTTGAAATACCGTCAGGGGATATAGTGTTCTTGTTTCAGTAATCCTGTATTGTACTGTATTTGCATTTATTTCGAACAGATGAAATTTCCATTTTGTGTTAGCGTGTTAGTATTGTTTAGAGGTGCAAATTATATGAAAGTTAAAGTTATTTATTTTTATTATGGATACATGTTAGACATATTATTGTCACTATCAGAACTACTATAATCTGCCAGTTAGGCGTAGGTACCTACAATACTTCATGAACTAGTACTAAGCTAAATGGAAGTATAAAATTATTGTTATTAGAATGTATACCTTTAATATTTAGGAATTCGTTTACATCAGAAAGTGTCTCAACAGAGATGTTTTAAATTATCGAATAATTATAGTATATTTTTTTTTTCTAAAACCGAAAACTTTTGAAGATTGCTAACTAACATAACCTAATGGATTTTAATGGAGAAGTTTACGGTTTCAGAAAAGAAAACTTTTCGATGTATTACATAATAATATCTGTTATTTACTAAATAACTTTCGATATTCAGATACTCGGTACCCGATGTCATCACCCCAATTGCGTACCTAATCTCAAATGGCACAACTATCTCAGCCACTTTCTGTTTCAGAGTGTTTCTATTTACATTATTACACTGCAAAAAACTTAACAAGGGTCAAATCAATCTCGGAAATACACTTACACGGGGCGACGTGGGGCGGGTGGCTACATCGTGACAAGTAAAAAAGTTTAGGCAGCCGCTATATTACTAATATTATAAATGCAAAGGTTTGTGAGTATGTGTATATGTGCGAGTGTGCGTGTTTGTTATCACTTCAAGCTAAGACGGCTCAACGAGTTAGTAGTTGGATATCTGGAACAATACTAAATATAGGATAGGCTATAGATATCCTATTCTAATAGGATACTTTTTATCCCGACATACTTACGGAATTCATGTACAATCCCAAATTCTAGAGTTATGAAATTTGGGACGGGTGTAAGTCGTAAGTAGGTACTTACAACGTAAGTAAATGACCACCACGAGGTTTTTTTTGAAACATTTTAATTTAAAAATTTGTAAAATGCCCGAGTTTAAAATTCGAATGCCAGATTGAATGGGTTACGTGGGCCATTTTTTATTTTGTTGTACCTTTTGACTTATTTTTAATTTGGATAATTTTATGTGATTTCTGCTCCGAATCACGAGCTCTTCCGATCCGATAAATTGCCCGATAAATTGCCCGATAAATTTGGGCCCCATTCATGTCTTTTCGTATTTTTACACTGCCTGTATGGCACAGCACTCGCGAGTATACAGGCGACTACATATTCAATGTTATACATCACATTCTCGTGTCAGTGAAGCACTATGAGCGAGGAAGATAATGATAACCCTATGGTGCGAAGGATTTAATTAATTTTATCTCGTTACAAATTAGCATGAGACTGGGGTGGATATAGCGATTGAGGGCTACACCTAGGGGAAACACGCTAGATTTATATACCACAATACGTCATCGTCATCATCCCTGATTATATACGTCCCACTGCGAGGCAAAGCGTCCCTTCAGAATGTTGCCGGGCAGCAGTTCGGATTGGAAACTTACACACGCCATTGTATTTCTTTGAAGTGAAACTTCTAATGCGATTCCCAACAAGCGTTGCGTCAAATGCGTCGCGTTAAATACGCAACGGAACGCAACACAACGCAAGTTGACGTTTACGAGACGTTCGCATTGTATAATATACTAACGGATGTTAAAAACTTCGTCAGTGCGAACCAGAACAATTGCGTGGTTTATTATGAAAACTTGTAAAAATCAAAACTATTTTTATGGTAGATAGTAGAATAAAGTATTTTAAATGTATTTAGTAAAAAAAAGTATTGAATATCTTTGAGAATTACGAAAAATCAAGAAAAAATATTAAAAATAACGTGCGCACGAGGAGCAACGCCATCTAGCGACGAGTTATGTAACTTGTTTCGCTAGCGCTGTAGTTGGTTGCTTGCTAGCCGCTTTCTGTCTGTGTAAATTTGTATGAGACTTGATAAAAGCGCCATCTAGTGAGTAATTTCAACACATAGATGCATAAGTAAATTTAGTTCTTTAAGTTATTGCAATAAGGTTCATATTGATTGTATAAGTGCCTTTTTCATTTCCACATTACGAAGTTTCACTTCTTCCGCGCGGCGGAACTGCACGCACGATTTTTTATGAAACCCACCGGATCCCACCAAGGGTTCGTATAAGCTGAAGACCAGATGATGATGACGCAATAGTTATGAGATAGCAACACTTCTCACAGTTTAAAGCAAAAAAAAAAGCATGCCCCCTCTATTCACCGCAAGAGGGGGTTCCGTGTGAAAGTTTTAATAGCGTTATACGATTTCAGAGCTAGGCGCCTCGAGCGCGCAAAGGGTTATTTATTTTGTACACATTTCATTCTGTGCTCGGTAGTGGCACGGCCAAGTTGACCTGTCCTTGTGTTATTATTAAGGCATATTCATTTATACTGTCTCATTTAGTAAACAAATTTGTAACCTCAAAGTTCACTTTTTTTTAGCTAAAATAGCTATTTTATTATAAAATAAGCCATTCCAGACAGAGAGTTAGCATGGTACACAAAACATTGACTCTGGTAGCTTTATTTACGAGAAAGTAGGTGTTTTAGCTAAACATGATGCCTTTGAGGTTCGAAAGTTGTTTACTAAATAAGACAAGTATGGTAATATGAACCGGGTATAAGAATTACAGTTCATTTAAGAATATATTGCAAGAATTTCGTAACATAATCAATCTTGTCCTATTCTATTAATATAAATGAGAAAGATTATGAAGATGTTTGCATGTTTGTAAGTAAATCACGTAGTCACGTCTGAATGGTTTTGAAAGAAACTTGGTGTACAGGTAGACAGTAATGCGTTCGTCTGGGATAGTGTTTATTATTTTTGTTTAAATTATGTACTTAGATTATTTTTATTCAGTATAAAATTTTATATTTTCTTATTTATTTGATTTAACTCAACTGTTACAAGTTAAGTATGAAGTATCTTTTTCTATTTTTTTTTCAACTTCATTTTTTATTACTTTTACGAAATATATGGTTTCACGGGATGACCGTAAAAGTAATAAAAATGAAGTTGCAAAAAAAAAAAATAGAAAAGATACTTCATACTTACCTTGTAAAAGTTGGCTTAGTAGCGCCATCTCTTGGTCCAGGTGAGCGGTTAGCTCCGAAGGAGTGTTAAAGTCTCTTGGTAGAGGGCATAACATAGATGCGCGCTTTATCACTGCATAATGTGATTATAACAGACTGAAGTGTACGATGTATGGGAAAAATTCGTCGCTAACTTCTAGACCAGTGATGGTGTAGGGGTAAGCACGCAGCACGGAACGCTGAGGACCTGGGTTCGATTCCCAGCATTGGTCTTTTTTCTGGGTTTTTTCTGTGCATCTATATTTCAGTTTGTATTTAGTTTGAAATTAATTCAACTGCTTAAAACGTTTTACCTTGTCATTCCGCAAGGCAGCTGTTTGACACACAGTCTCCATAAGATCGGTTCAAATCTTGCACCCCTTGGCTTTTTGACCTTCATCTTGTAACTTGGCATGTCACTACACGGCGTGTAACATGACACGATACATATATCGCGGTCTCTTTACAGCACAGTTATTGCCCACCCGCTCCGGCCCTTATGGTTCTATCTCACTCATGCTTTATTAAAGGTGTTGGTACGACCAGGGGGGCACACTTACATATATCACTTTTCATGCGACTACAGCGATCTCTGGTTGTTTTGTAAAGAACTAAATTAGCGGCCATCTTGGTTGACTTGTCAAACTTGTCAGTTGTCATTCATCGGCCATGGCCATGGCGTACCAAATTGTACGGTCAAGGACTTTAATTGATAGGCCACTTGCCAATGTTCGTATTTTAGCCGTATAGTGCAAATCGGGTTTAGCCGCTTATACTTCGTATATGCTGATTTGAATTAGACGGCTAAAATACGAATAGTGGCAATTAGCCTATCAATTAAAATTACGCGTAATTATAGCTGTACATCACTACCAACATATACATATAGATAGGTATACATCTATAGATACGTCACATTAGTTCTTGACCAGGGCGTAGGGCAGCAGCACCTTCCATACATGCATATTTGACCATAGAGTTGCCACTCTTGTTCATATAATATTACAATACTCTTTGGGTACGACACTCGTATAAAAATCTTCAAGGCTAAATGAGTTTACACTTCACTAGCCATTAACATAGGAGTTTCGACAACCTTACACAAGCTTAAGGCGGCGTTTCCACCAGAGATGTGCGAGGTAGCTAAGCGGTGCGAGGCTGTGTAACAAGGATGTGTAACGGTTTGAATGTTTCCACCAAAGATGTGCAAGGTAGCTGAGCGGTGCGAGGATGCGTAGCGAGGATGTGTAGCGGGCTCTTTTCTAATAAGCGGGCGAGGTGCGGTGAGGCGGGAGCGGAGCAACATCCCTGGCAACACATTCCTCGCACACATACCTCGCACAAATCTTTCCCTTGTTTTGTATGTACATAAACCTCGCTCCGCTGAGCGGTTTCCACCATAGCTGAGCTGAGCGAGGATAGGTAAATGAAGTGTTTCTATTGGTTCATGACAAACACATCCCTCGCAACGCATCCTCACACAGCTCTGGTGGATACGCGGCCTAAGCGAGAGGACAGGGGTGTTTCGCTTGGCTTGCGTGAGGTTGCAAGAGCTTGTCGCCGGGCCAGTATCGGTTTTTGAACACAGATCAATGCCGAGCCTTCGCAATATTTATTGTAATCCTTCAAGCATCGTGTTAAATAAATAAGTGAATGAACTAGCTTATGGAATAATAAAACTATTGGGTCGACTCGTAATTGGCGGTAAACGAAGACAACAAGGTCTCGAAGCTTTCACGATTGGTAGCTTGAGGGCAATAGGACGCAGACAATGGAGTATGAAGATAATTCACTTAAATGTTAAATCTAGTTATAATAAAAATAAGTATGACATCGGAAATTACGCCAAATTTGAGTAATAAATTGAGTAAAGGGAATAATACTAGGCTGCCACGCTTTTTTTGCAATAATATATTTTAAACTATTATTTATTTTATCAATATTTAGTATTGTTTACGAATTATGATCTTGATATAACAATATAATAATTGCTTACTAATAAAGAAATGTTTACACTATTCTTAATTAAAATTTGATAAAATTTATTTTCTTATTTTTAGGTGGATTTCCTATAAAAACGTATATTTTAGTTTTTTAAACTATTATTTTTTATATTTAGTGTGCTTTCTTCTCCGTAGCACATCTACGGCCGGCTGTGGGTCATTAGGGACCTTTCGCATTTTATAAACTTCATTAAGCTATCTTAACAATTAATAACATTGTCTCTTATTTCTCGGACTAATTAGACAAGCCGGAGGGCTCAAGGCTTACTTTACAAATCCTATACTAATATTATACATTACTAGTGGATGCTCGCGACTCCGTCTGCGAAGAAATATTCTCGTGTGACCTTAAAACAATTCTGTCCGAACTGACAGATGGACAAGGAAGTGATCCTATAATTCCTTTATTTGGTTTGGTACGGAACCTTAAAAGAAAACAGGAAATCACCAAGACGCAACAAAGTTTGAGTTTTTGCCATTAAAAAAACAATATGACATGAAAAAAGACTTACACCTTTTTTGTTGCCTTCCGTTTTTTGATAGAAATTGTACCACGTCTTTTTGTATACTAGGTGGAAGTTTTAACTTTGTTATTGCTTGTTCTTTTTGCGTAATTTAACAGAAAAAAGTTAATGACCCGTAATCTAATGGTTAATAAATTCAAGGAAACTTCTAACTTTTTCGTTACTGCACGTGTTTCTTACACAATGTGTCTAGTAAGGGGTCACTAGTAGAATGACTAGATCTCAAGATGACCACATCGCTCATAGCCTACATCTCAAAATGACCGACTTGCAAAACGACTTTATCTCATCTAGTTACCTACCGTAAGCCTTCGGTGGGACAATGAATAGCGTTTCGTCATTAGTCATTACCATTTCAGCAAATATGTTAAAAGAGTTCATCCTAAGAATCAATTTTAGAACACGTAAGACAATACTGATGCTCTTTTTCGATGCAGTCTGTGGGTTAATTTGCTTAGAACCTGAACTGATAGTCCGAGAGCTGATGGCCATTTTTAGTAGGTATTTAAGGCATGCTGAAAACTTGTCTAATGCTTCCCCTATGATACCCAAGCACAGAACTACGGATCTGGCTGACAGGTGGCGGGGCGGGAGCTAAATCAACCCTCACATTTTTACAGATACAATTTTTTTTGAAGAAAATGTCATTGAGGCATTTCGAAGTTTTAATAATTTTAAATTTGACATTTAAAGAGTGAAAATAAATACTTAAGTCAGATCATTTAGTCGGGACTTAAACTTTGCCAGATGCATGCAGAACAATATTGCAAAAAATAAAAATAAAATGTTTTCGATGTACGTTGAAATTTTAAAAGAATATTATTTATGATTAAAAATAAATATTTAAAATCAAATACAGATAATTTCGGATGGACAATCGATCTGCCAATTAAAAAAAAACCGGCCAAGAGCGTGTCGGACACGCACAAGGTAGGGTTCCGTAGCCATTACAAAAAAATCAAGTAATATTTTTCTAAGGATTTCGTATATGTACGGAATCATCCAAGTTTAGGTATGTTTTATACCTTAGGCTACTATTTACTCTTAAACTACAAATAATTTCCAAGCAATCTTAGCCGCTATAATTTTCCTAGTAAATTTGATATATTTACTACCATTCTGAATTTTTTCAAATTTTTCCACCTAACAGTTTAGATTTTAGAGGGGGGGGGACGCTCGATTTTAATGAAAATTTTCACTTTAAAGTTGAATATTTCGCAAATAGATCGTTGAATAGAAAAATCATGTTAGCAAATCCGCAATGGTTTTAAAAGACCTATCCAACGATACCCCACACTATAGGATTAGTCGAGAAAAAAAAAATCACCCCCCTCTTTACGTCTATGGGAGGTACCCTAAAAAAAATTATTTTTTTATTTTTTATTTTACCACTTTGTTGGCGTGACAGATATGTATATTCATGCCAAATTACAGCTTTCTAGTACTAACGATCTCTGAGCTTAGCCGCGGACAGACAGACAGACGGACAGACATGGCGAAACTATAAGGGTTCCTAATTGACTACGGAACCCTAAAAATGACGCATGATTTAGCCTCGCTACCCGTCAGTTAGGTCTGTAGTTCTGTGCTTAGGTATTATAGGAGAAGCATTAGACAATAGACAAGTTTTCAGGGCGCCTCAAATACCTCCCCAAAAATCTTAATTAGCTCTCCTACTATGATGAGATTCAAACAGTTGAAAAGTGGAAGCCATTCGAAAACATTTTGGACCCAACGGCTACGTTCTACGAGCCATGTGCCCACAATGTGTACAGTTATGAGTAGCGAATACCTTATTGGCTACTCTGTTTCGATTCGTCTGGGGTTGCTTTCCGGGAACTATGACCGGTATAGTTTTTTTTTTAGTGTCACGTAATGTATGTGGTTAACTAATCATCATACATGTGTCTTAGTGAGACCTGCTAAGGGAGTAAGTGCATGTTAATTAGTATAGTTATTTATCTGTATTATCTTCTGTACACTTATTTCTGTTTGTTCTCCAAATAAATAAATAGAACCCTAAAAACAAAACAGAATCTGTAACAACGCCCTCAAAAATTATATCGCGAACCGTAGTAATAAAATGAAAGATGCAAGCGTAACGCGCGAGGTGGGCATGATTCGTAAGCGCGATCTTACGCAGCAACCCACCATATTTTATTCACGAGTTTGTTCTTGGCTTGTGATTTTTTGATGGTTTTCCCTTGTCCGTTATGGCTTATTTTCGGGGCCATAGCTACGGGGCAGTTCGAGTGTCATAATATTAAATAACTTTTACTTTAGTTTTGCAGCGCACACCGTGTATGGACCGTGGACTCGGAGTCGCTAATTTTGTGTCCACAGGAGAGACACCGGACGAGATTGACAGACGTGTAGGTAGGCCTCCAACAAGATGGAGCGACGACCTGGTTACGGTTGCGGGAACGCGTTGGATGCGGATGGCGCAGGACCGATCTGTTTGGCAAGCCTTGGTGGTGGCCAATGTCCAGTAGTTGACGTCTTTCGGCTGAAATGATGATGATGATGATGATGAGAAGAGACAACTTTTGTTTTTACACTACACCTTGAAGTTTAAAATTTAAAGTAACTATCATCCTCACCATCGTCATTTACACAGTATCCGCCGTATCCGCTAATATCATCGCATAATTATTATACTAACCATACTACACTATACTATATACTATAGTTATTAGTTGCTATACTATACTATAGTTAACTCGTGACCACGGCATCTGCAATGTGGCGAAACGTCGAGGTAAATAAATATTTATTGCGTGATAAGTCCCGTTTAGTACCTAGTAATTATGAGTGAAAATCACAAAAGTTTAAAACAGTATCATCGCAGCCTATATAAGTCCCATGCAGGGCACAGGCCTCCTCTCAGAATAAGAAGGCTTGGCCGTAGTTCCCATGCGGGTCCGGAGTGGATTGACAACTTCAGACACCATTTTTCTTGGCATTATGTGTACAGGTCTTCTCGTGACGTTTTCATTCGCCGTTTTACGGGTCTGGGCTCGAACCCACGATCCTCTGCTTGAGAGATAAGCCAAACCACTATGCTACCACGACTTTTTACGGCACACACTAAAATAACAATACTCGTCGGTCTTGAACCCAGCCCATATCCTACCGACATGCGCCCTAAAGTAAAGACATCGCCTTACTATTTTAAAAGGGGCGGTCGGAAGGGTTCCATGCATAACAAAAAAGGTAGAGTAATTTCATTTGATGAAGACGCAAAAACGTTGTTTTGTTGCCTTAAGGACTTGATTATTCTTGAAGTTTAAGTTGCGCGTGTTTTTTGGGAAGTATTTCGTATATTACCTTTACAATTCAATTAGGTAGGTTCAACTTCGAGAAAGAGGTCAATCGACGAATTAGACTCGGCTGGGCAGCGTTCGGGAAGCTCCACAATATCTTGTCATCTGATATACCGCAGTGTCTCAAGTCAAAAGTCTTTGACCGTGTGTGCCAGTGATGACTTATGGCACTGAGACGTGGCCGCTAACGATGGGCCTCATAAGAAAGCTCAAAGTCACTCAGATGGAGATGGTGAGGGCTATGCTTGGGGTTTCTCTGCGGGATCGCATTAGAAATGATGAAATCCGCGCAAGAACTAAAGTCACGGACATAGCTCGAGGAATCGCCAGACTTAAGTGGCAGTGAGAAGGCACATCCCTCGTAGAATTGACGGCCGATAGGACCGAAAGGTATTCGAGTGGCGTCCGCGGACCGGAAGACGCAGTGTAGGTAGGCCTCTAACAAAATGGAGCAACGAGCTGGCTAAGGTCGCGGGAACGCGTTAGATGCGGATGGCGCAGGACCGATCTGTTTGACGAGCCTAATAAAGAAATCCTAATAAAGAGAGCCTAAGAAATCGATGAACGCCGGCTGCATGATGAAAAAGGATGACGCAATGTAACGTACATGTATACCTACAGAGCAGAGAAGCGAAGGCCAGTTGCAAGAGAGCGGCACTTGGGGTGCGGGGGGGGGGGTAGGGGGGTAGGGATGTGGGGGATTTAATGGGGGATGAAAATTTAATTGATTTTGCTGTAGGATGAAGATATTTGAC
This sequence comes from Archips crataeganus, assembly GCA_947859365.1. Classification (NCBI taxonomy): domain Eukaryota; kingdom Metazoa; phylum Arthropoda; class Insecta; order Lepidoptera; family Tortricidae; genus Archips; species Archips crataeganus. Next base: position 20,803,596 of record OX402050.1, read on the forward strand.
ATTACACCGGTTCTCGTCCGATCACCAAGGTTAAGCAACGTCGGGCGCGGTCAGTACTTGGATGGGTGACCGCCTGGTTTTTGAATGTTTTGTTATGACGTTGTCACGTTAAGCTATCGTCCGTAAACCGACTTTACAGACAACCGATTTTTTTTTGTGCGATAAAGACAACAAAAAAGACTTACTACAACATCACGATGCACTAGCTTTACTAGTCAAGTCAAAATACTAGGCTCACGATCATGAGCAAACCAAGGCACGACGATTCAGTTCATCCCGAACCGCTTTGTAATTTCCGAAACCCGGACTAAACCTGGATTAAGCCGTGTTTGCAGCCAAAGTGCACTAATTTATAGCTGGAAGCATTGATTCTGGTTAAACCCGGTATTGCAGAAGTTGACGTATTTGTATGAGGATGTCGGTATACAAAATTGAATGGTCATCATCATTATTTTGTTCTTTACTCCTGAGTCGAGATTTCTTGCAACGGCCAACCAGCACTTATACTATAAAGGTTTAGGTACCTACTTTACTAAATGAAAACTAACTCCATATTATGCGACTGAATTAAACAGTAAGTCGAAAATGTGACGCGTGAAAGCCAATTACAAATATTGCATTTGGCTGGCTAACCCGACGCCATAACTTTTGGTCGTGTTGGCAACTTTTGGTTATGACTTTAAGCACTATAAATGCATGATTTAGTTTATAAGATTTTTTTGCATGTATTTATTCACGTCTCGTTTTATACAGGATGAAATTTTGAAATAGACAATATACTCAATAGATCAACAGCGAAATAGACGAATTAAATAACCACATAGCCTTAATGCTACCAAAGAATAAAGTTTAGGCTAAACGCGACACAGGCATAATGCGTTTTAGGCAGACAGTCGAACAAAGGGCTCCATCTTGTTGGAGACCTACACTGTGTCTTCCAGCCCGTGGATGCCATTAGAGAGTTAAGCAAATAGGTTAGTTCTATGGACACTGATTGATAATACACCCGCTTTGCTAGCCACGTCGTTAAATATTCAAGTCCTCGCAAACACGATACCGACTAATAATTAACCAGCGTTGTACCAAAAGGAGTGTTGACATTCAATTACCCCCGTATCAGAGTCGTGTGCATTATACATTCGCCCAGCGTTTGCTAAACGTTTGTAATTAGAGACCTACCCTAATTTTAATTAGGGACAGGTCAAAGGAAATTTGAAATTAAACTCGTAATAGACTTCGTTTGGCGATTTCGATCGCGTGTAAGGCACCATCATTTGACGTAGGTATGTGCGTATTAGATAGCAATCTATGAACTGAAAAACAAAGCCAAGCAACGGATGACTCAATAAATTGGATAGCAATCTGATTATCCTTCTCTATTCTATGCATCATAAAGATCTGACAAACGATTTTTATAAAGATTTTTCTATAACAGAATGTTTGCTCAACAAAACCTAACATTTTTTGAAAGCGATTTTTTCGATTCCCTGCGAAAAACAAAGTGGTACGTACATCATTTGCTATCATTTCCAATGTTATTTTGAAAGTAGAGCTGTGATTTGCAATAGTTTTGATAGATGGTACTACGGACAAGTACTTAAGGAAACTATTTGTGTAATTGGATTTAGTACGCTCGTTGCGGTTAGCCAAAAAATGCGGCTTTAGATTTTGAGTTTACAAATCGATCTGTAAGATATATTTTCAGGAAGAACCGTTTCACGCGTAGATATTTTAATTTTATTGTGTGTGTGTGTATTTGAATGGCTACATGAATGTAAGTTCTGTCGCCCAGGTAATTGTCTGTTAAATCGTCTGTTCAGTAACGGCCACTAACGTACACTGACCAGCAAAATTACGTGTTCACTTTCTTCTGAATTTCTGTAGAAACTAAACCACGTACGTATTTCTGCTTGTTACATATACCTACTCCGTCGGATATACGTTCATCGGCATTGCATCAATCACTCATCACAACACGACAATAGATCGTTCCGGTCGGAAACAATCTTTCATTCAATCATTCATTCATTCTGCCGACAAACCGCTCTTTCGGTGCTTCAACGCTACATGGTTCTAAGTTCATTCTACGAGTATCCAAAATGAGACCGTCTGGGCATCAAATCATGGTTGAAAGTTGCTCTCTTAGACTTCTTTATCCTGGTAGCCACAGATTTGTCTGTAAGCCGTATCGGTTGAGTGCAATTCGGTCTTCAATGCAGCCATATTCTAGTAATATTCAAGGCAAACAGGACTGAATTTGGGGCAACAAAGGAGTGGAGGCACCTAAGGTGAAAAATACTATATGGAAAAAACGGAGTAGTTTCTGACTCGTCGCAATTTGGATATTTTTAACCGATATTATGGAGGTCTCTTCCTTGTAGAGGCTTCGGGGCTGGAGCCCCTGATGACCACTAAATCCAGCCCTGTATGCAAGGGTGCATGATTTAATTTATGAACTTCCGATACGAATAAGAACACTTAGTGTTGCAAGCTGCAAGACACAAGATAATAGTGTTTAAAATCTGCTTTGGGCGGTATTTTGTATGCAAGTCCCTAATATGCTACGTCGCAATGACATCGTTCGTAGGTACTCAAGGGCGGATTTAAGGGAGGGGCACAGGAGCACGTGCCCCCCCCCCCCCCGGCGGTATTTTTGTGTACTGTGGAGTATGATACTTCAAGTTTATTTCTAACAGTTATTGTTGATTTTTTGCCCGTTCGCCCCTTGTGCCCCTCCCAGAAAAAAATCCTGGATCCGCCCTTGTAGGTACGGTAAACTGGGGTTACTTTAGGGAATTTTGGGGCTACTTTGATAGATTTAAAATGGTTATAAAAACGCAAATATTCATAGCTCGATTGAGCAAATGACGTAAAAAGTTAGGTAATTTATCAAGCTAGTTATTTCACTGCCACAGATGGTCTAAAAAATAAAGACGCGGCGTATAAACTTTTTTCCAAAGTAGCCCCTGCATTTTAAAGTAGCCCCGTTTTACGGTACTTATGTAAGTACCGTAAAACGGGGGTTTTTACGTCAGCTATGAAGTTTCTATATACATATATGTATGAAGTTTCTATATACATATATGTATATGTATATAGAAACTTCATAGCTGTGCCTTGTCTCAGGATTGACGTCGTAGCATCTGTACCTGCATACACCTGAGCAGAAATTCCATGGTGTATGTGAAGTTCCCAATCCGCACTGCGCCCGCGTGAGAGCTACGGCCCAAGACCTCTCATTCTGAGAGGAGGCCTGTGCCTTGCAGTCGGACGTATATAGGCTGGGATGATGATACCTGTACCTGGTTAACTTCTAAGTAAAATCGAAAAGATATTTTTTGATACATCCAGTCTATAACATTAATTATCATCATCGTAGCCATTCTGTACTTAGTTTGTGAAGATGTTTGAATGTTTGCCATTCAGGGGGTGTTTCACCACCTTATTGTCAAAGTGCTGGTTACGTAACCAATGAATAAATTAATTACTGGGCAAATCTGTCAGCTAGTGTTTTTTCAGTTTCACCACGCCGGTCCTGTGCAAATTAAGTACCACTTAACTAATCGTGGGTTTAACAAAAAGTCGGAATGGCAACGTCGCATTTCACAACCACGCGTTCCTGTTCGCACACTTTTGTTCAAAGAGTCACTCATTATTAAAGCAAAAGAAATCGTTAACTATATAACTTTTAAATAAATACATCTATTTTTTTTGCATAAACAAATGTGTAACATTATAATTGATCCAAAAACGGTATTTATTTACGATACTTTGTTAACAATAACAAAGAAAAATAAAATCACGTAAAACGAATCGAAAAGTGGCGCCAAACCATTTGACAGATAAACTTTTTTTTTAATGGCGATATACAAGTTCAGGTAGAACAAACGATTGAGCCACTGAAAAAAAGTCTGTAATTAAAAAATATTACGAAATTATGGATTTCTTTTTACATACTAAAAGTGTGCCTACATTTTTTTATTCAAATCTTGATATTTAAATTATTTTATGCAATTTAGCATGACTACTTTCTTTAAAAAAAAATACTTTGATTTATTTTTCTGAAACCGGCTGAAGGGCTCTCCAACCATGGCCAAAAAAAAATAAACTTAACTAATTAAAAAGTTATGTGACGGATAAAAATGCTAAATGCCTCCTGATCTGATGGGCAAATTAAGAAACAGTTTGTCCGTCACTTAGCGCTAATCGAGACTGGTGAAACAGAAATTTTAATTCCATCTGTCAAATAAGGTTATGATTAAGCTAATCCGAACTTTAAGAAAAGTGGTGAAACAGCCCCTCAATCACACAATAGCGGCTGAACGCTTTTTTGCATGAATGTTGGCATACATATCCCGGTAATACTCCCTGGCATAATATTTTTTTTTTTTTTTGTTTTTTTTTAGACGACCAGATGGCCTAGTGGTTAGAGAACCTTACTACGAAGCTTGAGGTCCCGGGTTCGATTCCCGTGTCGGGGCAGATATTTGTATGAAAAATACGAATGTTTGTTCTCGGGTCTTGTGTATTTAATATGTATTTAAGTATGTATCTATCTATATAAGTATGTTTATCCGTTACCTAGTACCCATAACACAAGCTTTACTTAGCTTACTTTGGAACTAGGTCAATTGGTGTGAAAATTGTCCCCTGATATTTATTTATTTTTATTTATTTTACTTTCAACAAACATAGTGTATGAAGAGAAGAATCGCCAGACTCAAGTGGCAGCGGGCAGGGCACATCGCTCGAAGAAATGGCGGCCGATGAAGCCGAAAGGTACTCGAGTGGCGTCCACGAACCGGAAGACGCAGGGCTCCAACAAAACGGAGCGACGACCTGGTTAGGTTAGGGTTGATGGAACTTTTTGGATGCGGATGGCGCAGGACCGATCTGTTTGGCGAGCTTTGGTCGAGGCCTAAGTTCAGCAGTGGACGTCTTTCGGCTGAAATGATGATGATGATGAGAGTGTATGAGGCATTTTACAAAATTTATTTGGAAGATATTCGAGTCATGATCTAATTAAAGTTCCCATGAATACATTCGAAATGCTTTATCATCTATAATATCGACGTATGTTAATGATACAAGGAAAATATGGATATCAAAGGAAACATCGAGATACTAATATAATGTATTTTGAATCCGAATATATGTACAATTGGTATCATTAGCTGATGAGCTTCGTAACTAGGTTTGTTTCTCGATGGGAGTAATAATAAATTATGATTGAAATTACATAAATATATCTAAACAAGAAAAATCGGGCAAGATTGTGTCGTTTGACGTGGAGCGTTGCGTTTAATATTAAATACTAGCTGTTGCCCGCGACTCCGTCCGCGAAGAATGGGGGGAGGGGGGATAAAAAATAGCCTACGACCTATTCTCAGACCTACCGAATACAGAGAAAAAAGTTTCATAAAAATCGGTCGAGCCGTTTGGGAGGAGTTCGGTAACAAACACCGTGACACGAGATTTTTATATATTAGATTAAGTTTTGGTCGCCATAACAAGTTCCTGTAAATCCTACATAGCTGTTGATATTTTCATCTTTTATCATTACAATATCCGGCCATAAAGATTGCACACGGTCTTTGAAAAAAGACTCGGCAAATGTCTGACATTTGCAGTCTTTTACCAAAGCCCGATGTCGATTTTTTGTGTGACACACACACACACACACACACACACACACACACACACACACACACACACACAAAAACCACAAAATAAACATCGGTCTGTGCGCAATCTTTATGGCCGGGTACTGTATGTGGATTATTCGCGTTAGTTCCTTCGAAGGAGCTATTGCCTAAAGGTATATTACCTTGAAGGATGCTCTTTTTATTAAAATGTGAGTTTGAGCCTATATAACAAACACGTGCTCATTATTTTTGCATGTTCTCCAAACCATTTGCAACTTGCTTGAAATAAAAATTTCTGTAGAAGTTAAGGAGAGTCACTATTCAGGACAATTTCTCCACATAGGTTGAGTTAGGGCAGCTAAAAAAAATATGGGTCTGTTATTTTAGATTACTCTCTAACATAAATCAAACATGTATGTTATGTTCAGCAGTGGACGTTTTCCGTTCAAATGATGATGATGATTGAACATTTAAATTTCCTAACTATTGCGCCTGCATTTTGCGTCCGGAATTACCCCGAACGTCAGCGGCTGCATTTAATAAATCATGAAAATCGTCCGTCGTCTGTCGTCGGGGCGATGACAAATTGCACTCGCGACTGATGACTGATATAATTGCTTTGTTTGCGTTTTTAGTTACAAAAACTACGCAATTTATCACTGGTGTGATGACGCAATTTTGTCAGAAGATGAGAGGTTGAATTTTTTGACGATCAATATGTGCAATAATGGGATATCGTTTTCAGTTATTGGCGCTACGTGCAGATTGATTTTGGAAAGGTATATGGAGTAAAATTGAATTTGTTTTCATTTTCATGAGCGCAAAAGGTGTAACGAAAACAGTTTTAAAATTCGACCAAATGTGAATTGGATTCGTAAATGCAGGGTTCCCAAACGTACCGAAAATAAGACGGAATCGATGTGCGGAATTACCTACATTTGAAATTTACCATGAGTTTGACGGTGGAGGAAAATACCGTGAGGAAACCTACACAACCTGTGATGAAATTCAGTGGTGTGTGTGAAGTTCCCAATCCGCACTGAGCCCGAACGGGAACTACGGCCGAAGCCCTCTCACTCTGAGAGAAGGCGTGTCAAGTAAATTGTTATATGATGTTGTATAGTGGGGGTTATTTCGAAAACGTTGGCAGTATAAAAAGAAACTTACTTACAGAATATATGTAAGTTTTATTAATAAAAGCTAATTTAGACCCGAGTTGTTTTACAATTTATCTCTTGAAATGTAATTATAAATTTGTTGATGTTAAATTTCACAGTGCCTATTACGTTTTAAATTTAAATTCTTCCTTGCAAGAAAACGACTATGTTTTCCTTAACATTTGCCGTTATTAATGTCGTTTGTTGTAAACGGAGAAATGCAGCGAGACGGGATAAAAAACGACCAAGTCTTATTTACCGCCGCCTCCAAAGCCTTCGCCTTTGTGCACTAGTTCTATGGCGTTATTGTGTCATTTGGGCGCTGCTTGTATTTTATTGACGGGGAGATAAAGGTACGGTCAACCAATTTGATTCCTAAACCTTATCATAATGACAATTACGTCGTTCGATAAGAGTCCAGTTTTTTTATTTGCATTAACTTTTACCTACAGATGTTAATGGGCATTTTCACTTTATAATCAAATCAAATCAAATGTATTTATTTGCCAGAACACAGTACAGTAAGGTCTTATAGTTATGGTTGTTCACGGTGTATTCAGCCTGCATGCAGGCGTGCAAATATGTCATTGAAAGGCGATTAATTAATAAAGATACAAATTAGAATGTCAGTTATAAAATTAAGATACACTAGACTCACAGCGCAATTATTTTTTATTTATTTGTAGGTAATTTCCATTTATTTTTTATTTATTTGTAGGTGCTTCACACACACTATTCAATTGCTTAATCTTCTGGTAGCAAAAAACAAACGGCGATCATGAGCTCATCTGTGGCATGACACAATGTCTTTGAGCCAGTGACACGAGTGACCAATATTGTTGCAGTGTCGGTTTAAGACAGTGTAGTTCAGTTTTAAAGAGATTCAAGCGTGGAAATGACACCTAGCACCAAAAACTGCGTGGCATGACATGATGTTTTTGAGACAGTGACACGAGCGACCAATATTGTTGCAGTGTCGGTTTAAGACAGTGTAGTTCAGTTTTAAAGAGATTCAAGTGCGGAAATGACACCTCGCACCAAAAACAAGGGGCGATCATGAGGCCGTGCGTGGCATGACACGATGTGTTTGAGCCAGTGACACGAGCGGCCATTATTGTCACTTTGTCGGTTCAAGAATGTTTAGTTCAGTTTTACCGCTTTAGCTTAGTTGGTAGTGAAGTGACCCTGCCTACGAAGCAAGAGGTCCTGGGTTCAAATCCCGGTAAGGGCATTTATTTGTGTGATGAGCACGAATGTTTATTCCTGAGTTATGGATGTTTTCTATGTATTTAAGTATTTATTTATCTATATAAGTATGTTTATCGTCATCTAGTACCCATAGTACAAGCTTTGCTTAGTTTGGGACTAGGTCGATTTGTGTAAGATTGTCCCCTAATATTTTTTTTTATTTTTATTTAAAGAGATTCAAGCACGGAAATGACACCTAGCACCAAAAACTGGGTGGCATGACACGATGTCTTTGAGACAGTGACACGAGTGACCAATTTTGTCACTTTGTCGGTTCAAGAAAGTTTAGTCCAGTTTTAAAGAGATTCCAGCGGGGAAATGACACCTCGCACCAAAAACAAGGGGCGATCATGAGGCCGTGCGTGGCATGACACGATGTCTTTGAGCCAGTGACACGAGCGACCAATATTGTCGCACGAGATTTAGTGCGGCGGCCGCGCTGAGTTATTGCCGCGCCGCGCAATCGATGGCTGACACATTACGCCTAGTTCAGCAGGCGGGGTCGTTTAAAAAGCGACAATTTTACTAACGTTGTAGATGCGAAAGTGTGTGTACATGTTTACATGTTTGTTACTTCTTTACGCTGAAACTGTTGGACGGATTTGAACTAAACTTGGTGTGTAAATAGCTGGACGTCTGGAATACATAGGGTACTTTTTTGCGATATTCTCTCGGGATCTATCTAAAATTTAAAAATCTTAACCGCTAAGTCTAGAGGCCTGATATTTTGCAAAGGCGTTTGTCATACAACGCAAATGAAGACTACAATGTTATTTGTAGGGACTTTTGTAAAATCCCGTATAAATAAATGCTATTAATTAACTTATTTCTATTGGTCCGCGCGTAGCGGTATAAATCATCTTTCCTAATACGAAGTGCTAAAGAATGGAGTTCACTCCCATGATCCCATCGTCTGTACCTATAATTCTAAATAGATACAACCTAGGTCTCTTCAAGGCTAGAGTGAATAGGCTGTTACTGAACCAGTGAGATACACCTTTGGCCTCATCTGCACATTTCATCAGATGAGGTAGGGGTCAATCACGGTTCAGTTTTATATAAAAAAACCCTTATAAATATAATAAATTTATCGTTAGTTTGACAGGGTCATTAATTCGCTACCAACAGACATATTTTTGTGTTTATCGTTCGTCCATATCTTATGTTATATTGTGTTATAATATAATAAACGTAAACGTATGAAAGAAGGGATGTGTGGATGTTTGTTACTCTTTCACGCTGAAACATTTCGACAGTTTCTGATTAAATTTGGCACACAGATAGTTTACAACTTAGATAAACATATATACTTTTATCCTGGAAAATTGCATAGTTCCCGCGGGATAGCTGTTAACGAATTCTTTGCAGACGGAGTAGCAGGCAACAGCTATAAGTATATTAGTAACGTGAAGTACTTACATTATAGAAAAAAAAACGTAAATAAATGTAACCGACATCTCTCGGCCTATTTGCCCACAAACACAAGGGAGACAAAGTGTTGAGCGCACCTGCAAACAAGACCGCATCCATCTGCGGACGTAGACGGGTTCGGTACCAATAGGGTCCAAGTCATGGTACAGACTGTATAAATCATCATCATTATCATCATCTCAGCCTTTATACTTACTAACTACTACTAACACACAAAAAAAACTACGACTAACATAGCACGTCACAAGATACACACACATTCATACACAAATGTTTGCCTATTCTTCTTTTCTTTTTTTTTTTTTTATTATTTAAATTTTTGTTTTTGTTTTGTTTTGTTTATCTTAGCTATAGTTGCGGCCACCCTTGCCAGAAGGACCGGGCTGAAAACCAGCGCTGGAAATTATCTCCAGCAAATGCTGAGTCCGGTACCTATTGCCAAGCGTAGCTATTAGTTTTAAGTTGTTTTTCTTATTATTATTATTTTTTGTAAATGTACGATGGCAATAAAGTTTTTATTATTATTATTATTATTATTATTCTCTTTATTTATATTTTTTTCTTAGGTTAGATTTTTACAATAATTATACAAAAAGTAAAATATAAAACTATACATACAAATCATAAAATCATTATAAAAACCTAACCTAGGGTGCCACCGGCAGCGAGGCGGGGCCTAAGCTATCGGTGGTTAGGGCGACAGAGAGAGGAACCTCCTGACTATCCGCGCAGTGTCCAGGAGTACCGCCTTCTGTATCTGACCCTTTATCCAGCCATCTAGCGAGAGTCTCTTGAGGTGTTGGTCGAGACTTTTCGCTATCAGCCCGTTCGCAGAAACGACTATCGGGACAATGATCGTCGAATCAACATCCCACATGGCGGTTACCTCGTGAGCTAGGTCAAGGTACTTGCTGGCTTTGTCCTTCTCAGCTTTCACGAGGTTCTCGTCATGGGGGATGGTGATGTCGACGAGCACTGCCTGGCGTTTCGATCGATCTGTCAGCACGATATCAGGCCTATTGGCTATAATAGTCCTGTCCGTGATAACAGACCGATCCCAATAGAGCGTGGCACGACCATTTTCGAGAACTGGCGCAGGTATATACTTATAGTAAGGCACTTCAAAGTCCACAAGGCCGTATAGCAGAGCAAGTTGCTGGTGAATAATTCTGGCAACAAGGTTATGTCTGTGCAAGTACTCACCGTTAGCAAGATGACCACAACCGGAAATAATATGCCTGAGTGACTCCCCGGGACGGCGGCATGCCCGACAAATGTCGACCGTACCGTCCTTCAGGATATACCTCCGGTAGTTGTTCGTCATGATAACTTCATCCGCAATTGCACAGACAAAACCTTCGGTTTCCCCGAAGAGATCCCCGAAACGTAGCCAGTTCACCGACGCGAGCAGATCTACATCTGGTCCTGTGAGTGCCTTGTAGAACCGCCCATGTAGCTCCTTGCTCTTCCATACCGCCTTGCGGTCCTCGATGCTCATTACTTTAAGTCGGCGCCAGTTCTCGTTTGCCAAGGAAAGCGGGGTGAAGTTTTTGTCTACTGCTACTACGTCGCGATGCACCCCACACTCGTTGTTTAGGAAATAATCCCTGAGATTATACACCTCGCGGTTGTGGAGGTCTTTGGCATTTAAAAAGCCACGACCTCCATACTTCCGCGAGATGTACAGTCTCATAACAGACGAGCGCGGGTGAAGCAAACGGTGCGCAGTGAGCAGTACACGAACTCTTCGATCCAAGGTATCCAACTCAGTCTGAGTCCACCTTAGTATGCCAAAGGAGTAAGTAAGCAAGGGCATTACCCAGGCGTTGAAGGCGCGCATCTTGTTGCCGCCCGACAAAAGACTATTAAGTACTTTTGTCAGACGACAGAAGAAGCGCTCCTTCACCGTCTGCTTTACGACCTCACTCTCAATACCCAATGACTGTGACATACCAAGATACTTATAGGTTTCTGCTTCGGAAATAGATCTGAGGGACATTGTATCAGAAAGCTGCAAATTTGTTGAATTTACAACTTTCCCCCGCTGTACATGCATAACTGCACACTTATCGACACCAAATTCCATGTTGATGGCGCTACTGAAAACTTCTGTTGTTTTCAGTAGCTCCAACAGGTCATGTTTATTTGGTGCAAATAGCTTAAGGTCATCCATATAGAGCAGATGAGAAATGACCTCACCCCCTCTTCGAAGCCGGCAGCCTAGCCCTGAATCCTTCAGCAGGGTGCTGAGCGGATTCAGCGCTAGGCAGAACCACATAGGACTCAGGCTGTCACCCTGGAAGATCCCTCGCTCAATCTTGATAGAGTCCTGTGGGCCAGAGGGGCCGTCTCCTTCCCCCGGTTGACGAAGGACTGTGGTCCACTGTCCCATGCAAGCGCCTAAGAAAGATCTCAGGACTGCATCAATTTTATACAGTTCTAAGACCCTCACCAGCCATGAATGGGGCACCGAATCATAGGCCTTCTTGTAGTCAATCCAGGCGACCGAGAGAGCCCCTTTGTTCCGCCGGACTCGTTGACAAATGGTCATGTCTATGAGGAGGAGCTCTTTAGTACCACGAGACCCAACCCTACATCCATTTTGAGCAGGGGCCAAAACGTTGTTGGCAACAATGTGCGTGTTAATTTTTGCTCTCAAAATGGATGTTAGGAGCTTGTACAGCGTAGGCAAGCACGTGATGGGTCTGTAATTTTTCGCTTCTGTGGTACTACCGGACTTATAGAGCAGGGAGGTAATACCAGTTGTAAAGAAAGATGGTAGGGATCCGAGCTCAAGGGCTTGCTGGAACTGTGCTGCCAAACGCTGGTGTGAGCATCGAAACCATTTCAGCCAGAAGTTGTGTAATCCATCCGGCCCAGGACTTTTCCAGTTCGGAGCCGACCGGATGGCACAACTAACGTCATCGGGGCTAATGGTAACAGGCCCCATAGGTTCGATGGACTCGCACTCACGTTCGACAACACCTATCCATTCACCCTCGGTGTGCTCAACAGGTACCGACCAGATATTACGCCAAAAGTCAATCATGGCAGTAGCATCCGGCCGCCGTTCGTCGGGCACACGAAGATCGTCTCCCTCCCACTTTCGGTATACCTTCCTTTGGTCGCTCTGGAAAAGGCGATTCTGCTGGTATCGGTCCACACGCTTCCTGTAGCGGCGAATACGGCTTGCCCATGCATAGACTTTCTGCTTCAGAAAGTCGATACGTTCCGTTACACAGGCCATATAGTTGCAGGGCCTGATGTCAGTCCCCACAAAGGCCTGGGCCACGAAGCGCATTACTCGGGGGCGGTTGTTGCCCCCCCTGAAGTAGATCAGCTTTGCAATGAGAGTCCTGAACGTATTGATACGCCGCTCAATCCGCACTTGCCATGCAGGGACACCCCCGGTGGTCCTAGGTGCTCGGTCAGCGTCCGGAAACTTGACGCGAGCAACACGGCACGCCGCGATGGCCCCACAGTACATGATTGAGTGAGTATCAACTAAGTCTTCACTAGCCCGTAAATACGGGTCTAGCAAATCATTCAGGGCTCCCACTAACGCTAGATTGCGTCTATTCAACGGCAAGCGAGGTAATCGTGGCCTAGGATTACCCGTGGAGCGATACTGCGTAATCGCCTCCTCCAAAACCCTCCTCAGTTGCTCATTGGCCTGGGTACTTACACTCTGATTCGCACAGACCTCTTCCTCGACACTGGGATCGACCCGCGGTATCCCCGGTGCCAGATCGGGTGCGGGCACCGGAATCGGCGACGTAGCGGGCGGATCCCGCGTCGAGAAAGAGGCCGCGCGAACAGAAAGTGCTTCCAGGCGTAGCCGATCAAGTGTGGCGTCATCCAATCGTTTGTGTCGCTGGATGACTCGCACCTGATCCGACAGACGCTGCGCAGACACGGTGATGGCGGGTTCAAGGGCCTGGAACAGAGGAAGCATCCGGACACGATACGCGGACAAATTGGTTCCCCCCTCTGTAGCCCCAAAGTACGCTCGCATGCAGTTCTCATTCATTTGTTGAGTCCATCGCATGCGGCGCACTACACCACCGACAGCGGGAGCCGTAGGCGGGGCGGAGTGCCCCGTAGGCCCCAAGCGTGCCGGCAGCGGTGGTCGTCCTCGTCGCGCAGGTGGTCGTGGCGCCGGGGACGGCGGCCCGCGCTCGTCGCTCGACTCGCTGGTGTCGGGCGCTGTGGCGAATTCGTCGCCCGACGACGATGGCGAGGAGCTGGATGGCGCGGGCGGAGATGGTGTCGTAACGTGTCCTCGTTATCATATTATTATACAAATATTTGTTTCCATTTCTTATATTTTCGCCTTTGACAGCTGGTTGTCATGCTTGTGAAAGGTATAAAATGTTTAGAAAGGCGTCGAAAACATTAAAAACAAATTTATAAAATATGATAAAAATTTGACACGTGTGTCGCGTGACAGCGGTATTTTTTTTTTTATTATTATTATTATTATTATACGACCTACTGCAGGGCCGTAGTTCCCACGCGGGCCTGGTGCGGATTGGGACTTTCACATACACCATTGGATTTATAATAAGCTACAAAATAGAAATATTTCTCTAGGCATATGTTATAATAATAATAATAATTTTATTTTCAAACCTAGGTCCAAATAAAGATGTTAGTAAACAATGAAAATCTTAAATAAGTTTATTTTCAGGTCTGTCACATGTTTCCTCACGATGTTTTCCTTCACCGTAAAGCTCATGGTAAACTTCAAACGTGATTTTGCACATAAATTCCGAAAAAACTCAAAGGTGCGAGCCCGGGCTCGAATCCACGACCTTCTACTTAAAAGATCATAGGATAAACCACTTTTTTATTTATTTTTTATTCGAAAAAAAATTAAGTATACATAATAAGAATAGCGAGCAAAAATCGCAAACGATTTATATGAACGATTGATATGTCGCAGAAATATCATACTAAGATACCTTGACTTCCGACATTTGATATACGAGTATACTTACACATTGATAATTGCTGTAATAATGTTACAAACGTTTTACACAACTTACAATTTTAAAAATGGTCAGAGGGTCTACTCTGAAGATTGCAGCGTGCTCAGACGCCGATGGTTTACTCAGTCACTCGCGCCCAGTGCTGCCGCTGATGTATGGTCTGTGGTAGGTAGAAGCGCGGTACACACTAGGTGATACTGGTGCAATAAATGAGAATAAATTAAAAGTACTGTGGTGGAGTCGTTTGACGACGATCTCTGTGGACTCTAGCTATTGTGAGTATAAAAGTAAAAAGTCAAAGTAAAAATATCCTTATTTAGTTTAGACTATAACAATAGCGCTTATGAATGTCGAAGAATCGATCACTGTGCACCGGTTCAAAAAACCCCAGTTAAGAAGAATCCGGCGAAAAACTCAACAAAGTGTAGGTATAAAGTGTAGGTGTAGGTGTAGGCGAAGGTAAGTAGGTAGATAGGTAGGTAGGTGTAGGTATATTTAGACGACCAGATGGCCTAGTGGTTAGAGAACCTGACTATGAAGCTTGAGGTCCCGGGTACGATTCCTGTGTCGGGGCAGATATTTGTATGAAAAATACAAATGTTTGTTCTCGGGTCTTGGGTGTTTAATGTGTGTTTAAGTATGTATCTATCTATATAAGTATGTTTATCCGTTGCCTGGTACCCATAACACAAGCTTGCCTAGCTTACTTTGAGACTAGGTCAATAAAATTGGTGTGAATTGTCCCGTGATATTTATTTATTTATTTATATATTTTTCTAAACAGATCTACAATGTAATGTAATTACTTATATCCAAAGTATTTTTTATTAGGTACTATTACTCAGCTTATACAAAACTGCTGCAAAAACCTCTCCTTTTGACCTCCATATCTCCCTATAATGAGCAATATTTTTCCACTTCCTCAGTTCTCCGTTTAGGTCGTCTCGCCATCTCTGTCTCGGCCTGCCTTGCCGTCGGTGTCCGTCTAGCGGTACCCATCATGTGACAGAGTGCTATCATTTTAGTGAGTGCATCCAACACAACCAAAGTATTTAACCCAACATTTTTTTTAACACGTAGGTACGCTTTTCGAAGCTAGAAATCGCCTCAGATCGAAATTATTTCCAAACATCTGCTCATGACTATAATCATTAATTTTATGACACGCCTTAGTAGAACCATTAGTCCACTACCGCTTTTTATTCGCTTTATCACCCGACTGTCAAAGGAGGGTTATGGTTTCGAGCGTATGTATTTATGTATGTATCATTCTTTGGCACGCCCTGCAGCCTAAACAGCTCAATGGATTTTAAAATGTGAGGTGTCATTAGATTTGTCTCAGTTCCGAGAGTGGCATAGGTTATGTATTTTCCCGGAATTCCCATGGAAACGGGAATTACACAGGCGAGTTTTTTCATCTAGCATTGAAATTAATTAAATAAATAAATAGTAAATAAAATAAATAAATAAATATCACGGGACAATTCACACCAATTGACCTAGTCCCAAACTAAGCAAAGCTTGTACTATGGGTACTAGACAACGGATAAACATACTTATATAGATAAATACATACTTAAATACATATTAAACATCCAAGACTCGAGCATAAACATTCGTATTTTTCACACAAATATCTGCCCCGACCGGGAATAGAACCCGCCTCAAGCTACGTAGTCAGGTTCTCTAACAACTAGGCTATCCGGCCGTCAAATAGTAAGTTCATGTAGTGTGTATCGCTCCAGCGGCCGTATATATCGCGCGCCGACGTTCATTTGTTACCTGAGCCTGCGTTTGCCTTAAGTGCCTGTTTGCTTGCATCAACACTCCTGGAGGCAAGTTTAACTTGTTATTCATACTATACCAGGCTTTTACCAGCTCCAAGTGCTGTTAGTCTCTATTTAGGGGTCAGAATTTATTTATTTACCAGCTTTAGGTATCCCGCGGCCTCGGAATCCATGAAAAACCATGGAATCCAATGTCTATGAACCATCGCCAAGAAACCTGCTTTCAAATAAAAAAAACTTATTTTTATTTTTGTACAGTCAGCAACAAAATATGAATACACCCAAAGTACCAAAAATATGTATCCACGACTCTATTACCAGAGCATAAAGGTGTGTATACATATTTTTGGTACTTTAAGTGTATTCATCATCTACGCATTCATTCATTCGTCTACGGTGTTCCCAACTAACTATGACATTGGGTCCTTCAAGAAAAGAGTGTATTGTTCCCTTAAAGGCCGGCAACGGACTAGTGACCCTTCTGGGGTTTCTGGTTCTCATGGGTGGTGGTGATCGCTTTTCAACAGGTGACCCACTTGCTCGTTTGCCTCCCTCTATCAATAAAAAAAAAACATATTTTTGTTGCTGACTGTAATGCCACTGTACTGCTTTTGGTGATAAATAAAGAATATTTCTATTGTATTATATTGTATTGTAACCGTATCCAAATCGGTTCACCCGATTAAGAGCTTTGATGCCACAGATACACACACACACATAGCGGTCACACTTATAACACCCCTCTTTTTGCGTCGGGGGTTAATAAAATACGAAATAATTTCGGCATGCACTAATTGTGAAGCTAACTTTAGCATTTATAATTATTAGTAAATAACATTATAACTGTAGCATTAGAAATGATGAAATCCACGCAAGAATTAAAGTCGCCGACATAGCTCGAAGAATCGCCAGACTCAAGTGGCAGTGGGCAGGGCACATCGCTCGTAGAACTGATGGCCGATGGGGCAAAAAGTTTCTCGAGTGGCGTCCACGGACCGGAAGACGCAGTGTAGGTAGGCCTCCAACTAGACGGAGCGACGACCTGGGCCCAATTGCATAACAAAGTACAACTAATATTACAAGCGGAACTCTCGCTTCAGTTATATTAACTAGAAAGGGAGTTCCGCTTGTAATATAAGTTGTACTTTGTTATGCAATTGGGATGTCCCAATTTTTGACAACGTATAATAAATCGAAAACCGTTTGGAGAAATAGGCTTTGTGAAGCGTTTTCAGAAATCAGATTCCAAAAATATGATAAACTGAATTAAATAAAGAAAATTTAAGTAATGACCTTCATTTGACCCCTGCAGTGAATCGTCACAAAGGCAGATGTAAAGCAGGTCTACACTCTAAAGCAAATTGACAGTTTGAAATGTTGCTGTCCTGCTTATAATAGCAAAGAGTGACAAAGACAGAACTTTAATCACATGATGCGCACCTGGCTTTATTTAAACAGTTGTCATTTATCGTAAAGTCCGAAATGTATACGAGTATTTCCAATGTAATTTTACAAATTTAATTATTAAATTACTACGTTAAAAGAATTTAAACATCAGATTTTAATAAAAAAATATCTATTTACTATCACACCATTAAATAAACACGAATAATCGAAGCTAAAAAAGAGAAATAAATAAAACTATTTTGTCATGTTTCATTTAGGACCCTAAGCCGTGCTTGTATTATTGACAGTGACAAGACAAATCAGTAGTGCTACAGATTATGTTATGTACGACTTGAATTTTTCTAGGCAATGGAACGTGGCTCTCTCACTGTGACGTCATCCAACGTATTTCTTAAAAAAAATATAAAAAATTAAATACTCAACCAAATTCAAAATCAATGAAAATGGTTTCTTAAAATATTCTATTCTTTCCAAAAAAATATAAAAACTATAGGTTATTTTTTTTGGTGCTTCCCAATTGGGCCCTGGTTGAGGTTGCGGGGTCGCGTTCGATGCGGATGGCACGGGACCGATCTGTTTGGCGAGCCTTGGGAAAGGCGTATGTTCAGCAGAAATGATGACGATGATGATAAGGAGAGACAACCTTTAGTTCGTATGCTGTGTACGATTCTGAGAAGAAGCGTGGGCCCTGTAGTGGGTCGTATTATGTATAGACCGAGATGCTTTTGTATCTAAGTGACATAACAAAGTTCCAGCACTTTGACATTTTCACGACACCCGTTTTATTTCTACTGTTATCTTTAACTTCTCCGTCACATTTTTGTACAATAAATATTTTTATTTATTCTCCAAGTGTTCAAATCCAATTTGGACGCGTCATGTTTCCGATCAGCAATATTGTAAGCGAGATGTTACTTGATATCTTCAAACATATTTTTCTTATATTCCACCGAATAAACATGAACGATAGAACGACGAAATGATAAGGGTGATGTTACAATAATAAACAAAAGGAACATTTCCGGTGATGCCATTTGCTTTTGTTATTATTGAGGGAAGCTCGTAGTGGCCTTAGTTTGACCTATCGCATCTCAAGCAGAGGGCCGTGGGTTCAAATCCCGGCTCGCACCTCTGAGTTTTTCGGAATTTATGTGCGAAATTACATTTGAATTTCATCGCGAGCTTTACGGTGAAGGAAAACCTCGTGAGGTTTCCTACATACACCTGCGAAGAAATGCAATGATGTGTATGAAGTTCCCAGGCCGAACTGGGCCCGCGTGGGAACTACGGCCCAAGTCCTCTCATTCTGAGAGGAGGCCTGTGCCCTGCAGTGGGACGTATATAGGCTGGGATGATGATGATGATGATTATTGAAGGGTAAAAAGTCGCAGGAGTCACTTGGATGCCGGCAGCGCGGGACCGATCGTTGCTGAACACTTTGGGGGAGCCCTTGATCCAGCCAGTTGACGTATTTTATGAGCTTTAGTGTCGGAATGGTCGTACGTAGTTATGCCTTTAGGTAGACCACTTATATTGCTGGCTGTACGTAACCCTTGAAATATAACTGACATTTTATGTGCTTCAACTGTCAATCCAAGTGATCGAGGTCAAAGCCTAACTCAGTAAGGTATGTCTAGATAATTATTTAGAAACCTGAATGTAGTACTTCGTCAATAATTTATTGAGTTAGGTATTATTTTGTGGTGGTGACGCTTGTACTAAAGTTAGGTTTTCAAAATTTCTTTACTTATTATAGTATTAACGAGAGCTAGCTTTTACATCAGGCAATTCAATTGAAATACTACCGCACTAATGAAAAGTTAAAGTTAAGTTTTTTGGGGGTTGAAATTGCTCGCGTCCGCAGATTTACCCTCGAGACCCTGGGTGGTGCTAAACGAGCGATACAACTCCGGTGGTAGGCTTCAGCCGCGGCTGGTCACCACCCTGTAGGTTGAGCCAGGCCGCCAAGCGACTCTTCGTGCTCCGGCCTGTTGCCTACAGAAGCCATTCTGGAGGAACTGAGCAGTTGTGCAGCGCGCGCGTACCGATTACAGATTGTTGTACAGTTTGCACTGTTTGGGGCGCGCGCAACACCGCGCTCGGCTGCCTTCTTCCTAATTATTCCCCTAAATTCAAGTCTAGGGTGAATGAGTATTTACTAGGCAAGCGTGCTCCATCGTAGGCCTTATCTTCGCTTTCCACCAGGCGTGATTGTGGTCAAACGCAAGCCTATATTGTAAAACGTCCGTGTATTGGCGAAACATCCAGGTTACTATATGATTTCGGGATACTCTCCTTTATATAAAATCTGAAGTCTCAACGTAAAATATATTTAGAAGATTAAAGGTACGTTTCCGAGACCATAATACCACAGTAACCTTAATATTATAACAGAAAGTCAAAAATAAATCTTGAACAAGATCAGTGACCAAAATGGTGAGTAAAGCAAATGTAGAATGTTGAAATTTACAAAGGTGCGCAGAAATAGTAGTTAGGTAGTAAATAATTCTGTCAGTAGCTTTAAATCTTTACAATGAAGATAATGAATTAAACCGTCATAAGCTTGTCCTCAGACAGAAACAAAATCAAGAACGGTGCCACAGAACGAACAGAATGATGATGATGATGCAGCGCACAGCGTTTGAATGCCGCATACCGCGTCAAGACGCCAACGTCGACGTGTGAAGGAGACCACAACAGTACATTTCAATAGTGAGCATTGTGACACAGCGTAACATGTGACGCTATACGCGGACGATGGCGTTTATAGGAGACCGCATTCTATCCAGAAGACAGCGTCAACTGTTCTAGATAGAATAAAGCCCTTTTTATCCGTACCCGTGTCGTGCGTAGCTTCCTTCACGATAAATTCCTTCAACGTAAAGCTCAGAGATTCAAGTCCAGGCTTGAACTTACGACCCTCTGTATGAGAGGCCATAGGTCCACTTAAACTGTTATAGCTTATTAGAACGGTATCTTTACATCTGTATGTAAATAAACAACTTTATACATATAAATAAACTTTATGACTTTTGTCATAAAATGTCCCAAACTACATTTAAATCGTTCACAATTCACTTAAACGTAAAATAAATTACGCAAATTTTAACAGCCACACAATTTCGTAGCGCCTCTACGCCGTAGCAATCAGCTACGCCATTTCGTAGCACCGTCACCCGGCCATTCATTAAGTATGGGACATTTTAATTAACCCGTAAGTGGTGTATTAACATTTTTCGTGTACGTACAATTCCACTTTGTGGGGATTCGATGACGCGGCGATAATAAAGGTAGCTAAACGTAAGTTTTGTGTGGACCTGCCTCTAAATGTTAGTTTTATTTATTAAGATACATAAAAAAAAATTAGGGGAGAGTCTTACACAAATTGACCTAGTCCCAAACTAAGCAGAGCTTGAACTATGGGTACTAGACGACGATAAACATACTTATAAAGATAAATAAATACATAGAAAACATCCATGACTCAGAAACAAAAATGTTTGTGCTCATCACACAAATGACTGCCCTTACCGGGATTCGCACCCAGGACCTCTTGCTTCGTAGGTAGGGTCACTACCAACTAGGCTAAAGCGGTAGTCAGCTAGTAGCTTTAGTAGCAGCGGTATTACCTATAGGTTTAGGAGGGTACATTTTCTAATTTATTAATTTATTGAATCAGGCGTTACTTTGCGGAGGTCCATATTAATGAACTAAAACAATTACTTTGCTCACCCGCGACCTTACAATAGTTACGTTTATGCAAGAAATGTGCGTTCATGCAGTTCCTCCACCTCCACACTGTACGAACACACACAAATCACATAAACCCAACCATCACCACCACCAAGCTACACTGACGCGTTTCGAACTCAACCAGAGCTCATCTTCAGAGTTACCACAACCGTATGCTATGCTACCAACTTTTTTATATAAGAGGTGGCAAACGAGCAGACGTGTCACCTGATGGAAAGCGATCACCGTCGCCCATGGACACCCGCAACACGGGGGGCATCACAGGTGCGTTGCCGACCCTAAACTGTTACATTTTCCCCTTATAGTGATAAAATTCGACTACATTGTCGCCAACGTCCATACCACGTTGAAAACACCGGCTTTCGTCCGATCAACGTCGGGCGCGGTCAGTACTTGGATGGGTGACCACCTCGTTTAATATTTTTTTTTTTGGAAGCGTTTGTACTAAAACTACTTAATTTATTATTGCAGACAAAAAACCATCAGACGGACGGACAACGGAGCTTCAGTAATAGGGTCCCGTTTTTACCCTTTGGGTACAGAACCCTAAAAATGTGTCGAAAGTAACACGCATATTTTTTTACAGGACATGTCCTCACAAAACTATTAGCTCCCATATTAGTTCATTCGTAAGCAATTGAAGGCCTCAAAGGCTAATTAAAAGGATTAGTAATGACCAGCTTTGTGACTACTGACTAGGGACTTTATTTACGTGGAGCGAGCAAAACCAGGCCTCGCGTTACATTGCTGTACCGCTAAGTAACCTAACCTTTACTCCTAACCTAAATAACAATAGGGCAGTGTCTTGGGTAAAAAATAGTACATTGTTGTAGAGGCTGGAAAGTAAGCAATAGATGGACGAGTTTGTTTGAGGGCCGACGCGTAGCGGAGGCCCTCGAAAGTACGAGTCCATCTATTGCACTTTTGGCCGAGACTAAACATTGTGCTTTTCACGACTAATGCGAGGAAATCATTATCATCATCATCATCATAATCATCCATCCATCCATCCCGTCCATCCCGTCCATCCTGTCCATCCCGTCCATCCCGTCCATCCGACCATCCGTCCATCCGTCCATCTATCCCGTCTATCCAGTCCATTCATCCATCCCGTCCATCCCGTCCATCCCGTCCATCCGTCCATCCGTCCCGTCCATCCCGTCCATCCCGTCCATCCTGTCCATTCCGTCCATCTGCCCATCCGTCCATTCTGTCCATCCCGTCCATCCCGTCCATCCCGTCCATTCCGTCCATCCATCCCGTCCATCCGTCCATTCCGTCCATCCCGTCCATCCCGTCCATCCGTCCATCCGTCCATCCTGTCCATCCCGTCCATCTGCCCATCCGTCCATTCTGTCCATCCCGTCCAACCCGTCTATCCCGTCCATCCCGTCCATTCCGGCCATCCCGTCCATTCCGTCCATCCCGTCCATCCGTCCCGTCCATCCCGTCCATCCTGTCCATCCCGTCCAACCCGTCCATCCCGTCCATCCCATCCATCCCGTCCATCCCGTCCAACCCGTCTATCCCGTCCAACCCGTCCATCCCGTCTTTTCCGTCCATCCGTCCATCCGTCCATCCGTCCATCCATCCCGTCCATCCGTCCATTCCGTCCATCCCGTCCATCCCGTCCATCCGTCCATCCGTCTATCCTGACCATCCCGTCCATCTGTCCATCCGTCCATTCTGTCCATCCCGTCCATCCCGTCCATCCCGTCCATCCCGTCCATCCCGTCCATCCCGTCCATCCCGTCCATCCCGTCCATCCCGTCCATCCCGTCCATCCGTCCATCCAGTCCGTCTGTCCGTCCGTCCGTCCGTCCGTCCGTCCATCCGTCCGTCCGTCCGTCCGTCCGTCCGTCCGTCCATCCATTCATCCATCCATCCATCGCATGCAGCAGACGATTACTGTTGATTGGTCCAATAATGTCGTTTCAGCACGCCAGGAATGAAATTCAGAAATTATCTTTCAAAAAGTCGTATCGTATAATGAAATACATATACTGATACGTCCTGTTTTCGATTAGTGTAACTTTGTTGTCGTGTTTGTGCGCCATAAATGAGTCAGCTGTTAAATGTACATATATAGGCAGTTTTGAGTACTGGATTTAGGTTATCTATGGCCACATTTTCGAGCAGTGTCGTGAAAAAAATATGATTAGTTTGTCAGTTAGATTATCAAAAATATTGGTCATGTACTTTTTCTTTTGTCAATCTAACAAAAACTGACTAACGTTGAGGGCGTCAAAGTTTAAGAGTGAATAAGTGTACATAGGCATGGCGTCACACTGAATATTAACGGATTATTAACGAACAAGAAAAGATACGTGTCCAATATTTTTAATAATTATTACGGACTAATTATATATTTTTAAAAATGTAGCGTATTTTTCGATGACCTTTTTATCAGTTTGAACTGTGTATACTCTGATAAATGAAATGATAAAAATATTCACTTACAATGATTAAAAGGAAATGCAAGGAAATGCTTGTCTACAAGCAAAAGTTGACTAATAACGAACTTTTTTTGAAGTGAAACTTCTAATGCGACTTCCAACAAGCGTTGCGTTAAAACGTGTGTGTTGTTGAGTTGAGTTGAGTTGCTTTAGCCTAGTTGGTAGTGACCCTGCCTACGAAGCAAGAGGTCCTGGGTTCAAATCCCGGTAAGGGCATTTATTTGTGTGATGAGCACGAATATTTGTTCCGGAGTTATGGATGTTTTCTATGTATTTAAGTATTTATTTATCTATATAAGTATGTTTATCGTCGTCTAGTACCCATAGTACAAGCTTTGCTTAGTTTGGGACTAGGTCGATTTGTGTAAGATTGTCCCCTAATATTTATTTTAATATTTTTTTTTTTACGTTTACGAGACGTTTGCGAGAAGGGTGAGGTGAGGGGGTGCGGTGATGGGTGAGGGGGGTGCGGGGGTTTCAAAGGGGGTGAAAATTTCATTGATTTTGCCGAAGGATGCACCATTTTCAAGATATTTGACAAAAACACCGGGGGAGTGGGGGGGAGAGAGGGTGCGGAGTTTCAAAGGGGGGATGAACATTTCATTGATTTTGCCGTAGGATGCACCGTTTTCAAGATATTTGACAAAAACACCGGGGGAGTGGGG
Organism: Archips crataeganus; assembly: GCA_947859365.1. Taxonomy (NCBI): domain Eukaryota; kingdom Metazoa; phylum Arthropoda; class Insecta; order Lepidoptera; family Tortricidae; genus Archips; species Archips crataeganus. The sequence goes on from OX402050.1 coordinate 20,828,136, forward strand.
GGGAGAGGGGTGCGGAGTTTCAAAGGGGGGATGAACATTTCATTGATTTTGCCGTAGGATGCACCGTTTTCAAGATATTTGACAAAAACACCGGTTCTCGTCCGATCACCGAAGTTAAGCAACGTCGGGAGCGGTCAGTACTTGGATGGGTGGGTGGGTCCACGCACTATTTTTATTCCACGATTTTACATTCGTAGGTGATCGATTGTAAACAGCAATGAAACGCTACCACTCGGTGGTTCGCACTACGAGTGGATTTATTCACTCGTTAAGTTATCAAGGACGTTTGAAGTAATCGAGATCGATAATGAATCGCGTAATGATGTCCACTTTAAGTAACCGTTAGCCATTGAAATAGGCTCGTTAGATCAAGTGGCAATACTAAACCCCAAATAAATAGAATTAGTCCGTCGGTTAGATTATCAAAAAATATTGAACACGTATTTTTTTTTGTCAATTAAACAAAATAATAATATGACAAAGACAAAGCGCGTCCATGTTGCGTAGTTGGCCCGTGACGTCACGTATAGTCAAGGACTTTAATTCATGAGCCACCATGGTACCTTTTCAAAGCAAAAGTTTGTTTACCGAGCGTTAATAACAGTGAAACGTTAGATATAGTATTTTTCTATTCCCTGAAACAACTGTTTTGACAGTCAATGTTTTTCACATGCCTCCGATAAGCCTCGTCTCAAAGAGTAACAGCTGCAGATGCGTATGGTAGTTAATAGAATATTGAAACATGGGTTCTTCGGCTCAGGACGACTTCGTCCACAGTCACATTTCGTCACCGTGCTCGTCCACTGCTGGACATAAGCCTCTCCCATGCCACGCCACTGAGCACACTCGGCCACTCTCAACCAGCTCTTGCCAGCCGCCTTGCGAAGATTATCGCTCCACCGAGTCTGAGGACATCCTTCGCTACGTTTGCCGATCCGTGGTCTCCACTCAATAACTTGTATAGTTATCGGTTCTTCAGATTATATGCCCGGCCTATTGCCACTTCAGCGAGCGTGCTAATGCGGTGGGCTATGTCGATAATTTTGGTTCTCTGTCAGATCACTTCGTTACGAATTCGATCTTCACAAGGCCTCACAGTCTATTAATAAGTCTTTGCCCACTCGAAAGTCGGCCATGTTCACATACAGCGATAAAACCTCCAGCCGTTTGGGAATTCTAAAAAAGTTGTCAAAATATTTTCCCTCTGATGCCACCCGCTATCGGATGGCTTTCCAATCTATTGAGCGGCAGATAATGTCTTGCTTCATGTAGTGTTTCTCTTATTGTATTGAGTTTTTTCGTAAGACTCTTGGGTATGAAAATAAAATTTCTGTCTGAAAATGGGCGGCAGTGTTAATATTTTGCGTTTTTGAGGCGTCTCTTTTCGTCACCAGCTTCGAAAACATTGTTGAAAGTGATGGTGCTTAAAGTCAACTTTTTATCAAGAGAGTACCGTGCGTATTCGTCACTGCTGGGCACAGGTCCCATCCCTTCAAAAAAAGAGGGCTTGGGCCGTAGTTCCCACGCGAGTCCAGTGTGGATTGGAAACTCCACACACACCCATTGAATTTCTTGTCAGGTGTGTGCAGGTTTCTTCACGACGTTTTCCTTTACTTACGTATATATGAAGGGATGTTTATGATGACCTTAATCGCCGTTAGGGATTATTCCTTTCGATGTTTCCTAATGTGACATTTTCGGCAAACTAATAGATGCTGTTTTGTTTTTCATATCACCACCACCACCACCACGTGGTGGTGGTGGTGGTTTTGACGACCAGATGGCCTAGTGGTTAGAAAACCTGACTACGAAGCTTGAGGTCCCGGGTTCGATTCCCGTGTCAGGGCAGATATTTGTATGAAAAATACAAATGTTTGTTATCGGGTCTTGGGTGTTTAATATGTATTTAAGTATGTATCTATCTATATAAGTATGTTTATCCGTTGTCTAGTACCCATAACACAAGCTTTACAGCTTACTTTGGGACTAGGTCAATTGGTGTCAATTTTCCCGTGATATTTATTTATTTATTTTATATCTATTTAGTCAATACAACGTGCATACGCCTGTTATTTTTAGTCAGAATAGTATCGCTTACCCAACATATAAAAGTAGCTTTAGAAAAACCAATATCCCTTAAGCAAAAATTGCAAGGTTGATTTTTGATTGTTTTATAGTTTTTTGAGCGAAAAAACAGTTTTTTGTCATGAACGAAACTGTTATTGTCTGCATTCTAAAGCGGTTTTGTTTTCAAAATATGTAGTCTATTCCGTTGACAAATGCGCCAATAGTGGCGGTGCGAGTAAACCATTCCTGTAAAACAGGCTAAGTGTGTGTCAGCCAGGCGCAGTTTTATTCCCCAAGTACAGACAAAGTAAAAGTTAAAATATTTTATTAAATTTAGGCTATAATAACAAGCACTTATGAAAATCAAAGAATCTACCACCGGTTCGGAAAAATCTTGTCCAGAAGAATACGACAAGAAAGTCAATAGGGTGTTTTTTTAACCAGTACCTCTACCATGAGTTTACACTAGTTTACGTGACCGTACTCGCTAGCGACGGCGTAAATTATTTGTATGGAGAATTGTACAGCGCCTCTAGCGGTCACTTACGGAAGTACAATTCTCCATACAAATCATTTACGCCGTCGCTGGCGAGTACGGTCACTGTGAACTAGTGTAAACTCATGGTAGAGGTACAGGGCCCAATTGCATAACAAATTACAAGCTATTAGTATTACCTATTTTTATTGAAATTCACTAATACTATTTGCTTGTAGTTTGTTATGCAGTTGGGCCCAGATCTAATTTTTTTAAATCTAATATAAAATCTCGTGTCACGGTGTTTGTTATCGAACTCCTCCGAAACGGCTAGACCGATTTTTATGAAACTTTTTGTCTATATTTGGCAGGTCGTGGGCTATTTTTTATACTCCTATTCTTCGCGGACAGAGTCGCGGGCAACAGCTAGTTATGTATATATTTAACAGAACTAAAAATTTTCAATACAGTATTTTGTTTTTAGATTAGATACGCTATTTGAAACTAGGAATCGCCAATGCGGATCGGAATTATTACCAAACATCCCTGTCCATGATATAATTATTAATATTATAGTACGCCTTAGAAATTAACAGTTAACAGTCTAACATTCTTAAATGGTAATTTATAGACGTACACGGTCGAGGAACCTGAATCGTGTACCAGGAACCTTTTCACAACCAATTTCACGATGATTTCTTTGGCAGATGTATGGAATGTCAGAATGACATTTGCAATAAAAAGGGTTCACTCTGGTACGGTCACGTGCAAAAATATATATACGTTAACAAGGTGTCAAAAATATCTATACAACAATAACCATAAGGTTGATGTTTACATATTTTGACGCGATGACTGTATACATATTTATGCTTTCGACTGTACGTGATTCAGTTTCTTGGATAGCATAGTGAAGTGTAAAAATATGGATGCATACAAGTTACTCATAAATTTGTCCCATAGCTCTTATGGCGTCGAATTAAGGTGCATTATTATGAGAGGATTAAATCGATACATATTTTTTAACCCCCGACACAAAAAGAGGAGTGTTATAAGTTTGACCGCTATGTGTGGGTGTGTGTGTGTGTGTCTGTGGCATCATAACTCTTAAACAGGTGAACCGATTTGGATGGCGTTTTTTAATTTAAAAGCAGATTTCTTGGCGATGGTTCTTAGACATGTTTCATCAAAATCGGTTCAACCGTTTCAAAGTTATAAGCTCTTTTGTTTGCTGCAGAAAGGATCTTAGACGCATAGTGGACATTTACTTCATTTTCAAACATAATGTGCGACCAAATTGCGTTGGGGGTTTTTAAAATTTTTAATTTATAGACCTTTCAGTTTTATCACGATTTGAAGGTGAATAACCAAGAAAAACTAGAATGTCCGATTGTATTAAAATGTATCGCAAGCGTTTTGTTTTAATATCAAAGACAAACGCTATCTCAGCAGGGTTAGGTTTTTGTCACATATATTCCGAAAAATAAACTAGATTTTTTGCGAGATCTGATGAAATACAAGCATTACAGTGTAAGTGGAGCGATAAGATATAAAAGCACTTGTGTTTTTTCAGTTTGAATCATATAGCTGGGCCTAGCAAAGTGAAAAATGAGGTTCGTAGGATTCTGTCTAGATAGAAAATCTAGATCTGGCCTCAGGTAAAGTCGGCAAAAAATATGGTCTACCACCCTTCGCCTGAAATTCATTTGCACGTAATGGTACGGTCAAGGACTTTAATTCATGAGCCACCATGGAATCATTTCACAGTAAACGTCATAGTGACATCGCATTAATTAACGAGGAAAATCGTAACGACTTTTCTTTTGAAAAGGTTCCATGGTGGCTCATGAATTAAAGTCCTTGACTGTACACCGAGGTTAATTTTACCTTGCAATAATATGACGACAGTGACTAATGACTTCACTCAGAAAAGTTAACCTTAGCGACATTTAGATCTCAAAGAAACTTTTGTCTTGGCCGACTTACTAAGGGACCCCATACAACCTGTAATCTTTTTTCAATATGTAAAATAACGAGATGGAGCCGCTCGTCCCTAAATAACAGAATTGCAAAATACTAGATTGCCTTACTTACCCTATTTCTAAAAAACCAAATTCCCAGAATACCAGACTTTCCTGTCACTGTGTTTTTCTCTATATAACTGTCATTGAACCTTGGGTGGTGAAGGGATTTCTTGGTTGATTATACCACTATACTTTTTTTTTATCGTCCTACCCGCCCGTTTTGCAATGTCAGCACGCTATTTAAGGCGGCCCCTAGACCTACAATAACATTGTACAATACTTTTTATTGTACAATAAGATTGAAAGGCGTTCTGAATGCAAACGAGCAATTATATTGCTCAATAATACGAACTGCACAATGTTTTCGTGTTCAGTCGGATACTAAAATATTGCACAATACTGACCCTACACGATGCAATGGAAAAATATGGCGCAATAAAAATTAAACTCGCTCAAACTTTCGGTCAATCATTGCGCAATCTTTAATATTAATTCTAAACGGTCAATAATATTGCACAAATCACAATATCTATATCTATACATATAATAAATCTGTAACAAGTCGGTGTCTGTACATTGAAGATATTTGAGAAAAACTGACACTAGGGCTATTTATTAGCGCAATAGAACCCAAAACAATGATTTTTATAATTATTGTCTGTTTGTCTGTTTGTCTGTTTGTCTGTGTGTTTGTGCGCGCTAATCTCAGAAACGGTTTAACCTAGAAGGATGCGGTTTTCACTGATATGTTCGTATTTTCTTGGATTAACATTTAGTGTTTGTTTCATTTGAATCGGTTCACAAATAAGAAAGATACGTTTATTTTAAGAATTTATCGAACTGTTTTTATAAGAGTTGTTATTATGAACGCGCTAATCTCAGGAACTACTGCTCCGATTTGAAAAATTCTTTCAGTGTTAGATAGCCCATTTATCGAGAAAGGCTATATATCATCACGCTAACACCAATAGGAGCGGAGCGGAGCGGAAGAATGTTTCCAAATTGGGGGTTTTGAAGTGAAACTTATATATCTCGGGAACTACTGATACGATTTGAAAAATTCTTTCAGTGTCAGATAGCCCAGTTAGATAGGGCGGGTTGGGAGCGGGTGGGGGGCGAGTTGGGAGTGGGTTGGGGGTGGTTTGAGAGCGGGTTGGGGGCGGGTTGGGAGTGGGTGGGGGAGCGAGTTGGGAGCGGGTTGGGGACGGGTTGGGGGCGGGTTGGGAGCGGGATGGGACGGGTTGGGAGTGAGTTGGTGGCGGTTTAGGAGCGGGTTGGGGGCGGGTTAAGAGCGAGTTGGGGGCGGGTTGGGGACGGGTTGGGAGTGGGTTGGGGGTGGGTTGGAGGCGGGGTGAGAGCGAGTTGGGGGCGGGTTGGGGGCGGGTTGGGGCGGGTTGGGGGCTGTTTGGGGTCGGATTGGGAGCGGGTTGGTTTATTATGAAGTTTCACTTCTTCCGGAAGGATCTAAGGAGAGCCATAATTGATGAAAAAGCAAATTGGATAAAAAATAAGCTGCCCAAATTACTAATTCCACGTGGACGGAGTCGCGGGCAAAAGCTAGTTGTGCAATATAATTGATCGTTTAGGGGCCGCCTAAGGGCGCAGGCTGAAAACCAGCGCGGTGATGAGTAATCCTCACCGCACATGCTGAGCCTGAGCCTTTTGTCACATAATTTTGAGTTTTTTTTTCTTTTTTTATGGGCAATAAATGTTTTTTTTTATATCGGATTGCCAAAAAAGCTTGTTTTTAATACACCATGTTCCATTCAAAATCGAATTCCCATAATACCAGATAGTGAAATCACCAGGCTCGTCAGGCAGGTCGTGGTCGTCGTGGGGTGGCCAGGAGGTCGTGTTTGGCGAGCCTTGGGAGGCCTATGTTCAGCAGTGGACGTCTTTTGTCTGAAATGATGATGACAGTTATTTATAGGTTAGTATGACTATTCTAGAAAAGCTAGCTAACATAACAAAGATTCCTGTGTCTAAATTCAGTGTAGGGTTTACCTAGAACTTTAAGCCTGGTAAGTTAAATTGAAAAAGCGATCATCTCTGACGGTACATTGCGAAATAATGAAGAATAAAATCATGGAACTTGCGAGGTCTTAAGGAACCTCGCCTGTCTAGGTTTTAATAGCTTTGATGCGATTTTCCGGAGCTATTGTGGTAGTTTGAGTGACCGTTGCTGTATTTTTCAAGTTGAATCATGTACAGGTAGAAAGGGATGGGTTGTGGAGCTTAAATCTATATGCGATTCTACTGCCAACGTAATAAAAAGGATTGTACTTAGATTCTGAGTTCTACGATCGCCCGTGTATTTTTGTTATTGGTTATACTTAAGTTAGAAAATATGTCTGGCTATTTTGTTAAAATATTAAGCACCACTATAAAAGGAATCATCATCATCATCATCATCATCATCATCATCATCATCATCACGCCACTGAGCACAATCTTCGGCTACTCTCATCCAGCTCTTGCCAGTCGCCTTGCGAAGATCATCGCTCCACCGAGCGATAAAAGGAATAGCTTGACATTATACGTAAAGTTATAACAATGAAAGTCGGTTTAATAATATAAATATGTTTATTTTAGATCTGGTTTGATGTTTTCCTTTGCTACAGCCATTTAAAAATGATTTATATTTAAGAGCGTTTATACCTGCTGAGCTGGCAACGTTGCATTTTATGTCTTGCTATATAGACGGCCATATCTATTAAACTCCAGTGTGGGCATGGGAGGTCATTTCATTGGAGGTCAGGATATTTTTTTGACCTCCCTTAATTTTTTTTATTGCAGATATAGCGGCAATGTAAATATAATAGATATTAATATGCATACATTTTAGCACTTTTATCTATTAAGTACGGTTCTTGAGATACAGCCTTTGATGGACAGATGACAGTGTAGCGACATTAATTATGTTTCTGTTTGTTGCCCCTCGGAAATCGTAATGAAATTAAATGGTACTCAATGTATTTATTGGGAACGTGTCTGATGTCTAGGAGATAACACATAATATAAGACATAAGTTACCTACTTTTTATACGATTTGTTTTTAGACGACCAGATGGCCTAGTAGGTAGAGAACCTGACTACGAAGCTTGAGGTCCCGGGCTCGATTCCCGCGTCGGGGCAGATATTTGTATGAATAATACGAATATTTGTTCTCGGGTCTTGGGTGTTTAATATGTATTTAAGTATGTATCTATCTATTTAAATATGTTTATCCGTTGCCTAGTACCCATAACACAAGCTTTACTTAGCTTAATTTGGGACTAGGTCAATTGGTGTGAATTGTCCCGTGATATTTATTATTTATTATTTATTTATTTATTTTATCTACATATTATTATTTCCAAGGGATCGAGATAAAATCACTAGGTTACGAGACATAAAAATTGAATGAAAATTAAAAATGTGGTCAATAAGAATTGTTCTTAATATATAAGTTAATGTGTCTACTGCAATAATTTTTCGTGATAAACTTTTATTTTCTTTAAAATTCGTTATTTACTAATTTGTTCGTTTTAAAAAAAAAAAAAGTCTATCACGAATAATTATTGCAGTAGACACATTAACTTATACACCGTGAAATTTTAGTCGTTGTTTTCCCGCAACGAGGTGATTTAGTATCGATTGTACAATCGATTTATAATTACTATTTTGACTAGAGTCAAAAATCCAATTGTGAAAAACGAAAGTCAAAAATGACCGCAAACCAATAGTAACGCTTCGTTGGTACCTAACCTATCGTACGATCGTACGCTACTTGTACCAACGAAGCGTTACTATTGGTTTGCGGTCATTTTTGACTTTCGTTTTTCACAATTGGATTTTTGACTCTAGTCAAAATAGTAATTATAAATCGATTGTACAATCGAAACTAAATCACCTCGTTTCGGGAAAACAACCAATAAAATTTCACGGTGTATATTAGAACAATTTTTATAGACCAAATTTTGAATTTTCATTCACTTTTTATTGAATAATCACGAAAAACTAACAAAAATGCAACGTCGCCAGCTCAGCAGGTATAAACGCTCTTAATTTATGACAAGATAAATGTGTACAATAAAAATGGATTCAACGCCAATGGGATAATTTAGGTTTGGTTTAAGCCTTACTTACTCTCACAATATAAAATACTAACAGCTGCGTGCTACCTTGTCAGCGTCAAGTGAGAATTTTGCACTTTCTCAGAGAAAAAAATGTTCAAGGAATCTTTGGCTTGCTTTAGGAAAAAACAGAGTAATATTTCAGTGGTACCAAAGATTGCCCTCTACATACAAATAAACAAATTTGCCTCTGTTGTATAGTATCTCAAACAAAATCTTGTACAAATTAGAGAAGAAGGGGAAGACAACGAGGAAGCAGCAATGGTCGGATTAGAGTTATTATAATTTATTGAATCAGGCGTTACTTTGCGGAGGTCCATATTAATGAACTAAAACAATTACTTTGCTCACCCGCGACCTTACAATAGTTACGTTTATGCAAGAAATGTGCGTTCATGCAGTTCCTCCACCTCCACACTGTACGAACACACACAAATCACATAAACCCAACCATCACCACCACCAAGCTACACTGACGCGTTTCGAACTCAACCAGAGCTCATCTTCAGAGTTACCACAACCGTATGCTATGCTACCAAACGTTAAACTCCGTTATGTGATTTGTGTGTGTTCGTACAGTGTGGAGGTGGAGGAACTGCATGAACGCACATTTCTTGCATAAACGTAACTATTGTAAGGTCGCGGGTGAGCAAAGTAATTGTTTTAGTTCATTAGAGTTATTAGTCTGAACCTCGAAAAGGCCACGTGAAATTTCCACTGTTATAATTTTACACTTATTAACAATCAAGAAAAGTTGATATTTGCTATGATTGATGCATCTGCTCACTGACAATAGAATCTGATTGAAAAAAAAAATTGCATGGTAACGATTTCAAAGGCGAGCTCTTGTACTACATCGTGAATAGTGGAAGGTGCGTTCTTATCGTAATTTACGTTCCAGTGCCGGCGCGGGCTTCTTCGGAATTTGTTTAGGAGCCGTCCTACTAAGGAAATACCAATATACTTAAGATAATATTCATAAAAATGTTTATTCAGAAGAATTACAATACAATACAATACAATACAATGACTCTTTATTGTACACCACAAAAAATACAATACAGAAAAACAAGTACATGACAAAAAAGAAATAAGGTAAGCAATGGGCGGCCTTATCGTTTCGAAGCGATCTCTTCCAGGCAACCTTTAAAAAAAGAAAGAAAGAAAGCAAGGAATGCATTACAGCAGGTGGTGCAATATAAAATTTAATAAATAATAATAAAAAACAAACATTTTATTAAAATAACTGAAAACATCTAATAATACACATCATAAAACATACATAAATAAGTGATACACAATATACTTGTAAATAAATGGACACAATAATACAATTTTCAAGCACAGGATAAAAGATAGTGTTGCTTAAGCATAGATTTAAAAATGGGCAAAGATTTAGCACGCCGTAGGTCTATTGGTAGGGAGTTCCATAACCGAATAGCCTGGACAGTAAAAGAGTACACATAAAATTTAGAATTGGAAAGAGGGACAGTAAGAAGAAAGTTCTGAGAGCACCGAACAGAAGTAACATTGTTAAATCGCTCATTGAGGTAGCAGGGAGCTGCAGGATTAAAAAGAATGCCGTAGAGAAGGTGTAGAATGTGTGAATTACGGCGAAGGCGGATTGGGAGCCACTTGAGCTGTGATCGAAAATAAGAAACATGATCGTACTTACGTAGACCAAATATGAACCGAATGCACAGATTTTGAATTCGCTCAAGTTTATTAAGATGCTCTTCTAAAAGATCAGGATAACAAATGTACGTATAAAATTACAGTAAAATACACGTATAATAGTGATGATGTTCAGATACATTTTAATGATTCATGGATCACCTTCTTTTTACCCGACTGCGAGGGTTATGTGTTTGACTCGTATGTATGTAAATGTAAATGTTTATCTTCAAGGTATTTCTAGAGTAAGTATACACCTTTCCTCAAGATCCTTTTTTTTGTCACAATGTTCATGGTAATTTCGCAAATAAATTTCAAAAAACACAGAGGTGCAAGTCTGGATTTGAATCCACACCCAATGTTTGACACGCCATAGGCCACCTAGACTGCCAAACAAGCCAGGATTTATACGTCCTCAAATTAAACTTCGCGACTGTACTGATCAAAGGGAAAAAACTAAAACATTGAAAAAAGAACACACAGTCGTGGAATCCACCACCCTAACGTCTCAAGTAAAGGCGCGTACAGATGAGTCAGGTCACGTCTCGTTATCAAAGTAATTTACACCGTTCCCGCGCAACTCCATCAAACTTCGGTGAAGTTGCTTGATTAGGCGCGTGACGCGACTACGCGGTGCGTCCGCTAATTTCAGACGCTCGTGAGTCGCAGCCTTAGAATGCTAAAAAACGCGGCGTTTTTGACACCTTGACATAATTCACATGGGATTAGTAGTTGGCTTGAAATTAAACAAGTTGCTCCGTCAACGTTGTAGCTATAAAAATTACGTTGCTGACAGCTAAAACTGCTAAAAGCTTTTGCCAGTGGCTTCTTTCCCGTGACAGGTAAAAATGTCGTATGAAAACTTTAGAAAATAAAGCCGCAGATGAGGCCAAAGTATATAAATTCACTGGTTCAGTAACAGCCTATTCACTCAAATCTTAAAGAGCCCTAGTTTAGGTAATATTTTGATGTTATCAAACTATTGTGAATTACGATAATCAGAGTTTGCGGTAAGTATTCGTTTAAACATTTTAAAAACGTTTGCGCTACTCGCATGACTTTTGCAAGTTACAAGGTTGCGTTAAAACAGATCCTAGCTTCCTACACAGACATAAAGAACTTGTCCTTTTGAAAAATATTTAATATTTATTACTTACTAGCTTTTGCCCGCGACTCCGTCCGCGTGGAATTAGTAATTTGGGCAGCTTATTTTTTTTATCAAATTTGTTTTTCTTCAATTATGGCTCTCCTTAGTTCCTCGATATAAAAAAAATACCCGCCCCCGGAACCCCCCTCACCCCCTCCCAACCCCACCCCCCTACACCTGCGTTCACATTCACCACCGTACTCCCAAGTCAAGCGTGCCTTTAGAAGTTTTACTTCAAAAACCCCTGATTTTGAAACATTCTTCCGCTCCGCTCCGCTCCTATTGGTGTTAGCGTGATAATATATAGCCTATAGCCTTCCTCGATAAATGGGCTATCTAACACTGAAACAATTTTTCAAATCGGAGCAGCAGTTCCTGAGATTGGCGCGTTCAAACAACTAACAAACAAACTCCTCAGCTTATTAATTCTTCTAAAAACTGTTCGATAAATTTTTAAAATAGACGTATCTTTCTTATTTGTGAACCGATTGAAATGAAACAAACACTAAATGTTAATCCAAGAAAATACCAACATATCAGTGAAAACCGCATCCTTCTAGGTTAAGCCGTTTCTGAGATTAGCGCGCACAAACGCACAGACAAACAGACACACAGACAAACAGATAAACAGACAAACAGACAATAATTCTAAAAATCATTGTTTCGGGTTCTATTGCGCTAATAAATAGCCCTAGTGACAGTTTTTCTCAAATATCTTCAATGTACAGACACCGACTTGTTACAGATTTATTATATGTATAGATAAAAATTTGTAAGTAAATCTGTAAGTCGTAGCATGTTCGTGAATAAAGTTTCTTATCTGTCTACCTAAACACGCCGCGTTTCGGCCCACCATTATGACCGCGCCGTTGCCGACCAAGCAACTCTTTATTTGTAGGGCCGGCTGCGGTGACAGGGCTCGGTTGCGTAATGAAGTACTTGCTCACTGGTTATTGAACAGCTTTTACTTTATCGTACAACACGTGTTTGTGGTTACTAAGCGTCGGAAATAACTGTGCACCTGACTAGTTGGGGAATAGATGTAGCGAAAAGACAAGGCTGAACTTCCTGTTTCAAAGAAGGAAAGAGTAGGGTAGTAGGGCCATGCTACCAAATGTCAGACTACAAAAAACATACATACATAAAATAAATAAAATAAATAAATATCACGGTTAGCTATGAAGTATCTTTTTTTTTTGTACTTATTTTTTCAACTTCATTTTTTTTTATTACTTTTACGGTCATCCCGTGAAATCATATATTTCGTACTAAATACAAACTGAAATATAGATGCACAGAAAAAACCCCAGAAAAAAGACCAATGCTGGGAATCGAACCCATAAGTACAAAAAAAAAGATACTTCATAGCTAACTTGTTTAAAGTTGCACAGTAGCGCCATCTCTTGTCCAGGTGAGCGGTTAGTTCCGAAGGAGTGTTAAAATCTCTCGATGAGGGTGTAACATAGATGTGCGCTTGTCACTGCATAAGGTGATGATTTAGCAGATTGAAATGTATGATGTATAGGAAAGATTCGTGTCTAATCTCTAGACCAGTGGTGGTGTAGGGGTATGGCACGCGGCACGGAATGCTGAGGACCTGGGTTCGATTCCCAGCATTGGTCTTTTTTCTGGGGTTTTTTCTGTGCATCTATATTTCAGTTTGTATTTAGTACGAAATAAATATCACGGGACAATTCACACCAATTGACCCAGTCCCAAAGTAAGCTAGGAAAGCTTGTGTTATGGGTACTAGGCAACGGATAAATATACTTATATAGATAGATACATACATAAACACCCAAGACCCGAGAACAAACATTCGTATTTTTCATACAAATATCTGCCCCGACACGGGAATCGAACCCGGGACCTCAAGCTTCATAGTCAGGTTCTCTAACCACTAGGCCATCTGGTCGTCAAAACACCACATGACATATAGGTGAAAACATAAGAAGATGACCTGCTGTATGTAGTAACAAACTGACGTTCCAAATTAGAATAATGACTTAAGCTCCATATCAATTTTGTGCACTACTACAATGTAGTACTACATACAACTGGGGCTAAATTCAGGAACGGCCCAACACGGTTTGCAAGCAGTAATTCAATCGTTTGGAAGAGGATAGGAACGGGTTGAGCTTTGGTGAGCCTTATTTTCCTGTTAATTCGCTTTGTAAATAAATAAATTAATAAATAAAATAATTAAATAAATAAGGCTCATCCCAATCTCAGCCCAAACTTCTCGCAAACCAGTGATCTTTGGCGTTCCTGAATAGCAGTTCATCCCTATCCTCTTGCAAACGATTTCGCAAACCGTGTTGGGCCGTTCCTGAATTAAGCCCCAGGTCATCTTCCGAAGTTTTTCGACTATACAGCCTAGCGACAGTAATAGGGTTCCATATGTCTCCCTTCGTGTAAGGAACTCTAAAAACTTCACCGCTCGTCTATAAATCAGGCAAACAATTACCATCTGCAACCTGCTTCGGAACCGTTTAAAAACTCCAAAACAAACTCAATTAATCAAGATGATTTATTAATACAGACGTTTCACTTAGCGCACATATCTGGGTGCGACATTAAAAAACGATTTGTAATAACCAAGAACCGATTTGTCTTATCTTAATAGTCCAAGTTTTCGTTCCTTATGTGTTGTAGTTTAGGGCGGTTGTGCATGCGAAGCTATGGAGGGAAGGAGGGTCACACAAATTTAATGGCCTGCCTGCTAATCCTTGTAGTTTGGCTATGTCCGTCTGTCTGGATGTCTGTACGGTGATTAGATGAGGTTAGTGATTGTTAATGCTAGGATATTTATTAAAATTATTAATATTAAAAAAATAGTGCATGGAGTCTCTCCGCGCAGAAGAAGTGAAACTTCGTAATGTGGAAATGAAAAAGGCACTTATACATCAATATGAACTTTATTGTGTAACGTTGCGTTTTTCGCATTTACAATTTAAATTTCGCGGCACTATGAAAAGTGTTCCACATTTAAACTTTCGCGCTTATCGCTTTAAACATTTTACATCGTCATTGGTTCGTTCCCGTGACGTGATTGGGCGAGCCACAGAGGCTCCTTATTCGTCCTTCGTCTTTTAACATCTGGTGTAGCCAGTGATATTAACTTTTCACAATGAGGTATTTCTGACAAGTCGAAAGTTTAATCACACAGGTTTTGCATTTTATTTTCCTTAAGTTTCGTTTCAGATTCAAAATAATATTCCATATTTAATTTCATATATCTTTGTAATTATAAACAATATTTCCAATTTTCTGTCAGAAACGTCTTGTTGGCCAAAACGGTTAGATTCCGGGCTGACAGAACGGAGCTGTCATTAGAAATGCTCCGGCGTGAGACGCTCTTTCCTATTTGCGAGCTGAAGCGACGCGGACGCAAGATCTAAATTTATACATTTAATTTAAAGTCGAAGTCCGAAGAAGACTTGAATGGCGATCGAAGATCGGCGGGTTGGCGGGTCCAGCATGTAATTTTTGTCACGATTCCGACGTGTTGCGGTAAGTGTTCTCGCATTGCTTTCCAATTTTTTTCCTTCCTTCCGAGTCTTTGATCGTATTTTTATGGTGTGAGCACGCCCTTTCATGCTCCACCTTTTCCATTCTTTGTCTAAGACTTTGTTTCCTTCGCTTTCAGGCTGGAGGGGATGATCTTCATTTACAAGAGATTATTTGATGATCTTCATTTACAAGAGATTATTTCAAGATTTTCATTTTGTAAGAGTTTGTTTCAAGAGATTTTCAAAACAATTGGCAATGATTGCTTTTCCATAACACCTTTCAAGAATAACAATTAATGCTACATTTGGGGAATTCACCACTTCATTCTTAAACCCTTTGCCTCATCTCAATATTTTCTCCACGAGTGAGAGCATGAGCAAGGCATGAGAGCGGTGATACTGGTTGGCTTGACCTCAACTGTGTAGCTCCGGGGCAACACTTCGGGGCAAATTATATCAATAAATAAATAAATAAATAAATAAACACTGCGTGGTAGCAGAGGCAGGACGACGAGGCTCCCGAGACCACGGCCGGAGGAAACCGCAGGGAGTTCCCGGCGTGGAGCCAGGCCCTGTTTCCATGAGGTGGGCCCTAATTCCCACACATTCCGGTAACTGATTTTATCTTTTAAAAGTAAGTTTCCAGTAATTTACACATAAATGGTGGTATAACATATTGTAGGGACTTTAGTATTAGCACATACATATTTAGTTATAATTCAGTCCTACCATAAGCACGAACCGACCCTGATTTTTTATGCTCTGGTTTTCAATGTTTTACATAAAGTGTATGTGTTCATGTGATTTAACTACGGAATAAACCCTAAATTATTTACCCATTTCTGCATTTTACTTTCTGATCCAAATTTCCCTACATTTCCCATTTTCATTTCGTTTTTCCAGTTTTCATAGTTTTCACTTCTTTTTTTTGTAGCGTGGGGATTTTACCTTTTTTCCAACACGTTACAATTGCAATAACTAAAAGAACTAAATTTGTTTATGCATCTATGTGTTTAAATTACTCACTATATGGCGCTTTTATCAAGTCTCATACATTTGCACAGACAGTATGTGTTCTGCATCGCACTATTGAAGTTATAATACTATTTAGTAATTTACTAAATAGTTTGCAAACTATCATTTAAAAACATCGGCCCACGTTTGTACGCCCTACGGATTCACAAACAGGGTGTTATAAAAACTACGACACACGCAGTCGGCTGTTAACCGTTTCCGTAATACACGCACGATACGCTCTGTCCTGATTTGTCGATGCTGCTATTAACTCGGTATGGATAATTAATACATGGCATGTTTAAAAGTTAGTCCGTTTCTAGGGCTCCTAATAATGTCACTGCATTTTCTGTCGGTCTGTCACAGGGCTATCTTAAGAATCGAAATAGATGTGTATTGAGTATATTGTCGCTACTACACTAATATTAAAAATATAATCCCCCCCCTATAGGAAAACCAGTCTAAAATGACCTCACTCTGCGTACATTTTGCTTAGAAGCTGTGTGCCAAGTTTCATGTCGATGCTATTTATCGATGAAGAGTTCCGTCCTCCGGAGACCGTCCTGGTTGGACCACTGGAATTTCTCTACCATATTATTGCATTGTCACGGAACTTACATAAGTATTAACACAGTTAAGTACAGAAGCCGTATTAACGCGCGGACGCTTGCTTTCGCATTCACTATTTCTTTCTGTCAAACGGTATAAGATGGTGGCAGAAAGAGATGGTGAAAGCGAAGGCAAGCGTCCTTGCGTTCAACAATACGGCCTCTAGACGTGGTCAAAAATTGGTTTGCAAATTTTGGTAGTACAACTTGATTAAAGAAGTGCGTCTGGTCGACACCACTGGAGACCAAAGGGCTGGCAGCTATCTCTCTCAACGAATCTCCATCTTTTTTTAACCCCCGACACAAAAAGAGGGGTGTTAAAGTTTGACCGCTATGTGTGTGTGTGTCTGTCTGTGGCATCCATAGCTCTTAAACGAGTGGACCGATTCGGATGCGGTTTTTTTTTATTTGAAAGCTGGTATTTTGGCGATGGTTCTTAGCTTAGACATGTTTCATCAAAATTGATTCAGCCGTTTCAAAGTTATCAGCTCTTTTGCTAGCTGCGGAAGGGATCTTAGACGCATAATAGGCATTTACTTTATTTTCAAAATATGTGTGACCAAATTGCGTCTGAGGTTTTTAAAATTTTCTATTTATCTGGACTAACCCCCTATTTCACCATCCATTGATCAAATTGATTTGGCGGATAAATGTGATGCCGTCTCTGTTTGTTTAGTTCGAATAGACGGAGACGGCATCACATTTATCCGTCAGTGAAAATAAATCAATGGGTGGTGAAACAGCCCCTTAATCTAGTAGTTTTTAAGTTAGATGTTTAGTTTATAGTTAAGTTTTATTCACTGTTATTTTTTTCTTAATTTTCGTATTCTTAGTTTCAATAAATACGAGTAACTTACTTACATATGAAGGTTGTAAGTTAAATAAAAGCTTGTAAAAGCATAGCTTCTACAATACAGCGACTCTAGCGAGTAGTTCTTAGTTATGCAAATCTTTATTGTTCCTCGTTACGAACTACATTGTTTCATTTGAATTCCCCCCCGACCTGACTTTGAAGGCATAAGGCGTTCTCGGGAAATAGAACCGAAGACTTACTTAGGCCCTGGTTCCAGGCAATTATATGTAAGTATTGTTATGTAAATTTGTAGAACCCCTTCTACAAATACAATATCATACTTAGTTGAGTTGATAGTTACGGTTTACTGCCAATATGTTTGTATTTTATATGCGTACAACACGGCCTGTAATAAAATAAAATAATCATTTACTTGAAGCTATTAGTTCTCATAACATTCTCATTTGTTAGTTATAAAAAAATCCATTATCATATTCATTGTGATATAATTTCGAGGGATGTAACATTTCATTTTGGCATGACAACAACAGGTATAACTTTAATGGATATAATGAAGCTTGCACATAATACATATACATACATTTGTAATAATGGTTGATAAATGTTATGTATATTTTACATAATATCAGAAATATAAAGATTAAGCCACGTTCTCAACCTAACCTATATATTTTTTAACTATAATACTTACCGAAAATGTACAAACCTACATCTTAAATAACAACGCCTAACGCATACAAATATCTGCCCCGACGCGGGAATCGAACCCGGGACATCAAGCTTCATAGTCAGGTTCTCTAACCACTAGGCCATCTGGTCGTATAAATACTACACAACAAACACAAACTAGAGATGGATTGGTGCTTGTCCTGAAGAGGTTATGACTCGTAGCTTTGGATCGCCGACTGGAACGGAGCTCGAAGCGCGATTATTTCAGTCAACGTCGTGGTAGACTTTCTTAGAGGGTTTTTAAGATACTTTGTTCGGTATAGAATTAAATAAATTATTCAATACAAACTTAGGTTTTTTATTTAACCTTTAGTTTTACAATTAGACGTTAACACTAGAAAGGCGGAGGATAGAATGGTCCTCTGGTTTTGTGCTTAACTATTTATACGCGGAGTCCGCCATTTTCCTGGTTTCAGTACTGGTGGGGTGACAAGTACATGGAAAACTGCGTAGATAAGCAAAGTCGTAAAATTGTGCCTTATCCATATTAATGGGCACCGGAACTTATTAGGCCGGCTACGCTTGTGACACGTATTTGTTAATTTATTGCTGAATCTAATGAGGATTCTATTGAAGATTACTACTTTTTAACTACTTTGTGATCATAAGTCATTTTCTAATGGGACAATTTTGATAAGTCGATATAATAAAATGAAATAAAGTTCATACTTTATGACTTTGTTTTTGATAAGGCTACAATGTCACGAGATTGCGTCAGCGAACCGCGTCCTGGTCCTTACGGGCTAGCTTCTAGTTATCGTGCTAAGGGTCATACATAACTAACTATTACAAACAATCAACAAACAACAAACAACATGGTGGTAGATTCTTCGATGTTCACAGGAGCATCGATTGATGCCTAAATTGAATAAAGAATTTTGACTTGACTCTGAACAAACATGCATGCAAACAATTTTGTGAGCTCTAGCAATCTTAGTAGCAGAAACGTATTTATAACAAGTAGGTAGTCGTAATGATATCAAAATACTTATCGTGTAAATAATATCATCTTCCATTATATTTAATGAAAATAAAACAAAAAATACCCGCAATCCATACCAATTAGGTACACGTTAACAACCGACGATCAACGTGTTATGCCAAATGATATCAAATAACTATTTCTATTTACAAATACACTAATACGTTATCACTTATCATGTTGGTGGATATTGACAATAATAATATAACTCGAGCAAATGTAAGAAGAATTATAGATAACGGAAACTGCGGGCAAGGTTCCAAAGTCTTCGATTTATGCTCCTTGGTGCGTTACTACGAGATGAGGCGATGAGAACTCGATTCTAAAATGCTATGATACACTCGCCATCTTGAACGTAGCGGTTCTTCCGTAAACGCAACTTTTTAAAGAGTGTTGTAAAACTTATCAGCCGAAAGATAGTCGCCCCCAAAGAGTTCCAGAACCATCGGTGCTGCGCTGGAGGATTGCCAGACTTAAGTGACACTGAGCAGCACATTGCTAAAAGAAGCGGCGGCTAAAATTCGATTCATATCTGAGTCAATATCAAAAAAATTGTACACAATTGGCTAAGTAAAGTTTTTTTAAGAGGTGCTAATTAATGAACTAAAACAATTACTTTGCTCACTTTTGCTGCTTTGCTCATTTTTTTTCGACAGTCGGCGTTCTGAAGATCGAGAAACTGCAGCTGTTTTATTTTCATCTCCTATTGTTTACTGGAAATATTTTTTTAAGTGTTCGAGATGACATTTGTGAGATTTAATGGCTGACAAGCCGTTCGTGCTCAGTACTTAGTAGAAACAGAAAGAAAACGAAGTCATCTGTTACTTTTGTCCATGTCAAACCGTTTGCGTTTCGTTTGCTTTGCGTTTTGGTGTGATTTTTGGACTATTTTTAACGACCTCCGCACAAAATCCGGATTTTAAATTTTACCGCATTTCTCCACGACTTATGCACGATAATTGAATCACGATTTAATATTTTCGATCATTATTTTGGAACTGCTTTTTGGACAATGCAAAGTAAACGGAACGCAAACGGTTAGATTTCATTTGACATTGACAATTGACTTCGTTTTTTTTTCTATTTCTACTAAGTACTGAGCACGAACCGCTTGTCAGCCATTAAATCTCACAAATGTCACCTCGAACACTTAAAAAAATATTTCCAGTAAACAATAGGAGATGAAAATAAAACGGCTGCAGTTTCTCGGTCTAGAAAACGACTACTGTCGAAAAAAATATATTTAGCACCTCTTAAAAAAACTTTACTTAGCCAATTAAGGGATTTAATTAAAACAAAACTTAATTCATTCCTTTGTGTAATGCAAGTTACCCATATAATTTGTATGACTAACTTTCGTTATACAAAGCAAGCGATCGTGATTTTGTTTTCATTAAGCCCTTAACTATGCACAATTATTTTAAAAAACGACCCATCTACAGACATCGAGCGTATCGGACACGTGCAGTGGCAGACAAAATAATATTCTTCTATACCTACAGTTTCTATTAACGACTTAATATAATATCTAACACGACCGCCCAGGCACGGGCCGTGCGTGAGAATGACGTCCACGGACCGAAAAACGCAGTATAGTATGTTCCAGTTAAAATGACGTAAAGTACAAAACCAACATCTATTGTTTAAAACCCCTTCTACACGGTCGGGACCAACCGCCAACCATCGTGTCCTTGGTCGGGTTGATTTAAAAATGGACAGTGTAGAAATCGGTTGACCCGACCGATATTTGGTTGATGTCAACGGCCTTGGTCGCGATCGCATTGTCCGTGGTCGACCCCAACCGTATGGAACGCTGTCGGCCGACGCGAGCGACACGACGGTCGGCGGTTGGTCCCGACCGTGTAGAAGGGGTTTAAGTGCATTTTCGTCATTTTAACTGGAACATACTATACCTAGGCCTCCAACAGATTTGTTAGATCAATTTGCCAGAATCGTTATGTTCTAGTAGCAAATTTTTAATTGGCGTTTTTTAATAGTTTATTGAATCAGGCGTTACTTTGCGGAGTTCCATATTAATGAACTTGAACTGAAACAATTACTTTGCTCATCCGCGACCTAAGCGCGAGCAAGCGGGCGGTCTACGGTCGCGGGTGAGCAAAGTAAAGCAAACTTTTACAAAGTGATGTGGTTGGTGTTGTGTGCTACCCTACATTTGACAATGACAATAAAAGTGATGATGAAAACGGGGGTAGTTGTGTGTCACTGTCAGTTGCGTCGAGTAGCCGCGCGACCAGGGCGTTAGCACGCAGTGCACGTTTGGCAGCCGCCGTGACGTGCGACTCCGAGAGGAAGGGCTACGGATTAGCCCGAAACATGTCCAGTTAAACTCGTTTTAAGATGTGAGCAAAGTAATTGTTGAAACAATTCACTTCAGTTCATTCGCATTTTTTCCCCAGACGCTTTTTTCTCACACTGGTTTTTTATTGAAGCTTATTTTCAGGGTGTCGATTAGAATTGGGAAGAAATGCAATTGTGGAAATAGGCTTCAGTAAAAACCACTGTGATACCTGATTTACACTCTCGCCTCGTCACCTCGCCTCGCGCCTCGCCTCGTCGTCTCGCTCTGGACGCGAGCCTCAAAATCAAGGGAAATCACGAGACGAAGCGCGAGGCGCGCCTGTTCACACTCTCGTCTCGTGGCTCGTCCCGCAGTTTGTCTCGCCACTCGTACGCGTGTGTAAACCAGGTATGAAATAAAGATTCTGAATTGATCTAACAAATCGTTTTTTGTGATAGAATTAAATAAAATTAAACTAGGGTACCGTAGTAGCTCCTCATGTGGCCGGCCTCGTGTCGAATCACTGATTTTTAATACACTTTCTTTCGCTTACTCCCTCTGTTGTTGGTCACGGTCAAACAACCAGTCCTTGGCATGACGTAGACTAATAAATAATACATTTAAAATAAACATTTCTATTCAGAATCTTATCGCTATATTTATTTCTGTATGAGTATGATTTATACTTGAAGGTAGTGATTTCACTTGGTATTTATTTAACGGTTGTGTTTTCAGCTGTGGGCGAGTTATCCGTATTTTGCGAAATAAATGCATTTTCTTTGAATAATTTCACCCTAAATTCAAGTGAATTCTACTCAATAATTTAAAATACGACGGGATACGTATTCACAAGAAAAAAGACACTTTTTAAAAGATCCAAAAAAACTTTCAGCATTTTACAACGCATTGACTAGACTTCTAATGACTTTATTACCAACAAATTAAATTATCTTTTTATCATCAAACTGCAGCTTTAACTCCAGCATTTTGGAATCAATTTAATTTATCCAAAATTCCAAATCCCAGTCTAAAGTCCCTGGAAGCTATTATAATGTCGTCTACGTAGCGAGCAAGCATAAACCCCGGAGCAGGCAATAAATAGCATGGCACCGCTAGACGCTGCGGAGTCCCACAAATTACTGACCGCTGGTCAATTAGCCAGTTAGCGTAAGGCGACCACTTAATTTTGTACACTAAATAAATATTTACATGAAATTGCCGGTAGTTCTAAGCCCACGTTTACCAAGAAAAATTACGCATGTTACAATACATTGCGAGGTTGTGAATCGAACGAGTTGGAAGTAGTCGTCTGAGCGCGGAATTGTGGCAGCAACTTACACAACTTTTGTTAGTAGTGTAAGAGAAGATATCACTACGATAAAGAAGGCTAGGGTCGTAAACCATACTTTTTAAAAATGAGCACTTTTTCTAAAGCTGCACTTGGGAAGGATCACTTTCGCTGAAGGTGCACTGTCTCAAAAAGTGCACTTCCCAATCGGTATAATTTCCGATAAGTGCAGTTTTATAGATAGAACATTTTCTCTGCTCGTACATTTTTCCAAAATATACACTTTTTCCAAAGAGCCTTATTTGAGTATATTGTATTGGAAAATGCGCTTATTGGGCAAGTGCATGATGGTAAAGTGTACATTTCAAGAAAATGCCCGGATTAAATGAAGTGTACCTTTCGGGGGTGTACACATTGCGGGAAGTGCACTATAAGAGAAAGTAAGTGGCTTTTACGAACCTAAGCGGATATAATGCCTGTTCATAAAAAAAGCTTTGACTTTTATTTACAGAATGTCTTAAAATTAAACCGGAAATACCGGAATATTTTTGCAGGTGATTGGATTACTTTATCTGAATAGGTAAATGTAAATGTAAATGTTTTTTAAAATTTTGTTACTGTGGTTGACAACTGTTTCTATATATTTAACATAAGAGCTCGAACTGATCACAAAACAAAATTACAATTCAGAAATGGAAAGGGATTATGTACAACATTCTTAATTATATTTAAAACTAGCTTTTGCCCGCGACTCCGTCCGCGTGGAATTAGTAATTTGGTCAGCTTATTTTTTTTTTATCCATTTTGTTTTTTCATCAATTATGACTCTCCTTAGTTCCTCGATATAAAAAAAATTACCCCCCCCCGCACCCCCCCCCCCCCCCCCGCACACCGCACGCCGCGTTCACATTCAACACCGTACTCTCCCAAGTCAAGCGTGCCTATAGAAGTTTTACTTCAAAAACCCCCGATTTTGAAACATTCTTCCGCTCCGCTCCGCTACTATTGGTGTTAGCGTGATGATATATAGCCTATAGCCTTCCTCGATAAATGAGCTATCTAACACTGAAAGAATTTTTCAAATTGGAGCAGTAGTTCCTGAGATTAGCGCGCTCAAACAAAAAAAACCTGTTCGATAATTTCTTAAAATAGACGTATCTTTCTTATTTGTGAACCGATTCAAATGAAACAAACACTAAATGTTAATCCAAGAAAATACCAACATATCAGTGAAAACCGCGTCCTTCTAGGTTAAGCCGTTTCTGAGATTAGCGCGCACAAACGCACAGACAAACAGACAATAATTCTAAAAAACATTGTTTTGGGTTCTATTGTGCTAATAAATAGCCCTAGTGACAGTTTTTCTCAAATATCTTCAGTGTACAGACACCGACTTGTTACAGATTTATTATATGTATATAGATATAGATTTTTGTGAGTCGTGGTTCACGCTCGGACTTGCACCGCTGAGTTTTTAGGAACTTATGAGCGAAAATATATTTGAACTTTATCACGAGCGTTACGGTAAAGGAAATCCTCGTGAGGAAACCTACACACACCTACGAGAAAATTCAATAGTGTGTGTGACGTTCTCAATCCGCACTGGGCCCGCGTGGGGACTACAGTACAAGACAAGTCCTCTCAATTCGGAAGGCGTGTGCTCTGCAGTCAGTGAGACGTATATAAGCCGAACTTACGATCAAATATTTAACACAGTTAAAATAATAGCATAAGAAGTCTTGCACGTAATTGGTCGCCAAATATGGATGGTTACCTTAAAATGCACCACGAAAAATATCCCATGCTCGTGCATTTTACACTGAAACAAACGCCGTTTAAAGCCTTTGGCGCCAATTCTAAAGCCACACGTTGAATAATGTAACTGTTTAGCCTTTTAGATGCCGCAAGCGTATTCTAATGGCGCTGTATTGGAACTTTCCATGAACTCACAGGTGACAACTTACTGACTTTTATTGCGTACATTGTCTGCCTATTGATATGAAAAGGATAGTTGCTTTTCATCATCATTATATCAGTCTCGCGTCTTTGCATGTTCTATTTTTGAATTACTTTGCTCACCCGCGAATTTTATGATAGTTACGTTTATGCAACAAATGTGTGTTCATGCAGTTCCTCCACTTCCACACTGTACGAACACACACAAATCACACAAACCCAACTATTACCACCACCGAACTACACTGACGCGTTTCTAACTCAACCACCGGCGTGAAGCAGCAGTACTCCTGCTGCGTTTCGTACGGTCAGTGAGAGCGCCGGGGGCCCAATACCTCTCCCCCTCCTCAATTCCCTTTCCTTTTTCCTCTCCCCTTTAGGGCCGACAACGCACTGGCATCGCGTAAAGCGCTGCGGGTGTCTATGGACAGTGGTGATCATTTAAC
Source organism: Archips crataeganus (assembly GCA_947859365.1). Classification (NCBI taxonomy): domain Eukaryota; kingdom Metazoa; phylum Arthropoda; class Insecta; order Lepidoptera; family Tortricidae; genus Archips; species Archips crataeganus. The sequence continues at coordinate 20,853,286 of OX402050.1, forward strand.
ATCAGGTGACCCACTAGTTCGTTTGTCTGGCCTCTAACATAAAAAAAAAAAAAAAAAAAAAACCAGAGCTCATCCTCGGAGTATCACAACCGTTCACTATGCTACCAAATAAAAATGTGTATAATGTTGTTTTCGTTGTGCCTTGTTGTTGTTGTTTTTCAGAAAATTTTAAATGGTCATTCTGTAGAGCTCTATAGTTTAGGTAAGGTTTATTTTATAACAAGTCTGGATAATTAATGGTTTCTGAGAAATAAATGATGCCAAATGATGAATTATGATTAAAAGTATTTTGTAAACCGATATGGACTCAGCTGAGACAGATACAGTCAATATGTCCCAAATGAATTAAGTTAAAAATGTGTGAAGAAGGCAATCGTAAAATCACAAGATGCTCCTAGAGCCTAGACCCAAGATCCTGTATTATAATATATATAATTATTATTTTATTTTTTAACCGGCTTCAAAAAAAAGGAGGTTATCAATTCATCGGTATGTTTTTTTTTTTTTTTTTTTGTATGTTTGTTACGCGATTACTCCCTCAATTGTAAACCGATTTTCAAAATTCTTTTTTTGTTTGAAACAGTATACTCCTGAGGTGGTCCCATTGGCACCAAGTCAAGATCTGATCATGGGATCCTAGAGAAATCAAGGGCAACCTTCAAATTTTACAGGCAAACCTATAGTGATTTTAGCATTTTTAGTATCAAGTGAAGTATTTGCATTCAGAAAGTATCATTTGGTAAACTGGACCTGATGAAGAAGACCATAGATGGCCAACGGAACTCCTCAATGGGTCAAATCTTGCAAGTTAAATTTGACCCACTTCCCGGTTTCCAATTGAGCTGAAATTTTGCAGACATGTGTGAATTGGATGACAATGCAATATTATTATGACATGGAGCTGATCTGATGATGATGGAGCTGAAAGATGGCCATAGAAACTCTGTAATAAAACGATACGACCGCATTGAGTTTGAGCTCATTTGATTCGTCTTGACGAGTACTTTGGTAACCAGGATCAAAAAGTACAGTCAGCAAAGAGTGCCTGTTGTATCGCATAATGTTGATTGTTCTAAAATTTTCTGGCGAAGAATGTTTGGCATACTGTTGAAAGTCCTGAAGCATATTTGTTCGTCCTTATTTTGATAACAAGAACATCGAATTACCTACAACGTTTTATTACTAATATTAATTGGCCAAAGCAGTCCTAAGAATTGTGTAAGTTATTCACCTAAACTATAGTAAGTAGGTATGCCACCTACAAAGAAAAGGGGGCAATATAAAATACCTACAAACCATCTCTCGCTTAACCTTGTTAGGTTCGTTAGTTATCTTGCGTCCCGTAGAGTGGGAATGGAAGTCAAGTCAGCGGAGGGGGGCTCGGGGGGCGAAGCCCCCCGCAATAAAAAAATACTTTCAAACCATCCCCCGTTTAACCTGTTTATGTTCGTTAGTTACCTTGCGCTCCTCAAAGTGATATTAGAGGGGGGCTTGGGGGGCGGAGCACCCCGCAATAAAAAACCTGTCAAACCGCCTCCCGTTTAACCTAACCAGATTCGTTAGTTATCTTGCGTCCCTTAGAGTGGAAATAGAAGCCCCGCTGTTGGAGGAGGGGTAGGGGGGCGGAGCCCCCCGCAATAAAAATACTCTAAACCACCTCCCGTTTAACCTTGTTAGATTCGTCAGTTATCTTGCGTCCCTCAGAGTGGAAATAGAAGCATCGCTACCGGAAAGGGGACTCGTTCGGCGGAGCCCCCTGCAATAAATAATACTTTCAAACCATCCCCCGTTTAACCTGGTTAGGTTCGTTAGTTACCTTGCGCTCCTCAAAGTGATATTAGGTGGGGGGGCTCGGGGGGCGGAGTTCCCCGCAATAAAAACAACTGTCAAACCGCGTCCCGTTTAACCTAACCAGATTCGTTAGTTATCTTGCGTCCCTCAGAGTGGAAAATGAAGCCTTGGTACTGGAAGGGGGGCTCGGGGCGCGGAGCCCCCGTAATAAAAAAACACCTTCAAACCACCCCCTGTTTAACCTAGTTAGTTTCGTTAGTTATCTTACGTCCCTCAGAGTGGAAATAGAAGCCCCGCTGATGGAGGGGGGCTTGGGGGGGCGGAGCCCCCTGCAATAAAAATACTCTTAAACCACCTCCCGTTTACCTGGTTTGACTCGTCAGTTATCTTGCGTCCCTCAGAGTGGAAATAGAAACCTCGGTACCGGTAGAGGGGCTTGGGGGGTGGAGCTCCCGCAATAAAAATACCTTCAAATCGCTTCCCGTTTAACCTGGTTAGGTTAGTTAGCTGTCTTGCGTCCCTCAGGGTGAAAATAAAAGCCCCGCTCTTGGAGGGGAGGGGGGCTCGGGGGGCAGAGCCCCCCGCAATAAAAAAATCTGTTAAACCATCTACCGTTTCACTTGGTTAAATTCGTCAGTTATCTTGCGTCCCTCATCAGAGTGGTAATAGAAGCCTCGCTACTGGAACGGGGGGCTCGGGGGGCAGAGCTTCTCGCATTAAAAGAATACCTTCAAACCACCCCCGTTTAAGATAAGATAAGATAAGATAAAAAAAACTTTATTTTTTCACAACACAAGGCACACACAAAAAAAAAACCTGGTTAAGTTCGTTAGTTACCTTGCGATCCTCAGAGCGTAAACAGAAGCGGAGCTTCGTTTACTGGCTACGCCTACGCATCTTTTTTATACCAATACAACTAAAAAGCCAAAAATAAAAAAATTTAAATAAAAAATAGAACCGCCTTCAAAAACACCCAAAAAAATATTAAATAAAAATTTAACCGACTATAATGAGCATTATAATATCTTTCTACTAATCTGTTTGAAGTCGGGCCTCAGCTCGAGCCACCAGGAGTGGACCTAGTAATTAAATTAATAAATAAATATCCCGGGACAATTCACACCACTCGACCTAGTCTCAAAGTAAGCAAAGCTTGTGTTATGGGTACTAGGCAACGGATAAACATACTTATATAGATAGATACATACTTAAATACATATTAAACACCAAAGACCCGAGATCAAACATTCGTGTTTTTCATACAAATATCTGCCCCGACGCGGGAACCGAACCTGGGACCTGCTCAAACTTTATAGTAGTAATTTAACTTACCTACCTATTATACCTACTATCTGTTGGGCTTCCACCACTCCTGCTAGCTCGTGCTGAGGCCCGACTTCAAACAGATTAGTAGAAAGATATTATAATGCTCATTATTATTTAATATTTATTTAATATTTTTTTGGGTGTTTTTGAAGGCGGTTCTATTTTTTATTTAAAATTTTTATCTTATAGTTTCTACTAACATAGTTATTAAGCACTCATTGTAACTAACAAAGAATGGATCCCAGTTATCCGAATAAATATAATTATTATTATTATTATTATTATAATGGTAGGGACTAAAGGCCAAAATTCTAAAGCCCATGCTTACACATCACTTAATATCCTAAATCAGGCCTGCCCAATACAAGACCCGCGTGCCAACAAGCGGTTCCACATTGATACTTATCTGTATTTAAAACTTTAATGATATCGTTAGGTATTCCACTGTTCGCTATAACGGATACATTTCGGCCCGCGACTATCCAAGAATATTCCACAAAATTATACTAGATACCCCTGTCTTAAATACTACGTAAATACGTTTCTGCTGTAATCCTACTCAAGTTGTAGCCCAGCTACATTCAAAACTAAAATCACCTCAATCACGGTGTTGTTCGAACTTTCCCAAAGGGTCCACCTCTGTCCGAAGTTAATTTTTACCCTATCATCCCTTATTTAAGTTTTCGATCAACTAAGCTAATTAACTTTGTTGGGAGTTTGTTTTATTTCAGTAGAAAGCCATTAAAAGTCCGTCATTAAAGCCCTTGAGTACCAACGGTGCCAGACGTAGCCAGTTTTATACACGATTTGGATATTGGGGCACTCTTGAGTTTTGTTTGTCTTGTGGGCGTATTGTTACAGTGTTTCCTGATATTGTGGATTCGGGTAGTGTTTAGGCGTACAACGTACTAGTAAATGTACACTTTTCACTGTCATTATGTTAATGGGATGTGTTGTAATTTGAAATGGCTTCTGAAGTTGTAGGATTAGTCATCGTCATCATATCAGCAAAAAGATTTCCACCCACGGACAAAGGGCTTCGCTAAAGGGTTCTTCAACGATTGGTCCTGCGCTGTCGGCATCCAATTGGTTTGCGACCGTTACCAGATGACAGATCCTCGGTCCATCTTTTTGGGGAGCTTTCTCCGCCACATCTTCCAGTTCGCGGTCACCACTCTACAACCTTACTGCCCCATCATCCGTTGGTTCTACGAACAATGTGCCCTTCCTACTGCCACTTAAGTTTGGCGACTCTCCGAGCTATTTCAGTAGATTTGGTACGATTAGATAGATAGGTTAAATTGGTTAGTATCAAAGCGACCGAATCTACAAAATGACCTGTTCTGCATAAGGACTACATCGCAAAGCGACTGCAGACAATTAATCATTGAAATTTTCCACAGTAATTGAAATTTTAACGTAAACGCGATCGCGATTTATTTCGTGAAGTAAAACTTATACTAAGCATACAGCGGAGCTTTACAATCACGGCGTTTTTGACGCCACTAACGCGTTTAGAGGGAAAGATCTCCCCTCGCGTCTTTGACACTGGTGTAGCGATTTCTTTTGTGTCCACGTGTTGACTCAGTGCAGAAACACAGAGCTCTAAAGCTATTCTTTTTTGCATCGTCTCTCCTTTCAGTGAGCCTCTGCAAGTGAATATTTTACACAATTGTTCCCGTTCTATTGGAATCCATTCGTGTAAAGAAAATTTTTAAATTCCAAGGAAGATCTCATTTCGTTTGTAGTGTGTGAAGTAAATACTCTGGAAGCGCGGCGTTACTTTTGCTTCTCGATTCTGAGTATTTTATTCATTTCTGAGTTCGAATTTGGTATTATCCTATGGAATTGTTTGAGGATAAGGCGTACAAAGACCCTAATAAAACGGTCTCACTGTGTGACAATATTCTAATTTTTATTTTTTTATCTTCTAATATAATAAGACGGATTCGCAAGCAACAGCTAGGTAGGTAATAACGGGCTAGTTTCCGCAACTCGACGTCTTTCACGCGCCTATTTTGCGTACGGCAACAGCTAGTAATATATAAAAATCTCGTGTCACGGTGTTTGTTATCGACCTCCTCCGAATTGGCTTGATCGATTTTTACGAAACTTTTTTCTCTGTGTTTGGTTGGTCTGAGAATAGGTCGTAAGCTATTTATTATACCCCTGTTCTTCGCAGACGGAGTCGCAGGCAACAATTAGTTATGTTATAATGAGGTTGCCAAGAGAAACTTGTTACTAAGACTCGCTGTTTGGTGTTTTTCGAAAACCTACCTATAAGTTTGATATTTTAGTGCTTTTAAAACATTAAACGGCGGTACAGAACCCTCCATCTACGAGTCCTACTCGCACTTGACCGGTTTTTATTTTTAATTCTATATTTTTGTTTAAGGTAAAGTATTATCTCACTAAGACTAAGTATAACAACACGTCTCAATCCAGATCTTTGTCCATCTGTGCGCCAAGTTTCATCCAAATCCGTTCAGCCGTTATTGCATAATGGACTTACACATTTAAACATATTCACAGACTTTCTCATTTATAATATTAGTAGCAAAATCATAACTTCCACAAAAAGTTAAACTAAATCAAAATTGTGCCAAAATCGAATGTAGATTATTTAATTACTTACTTAATTATCAAAATCAAAACATCAGTTTAAGTTACTAAATATGTTCAATTTACAGTACAAAGTTTTAACCTGGATTCCATCGAGAATAAGTAGTACCGCCCCCCTGTGATACCATTACCCGGACTGTAAAGCGAATCGCATTGTTTAACTCCGCGCGCCGACTGTACCCAAATTAAACCTAACGTTGCGACTGTACCGCTAAAAGGTGTTGTATTTAACATTAATAGAAGAAGGTAAATAAAAGCGAGTAAATTTAAACTGTAGCTAATGACTTTCAACGATTATTATATTACTAGCTTTTGCCCGCGACTCCGTCCGCGTGGAATTAGTAATTTGGGCAGCTTATTTTTTTTTATCCAATTTGCTTTTTCATCAATTATGGCTCTCCTTAGTTCCTTGATATAAAAAAAATTACCCGCCCCCGCACCCCCCCCGCACACCCGCGTTCACATTCAACACCGTGCACCGTACTCCCAAGTCAAGCGTGCCTATAGAAGTTTTACTTCAAAAACCCCCGATTTTGAAACATTCTTCCGCTCCGCTCCGCTCCTATTGGTGTTAGCGTGATGATATATAGCCTTATAGCCTTCCTCGATAAATGTGCTATCTAACACTGAAAGAATTTTTCAAATCGGAGCAGTAGTTCCTGAGATTAGCGCGTTCAAACAAAAAAACCTGTTCGATAAATTCTTTAAATAGACGTATCTTTCTTATTTGTGAACCGATTCAAATGAAACAAACACTAAATGTTAATCCAAGAAAATACCAACATATCAGTGAAAACCGCATCCTTCTAGGTTAAGCCGTTTCTGAGATTAGCGCGCACAAACGCACAGACAAACAGACAATAATTCTATAAATCATTGTTTTGGGTTCTATTGTGCTAATAAATAGCCCTAGTGACAGTTTTTCTCAAATATCTTCAATGTACAGACACCGACTTGTTACAGATTTATTATATGTATAGATAATATCGAACGTTTAACATACTTATCGAATTTGGATTTGGATTGGGGGTTGAAATCTCACGCGTCCGTAGGTTTACCCTCGAGGCCCTGCACGTGACCCCTGGGTGGTGCTAAACGAGCAATACAACTCCGGTGGTAGGCTTCGGCCGTGGCATGGTCACCATCCTATAGGTTGAGCCAGGCCGCCAAGCGACTCGTCGTGTTCCGGCTTGTTGCCTACAGAAGCCATTCTGGAGGAAGGGCCTGAGCAGTTGTGCAGCGCGCGCGTACCTACTGGTTACAGTGCCCCGTATTTGTTATACGGTTTGCACTGCTTGGGGACTTTGCAGCACCGCGCTCAACTGCCTTCTTCCTGCTTATTCCCCTAAATTCAAATCTAGGGTGAATGAACATTTACAAGGCAAGCGTGCTCCATCGTGGGCCTCATCTTCGCTTTCCATCAGGCGTGATTGTGGTCAAACGCAAGCCTATTGTATAAAAAAAAATCGAATGCATTAAGATGTCGAATGGGTTCTAATATCAAAAAGTTTTTTTCTGAAACTGTAAACCTATTAAGATTGTTTTAAATCCATACGATGCCGTTTTAAAAAATACTGAAAAGTAGGTATATACTTAAATAAAAACCTATATTTTAATACATTCTATATATTATTAACTTTCTGCTTGCTGATTGTTACTTCAAGTTACATATTTTTTGAGGTACATAAGTGACTTTAGTCATTTAATGGCTAGTTTTTGTCCGAAATAAATTCTGATTAATGATTGATATTCATTTCATCAAAACATTTGACCAATCAAGCTAAATCCTATTCCAAATTACAACAATACTTTTGTTCAATCGACATAATTCCAAGGCGATTACAGCTAATTGCAATTAAACTTCAAAATTCGTAATCCACTAGATGATCTTACAAACCCAATTATAACGAAGTTCCTTGATTGCCTAATTTACACTTAGAGTCAGTAATTTGTTACAAAGAGCGATGATCAATCATTATGAGCAGAATGCCCGAGTTTCCGTTTTGTATGGGGCGAAGAAGGGGCTTAGGAGCCATGGGCTTGGAGTTGCTAGCAAGGATTATACGTAGTGTTAGTAAAATTGTTACAGTAAACGAGCATGAGGCTGATTTCTGGAAACACATTTTCGTGGACATGAAAATGTAGGTGCGCCTCCTGAGGCTTCGTAAAGATTCTAATAAATAAACGGTATCAAAAGGCACACGAACGTATAATGAAAAGATATATCAAAAGTATTTACAATAAATAGACTTAAGGATTCGAAGAACGTTATGGGTATTCAAGGAGACTTTTAGAGCTCTGCTCCAGACCGTGCCGCTGCAAGGAATGAGCCGACGCTTGATGACCGACCGGTCTTCCATTTAAAATCAGCCGCGCAGCTCCACGTGCCGGTGTGCAGTTGTTTCATCACTTTTGCCGACGCGCGGAACCGATTGCGGCAAGGGGAGTGATGGTTTCTATTTGGCCACTATTAAAGCAACTTGGATATGATAAAAAATTAACTAAATTTTATGGCTCTAATTTATATTTTTAAAGCATATTTCAAGGAGAGGTTGGTGGGTTCGAGCTCGGGCTCGCACCTCTGATTTTTTTGTCATTTACCTTGAGATTTACATTTTTATGAAGTTCCCAAACCGTACCAGGCCCGCGTAAGAACTACGGGCCAAAACATCTCGTTCAAACCGTTGGTGATGATGATGAATTCATAATATTGTCAATTAGTTGTTTTTTTTTTATGTTACGTTTGTTGCGATTTTGTAGCAATGCACAGATTTGTACCGCTTTCAATCTTCTAGCTGCCACTCTAATATCAAATTCAAGACAATTGTTCAGCCCTTTCGAATTATATTTTATTGAATTAATGTAATTGGCCGATTCTAATGGTCTTCTTCCAACTCAATCAAAATGAACCTTAAGTGACAGACTTTAAGTTCAAGTCCATAGAATCTGACAATCGCTTAGCCAACTGATACGGACACCTGATTGTTTAGGTTCCTAAAAATATGATTGTAATCGATCACTAGGGACCTAGACAATTCGGTGTCCACTTGGACGTGGATGTCATTTAGCTAGAAGTGTCTACGAGACTGTCAAATTCTATTGAAATTAAGTCTAGACTCGTTACTGTAATGATGTATATACTGTGACGAAACCCTGCCCGTTATACGTAATCGCTTTATAATTTAATCAGAGGGACATCACTAGACGTCCGTTATTGGATTTGGGATATTTAACACGTTTGTGATTGATATGTGTTGTGGATTTAGTTGGAAGTTCATTGTGTGTGTGGCGGGTACAATGATTATGAACATTAGTGACGGGGTCAACGTTGAACGTTTTTACGGCGTTTTACTTTCGTCAGTACCAACTTAGATCTTTGGGGCTAAGTTTTTATTAAAACTAAAAATATTGCCTATGTTGAATCTAGATTGATCAAACCCTGAATCTAGATTCAGATACATGACTCGATTTTTTGTTGCGGATGACGTAAAAGTTTTACAAAATTTGCTACCGTAATACACGATTATTTAATAATTTTGTGTTTTGACTATACAAGGTCTTTGTAACTGCAATAAAAGTAGATATTGTGATAATAAAATACATTTGACGAAATCAGTATATTGTCAAATCTAATTGACAACGTCAATTTAATGTTAATATGAATGAGAATGTTGGTCAAAGTCATTATGGTGTTGCTCATTTCAAGTGGTCATTATCATTTAATGACAGATTGATAAGTGGTAATTGTTTACGTTACGTTAAAAGTTCAAGCCCTGAGATAAGTAATTCATAGTGAAGTTCCTGTGACCAGGCTCCAACGTAGTTTTAAATAACACAATGAATTTCCCTGGGAACTAAAGCGTCGCACGGCGTCAAGTGAACCAGAGCTGAGAGTTTAAAATAAACTCGCCGTAATCACATTTTGAACACAAGTTTCTAGTTTTCTGTTCCTTTTAGTTGATACTCTACACCGTGAAATTTTAGTGGTTGTTTTCCCGAAACGAGGTGATTTAGTTTCGATTGTACAATCGATTTATAATTACTATTTTGACTAGAGTCAAAAATCCAATTGTGAAAAGCGAAAGTCGAAAATGACCGCAAACCAATAGTAACGCTTCGTTGGTACCTAACCTATCGTACGATCGTACGCTACTTGTACCAACGAAGCGTTACTATTGGTTTGCGGTCATTTTCGACTTTCGTTTTTCACAATAATGTACAATCGATACTAAATCACCTCGTTTCGGGAAATCAAACACTAAAATTTCACCGTGTATTTAGGTTTTCGTGCTTCACAAGAAAAAAGCGTAACCCTTGCAGGATTACCCTTTGTTGTATCGGTAAAATTTAACTAGCAAATAAAAAAAAACCGAGAAGATTGTGGGTTCAAAACCGGGCAATTCTAAGTTTTTGAAAATTATGTGCAAAATTACGTCCGAAATGATGACCTGCTTTACGGTGAAGGAAAACATCGTGAGAAAATCAGCACGCACCTGCGCAGAAATTTAATGGTTTGTGTGAAAAAGTGTAGTGTTGTGGTAAAGGGGGATGAAAATTTCATTGATTTTGCCGTAGGTTGCACCGTTTTCAAGATATTTAAAAAAACACCGGTTCTCGTCCGATCACCGAGGTTAAGGCATGATTTCCTCCTACGCTGACATCGGTCGCTGACGTCGGTCGCGCGTTCGAATATACACAATACTCTATGGGCCACCGCACAGCGACGCCGACGTCCGCGACAGATTTATTGCTACGCGCCGCTGATGGCACGTGTCGGTCTCGCTCGTCAGCGCGTGCGCGTCGGTGCGCTGACGCGCTATACACCACTATCGCGCGCTCAGTGCGAAGCTGACCGACATCGGTCGCTGACGTCGGTCGCGCGTACGAATATACACAATACTCTATGGGTCACCGCACAGCGACGCCGACGTCCGCGACAGATTTATTGCTACGCGCCGCTGATGGCGCGTGTCGGTCTCGCTCGTCAGCGCGCGCGTGTCGGTCTCGCTCGTCAGCGCGCGCGTGTCGGTCTCGCTCGTCAGCGCGCGCGCGTCGGTGCGCTGACGCGCTATACACCACTATCGCGCGCTCAGTGTGAAGCTGACCGACATCGGTCGCTGACGTCGGTCGCGCGTACGAATATACACAATACTTTATGGGTCACCGCACAGCGACGCCGACGTCCGCGACAGATTTATTGCTACGCGCCGCTGATGGCGCGTGTCGGTCTCGCACGTCAGCGCGCGCGCGTCGGTGCGCTGACGCGCTATACACCACTATCGCGCGCTCAGTGCGAAGCTGACCGACATCGGTCGCTGACGTCGGTCGCGCGTACGAATATACACAATATTCTATGGGGCACCGCACAGCGACGCTGATGGCCGCGCATTTGTCATACGCGACCGACGGTACGCTCGACCGACGTCAGCGACCGACGTCAGCGTAGGAGGAAATCTAAGCAACCTAAAATCTAAGAAGCCTAAGCAAAGTCGGGCGCGGTCAGTACTTGGATGGGTGGCCGCCTGGTTTCATTTTTCTTTTTGAATGTTTTGTTATGACGTTGTCACGTTAAACTATCGTCCGTAAACCGACTTTACAGACAACCGCTTTTTTATCTATCGAGCAAAGTACAAGTAATCGTGTTTAGAATATCACTGGTCATGGAATCCTCAAATTTCTTACACATGAATTTCAGAACTAAAGCTTTGCAATGATACAGCAAGGGATTAAATGAATGCAATAAATGCGCCAAAAGCTCGGTTGGGCCTTAACCGAGTCGGCCAAACGCTCGAATATTCCCCAGTTCTCAAAGTATTTTACAAAAACAAATAGATTTTTCAATCCAATGTTTACACGAAGACCAGTCGTGGGTATATCAACCCAACCGCTGCGTTCATTCATTTTAACGCCGCCGTTAAAGTAAAACGAACTTTAAAATATTAATGAACGGGTCTGTTTATACTGCGCGATCGTTGGATATTGAACGTAGCCAATAGACAGTGCGTGAACGTTTTCGGTTGCCTGGTGGATATTTTTTTGCAGCACGCAATCACGTTTTTCGGAATTTAATATTTGAAATGTATCATGAACTATACGGTGAAGGAAAACATCGTGAGGAAAGCTGTGTACATCTGCGAAGAAATTCAGTGGTGAGTGTGAAGTTCCCAATCCGCACTGGGCCCGCGTGGGAACTACGGCCCAACTCATCTCATTCTGAGAGGAAGCCTGTGCCCTGCAGTGGGACGTATATAGGCGGGGATGATCATAATGATGAATCACCTTTTCGGTCATTTAATTTAATTTTGAAATCAGATTTGTGAAAGTTGGATACAAGTGAAGCTGTGTATTAAATAAAACTGTTAGGCCGTTCGCACATGGAGCTACTCAAAGAGAACTAGTTACAAACTTAAGTTACTAACGAGTTGCTTGAGCGTCACCGCCCATACATTCGCATTGAAGTTCGCACACGACGCGACTGGTTACTGACGTCAGACGTCCTTGAAAAAACCTAACTAATTAGGTATATGTAACTTTATGTCGTGGTAGTTGGTATGAAGTCTGTCTTCTCGTGTCGAAAATAAAACTTAACCACATTCCTTTCCTAGTAGTGTAGCAATAGCGACTGTAGGTAGGTTTAATAATTATTCCATAAACCCTGATCCTGCAGTAGGGTACAGGTGCGTGTAAACACCCCTTCGCTGCGTCAGGGACCGATCAGCCACTGCTGACGCTTTTACCCTTCCGGCAGTTGCTTTCAGATAAATTTCATATTGAAGGACAATGTACATTGCGCGGTTGTGTAAATTAAATTTTATCCACAGTAAAATTGATCACGAGTTTTTTTAGGGTTCCGTACCCAAAGGGCAAAAACGGGACCCTATTACTGAGACTTCGCTGTACGTCCGTCTGTCCGTCTGTCACCAGGCTGTATCTCATAAACCGTCATAGCTAGACAGTTGATATTTTCACAGATGATGTATTTCGGTTGCCGCTGTAACAACAAATACTAAAAAGCAGAATAACATAAATATATAAGGGGGCTCCCAAACAAACGTGATTTTTTGGCTCGTTTTTGCTCGTTACAGGTAGACGCTTGAAATATTCACAAAAGTTTTAGTTACAAATTTAATTTAACGACCGCTTTAGCCTAGTTGGTAGTGACCCTGCTTACGAAGCAAGAGGTCCTGGGTTCAAATCCAGGTAAGGGCACTTATTTGTGTGATGAGCACGAATATTTGTTCCTGGGTTATGGATGTTTTCTATGTATTTAAGTATTTATTTATCTATATAAGTATGTTTATCGTCGTCTAATACCCCATAGTACAAGCTTTGCTTAGTTTGGGACTAGGTCGATTTGTGTAAGATTGTCCCCTAATATTTATTTATAATATTTATTTATTTATTTACATATAATTAAATTAAAATAAAACAAATATTCAAGAGGGGCTCCCATACAACGGACATGATTTTTTTGCATTTTTTGTGGATAACGGTACGGAACCCTTCGTGCGCGAGTCCGACTCGCAGTTTGCCGGTTTTTTGATAGCACCCTCTATTCTTGTTTAAAGCTAACATATTATCCCATTAAGTATCGTATGTCTCAATCCAGATGTTTCGACAAACAAACATTCAGAATATCTTCACAAAATTTCTCATTTATAATAGAGAGAAGTGTCAATTACTCTCTGACGAGTGCAACTCTTAAAACATGATGATGATAGATCGATAACCAATATTAAAGAGCTATTTTGAAATAATATGCCTAAGGGAGAGATAGACAGATAGTTAGAAAGTACCTGGGCGACCGAGCTCTGCTCGGGCAGAAACTCGGTACCAAGCGTTTTCCCAGAGATAAGACCAAGCTAGATCAATTTTTCATCCCCGAAAACCCCCACATACCAAATTTCATCGAAATCGTTGGAGCCGTTTCCGAGATCCTGATTATATATTTGCGGGGGAGGGGGTTCGGGGGTTTCAAGGGGGGATGAAAATTTCATTGATTTTGCCGTAGCATGCACAGTTTTCAAGATATTTGACAAAAACACCGGAGGGGTTGGGGCACAGAAATAATTTATTATTATTTCTGTGGGTTGGGGGGTGAGAGGGGGGAGGGGGTGCGGGGGGGATGCGTGGGAGGGAGCGTGGGAGTATCAAAGGGGGGATGAAAATTTCATTGATTTTGCCGTAGGATGCACCGTTTTCAAGATACTTGTCAAAAAAACCGTAGGGGGTGGGGGAGTGAGCCACGTTAAACTATCGTCCGTAAACCAACTTTACAGACAACCGGTTTTTCTTGTTCTTTGCTCCCAATAGGGAACGTGCACATAGACGGTGCTGCCAACTGGTGTCATAAGGGTGCCATCAATTTGAATGCTTTACCTTGATAAGTTTGTTTTACTGTCCGCATAGTGTCTCTTTTGTCGCATTAGTGCTGCCGCCTATAGTTACTGCACGTTCCCTATAATACTTTTTCTCACAAAAAAGTAACTTTTTCTCACAAAAGAAGAAACTTCGTTTTCTCATGAAAAATAAACTTAAAAAAAAAACTAAAATTCTTAAAAAAAACGCGGAATCGAACCGAGGTCGGCTGGATCCGCGACCACCCGATTTCTACTGTGCTATTATGATCTGCTCGAAGCCGACGAAATTTAGCTTTGTATTCTAATGCAAACAAAAATAGCCGGAAAACACGAGTAAAAGCGGTTTTCTGAAAATGAAACATAGCTACATCAGTTTTTCTTCCCCGAAAACCCCCACATACCAAATTTCATCGAAATCGTTGGAGCCGTTTCCGAGATCCTGATTATATATATATATACAAGAATTGCTCGTTTAAAGGTATTAGATAGAGCAATAAGTTCCTTTTCCCTAAAAACCATGTTTCGTGTTTTTTCGACATGAAGTTTTTTATCGAACGATAATATAAAACCAAGATTTACCACCAGACACATACCATCAGTTGAGATACAGGTCAATAGCTGACCAGTTTCAAATTACTTAAAAAAAAAAACAAAGAAGGCAAGAGCAAACTCCAAACAGCCGGAACACCTCCAGGCTACATTCAAAACGGCATGCTATTTCCACTTAACATAATATTCGGGCTACTATTAAAACAGCCGCAATGTACTCGAACCGTTAACAGTTACGGCTTTTAATGAATGCCACAGATAAGACACGTTCGTTTGTTTGTTTCGTTTGGACCGAATGGTCTGTTCAAGATCATCGTTTTCCCGCCGGTTCGGAGCGTCGTTAATTTTATCGCCGTTGTAAAATGAAGGGTTAATGTTAAACGTTTACTGGATGCTTTTGGTTAAACATGAGTGCATGGGTTGTCCACCGTTTAACGTAAGCGGTTTTAAAAGTATTCGGATTTGAATTTGGAACAACTTTTGGAGTGTTTTTTTGTGGTTGTGAAAATAATCAAGTGGCCAGTCACTTTTAAAATACAAGTTTGTGTTGTTTAAAAAAATATGGTTCTATCTTTTGGAGGACATTTTATTCCTCCGGCCTTATTCTTTGACTACTGTCAAACAAACATCTGTATAAAGTTTCAGCTATTTTGGTTAAAGAATTTCAGTCAATTGATATAATTAAGATTAGAAAATTACTTCAAAACTTACAGCAACAGTTAGTTATAACTTACAGTTAACGGAGGTAGTTTACGTATAGGTTTAGTTGAACTTAGTTTAGCGAACCGCTTGCTCAGTATCTATTAACTACTCGTGTTTATCAACTGCAGTTTAGTAACAACATAGGTACTATGGATACTGCGAACGTATGGTAAACGATTAAATATCTTTCTAATATATTCTAAATATCTTTCTAATATATATAAAAATCTCGTGTCACGGTGTTTGTTATCGAACTCCTCCAAGACGGCTTGACAGATTTTTATGAAACTTTTTTCTATGTATTTGGTAGGTAGGTCTGAGAATAGGTCGTAGGCTATTTTTTATACCCATATTCTTCGCGGACGGAGTCGCGGGCAACAGGTAGTCTAATCTAATATATAAAAATCTCGTATCGCGGTGTTTGTTATCGAACTCCTCCGAGACGGCTTGACCGATTGTTATGAAACTTTTTTGTATACATTCAGTAGGTCTGAGAATAGGGCGTAGGCTATTTTTACACGCTTTATATTAGCTTCACCTGTATGTTTGTATGTTTGTATGTTTGTATGTTTGTATGTTTGTTTGTAACCGACTCCTTAGGGCGCGATTTTGACCCACTTCCCGGTTTCCGATTGAGCTGAAATTTTGCACATATGTGTAAATTGGATGACAATGCAATATTATTGTAACATGGAGCTGATCTGATGATGGAGCTGGATGGTGGCCATAGGAACTATGTAATAAAACAACACAATCCCGTCGAGTTTGGGCTCGTTTGATTCGTCTTGACGAGCACTTTGATCCCAGATGGTAACCAGGGTCTGATGATGGAGCTGGAAGATGGCCAAAGGCACTCCACAATAAAACGACACAAGCCCATCGAGTTTGGGCTCGTTTGATTCGTCTTGACGAGCACTTTGATCCCATATGGTAACCAGGGTCTGATGATGGAGCTGGAAGATGGCCAAAGGCACTCCACAATAAAACGAAACAACCCCATCGAGTTTGGGCTCGTTTGATTCGTTTTGACGAGTACTTTGGTCCTAGATGGTAACAAGGGTCTGATGATGGAGCTGGAAGGGGGTAGGTGGCGGGGTGGGGGGGAATGGGGTATGGGTTAAGGGGGTCGGGGGTTTAGAGGGTTGGGGGTTAGGGTGTGGCGGTTGGGGTTAGGGGATAGGGGGGGGGTTTACGGGAAATAGGGTGGGGGTGTTGGGGGGTTCGGGGGTAAGTGATTTTGGGGGGTTGTGGGAAATGGGGAGGGGGTAAGAGGCCTAGAAGGTAACAAGGGTTTGATGATGGAACTGGAAGGGGGGGGCGGTAGGTGGCGGGGTGGGGTGTGGGAGGGGTTGGGAGGAAGGGGAGGGGGGGTAGGGGGTGGGGTTCCGGGGGTTTGGGGGGTTCGGTGTTACGGGGGTTGGGTTTAGGTGGTTCGGGGGTTTGTAAAATGAGGAGGGGGTAAGGGGGGTTTAGGAGATTGGGGGTAAGGGTGTGGGGTTTGGGGGGGTTTGGGGAAATGGGGTGGGGGATGTTGGGGGGTTGGGTTTAGGGGGTTTGGGGGTTGTAGGTGAGGGGGGTAAAGTTAGAAAGAAAAAAAATGCAACTTAAAAATAGAAAATAAATAATAGTTAAAAAAAACTAAAAACACGCTTTAAAAAATAAAAAATAAATTTTAATAAATTTCAATTCACTATTCTTATAGTGCAGTAAAAAATCTTAATAAGCAATTATTATATTGTTATATCCAGATCAAAATTTGTAAGCAATTCTAAATATTGATAAAATAAATAATAATAGTTTAAAATATTTTATTGTAAAAAAAGCGTGGGGTGCTTTTTAAGATGTTATCAAAATGATAATCCTTGACAATTGACATTATGCAACCCACGCTTTTTTTACAATAAAATATTTTAAACTATTATTATTTATTTTATCAATATTTAGAATTGCTTACAAATTTTGATCTGGATATAACAATATAATAATTGCTTATTAAGATTTTTTACTGCACTATAAGAATAGTGAATTGAAATTTATTAAAATTTATTTTTTATTTTTTAAAGCGTGTTTTTTTAGTTTTTTTAAACTATTATTTATTTATACCCCTATTCTTAGCGGGCAACAGCTAGTATGTATAAAAAATCTCGTGTCACGGTGTTTGCGAACTCCTCCGAAACGGCTTGACCGAATTTTATGATTTTTTTCTCTATATTTGGTAGGTCTGAGAACAGGTTTAGGGCTATTTTTTATACTCTTAGGTGATATAATGGCAAAACAACGTTTGCCAGCTAGTATAGGTATAAGATTAAATTGTATCATGTACGGGACAATTTTATGCCCCTATAATTAACCGCAATTACATATATGAGTTGACGATGATGATGATGAGGATTTTTGACTAAAAAATCACTTACCAGGGTAAACCCTTTTCATAGCAAAGTTCATGTTGACATTCCATACATCTGCTTAAGAAATCATTGTGAAATTGATAGTGAAAAGGTTCCATCCTCAAATGGTTCCATCAAATTCCCAATCCACACTGGCCACACCACTACTGACAAGTACTAACTAACCGTGGCTACACCGATTCCATAAGCTTGTATTGCATTCATCATTTTTCATGCGTGATTGTGGTCAAACGTAAGCCTATATTGTATAAATAAAAATTAGCTTAATTCATCTTTTCCTACGGGAAAAGACTAACCTTTTCTTTCTCGCAAACCATTCATTATTCAGAATTGTTATAACATACACTTAACCTAAGCTGAAGAGTCCCAAGGGATAACCATTTCAAAATTCCTGAATGATTAATGGTTTCTGAGAAAAAAGAGTTATGCGAAATGATAAAATATGCCAAATGATGAATTATGCTTAAAAAATTATGCCATCCAACTGGATCAGGATAATGGGATCCTATCGATGTTTAGAAAATTTTATTTCCGAAGGTTTAGAATCCCGAAAACTTCATTTGTCCGAAAGCATTTTTTTCTGAAACTGTAAATATTTCAGGATTTATTTCAGGACCATCGTGTAGAACCCTTTAGGTTAGGTTAGGGTTGTTTTATAAAAATTCTGAAATATTTACAGTTTCAGGAAAAAATGCATTCGGATAAATGAAGCATTCGGGATTTTAAATATTCGGAAAAAAATAATTCTAAATTTTGATAGGTAACCCAGGATAATAGCAGATGGAAACAAAAAGTCACTGCCTACGCCTGCCCCACCATTTGACTATTTCGCAAAATTCTAACGCATGAGCGCCAATGCACGTGAAACGCGTAGTACAAAAGCAGAGTAGGCACCGTCAATATTTGCTTATACCAGACCGGCGGGACACGATAGCTTATTAGAGGTAAATGGACATGCAAAAACCAAACAGCCCGCTGATTGGTTGGCTGATGACTCGGTAATATTTAAAGCTTTATGCTGTAAAATATAATACGTAAACACTAGTTTGTACCGCTGGCCGCAGAATGGCTGTTGACCGATGAAAATGATGAAACTTCTATATAATGGCTTTTGCTTTTCAATAAAACCATCATTATGCCCCTTACGAGAACGCTATAAAGTCATGGTAGCCTAGTGGGTGGCCCCTCAAGCAGAGGGTCGTCAGATCGAATCTGTGAGTTTTGAATTTTTATGTGAAAAAACATATTTGAAATTTCATCACGTCATTTTTGATGGAGGAAAATATCGTGGGGAATACCTGTGAAGCAACCTAATGGTGTGTGTGTAAAGTTTCTGATCCGCACTAAGCCCGCATTGGAGTTACAGCCAAAGTATTTTCATTCTCAGAGGAGGCCTGTGCTCAGCAGTGGGACTTGGGTGATGATGTGGGTCTCATCCACAAGTCTCACTAGTTTACTGTTATATTTACTGGACCTTACTAAGTTCAGTGTTTGAAATTAAATAATGTTCCCTTACCGTTTAATGATTGCCGAAAAGAGTAGATGTGATTTTGTACAAAGAAAACAAACATCCTGAAACCACCGATAAATTGACAATGTACAAAAGTGACCGGAATTTTTAAATCCTTTATTTGTAAATTGTAGTCTTCCATGCCGTTCACGGTTTTAGAATAAGACAGATCCATTTGTTGCCGTAAGTTTCGTAAAAAGCGACTAAGGAACGCAAGTTGTCAAGAAAGTCATCGTGAAGTTTTAGAATTACCTATAGACACCATTCGTCAACTCACGACTTTTTCAAGACTGTACCAAATTAGAAGAAGAAGCTGTTAAGAAAATGAAACTAAGTGTCAGCGAAACCAAACCAAAATAGTACACCCTCCTAAATAGCAGCAATTTCTCCGATAACTTATAAAGCTGAACAACATTGTTATAAAGATCGCACAGAGCGCGAATTTACGACAAACGAAACTTATAAATCGTGCAAAAAAGAAAACAGGGCCTATACTCCGAAGTGTAAAATTCGAACTTCGTATCGTGCTATTCCGCTCATACTAATAGTATTTAATACGAGAGCGAGCGAGACAGTACGATGCGAACTTCGATTTTCGAATTTCGGAGTAGCCCCTCAGACTCGCTTCCGCCTATGATGAATGGCGCCCCGCTCCTCCGGCCGTTTTGTCAAGATTATCGTCATTTTTTGACTTAGTTAAAAAGACTGCTTCCAGGTAATTTATAAGGGAATCCCTAATTTAATACGGATGATGAATTCGGCCCCGGAGTTGTGACGTCGCAGTTAATATCGATTAGAGCGATTTGGCATTATGAAAATCCCGTGCGACGCTAACGTGGATGTATGGAATATTGGAGGCAACTTTAATTTCTCAGACCATTCAAACTCTTCTTCTTAAATTTAAGAGCTATGATCTTGTCGGTGTAGTAGTAGTAGCCAGCTGTTTGATTCTCTCCTTCACCTAGTCAAAATTGGTCTTCCCCTTTCTCGGCTTGCTTCCACACTTTGCTTTCAGCAGGTTTAAGAAGAAAAAAAGCCGTGGTGGCTTAGCGGTTTGACCAATGGCCTCTCAAGCAGAGGGTCGTGGCTCCAAATTCCGGCTCGCACCTCTGTGTTTTTCGGAATTAAGTATGTGCGAAATTATATTTGAAATTTACCATGGGGTTTACGGTGAAGGAAAACATCGTGAGGAAACCTATACGCACCTGAGAAGAAATTCAATGGTGCGTGTGAAGTTCCCAATCCGCACTGGATCCGCGTGGGAACTATAAATAAATAAATAAATAAATATTAGGGGACAATCTTACACAAATCGACCTAGTCCCAAACTAAGCAAAGCTTGTACTATGGGTACTAGACAACGATAAACATACTTATATAGATAAATAAATACTTAAATACATAGAAAACATCCATAACTCAGGAACAAATATTCGTGCTCATCACACAAATAAATGCCCTTACCGGGATTCGAACCCAGGACCTCTTGCTTCGTAGGCAGGGTCACTACCAACTAGGCTAAAGCGGTCGTTATAGCCCAAGCCCTCTCATTCTGAGGGGAGGCCTGTGCCCTGCAGTGGGACATATATAGGCCATGATGCTGATGATGAACCACCATGAGTCTAATAAACTTTCCTAGTGTGTTTGTTACAGTTCTCCTCTCTTTTACGAAAGAAGTTAATTTGAACAAACGAAAATCAGTGAGACCTATAGTTAATGGCTATTGCCCATCCCCTGTGAAGAATTAATCTATCGTTCTTCCCGGGTACTATGCAATTTTATGATATAAAAACTATCCTAGCTCCTTCTTAGGATCACAAACTATCTCTATATCAAATTTCATGTGACAGAAATACATTCGCATTTACAGTATTAACTAAGAATGATGTTAGAAGATTGATTTATTACTTGTACCTACTTTGTTATGGTTTAGATTGCGTAGTTTTTATAGTTTGTAGCGATTTTGACCGATTCATATTAACTGCAATATTTTTGAACGTATCGCAATTTGTGTTCAGCGAAGAACGGGAGGAAAACGAGCAAGTAGGCCATCTGATGGAAAGTGAACACCACCGCCCATGCACATAAACAACAAGGAGAGTCACTGAGCTGTTGCCGGCCTTCAAAGGAAGTATAAACCATTTTATTGAAAGCTCCGAGTCATAATTGTCTAGAAACATGTTATTTGCTAACAATTTAGAAATTTTAATTACCTGCCTGCACCTTCACGTGATTCGTGGCTGCGTGTTCTGAGCGAGCATTGATTCGGTTTTATTAAGGCAGCATCTGCGAACTTTCCGAATTAAATACGTGAATTCGGATTTATTGACTACTTCGTTCAAGTTTTATGCAATGACAACTCTGGTTAAGGTGAAATCCATATTTCTCAACTATTTCCAATTCAGATCATAATGAGGTCATAGGACTCATTCAAAAGCTTGTATACTCAGTAATCAGGGGACTATTCAGTGTTTTAGTAATAACATTTTTTCCCCGCAAAACTTTTACATAGCGCACTCTCAGATCAACCGAGCGTCAACTCAAAATAATATACCATTCTAATTTAGACCTTTCAGAAATGAACTTAAGTCTAAATTAATATGATACATATTTCAGTTAGTGTTCTGTTGATCTGGGAGTGAGATATTTTCTTACACGTCAAGTTGTGAAACATTGAATTGGGCTATTGATTTACGTGCTTCTTATACCGGTCTCAAAATATCCGCCTACGGACGGGGCAAAAAGCGAAGAAAAATAATGCAGTCTATAAAAGGCATCCGTAGTCTGTTTTTCCGGCTAAATACAATTCAGGGCTATTTGAGCTCAGAGTAAATAGGTTGTTGCTGAACCAGCAAGTCTCATCTCCGGCCTCATCTTACCACCAGGTGATATAGAGAATCGCTGTTAAGTTTTGAATAATAATAAAAAAATAATAAAAAGTAATCATGGGACGATTCACACCAATTGACCTAGTCCCAAACTAAGCAAAGCTTGTACTATGGGTACTAGACAAACGGATAAACATACTTATATAATTTATATAAGTAAGTACATACTTAAATACATATTAAACATCCAAGACTCGAGCACAGATATTCGGATTTTTCACACAAATACCTGCACCGACCGGGAATCAAACCCCGGACCTCAAGCTTCATAGTCAGGTTCTCTAACCACTGGGCTATCCGGTCGTCTAATAAGAAGTAAAATTCTCAAGTTAGCAGACTAGATCATGATTGTGCTTATATTATACAAGTCATGGTTACCTTTGAGTTTTTTTCAAAATTTGTGTGCGAAATTACGTTTTAAATTTACCTAGGGTGAAGGCAAATGCTGTGAGGAAAGTACTAGCAAAAAATATAATGGTGTGTTTAAAGTTCCCAATCCCCACTGAAAAGGATTCTGAAAGGAGGCCTGTGCTCTACGTGGGATGTATACATAAGCTGGATTATACAGCTGGGTAGACGAAGACTAAAAATATAGTCCAAAAAACCAGTAAATTAGCAGAAAGTGGTTAAGGTCTTAACTATCTTCTTAACTAAGGATTGTAATTCCCTGCCTGCGTCTGTGTTTCCTGAATATTATTATCTAACCGCCTACAAATCTAGCATTAGTAGGCATTATTGGTAGACGTGCTCTATCAAAGGCCTTAACTTTCCTTATCATGCGTTACCGTGCGCTCGATACGCTCAAGCGCGCCTCCGTTTTTTTCAAAAATTCACTTTATTTAAGTCTAACCTATTAAATCAAAGAAAATTACGTCGAAGGCTTTGACACCGGCAAGGTAACCCATTTTAGGGCTAAGTGTTTTCTTGTGTACGTTCGCTTGGGGCATAGGGGACGTTTGAATAAATTTGTTGCCAGGTATTTGTGTTGAGTGCTGGCGAAAAACAGGCAGTTTCAATTCTTAAGTTGCTAGTTTGAGCATTGTCCATCGTATTTACATTATATGTGCAAAATGTTACTGACCCAATCAATAGCATCAATATCAATCAATCAATCAATAGTATAATTGTATCTTCCCAGCCTATTTATAGGTACTTCCCATATTGTTAAATGACATGAAACAAAGTTTTTTTAAAACGAAAGACAGTATTGACATTGAATCTATAACAAACTTTCCTATTTACAATAGGATTTACTACCATGGTGTTAAGTTAAGTTCTTACGCGTCTCAAGTCAAAACTAAAAGTAATATATAGGAATGCTTAAAAAGTAATACAAGTGCAAAGTAATACAGTTCACGAGTCCGAGCCGCATTTGGAAGAGAGATAAAAAGAGACCCATTTATTTACATATATTATTCGATACACATAGGAAAAAAAATTTGGAAGGCGAAAAAAATAATCGAATAAATAGCATAAATTTGGGGCTCTATCAGCATATCATACTGTTTACACTTGCTTTTTTACTTTTTCCTTTGATATTTTAAGTTTGAACTTTGCATAGACTGTAACCTCTTCGAAGTAAGTACCGAATAAAGGGATCTTATTATTCTAACACTGAAATACTATCTCCAAATGGATCAATTCAAAACCTGGTCCCGGATACGAACAAAAGATATCAAATGAGCTGAAATATGCGCCTATCGCTAGGCTTGGATGAATAAATTTAGATAAAGGTAGGACAAATCGTCAAATTATTACAAAGGCTTGATAAAAATCTTAAGAACGAAGCTCGCTCCATTACTGGGAATGAGCCTCGCGTTTGAAATTAAGAAAGAGACAGGATAAATACTAAACTCACAAAATAAATAACAATCATCTCAGCCCATACAGACTTTTTTTATAGAATTTAGGCTTGTGTTTGACCATAATCACGTCTGATGGAAAGCGAAGATAAGGCCTACGATGGAGCACGCTTGCCTAGTAAATTCTCATTCGCCCTACACTTGAATTTAGGGAAATAAGCAGAAGGAAGGCAGTTTAACGCAGTGTTGAGCTGCGCGCGTCCCCAAGCAGTGCAAACCTTACCACAATCTGTAACTGGTACGCGCGCGCTGCAACTGCTCAGATCGTTCCTCCAGAATGGCTTCTATAGACAACAGGCCGGTACACGACGAGAGTCGCTTGGCGGCCTGGTTCAACCTATAGGGTGATGACCAGACGCGGCCGAAGCCTACCACCGGAGTTGTATCGATATGTCCCAAAACTCAACAATAAACTGGTACAGGCGAAAGTCTAAGTTACAACAGTTCCGGAAAAAAAGGAAAAAGGATCTATGTCGCTTAGTTAAGCGATAATGGATTTTTTTTCTGAAAAAACCTAATGCTGTCTTGTCGTACAATATACCGCAGTCTCAAATCAAAACTCTTTGACCAGTGTGTGTTGCTAGTGATGTCTTATGGCATTGCCAAACCAAAATGTCTCTTCCGTTTATTTACAACGGCCAATAAAACAAATCAATATAGTCACAAAGCGAACCTCAACAGCAAATTATCAATGTGCAATAGTATTTGTAACGATGGGCCTCATAAGAAAGATCAAAGTCACTCAGAGGGCGATGGAGAGGGCTAATGCTTGGAGTTGTCTCTGCGGGATCGCATTAGAAATGATGAAATCCGCGCAAGAACTAAAGTCACTGACATAGCTCGTTGAATCACTAGACTCAAGTGGCAGTGAGCAGGGCTCATTGCTCGTAGAACTGATGACCGATGGGGCCAAAAGGTTCTCGAGTGGCGTCCACGGACTGGAAGACGCAGCGTAAGTTGGCCGACGACCGAGTTAAGGTTGCGGGAACGCGTTGAATGCGGATGGCGCCGGATCAATCTGTTCGGCGAGCCTTGGGGGAGGCCTATGTTCAGCAGTGACGTCTTTCGGCTGGCATGATGATGATGATGATCTAATACTAAAAGTGACTGTTATGCGACTCTATTATCGCTTAACTAAGCCACCCCGATTTTTTTCATATTTTTTCAAGAACTTCTTCCTCACTATTTACCGACAAACTTTCCTTTTTTCCCCGTTACAAAGTTAAAGTTATAATAAAAGGTTAATAATTAAAACTAACACGAGAAATTTCCCGAGTTGACCTTCATTATCAATATTACAGGATGTCCCAATTCCGGAGCTTGCTTAGGGAAAGTTTCAAGGACTTTGGACGCCTGCATTTAAACTTTATACAAACTGACTACTCGTTAAAAGTTAACCCCATTTGTAAATATTTACTTAGCAATTTCTAAATACTCGATTCGCTTTATTATTGGATATTAGATTAGCCTATATTTTATTTCAGACTTCCAACTACATGTACCAAATTTCATCCAAATCATCCAGGGAGATGTTTTAGCGGGAAAAAGTCATTCACAGACTTTTGCATTTCTAATAATCAGTTGGATTTTGAATCGAGAATGCATTTATCACTCAAAATTATTAAATTCCCAAGTACACATTTATACCCTTTGGTTTCAGTATAAATAAGTACATTTTTCGTTTTGTTGGGTGGGCCCTGGTTATGTGCAGTTTCATTGAAGGCGATCCAATTCATTAATTAATGTAGTAAATATATTAAGCTTAGTTATCTGAGCTCTCTTTGCATTATTCTGTGGCAACAAATGATTTTGTATTTGTATTTATATTTGGCAAAAGGCTCAGCATATGAGGCGAGGACAACGCTTCACTACATGTCAAAACATGATATCAATTTCTTTAAAATTATATCGACGCCAACAAAAGAAGCGCACGTGTTTTCTGGTTCATTCTAAGTCAACCAGCTGACCTCATTAGAAACCACCGCGGATACCATTCAAATTCACCCATCACCATTAAACGAGCACGTTGCCAGAAAACTTCGGGCCCTATCACGAACCTAGCCACGTAGAACACGGTCCCCAATTCTTAAAGCAGTTTATTCAGACTTTAGTGGTTCTATCAACTTTCCACCCCATAAACGTCTTTGGGGAGACATTGATTGCCGTAGCAGATTCAAGGGAATTTGCATTTTATAATTAAAGAATTAGATCCGGCCCTTAAGGCTTTCGCGTAAGGAAAGTTCAGGCTTGAGAGCGCGATACGGTAAGTTTGAAAGGGTGAAAGGAGTTCGAGTGCAAGTGGGCCATAGGACGCTTGTAAAATGACAGTTATCATTATTTTCATCTTCTCCTAAATATTTCCCTTCGCTTTATTTATTATTTCCATGTACTTGTTTTTCTGTATTGTATTATTTGTGGTGTACAATAAAGAGCGCATGTAAGAGTTTGTTTGCGTGCCAGCTCCTGGTTCTTTTATCTACAACATTTTATGCGAAATAAACGTATTATTATTATTATTAGAGTCATTGTATTGTATTGTATTGTATTATTTGTATTGTATTGCATTGTATTGTATTGTATTGTATTGTATTGTATTGTATTGTATTGTATTGTATTGTATTGTATTGTATTGTATTGTATTGTATTGTATTGTATTGTATTGTATTGTATTGTATTGTATTGTATTGTATTGTATTGTATTGTATTGTATTGTATTGTATTGTATTGTATTGTATTGTATTGTATTGTATTGTATTGTATAATATGTTTGCTTCATGAATAATCTATTAATTCACAAACTTCACGTGGATGTAGCCGCTTCCTTACCAAATGACATCTAAGAATATTTAGTGTCTCACTATATTATGCTAAGTTGCGGTGTAATATTTTAACTTTACATAACAATAGAGTGTGCTGTCCGAGAACAACAACTATACGCATTCTGAGTGTTTTACGTCAAAAAAAAGGCGTTTGATTTTTCGGACATATGATTTTAGGACATTTAATAATAGGGGGAATTAAATTTATGGCAAATCGTATCGTTATGGCAACTAACGATATGGCAAATAATCACTGACATTATTCGAATTTTTTTTATTTGTATATTTTCTGTCAAATGTATTTTTTTTTTGTGCAGGTATCGAATATGTGTAAATAAACATCTCTCTCTCTCTCTGAATATAAAATTAAGGCAAATTAAATTTGGGCATGTGAAATTAGTGCATTATTATGAAATTCGGGCAAACAATAGAGAACCCACAAAATGCCATCAAGATTAACAGGTAATTCGTAAAACATGTGACGACGAAAGTGAGGGTTGAAACGCTGAAATAATGACCCTAAGACCTAATAGTCCTTGCGGACGAAGTTATTATAAACGGTAGTTATTGTATCATCATCATCATCATCATCATCATCATCATCATCATTTCAGTCGAAAGACGTCCACTGCTGAACATAGGCCTCCCCCAAGGTTCGCCAAACAGATCGGTCCCGTGCCATACGCATCCAACGCGATCCCGCAACCTTAACCAGGTCGTCGCTCCATCTTGTTGGAGGCCTAGCTACACTGCGTCTTGTGGTCCGTAGATGCCACTCGAGAACCTTTTTGCCCCATCGACAATCAGTTTGCCCTGTCCACCACTTGAGTATGGCGATTCTTCGTCGGTGACTTTAGCTATTGTATAAATCCTTTAATTGTCCCCAAAACTGGTTCCAGTCCGACCTCGGCCTAGCAAAAGGCCAGGGTTTATTTACACTGCCGAGCCAAGTTTTACATTTTAATGACGTTTCGAGATCTCGCCGCTTGCGATGATTTTAAGGCCCGCGATAATGGCGGCTGATCGAGTTTTAGATAAGTATTTACAACGGCCCGGCTTAAATTGTGTTCAAGTATTGTAAGGAAGTGGACGGCGTAATGTATAAACTAGCTTTTACCCGCGACTTCGCTCACCATTCATCATCATAATCATTCTGAGCTTCTCAACATGAGAGGGCTGGGACGTGTTCTCACACGGGTCCATTGTGGATTAGGAACTTCACACACTATATTGAATTTCTTCCCAAATGTGTCAAGTTTTCCTTCATCAGGTCATGGTAAATTTCTAATGTAATTTTGCACGTAAATCCACGACCCTCTGCTTAAGAGGCCACAGGTCAAACTACTAGGATTCTCTATAATCACTAGCTGTTGCTCGTGATTCCGTCTGTGAAGCCTACGACCTATTCTCAGACCTACACTTACCAAATAATATAGACAAAAAGTTTCATAAAAATCGGTCAAGCCGTTTCGGAGGAGTTCTATAACAAACACCGTGACATGAGATTTTTCTTCCGCGAAGAATAGGGGTATAAAAAATAGCCTACGACCTATTCTCAGACCTGCCGAACATACAGAAAGAATTTCATAAACATCGACCAAGGCGTTTTGAAGGAGTTCGATAACAAAAAGAAGAAGAAGATTAGATAGATTAGAATTATTTTAGTAGAAAAAATAAATGTTTTTTCATCATAAAATAAATCAAGCAAAAGCATGTTTTTGTGAAATCGACCGCGCTTCCGCTATTTGATGGCAGTTCGTCTCCCGCTAACTTCCTCAAAGTTACACTGTGACTTACAAGATTCTGTAGAACAAAAAATGCCCTATTATATATTTAACTAACTACCCGCTCTGATATCACGGGTGTAATGATTTAATGAATGAAGAAAATTAGTGTCGTGCACTTCATTACCTATGGAGATTTTGTAACTAAATTTTTCAATCAATCATATTCTTTCATAAAAACCTTGTCTTAACAACTACATACACAACAACAAAAATAATTACGTAGGTAGTTGGCAAACCATGGGTAATTTTTTTAGACATTCCCAATCGGCCTTGAAATATAAGGTTCCAAAAAAACCAAACTTTTCCCCATTTTGGGCACCCAATTTTACACAAACTAACCTTTTCTTTAGGCTGCCCGTATACTGGCGCGAAGCGAGGCAGCGGAGCGGTGAGCGAGATAAAAATCCACCAATAGGATTGCATAAAAAACTCATCTCCTCCTCTCCTTTATGCTATTCTATTGGTGGATTTTTATCTCGCTCACCGCTCCGCTGCCTCACTCCGCTCCAGTGAACGGGCAGCCTTACGCAGGCGAAGCCCCTGGCGTGAGCTAGTTCCGAATATGGTCCTTCGCAGTAAAAAGGCATCCATCTAGTTATGAATCCCGTCACTCAGGTTCAGGTGTTTGAACCGTATCGTTTTCAATTTTCCCAAGTTGTATTTCCCAAACAAAGGGGAATTTAGCTCATTGTATTTCGAGGCTTCAGGTATACAGAGAAACATCTCTTAAAAACACCTTTTCTGAAATGATTCTATGTACATAATATTGTCTCAGTATTTTATTACTCTTTTGTTGAGTGGTCTTTTATAGAGAGTGCTCCTGTTTGTGTTAAGTGGATACATATTATATTATATTATTCTTTTAGATATGAACTATATTATTCAGATTGCTACACTTGGAAGAATTGAGAAAGCTTTGAATTTTTATTAGAGTTAAAATTGAAACATTTTTTTTTAATTGAAAGTATTTTTTTACATTTCTTAGGCTATAATAGTATGCTATGATCAAAACTTTGAACAAGGGTGTTAATTTTCGAAAAAACCTTCAAGTCCAAATATCTCAGAAACCGTGCAACTTTTACTAAACCTATTATAGCTTTATTATAACGTCCTACGAGTAAGTGCCCTCTATAAGTAGTTTAAGGATTATCCACTCATTACCTGTATGTAGATGGCGTTGTTCAGACAACGTCCTATTTTAAAAATATTACCACAACCTTTTTTATATAAATTTTTCTTTTTGTCACCATACCTACTTACCTATTGTGTGCCTATGGACCGAAACGTCTGATAATAAATGATTTATTTTTTATTTTTTTGATTGGTTTCTAAAACGAGCGAGCCGTAGGTTAAAGATAGTTTGATTATTTCTCGGTTTCCGTACCCATAGGGTAAAACGGGACCCTATTACTCCACTATCCCTCCGTCTGTCTGTCTGTCCGTCTGTCATCAGGCTGTATCTCACGAACAGTGATAGCTAGATAGTTGAAATTTTCACAGATGGCGTATTTCAGTTGCCGCTATAATAATAATAATAATAATAATAAGTCCGTGATCGGAAATCCGTACCAACATAATAATAATTTTATTTTCAGACAAAAATCCATAGTTTGTGTTAGTAAATACATTAATTTTATATACTAAGGGTTAGTAATATTTATATGAATATATAAATACTGAATATAAGGTGCTTTAAAATTAAATGCCAATACTATAAGAGACGTTAACTTTATCTAATATATAAAAATCTCGCGTCACGGTGTTTGTTACCGAACTACTCCGAAACGGCTTGACCGATTAATAATAGCAAAACATAATCCTGCGTTATTTATTTACATAGCCAGATACAACAGCACGACATTAACAATTTATTTTTCACTTCTCATGCTCTTAAAATGTTACTTTAGTCTCTGCATATCGGGGCTATAAAAACAAATACTAAAAAACAGAATTAAATAAATATTTCGGGGGGCTCCCATACAACAAACGTGATATTTTGCCGTTTTTATAGATGACGGTACGGAAGCCTTCGTGCGCGAGTCCGACTCGCACATGGCCGGTTTTTTTTTAATTTTATGGCCCATAATTTTAGGTGATACCATTATCTCACCCCATGAAGTTAGTTGCAATGCCGAAATTCAATTTAATCATTTATTCATGCAAGTGACTCGCGATTTATATTGGAATAATGCTTGGTCTACACAGATCTGCAAAATTTCGATGGGCATCATTTAAGTTATATTTTTCAAGGCTCGTCAAACAGATCGGCCCTGCGCCATTCGCATCCAATGCGTTCCCGTCACCTTCACCAGGTCGTGGCTCCATCTGGTTGTCTTGTTTGTGGAGGCCTGCCTACACTGCGTCTTCCGGTCCGCGGACGCCACTCAAGAACCTTTCGGCCCCATCGGCAGTCAGTTCTACGAGCGATGTGCCCTGCCCTCTGCCACTTATATCTAGCGATTCTTCGAGCTATGTCCGTGACTTTAGTTCTTGCAAAAAACTAATTATAAATAAATAAATAAATAAATAAATATCACGGGACAATCACACCAATTGACCTAGTCCCAAAGTAAGCCAGGCAAAGCTTGTGTTATGCGTACTAGGCAACGGATAAATATACTTATTATATAGATAGATAAATACTTAAATACATATTAAACACCCAATTATGTAATCAAACAATTTTTTCTACATCAATAATAATTTGCACATGCCTTATTTTAACAGTTTCATGTCATTATCATCATCATCATCCCAGCCTATATACGTCCCACTGTAAGGCACAGGCCTCTTCTCAGAATGAGAGGGGTAGGGCCGTAGTTCCCACGCGGGCCCAGTGCTGATTGGGTAGGGAACTTCACACACACCATTGAATTTTTTCGCGTGCGTATACAGCATTCCCATGGTAAATTTCAAATGTAATTTGGCACGTTAATTCTGAAAAACTCAGAGGTGCGAGCCGGGATTTGAACCCACGGCCCTCTGCTTAAGAGGCCATAGGTCAAACCAGGCACCACGGCTTTTAACAGTTTCATGTAACCAAAGAACACCATAACCAAAATAATAAAAACCTACAATATCGACTAAATGTATTGCTGTTATGATAAATCGTGACAATTGTCTGTCAAGTGGCTCCCTAGCATTACTATAATGCGCCAGGGCGTTAGTAGGGGCGCTAAACGCCGCGGGGGATCTATAGATCATTCGCTATGATTTGACACGCGAATGGGGTGC
Organism: Archips crataeganus; assembly: GCA_947859365.1. Lineage (NCBI taxonomy): Eukaryota > Metazoa > Arthropoda > Insecta > Lepidoptera > Tortricidae > Archips > Archips crataeganus. Next base: position 20,885,144 of record OX402050.1, read on the forward strand.
GAGCTATGGCTGCGGAATAATAAATTGGTACTTACTTATTTATATAGTTTTGTTCGTAAATCGTAAAGTTTCATTATTTTGCTACGGAGACTAGATCAGTAAGAAAAGTGAAGTAAGGTAAACGTCCCTGTGCTCGACACTGACCCAATACATGGCAACTTCAATCTTATGTCACCTCTCTTACTATGACACCTCAACGCCCAGTAGCGAACACCTTTATGTCAATAAAGGTAGTAGTTAGTGGTAGGGGTGTAGGTGGGCGTTGAGGTGTCGAGCATTGGTACATTTACCTTAATTGAATTAAATATTAACTGAAAGGTCGTGGTAGCCCATAGGTTTGACTTATGGTCTCTCAAGAAGATGGCCGTCGCGGGTTCGAACCCGACCTCGCACATCTAGTGTTAATTTAGTAAGTTTGTTAGAGAGATTTGATCTTTATGATTGACTCTATCGATCAATGAGACAAAAATACAGGGTGCTATTTTTTCAGATTTTAGCTAGTTCGATTCCAAACGAGGCAAGCGAATTTTCGAAAATGCGGTTCTCATTCTTTTCAAAAATAAAGGAATGTTTCCTTTGAGTAAATTTTCCTATTTTCAGTATTTAGAGTACTTTCCCTGGAAGTGGCATTAGAACATTCCACCCTGTATAATATCATATTATCTTATGTAACCTAAGAGTCGGCTAGACGTTATGTCAGTTACAAAGCGGCTGGACCTGTGGCTTTGAGGTACACTTTGTAAAGCAGAGCACGACTCGGATCTAGCTCTTTGATAGCTTCCAAATCAGTGTGCGGGCAAGATACATCTTCTGAGAGCACCTCTAAATACCAAGATCGCTTGAAGCTTTCAAGCTTTCAATTCATTGCAAAAATGTAAACTATTTTGCGTTCTTCAGCTTCACTACTTATTATATCTTCATTCGCAACATTGTTTTTTAAAAATTGAAAACAAATGGAACATGTCCGAGTGCGAGTCAGTGACCCAGTAGTCGCCATTTAAGTTTATGTCATTAGCATGGTGACAGCAAGGTGTTATCCATTAGGCATACCATCAAACAAAAAGAAGTCATCAGTTATTTTAATTAATTTTTTAAACAGTTATAGAAGACTAGCTTTAGCCCGTAGCTTCGCCCGCGTTTAAAGTAAATTCAAGAAAAACATTAGCAATCGTAGAGTTTGGGCTGAAAAACGAGTATGGTAACATTTTTAAAGTTCAACATTCTTGGACATCGCCTCTTATTCTTGTTTATTGAGACTTTTTTACTTACCTAGATAAATTATACATAATTTAACTAACCGCAAATCCCTTAAGCTCCAAACGCAAAGACAGTCGTAATATTCTAACTTGTATGAACAAGTTCTCGGTACGGTACCGCACAACCGTTCATACAAGTTAGAATATTACAACCGTCACCTCCCCCACCGCTGTCTGTGCATTTGGAGCTTTAAGGACACTGTAGAATAGCTTTATTTAAAATTTTAAAAAAAAACAGCAATTTGAAATAAAATTCATATACCAAAACAATGTAATTAACAATACCGAGAATTGTTTGTACAATCTCTCGCACTAAGTAATACAGTGTAAGTTCTATGTCATAAAAGTTACACTGTACTTATACATATATAACAATTAGCATAGTGAAAATAAACTGATCAATTAGCATGTTTAAAGTTGAGGGAAATAATACCATGCCAAGAGAACGCATTACCGCAGTATAAAGTGTTCTACCTATCACATATTTGCCTATCTGTACGCCAAGTTTAATCCAAATTCGTTAAGCTGTTATTCAGTGATTAACTAACAAAAAACCTCTTAACATCCAATAGCCCTCTCATCCTGAGAGGAGGCCTGTGCCCTGCAGTGGGACATATATATGCTGGGATGATGATCCAATAGTCCTAACATCCAAATATATTAACAGACTTTCTTATATTATGTATAATATTAGTAGGTTAGGAATTTTAGCAATCAAATCTTCATCCCAAATTCGGATCCTCATTTGAATGCATTCTCGATAGTAAACTTCGAAACTTTTGATCCAACCGATAACAAGTCAGTAGTTCCATGATTAAACAAGTCTAAATCGACAAGGAAAACCCGCCTCATTGCCAACCCAAACACACCCAAACTTCCCAACTGGGAACATGTGGAGCTTGATAAAAAGCAATTCAAAAAAACACTTAACGCAACAGAGTACGGCTGGAATTAGCATAATTCGAAGAACTTGATTGCAAGATGTTACAGTAACAGTTGCAGAGCGCAAGCGTCGTTGATACTGCAGCTTGTCGGCGAACCTGAAACAGCCTTTACGATCGTCAGTCGATAGGCAGCTGCCTGAAGAGGCGGTCGTGCCTAGAAGCTGCCGTGGCAAACGGCGCACGTATCGCGTCAAACCGAGACATTTAATTTCGTGAATTAAATTGTGCTTAGTGACTGTGTAGAAACATTCGGAAATGTAGGTAAGTCTGATTTAAATTAAGTTTAAATCACGGGATTGGGGATTAAGACGATAAGGAATCGTGTTCCGGTCTACTTTTTAATCTGACTTCTCAAATTTGATTTCTTAACGGTTCGTTACTCTGCGAGTTGAGATGGAACTTCGGATTTCTCTTACCTATCGACATCATTATTTTCGGAGCTCAGATGAGCTGTTTATTTTTTCGCTGTTTCTGGAAGCACGTCTCGAGGGGGTTGGATGTTGTTTTGTTTATTTTAAAAATGATTGCTGGCTCAGAAAAGTTTTTTTTTAGACGCGTCTTAGCTCGTTAATTTCGTATCACTCATAGTGAAAATAAACGGATCACTCACGTCTTAAAATGAGTTTAACTCAATATGTTTCGGGCTAAATATAATGTCACATTCAAGCATAAAGTTCAAGTCGGATAAATAATTTACGTAATGTAGTTTCAAAACTTGTGAAAATCAAATTCTTTTCGCCGTTAGTTTCAAAATATTTGTTTACTTAGCTAATTTGTTCAAAGCTTAAAAAAACAGACTGGCTGGAGTGTCATTGAAAGAAACGAACCCACAAGATTTTTTTCGAAAAGTAAAATTTTGAAATAATTGTTCTTCACAAAATGATATCATAAATATGTGTTGATTACTGATAAATAGTAGGTACAATTTAGAAAATGTTATTAACCTGAAAGTAGCAAGCATATTGATATCAAAAGAAAAATCTACAATGTTTAACTTTTTATGAGTCACATGTTAGTTTCTTCTTTATTACGTTTACATTGAATCTTATCAATGAGCAATTTTCGAAACTAAAATTGAAAAAAGAAAAATGTCTCATCTATCATAGTTTATGTTCGATTCATAGTCACAATATAATCCATCTCGACTGTAACATTCCATACAATTACGTTACACTACTAGCTGATGACTGCGGCTTCGCCTCCGCGGAAGTAGATTAAAATGTCTTTTCCCGTGGGAATGAGATATTTTCCCGTGGTAAAAAGTAGCCTATGTGCGGACGGAAGGCTAGTATTATATAAGTTAGTATGACCTTCTCAAAGATAATTTTTCTCCGGCCTTTGAAATTTTTTCTTCATTCACTTTGATTAAATAACGCAGCGTTTCAGTTCTTTGTATCTATTTTGAAAGGTAAAAAAGGACGTGAAAGGGATTCTTTCAGTTATTTTGTTGGGAATAGTTTGATCCTTGTACAGTATGATTCCTTTTAAGATTTCAATCAGCTAGATCAGTCTTTATGATGTTGGTGCTTCGTTTGAGTATATAATATTAACTAGCCTTCCGTCCGCAGCTTCGCCCGCGATAAATTAATTTTCCCGTAGAAAAGGTATTTTCCCGCGATAAAAAGTAGCCTATGTCACTCAGTGATAATGTAGCTTTCTAACGGCAAAAGAATTTTTGAAATCGGTCCAGTAGTTTCGGAGCCTATTCAATGCAAACAAACAAACAAACAATCAAATCTTTCCTCTTTACAATATTACTATAGTATAGTATAGATTAGTATAGATAACTACATTTTGTTTACGTTGATATTCCTGAAATTATAAGTATTCATTGAGGGTGAATTAACTACTTAAAAAGGATTATAACATATTTTGATATAACTGGAACGACTCAAGTGATTAAACTTGCACAGTTATTATTAAACCGGGGTTTATCAAACAAATTACTATTAAATTACCTCGTCGTTTGGAACACTATTTATTTGTTTCGGTAAGCTTTAATAAACCGTTTTAAAACTTTTTTAATCATTTCAATACAAAAACTGGAGTTTTAAATCGAATTTGAAAAGCTTTGCATTTTCAATTAACCTATTACGGCATTCGCAAAAGTCGTAAAATTAATAATTTTTAGAGCGATGCAGTCCGAAAAGCGATCGTAAACATTTTATTATGCACCCGCCACGTGGCACGCGACGAAATGTTCGCGACCCCTGACCGACTGAACTTGTGGGAAAGTAGTATTTGAGAAATTTAGTGGTACCATATAAAGTCGGATATAGTGAACCTGTTTAGATTTCCATTCTTTTGTAAAATGTGTTATGAGACTATTTAAACTGGGTATTTATTTGCAATGATGTTCAAGGAAAACATAAAGAAAATAAAACAAGACAATTTTAGTACCTATAAGAACAAAATTAAACTAACATGAATAATGTACAAAAGATTATACAAAAAAATATAATAAAAGAAAACCCTGTCCAAGCTTTATGCGTTTTACATTATTTTCAACATGGTACTTCCACGCGTTTGGTAGAAAAAGTGTATTTATTGACAGACAGACTGATCAACAAAGACGGGGACAATGGAAAGAAACCTTCAAATTTGAAAAATTAAAACTTACCCATACGTAAAATTTTGTAAAATATTCCTGTTACTAGACAAACTGGAAATTACTACACAGAGAGCACTAAATAACAACCAAAGAAACTTATTAATTTAATTATGCAAATACACCGAATAAACGAACTACTGAAATGTAAAAACTTTCATCATTCATTTCACTTTATTTAATTACATGCCTTTTAAACAGTGAAAAACGGAGCGGGAAGATGTTTTTTCTTATTTTTGTTCCTCTACAGAAGTTAAGCGTGAAAATGTCTGATAGATCGTTACAATAAAATATAATACACTAGAATAATGTTATTTATTAAAAAGCCGTGGTGGCCTAGTGGTTTGACTGGATGGCCTCTCAAGCAGAGGGTCGTGGGTTGGAGCCCGGGCTCGCACCTCTGAGTTTTTCGGAACTTATGTGCGAAATCAAATTTGAAATAAAACCATGAGCTTTATGGTGAAGGAAAACATCGAGAACACATCCGAGCAGAAAAAATAGTTTGGATGTTGTTCTGGAAATAAATGAATTATTTACGTTTTTTAACGAACATCCATGCAAAATTTCATGTCTCTAAGTCTAGACTTAGCGGTTAAGATTAGGGATTTTACATAAATCCCGTGGGAATATCGGAATAAAAAGTAGGCTATGTCTTATTCCATAAGTTTAGCTATCTAGACACCAAATGGAATTCAAACCTGTTAAACCATGATGGAGAAAAAACACAAGTACAAAGTATGGATGGTTACGGAGATAGGGTCATTCTGAATTAAACACACAAATCCCGTCTATTCCCTATCCCGTCGAAATTTCAAGTTGGCGGTTTGATGCGTCTTGACGAGTACTTTGGTAACCAGGGTCAAAAATTACAGTCAGCAAAAACGGTTGTATTAACAATAGAGTTTTAACAAAATTTAATTTCAACAACTTTGTTATGTACCTACTTAGGTATGAACGTCCTAAAATTTCATCAGACTAACTTTAGAATTTGAGTTAAAGCAACTTACATATAGTTTACAGTCCAGCATTAACTGAGCTTCAAATACTATTTTAACATTAATGTAATATCAAGTTATAATTTGCACCTTGTATAAAGCTCTCGATCGCATACAACGGAGAGCGACTCGAATAGTCGGCTGCCAACGAACTTCTGATGGGCTTGATTCCTTGGCGCTGCGTAGAGATGTAGCTTCACTGTGCATCTTCTATCGCATGTACAACGGAGAGTGCTCCGAGGAGTTATTCGGGTTGATCCCTGCCGCATCCTTCCGCCACCGCCCTACGCGACAACACTTCCATCCTCACCATCTGGATGGTTGGTTGTCTTCTACTGTGCGTTTTTCCAGAAATTTCCTGCCTCGCGCAGCAAAGCTCTGGAATGAGGTTCCTGCTGCGGTATTCCCGGACCGATATGACCTTCAAGCTTTCAAAAAAAGAGCGTACTCCTACCTAAAAGGCCGGCAACGCACTTGTGACTCTTCTGGTGTCGCAGGTGTCCATGGGCGACGGTAATCGTTTACCATCAGGCGATCCGTCTGCTCGTTTGCCCCCTATATCATAAAAAAAAAAAAAAAAAAAGCTTTACATGAATTTCTCCTTGTCAGGAATGATAACATCACTATGTATTTGTTGTAGTAACCAGAATGTTCGATAGGACTCAGCACTCAAATATACATGTAGCGATTGTATATTTTTGAGTGCTTTATCCTGTTAAATTTTACTGCCAGTTATTGTATAAACATTATTTGTGTAAAAGGGTTTCCACATTGCGTCAATTTCATTGTAAACGAGGTTGGGTATTATGGAACGAACTGGTTGTTTGTTTAATTATTAGGTCACGGTGGAGTTCAAAAATTGGACATTATTAATGACAGTAGTTAAAATTTGTATGAGAGTTTTCCGTTGTGTCATGAAAATCAATCGTACAATTCTATGGGTAATTTTAGTGGCGCAATAGAACTTTTTCCAGTCGGTCATTTTGTATGTTTAACTATGATTCTACGTGGTACAACTTTTTGGTCTAATTTTGGTATTGAGACTTTTTTAATGAAAATACATATGTAGATACCGAGATATTATATTATACAGGATTTAACTTCATTGTACTTGTATTTAAATGTGTTGTTATGTTAATTTATGTTATAATTTTATTTTATTTTCATTTTTTTTTCATCTTTTTGTTAAATTTATTTACTAAATCTGTAAGTTTTTATAGTAGTTACTTAAGTTTTTAATATGTTTACGTTTCTCGGAGAATTGGTTTTACTGTAATGCCGGGCAAACAGTGTTCACAATAAATATATAAATAATTAAATAAATAAATAAATAACAGCAAATTCCTTAAGGACACTGTGGAATAGTTTATTTATGGTTACCTATCTGACCCAAAATGTTAGTCCGATTTTCGTTCCACCACAAACTTTGATAAATATTGTTTTATTTTTTCCTCGTTTGTCCGAGAAACATGTTGAATTCTTAGGATTAGGCACTACCTAGTTGTTTCATTGATCTAAACATTCGACAAATTATATTTTTTCCTAAATCTCATTTGTCCGTAATATCAGTTATCCGATGTAACATTCCGGTTTCTTAATCACTTGATTTTTTTAGATTGTCTTTAGTTTCATTACGTAGTTCAAACCTAACCTAATCTAACTGACTGGCAGCATTTTTGACCATAACTGCAAAATTCGTAGGAAATGATTTTTAGTGTTTGAGGGTTACCTTTATTTATAATTAAGGCAAAATTATAGCAAATTTAAATAAAGTTATTGTTCCATGATAATCCGACTATCATTTCCGAAAGGCTTAAGTTTCCAAAATATGTATACATGACTAAATAACTCAACATTAAGGTCGCGCATACATGTTTTGGTAACTTTGACCGCATATATTTACAGTCGACTATAAATATAACAAATAGCATGATTTTATCTACCCGACCAGTATCTGGCTAGCAGTCTTCATAATTATTGACACTTTTAACAAGATACTGTGGGGCATCGGTAAAGCATAATCCCGGGGCCCGTATCGGGGGCACACGCGGCTAATTACGAGCAAACGCGCCCGGGCACTCGGGGCCCGGATTAGGGCCCCTAATCCATCTACCTCTTGGATTTTTAAATTGAGTTTTCCTGTGACTAAGATGGCGTATTTAACGTTAGTTACGGTGCAGAAAAGCTGGAGTGGTGAGGTAGCGAGGAAATAAAACTTTCTATCAGAAATGTGCTATGCTACATTACTATGGATGAGTTTAATATCGGCCATTAATATTCATCGCTCGTGCTTAAAATACCACAGACCAAAATACCAAAATTTTCATAATACTACATTTAGACCACGGATATTTGTGGCAATGACGTCACAATAGGGTAGTTTGGGGAGTAAATGGAACGGTGTTAATTAATACGAAAAACTAACTGGTTTTACCCGAATACATTTTAATAAGTAATTCACGATAAAAATTTAAAAAACTTAAGGTTATCGTCGAGTTTCGTTAACCGTATAAGTTAACTAAAGAAAGAAAGAAGACATTTAACTATGTTCTTGCAATAAAAATACACTTGATAAGATTTACGTACTATATAAGTACCGTCAACCGGGGTGACTTAGAACTGCGGGGCGACTTTCAAAAGTAGTTTGCCGACCAACTCATGCATTTTTGTTGGCATTTACTATTCCTTGTCGATGTCTTCAACTATCTTCTTTTTGTCTACACGTCAACCATTTACCCCATATGGACAATGTGGACTTTATAGCGATTTTAAAACTATCAAAGTTGCCCCAATTTGATCCGCTCGTTCCCTAAATATCAGGATTGCAAAATACTAGATTGCCGACTTACCCTATTTCTAAAATACCAAATTCCCAGAATACCAGACTTTCCTGTCACCGTGTTTTTCTCTATATCGGATTGCCAAAAAAGCTTGTTTTCAATACACCATGCTCCATTCAAAACCAAATTCACATAATACCAGATAGTGAAATCACCAGGCTCGTAAAAATCGACTCCCTGGCTTCCCCACGACGTCCACGACCTGCCTGACGAGCCTGGTGATTTCACTATCTGGTATTATGGGAATTCGGTTTTGAATTGAACATGGTGTATTAAAAACAAGCTTTTTTGGCAATCCGTTATAGAGAAAAACACGGTGACAGGAAACTCTGGTATTCTGGGAATTTGCTATTTTAGAAATAAGGTAAAATCGGCAATCTAGTATTTCGCAATTCTGATATTTAGGGAACGAGCGATTTGATCAAAGGCATCCCGGTTTTACGCTACCACCCCTTATTCTTTCCTAGGTTTAAACTACTTGGGTGACACCGAACTAATTGTATTTACAGTTCGCCGCATCGCATCAACAGATCGGCAAACACCTCTTAAATTACCGCGTGTATAATACTGTTGTGTTAGGCCGGCTTTGTTAAAATTTTGTGCAGGCTCAGGTTGTTGTTGAACTAGCACAATGTCTGGGCCAGTATAAGTAGATTAACTTAATGGAATCTCTAACAATAACACGCATTAAGTTAGGGCCGTGGACAAAGGAGCCGGGAAGATGGTGGCCCTCCCTTTTGCAACAATTGTTTACTTCCAATAATAGCCTGAAATTTTCCAGTTTAATATTTTCTTTTGTTTAGTGGCTGAGTGAGGCGGATTTACGAGCGTTTAACTTTGTGTTTGTTTGCTTCTTTATGTGTGTTTGGTTGTAAGACTTGAGCTACTTGGGTCATTGTTAGCCCTTTTGTTTCGGCGTTCAGGAAAGTCGGTTGATAAATTTGGTGACAATTTTACGTTTAATATGTAAAGATGGCCCAGTTGTTGTATCGGTTGAGTTGTGTCGAGTTAATATGTAAGTTACAAAGTGTACATACTTATCAATAGCGTGTTTTACGTTACGACACAGACAAATATGGTAATAGTTTGTGTACACTGACTGCGAGGTATTGTGTTCGAAGACGACCAAATGGTCCGGTGGTTAGAGAGTCTGACTAAGCTTAAGGCTAAGCTTAAGGTCCCGGGTTCGATTCCTGGTCGGGGCAGCTATTTGTCTGAAAATACGAACGTTTTTGCTGGAGCCTTGGATGTTTAATATGAATTTAAGTATATATTTATATATATATATAAGTATGTTTATCCGTTGTCTAGTGCGCTTAGTACAAGCTTTGCTAAGTTTGGGTCTAGGTCGATTGGTGTCAATTGTGCCATGATTTATTTATTTATTTATATACCTAACTCTCGGATGGTCAACTGAGAAGTTGCCCCTGATAAAATACCTTTTTATTTAAGCTGACTGACAGTGTAGATAAGACGACGCTAGAGCTTTTTTTGTCATTTGATACATTTCGCCAACGCATAGTTCTTATGAACCATTTACAATAGTTTGATAGCATCCTTCAACTGTTCCGTTTTAAAAGGGATGCTACTTGTTTTAAACTTTCGTGATTTTCACTCATAATTACTATACTAAACGGGACTCACACAAATAATAGTTACCTCCACGTTTCGGCCACATTGCAGCAGCCGTGATCACGAGTTAATTGAATCAGCGGGAGTGCGGGGATGGGGGTAGTTCGAGATACGGGTGCTGATTCTAATCGGAATCAAGTGCGGGTAGTTCGAAAGACTCGAGCGGCTAAACGAACTTGACACCCTACACTTCAGTTAACTCGTGACCACGGCTGCTCCAATGTGGCCGAAACGTCGAGGTAAGTATTATTTGCGTGTTAAGTCCCGTTTAGCATATAGTAATTATGGATGCTATTTTCTCTTATTATTACTATAATATTTTTATTTACTGTCTAATTAATTAAGCGAGTCGCACTGAAAATCAGCGCGGCGGCTTACCGCAATATTATGAGTGAACCACAATTTAACTATTAAAAGTTTTTTATTTGTATTTATTCCTTCCGAATATATTATTCTACCACGTCTCTCTCTTTCTCTCAATTACCTACAGTAGACTCTACTTTTAAAAGGAGTTTTTATTTCAATGTTCAAAATGAGCTAATTTTCGGGCTATAAAATTACCAAGACACTGCGCAAAATTCAAAAATAATTTGATTCCGCCTCGCTTATACTGAAAGTTGGTGAAACTTCGTCTGGCGAAAGGCAAATCTCGGCGTAAATAAAATTATGTCACTTGGATTCTGTCGTGAATAATTTCAGGCTCAAAGATGGAATGACCTGTATTAGTAGCACAAGTTGCAAGGCTTTTTGTGGATCTTTGTGGACTTTTCACTTATATACCGTGAAATTTTAGTGGTTGTTTTCCCGAAACGAGGTGATTTAGTTTCGATTGTACAATCGATTTATAATTATATTTTGACTAGAGTCAAAAATCCAATTGTGAAAAACGAAAGTTGAAAATGACCGCAAACCAATAGTAACGCTTCTTTGGTACAAGTACCGTACGATCGTACGATAGGTTAGGTACCAACGAAGCGTTACTATTGGTTTGCGGTCATTTTCGACTTTCGTTTTTCACAATTGGATTTTTGACTCTAGTCAAAATAGTAATTATAAATCGATTGTACAATCGATACTTAATCACCTCGTTTCGGGAAAACAACCACTAAAATTTCACGGTGTATAATTTTTAATAAATAGAAGGTAAAAGTATTTGAGTAATAAATCCACACTTCAAACCACTCAACAGATTGTGCTGAAATTTGGCACACAGACAGCTATTATGAAGTAGTTTAATAAGAAGGATTTTTTCTAAATTCTCACAGAATAGAAAATAAACGGGTTTTATGTGTTCGATTCAGTGAACTTGTCTTATCTCAGTAACTATGAAAGTAGGTAATTTTAACAGTAAAAATATAATTTCAAGAATTTGAGAAATCCACACGGGATATAAAAAAACGGGATTTATCATGATGATGATGACTCCATATTTTCATTCACCGTATTTTATAAGAAAACTAGTTTTGCTCGCGACTCCGTCCGCGAAGAAAGTAGCCTATGACCTATTCTCAGACCTACCGAATGCAGAGAAAAAAGTTTCATAAAAATCGGTCGAGCCGTTTCGGAGGAGTTCGATAGCAAACACCGTGACACGAGATTTTTTATATATTAGATTTCAAATGTAATTAATTTCACACATATATTCTAAAAAACTCAGAGGTTCCAGACTAGGCTCGAAACCACGACCCTCTGTTTGAGAGTCAATAGGTATTTAGTTATTATTCTATTAGGGTACCGATACTTTTAAATCCGTATAGCCGTTTTAAAATGATGAAACTGAACGATGCAACCGGTCTATTATAGTAGCCAATAATAGCGTTGTTGGCAAGCGTTCACACACTGAGACAAATTCTTCAAACCTATCACAACCTCTTTGGTTAAAGCCCACCATCGACACTTCCTCGCAGCCCTCGCAATTACCCAAACGAGGGTAGGGCTGTCCCAGCTTTGTATGAATTACATGTTTACTTACCTACGAATGGAGGCTGCTTTATCTTGTTGACTCAGTCAGTAGCAGCCCTGGGGTGGATTACAATTGGAGCCGTAGTAAGCTCCGCTAGGGTTGAACATTTTGATAAACCCAGTCTTAGTTCAATGTAGCGAGCCCTTCATTTACATTTTGTGCGGTAGATTTACCTATAAATTCAGAATTCTCTTTGGTATTTTTAGTAGTTAGGTCATTGGGCTTGCCGTAACTTCAGTTGCGTAATTGGGAACAAAAGTCGAAGGACGAATGTCGAAGAATCTACCAACGGTTCGGGAAAACCTTCGTCGAGAACAATCCAGCAAAATACTTAACAAGGCATATTTTTTCGAAGCAGACCTACAATTACTTAATTACTTATGGGTGATTCTTCAAGGTTGTGATTTTTGTTTTATTCCTCTGTCGTATTTTTTTTTACTTAGTACAGAAAAAAATCATGCTCCCATGAAAATAGATTTGTTCAGTACCATAAATTTATGTTACTAAACAAATCTATTTTCATGGGAGCATGATTTTTTTCTGTACTAAGTATAAAAAAATACGACAGAGGAATAAAATCACGACCTTGAAGAATCACCCTTATCTACTTAAGGAATTTAACACAACTAAGTCGATATTTTTTAAAAGTAAGTCAAACGTAGGTAGTTCGTACGTTGAACGCGTTGATGTAGATTAAACAAGAAGTTCATTCAATGATGACAGCTCATTTATAGATCGCTGCAAAAATCTTAACAGCGCCATTCAGGATATTCAACTTAAAGGAGATAGCGATAATATCGGGACATAAACTAAAGAAAATAAACTACCTGAAACAAGATTATTAAACTAATGCCGCGTTGAATACATATCTTTATTGAAAGTAGCCATGAATTCTCTTCTTTTTAACTCATAAAGATCTTGGCAGTGACTATCTCAGCTTTATTTAAAGCACTAAAGTATTTTGACAACGCTGTACAAACTTTGTTTGCTCTTATAACATTTTGCACAGTATACCTTGTACTTAAATGATTAAAGCTTAAGATCCCTAAAACTGTTCCCGTTACACTCCGACCCTCGTACATAAAAGCAATATTTTCCCAGAAGCTGAATACGGTTCTGAAACTACATAAGTAAATAGCCAAGATAAACAGCGCCACCACAAAGGCCCATTCTCCCCGGGAAGCGTTTTGATCAAATTAAAAAAGCTCTTAATTCATTTCCTTGCATTTTCTCGTTGACAAAAGAACAAGAAATAACAATCGCCACCGTTATCGCTAATAAGGCGTCGTTAACCTTAAATGGAGTCTTTCAACACCCGAAAAGGGGGTTGTTGGGAAAAAGCGCTTAGTTCCCCTCATTATACAGTCTGAATTGCCATGTGAGGTAGATACGTAGAATAGTAATTGGGAAAAAACGATTTTTATGTGGATAGGAGGTTACGGGGGCTTTATTTTCTATTTATCGATTGAAGTGGAGACAATGGGAGGAGTACCTATTTGTGGCTGTTTAATTTATTGATGTAAACGACAGAGGCTTAGAGAGTTAGATATTGGCATTGTAACACGGCTACACGAAGAAAAATTAGTTTTTTTTAAAGTTTTCATATACTTTGTAAGTTTTCTAAGGTTCTTTGCGCAGAAAATTATATTTATAATAAATCAGTCAGTCAGTCTTTCATTGAATTTAACGTGTCGCAGGCCTGTAGGTATGCGCCTTTTATTTGTCTATCGCTAGCTTGGCTTGGCAACTCTTGATCGCTGAACATTCCTAAGGCTACGCGAAGGATTCCTTCCTCGAGGAACTTATTGCGATAGTTTGAGATCTTTTCTATGATAAAAGATTCTCGATTTACAGTAGCCATCGTATACATAATCAAGTTAAGTGGCAATGAATAAACAAAAGTGGTCGCAAAATGGCGGTGGAAACTAAAGGTCAGCCTAAACCACCAGGGGGGTTACTACGAAATTCGAAGTTCGAAGTTCGGATCGTCGGTCCCTCTCACTCTCGTAATAAATACCATTAGCGTGAGCGGGACGGCATGAAACGAAGTTCGAATTATGCACTTCGTGGTAGGGCCTCAGCTCAGACGATGACATTAATTACGTTTATTATTATGTACATAACGTTTTGCGAAAAATCACAGACGAAGTACCTATTACGGCCTCGACAAATTGACCTAAAGGCAAGTAGTGTGCGGCTGGAAACTTAGATAAAAAACTGGACAAGTGAGACTCGGACTCATAAATGAAGTGTTCCGTACAATGTTTTAAAAGTAGTTCAGTAAAAAACTTAATAAAATCAAGTTAAAAACGCTGAAAAAAAAACACGTTTCTTGTAGTCCTCTGGAGTCTTTTCTAACCGAATGTAGAATTTAAGACCTAGATAAGAGTCATACGTTTTGTAATTTTAGAACGTATTTAAGTGTTGTTAACGTTCTTTATTCATTGAAAGATTTGTACTTTATGTAGTACATTCGGCCGTTATTCTTACTGATGATTAGTTCTTTATAAAGTACGCTGGGACAGACGAGGTTATAGCGACCACAGTGATTCATAATCGGTGATAATTTGAAATGTCGAACTTTTATGTTTTGAGAGATAAAGCCCTGTGACAGACGGACGGACGGACAGACAGTGGAGTCTCAGTAAATAATACCCTTTGGGTAGGAACACCTAAAAATGAAGATGGACCGATATGAAAAGAACTCCAATTACGTAGGAAGAAAATCCTAAACACGTTAGGCTTTGTGTATTTATCCTTGAGCTCTCGATTCTGCGACAGTAACACTTCTGGAATACAATGTTTTGTGAGTGGTGGTATCTTGGATACAGATATCAAGATACCACCGCAAGTAAGGTTTTTTTGGATGGCTGCCTACCTTAGAAGAAGTTTTTGCACTATTTTGTGTCGGTTTTGAAAGTAAAAATGAATTTAAGAAACTGAAACAATTACTTTGCTCACGACCTTTGCGTGGTTCGCGGTTTTTTTGCGGTCGCGAGTGAGCAAAGTAATCGTTTCAGTTCATTAATAAGACCTTAGCAAAGTAACGCCTGATTCAATAAATGAAATTAAGGTTTTACGAGTCATTTAATCTTAGTTGTCATCATCATTTCAGCCGAAAGACGTCCACTGCTGAAGATAGGCCTCCCCCATGGTTCGCCAAACAGATCGGTCCCGCGCCATCCACATCCAACGCGATCCTGCAACCTTAACCAGGTCCTCGCTCCATCTTATTGGAGGCTTACCTACACTGCGTCTTCCGGTCCGTGGACGCCACTCTAGAACCTTTTTGCCCCATCGGTCATCAGTTCTACGAGCGATGTGGCCTGCCCACTGCCACTTGAGTCTGGCGATTCTTCGAGCTATGACGGGAAATATACATCTCCATAACATAATTTAATTCCTCTATCTCCATTTTTAGCCCACCGCATCAGCACGCTGAAGAGGCAATGGGCAGGCCATATAACCCGAAGAACCGATAACCGTTGGGGTAGACGAGTTCTTGAGTGGAGACCACGGATTGGCAAACGTAGCGTGGGACGTCCTCAGACTCGGTGGAGCGATGATCTTCGCAAGGCGGCTGGCAATAGCTGGATGAGAGTGGCCGAGGATCGTGCTCAGTGGCGTGTCATGGGAGAGGCCTATGTCCAGCAGTGGACGAACATAGGCTGACGATGATGATGATGATGATCTCCATTTTTCCGACGGACATCCAGGAGGAGCGTTTTCACCTTTATGTGGTTAGTATTCCATTGGCACAAAGCGATTCGCTTCATTTTTCCTGATATGAACTACTAAGGAGTGGAATTCGCGCGCATCGTCTATAGTTATTTCCATATAGATATAACTTAGGGCTCTTCAAGGCTAGAGTGATAGGCTTTTACTGAACCAGTAAGACACGCATATCAATCTTTTCGGACAGTGTCAACGATAATGAATGAATAGGAAAGGAGTCTGCTTGTGAAGGCTTGTGTATTAATAATTTGGATTGTCACTGTCC
Source organism: Archips crataeganus (assembly GCA_947859365.1). Taxonomy (NCBI): domain Eukaryota; kingdom Metazoa; phylum Arthropoda; class Insecta; order Lepidoptera; family Tortricidae; genus Archips; species Archips crataeganus. The sequence continues at coordinate 20,901,382 of OX402050.1, forward strand.
GTTTGTCAAAACTTCTTTTTCTTCTCATGTCACATGGAGCGAAAACTTTTAGAAACTCTTTACGTTTATTGGATGTTGTGATCGGAGAGTTGATAATCCTTTGACGCGCGCTGACGTTGTAATTATCTAATAGTTGATGCGACTAGGTTCTATAGTGGCCTAGGAATCAAATTAGTTGACTGTACCTCATTCACATTATGACCAGTTTACCGACTAAAGACCTCACATACCATACGTCAATCCGGGCCTACCAACTGTTCTACACTACCACTTCTGACATATTATATCAATCAATCTTCGCTAAGCGTGACGCGATAAAATCGAGGCACGGCGACATAGTTAATGTCTCTTTGTACCACTTAATGGTAGCCGAATAACACAAATTGATATATAATTATGTTTTCGAGGTCACATTAGGGGCTCAGAAAGTTCGGGAAGTTGTTAATGAAAGAGTTGGTGGCTAAGTTTGTCGATACGTGCGTCCTCATTTAATCAAATTAGAAGGAAAGGGAGACGGCACGTGAAACGAGATACCCTTTGCATAAAGTTGTGGACTTTTAAGTGGCATTTCTTACTGATGTGGTCAAGAAATAGATGTCGGTTATGGGTTTTCTTTACCACATTATGCAAACTTACTGGATATACTTAGCTCGAAGAGTCGCTAAACTTAAGTGGCAGTAGGCAGGGCATATTGTCTGTAGAACCGACGGTCGTTTGGGGCAATAAGGCTTTAGAGTGGCGACCGCAAGTCGAAAGACGTGGTATTAGGAAAACTCACAACAGGATGGACAGACGATCTAGTAAAGATTGCAGGAACTACTTGGGTAGCGCAGAACCGATGGTTGTGGAACTCTTTGAACGTGGCTTTTGTCCAGCAGAGGACTTCTTTTGGCTGATATAATGATGATGATGGTGTTTATACTTATTTCGTACTGTAGTTATGTTTTTCCAAAGAGTTTTTGATGAGACACTACCTGCGTCACATTTAAAGATGTAACGATAAAAGAGTTGAGGTCCTAATATTAATCCTTGTGGCAAGCCTGATCTTCCAACACAACGGGCGTTCTATCGGAATTTAATAAATTAATACCCACAAAATTTTACAATGTATTACATAATTCCAGGGCATTAACTCGGGCTTAGCGCAGATTTTCAAGGGACACTAAACCAAGTAACTGGACGCGGATCGTGATTAAAAAAGTCGCAAAAACGATTCTGCGATCGCATTGTTCAAAAACAGTCCATTAGAGAACTTCATTATTTCCTCCTCTTTAAATCACCCCCAAGTAACTCCATAATCTTGCGATTCAACCGCTGCCGGCTAATTAATTCATAGAGTAAACCAACTGTGGAATATTTATGGACTGCTCTTAGTGCTTAGGCTTAAAGGGCGAGGATTATTATCATAAAGTCAGGACTTGTCGCGTATCCCTTTAAAAACCAACGACCTGTAAAAGAGAACTCAGTTTCACTGCTTTATGATTCAACGGACATTCGGAATGGCTTCAAACTGTTGAACGTTGGAAAATTAGTTCTTCTTACTAATGCGGAAGTTTGTGAATGTGTCTGCTAAAATGTCTGGGTAGATATAAACGTACAGACAGCTGGAGAGAATAGGTACCCCCCCGGCATAGTACGCTCGGGCAAGAATGTGGTCTACCTACCAGTTTTGACAAAAGTTTCTGTGAGATCTAAATATCGCTAAGGTTGACTTTTCTAACTGAGTGAAGTCCTAAGTCACTTTCATGATAATATTATTGCAAGGGAAAATCGACCTCGTTGTATTATGACGTGCAAATGAACTTCAACCGTAGGGTGGTAAACCATATTTTTGGCCGATGGTACGTTTTCCCTGCTGACCGTACATAAATAGCCGAACCATTGACATAAGAAATAGGCTATCTTTAACTCGATATTCCTGATGTATCCTGGCGAGGGAAGTGATATAGTCGGTGAACCGGCACACGAGGTTAATGTTCAACTTCTGGACTGGCAATGCATCTTCAATCATGTGTTGCACGTGTCCATAGATAGTGCTTGCTCACCATCAAATGACCCTTCCTCATTCGTCACATCATGTCACAAAAACGAATAAAAATTTCGTGTGTCTAACACATCACCCCCCCCCCCCCTCGTAAAAATTAAAGAGGGTAACTCCCATATTAGTATCCTCTTTGTCACTAACGTAGCTCCAGATTAACAAGATAATGTCGAAAGGTGAAAGGAACTTCATTCAGTATTCAGTTTAAATGAAAGGCAGCAACAGGTATCTCCACTCGAATCATGATTTGCTCAACAATATTTTCTCTATCCCTCTTGACAATAGCGACGTTAGCAATTTGCTTGAAAGCCTTTAGCCTGCGTCGCCAGATCAATCTTCTGTCAATTATTTGGTAAATCTTCGAACATTTTGACCGCAAGGTTCACAAGTTACTTTGTTATTATTATAGTAACGGAGAAGGACGAGTTGCTACAACTTTGACTGTAATAGACTCAGTATCTGTACTTAAAAACAAAGACAATTTTGGCTATAGCTAGCTCTTATAAATAACGGAGAATCTATCACCGGTTGGGAAAAACCCTCTAGCTGACCTTGCGAATTGACCGCCTATTAGCGGCCTTATCAGGCATACAAGGTAATAGGGATCTTGAAGTCATTAAAAATAATTCGAAAAAAAAAAAGTTAAATTCCATTAAAAAAATGCTTTATTTTAGTCCTGAAAACCAGATTAATTTTCGATTAACCGCAAAATTAAATTTTTTGTTGCTTTAAAACAAATAAATAGTTAGTTGATTGAGTTGGCGAACAAGTGACGTCATAAGTTGCTATTGCCATTCAAACTCTATGGGAGGATTGTGTTTTAACAGCTCAGAAAAAGTACGTCAGTTGATTGGTGGTGGCAACATCCCTTTTACAGCAGGTAGGCGCAACACGCAACAATAATTTAAGAGCAATAACAAAAGTAAACATCCATACAATCAAGACTTCAAATTTTTACCAGTGCTACTACGTACTTTACGTACTTTTTTGTACTTACGTAATACCTGTACTAAAAAGATGAGTATACACTGGAATTTTCGTACCGATTCCACACTCTATATAGAATACATACATACAACACAGGCAGATCACCCCAGTTATCATGCTACCTCTTGAATACTGGGATTTTCTAACTGATGTAGAACTTGAGACCAAGATAAGAGTTACACGATTTGTAATTTTCGAACTTATTTAAGTTCCTTTGAAGTTCATTATTCATTGAATAATTTGTACTTTACACAGTACATTCGGCCGTTATTCTTACTAATGATTTGTTCTTTATAAAGTACGCTGGGACTTACGAGGTTAAATCACAAACAGCGCACTCATAGTTCTAAATTGTCTTTATAAAGACTAAACACTAGTGTTCACGGTAAAGTGCTGAAGGTATAATAGATATTATCGCAGGCGACAAAGAACACGCACATCATTTGTGTTGAAACAAAAACGCGACAAATTGTTCCGGTCCCCTTTTGTTGGAACTATTCTATATAAATGTAGATAAAGTTTTCGTACTAAGTTAATTTATAGCTCGCCGAGGCGGGAGACGTTTTGGGAGTCCGTTGTTGCGTGAAATGGTTTATTTGCTAAGTCGTTTTCTAAACATGGAGTTTTTTTTAAGTCTGGTATAATACTGTCTTACAACCTTTCATAGCTGTTTGATCTTTGGCTCCAGATCATCATCATCATCATCATCCCAGCCTATATAAGTCACACTGCAGAGCACAGGCCTCCTCTCAGAATTAGAGGGCGTGGGCCGTAGTCCCCACGCGGGCCCTGTGCGGGTTGGGAACTTCACACACACCATTGAATTTCTTCGCAGGTGTATGCAGGTTTCCTAACGATGTTTTCCTTCACCGTAATGCTCATGGTAAATTACAAATGCAATTTCGCACACAATTTCCGAATAATTGGCTCCAGATAAAAACGAAGAAAAAATTGCTTCTTTATTATCACATTCAGAATTTTATTGGCACACGGTGGCAGAAAAAAAATACTTTTCGGTATTTTGACCAATTCGATATTTTAATACATTCGGTGTTTTGTACTTCGGTATATTAACAATACTTACCCAGCTGCCGTGATAAAAGATTTGATTACAAAATAGCTGGGTCCCCACTGAGCGAGCTACCTCGTGAGGCTAGCGTATGAAACATAATTTTGTTCGACACAAGGTTCAAAATCGCGCCGAAAATGGCGGCCTCGCGAGGCAGTTCGTTCAGTGGTGACTCGGTGAATGGCCTTTACATTTCGACAACCCCTTACGCAGTCGTGGTGGGCTAGTGGTTTGACCTATGGCCTCTCAAGCAGAGGGTCGTGGGCTCAAATCCCGGCTCACGCCTCTGAGTTTTTCGGAATTTATGTGCGAAACTAATTTGAAATTTATCACTAGCTTTACGGTGAAGGAAAATATCGTTAAGAAACCACACACACACACACACACACACACACACACACACACACACACACACACACACACACACACACACACACTATACACTTGCGAAGAAATTAAATGGTGTGTGTGAAGTTCCAATCCGCACTGGGCCCGCGTGGGAACTACGGTCCAACCCCTCTCATTCTGAGATGCTTATATAGTATATATACGTATATAGGATGATGATGATGATGAACCCCTTAAGTATTTCAGAGAAAATTCTAGAAATATTCCTCGAAATACGGAACCTTATTCTGTAGTTCTACTCGAACTGCGTACCCGAATCGAACTCTCATGAAAATCACGTTAGACGGCAGAACGAATGGGCTGTCTTCCTAACAGCTGTTTGAGATTCCTTAATACTTCCGTCTTCGGGGCAGGCGTGGAAAAAAACGCGTACCACGTCACGGATTATCACGGATATTATGGACCTCCGCAACCGTAAACAAAACTCTAACTATTGAATTGCAACTAATTGATATCCGCTTCGATCATATAATACGTAGATGCAAGGTCCTGTACAAAATCGAACTCAAGAATCGTCTCCGTCGCGCCAACACTGACAGATATTGTAATAGTTAAGAGTGATATAGTAAATGTAGTACGTTTTAATATATACCTTACGTAGTAGAACATAACCTCGTAAATCATCTGTGTGAGCTTCAGTTATGTTACCTTTTTTAGCAAAAATGGAATGACAACATTGACAACGCATGACAACAGTGTTGAGAAATAAAACAAAATACCTAAACGAAAATGTATAGTAAAAATAACCTTAAAGTTATGTAATAAATAAAGTACAATCACGATACTAAAATATGCGAGTTTCGTTATTTTGGTATGAGAGTGAAAGCAAAAACAAAGGCAAATTGATGATTTACGCCTTGATTTGATGGCGCCATTTTTCGAGCGGCGATCGTGCATCTAAGTACGTATTACTTATATGTATGATCGAAGGATATCCGAAATAAAAATCTATCCGTAACCGTTACCGAATCCGATACAATAGTTAAGAATAATTTCGGATAGATAAGTACTTAAGTAAGCCGCGCGCATCCCTTGTTTATTAGTTTTTTAGTTTTTTTTTTATTTCTTAGTCCTAAGTATCCATGCGTAGTCAGTCATTGTGAGATTCCACTACAATTTTACATTTAAGAGTACTTACTTAGATATAAAACTGTTGTACCGCCGCTGTTGTTTTAACGACCGCTTTAGCCTAGTTGGTAGTGACCCTGCCTACGAAGCAAGAGGTCCTGGGTTCGAATCCCGGTAAGGGTATTTATTTGTGTGATGAGCACGAATATTTGTTCCTGAGTTATGGATGTTTTCTATGTATTTAAGTATTTATTTATCTATATAAGTATGTTTATCGTCGTCTAGTACCCATAGTACAAGCTTTGCTTAGTTTGGTACTAGGTCGATTTGTGTAAGATTGTCCCCTAATATTTATTTATTTATTTATTTAAATATTATTTATTTTATTAGCAGTTACGTCTGCTTACCGAACCTAAGATTTAAAAGCGAAAAAGTTTCCGGGTGCGCCGGTGGGGCTTGAACCCACGTCTTCCGGGTATGCGCGCCCCAACGGGTGTTCTACCAACTGAACCACGTCGCATCCAACCGACCTCCCCGAAATTCTTAATCGCTTACATACGCCAACAGTTGCGTGTAGTAACATCCATCACAACTATTAGAAGCTATGACACTGTCACTGTTGGCGTATGTAAGCGATTAAGAATTTCCGGGAGGTCGGTTGGATGCGACGTGGTACACGCACAAGGTAGGGTTCCGTAACCATTACAAATAAATCAAGTAATATTTTTCTAAGGATTTCGTATGTGTACGGAATCATCCAAGTTTAGGTATGTTTTATACCTTAGGCTACTACTATTTACTCTTAAACTACAAATAATTTCCAAGCAATCTTAGCCGCTATAATTTTCCTAGTAAATTTGATATATTTACTACCATTTTGAATTTTTTCAAATTTTTCCACCTAACAGTTTAGATTTTAGAGGGGGGGGGACGCTCGATTTTAATGAAAATTTTCACTTTAAAGTTGAATATTTCGCAAACAGATCACTGAATAGAAAAATCATGTTAGCAACCCCGCAATGATTTTAAAAGACCTATCCAACGATACCCCACACTATAGGATTAGTCGAGAAAAAAAAAATTACCCACCCTTTACGTCTATGGGAGGTACCATAAAAAAAAATATTTTTTTATTTTTTATTTTACCACTTTGTTGGCGTGACTAATATGTATACTCATGCCAAATTACAGCTTTCTAGTACTAACGATCTCTGAGCTTAGCCGCGGACAGACAGACAGACAGACAGACAGACGGACAGACATAGCGAAACTATAAGGGTTCCTAGTTGACTACGGAACCCTAAAAAGTACTATTTTAAAAATCTTAGTAGTATTTTAAACGAGTTTGTATGGATGTTTGTTGCTCTTTCGCGCTAAAACGGATTGTGATGAAAATTGGTCTTAGATAGTTTATAACCTGGATTTGGGTGTTATAAGTTTGTCCGCTATGTATGTGTGTGTGTGCGTCTGTCTGTGCGATATGGATGCGCGATTTTTTTTATTTGATAGCCGGTTTCTTGGCGATGGTTCTTAGATATATTTCATTAAAATTGGTCTGGCCGTTTCAAAGTTATCAGCTCTTTTGCATGATGCGGAAGGGATCTTAGACTTAATTGCGTTGGGGGATTTTAAATTTTTTAAATGAAATAAAATAAAATAAAATAAATTTTAGGGGACAATCTCACACGAATCGACCTAGTCCCAAACTAAGCAAAGCTTGTACTATGGGTACTAGACGACGATAAACATACTTATATAGATAAATAAATACATAAATACATAGAAAACATCCATAACTCAGGAACAAATATTCGTGCTCATCACACAAATAAATGCCCTTACCGGGATTCGAACCCAGGACCTCTTGCTTCGTAGGCAGGGTCACTACCAACTAGGCTAAAGCGGTCGTTCTGAGGTTTAATTTATAGTTATTACTTTTTTAAATTAGGTAAGTACTCATGGTCTTGGTGCATGAGCTTTGTAAATAACAGATGTCTAAGAAATAAAGCTAACTAGCTGAACAAAGATTTTCACGGAAACAGAAAAAAAAGTTAGCAGTAAGAATATTTTTGAACAATTTTATTTTAAGTTAAATATTTACGTTTAAATATTCGTTATTCACAGTCGCGATAGACTACCGCGTTTCATTTTGGCTGCTAAATAAAAATCTAACTGAATTTCCCAATGAAACGCGGTAGTCTATCGCGACTGCGAATAACGAATATTTAAACGTAAATATTTAACTTAAAATAAAATTGTTCAAAAAAATTCAGTTAGATTTTTATTTAGCAGCCAAATTAATCAATTCTTTTATGGAATTGAAAGCTAGATTCAAACGTTGATTCGGGGACAAAATGGCTCCTAACTTTTCAAATGAAATTAATTTGTTGACAAACGCCACGTTTGCCTTTGCCTATTTCACGCCCTGCTGAAATGTTTTTGATTACTCATATACACAGAAGTTGTTTTAAAACGTATCCCAAATGACTTAAATGATGTGCGTGAAGTTCGCAATCTGCACTGGACCCGCGTGGGATCTACGGTCTAAGCCCTCTCATTCTGAGACGTCCTGCAGTGGAACTATGATGATGAAATTTTCTTCACGCTAAACAAACACAAATCACATTCACAAACAATTTTAGCACATTCAATTGTTTTCACCTCTGACCCTATTCAACTTTAACGGCAGAGGTAAATTTTTTCGTTCCTTTTACTACTAAAATACTCCAAGCATCAACAAGCGACATGCCAAGACAAAACACACTCGCCGCAGCTCGTAGGCTAGTCACATAATCACATTTGGAACAAGGTGACCGTAAAAAAGTCCTAACGCTCCAGCTGAGGGCTCGTTACGTGGAACCATATCCCAGTAAGTTGTGCTTTGGCCACATTTTATTTCAGTTATATACCTCTGGAGGTGGAGTGACATTGTAGGCCGCCGTATTTTCAAATGTGAGCGCGGCGCAGTTTTGAGCCGTATAAAAAGTAAAAGGGTTTTTTGTCTTGCAAGTCAAGTAACTTTTTTAGAGTTCCGTACCCAAAGGGTTAGCCGTGGTGGCCTAGTGGTTTGACCTACTGCCTTTCAACCAAAGGGTCGTGGGTTGAAATCCCGGCTCGCACTTCTGAGATTTTCGGAATTTATGTGCGAAATTATATTTGAAATTTACGACGAGATCTACGGTGAAGGAAAACATCGTGAGAAAACTTGTATACACCTGAGAAGAAATTCAATGGTGTGTGTTAAGTACCCAATCCACACTGGGTCCACTGGGAAACAAACAGCTCAAGCTACCCGTACTACCCGTTCTTGTACCATACCAAGTTTCTGCTCGGAACTCTGGGGTTTAACTCTTTGGAAGTAAGACGTAATTACGCGCTTGTAACGACATCTGCTAAGGCCTTGCGAGGGGAATGCGACAGTGTCGAGATGGTGGCGCAAATGGTGCGCCTGCACGTTCCACTTTTTACAAAATTTAGTTTTAGGCCTCGAAACCACCTTTTGCTAGCACTGCCGTCGGCGCGCACGGCCGCTTACAGGCAGTCGCCGCTAGTCCGCGCGTTGCGTTACGTCATCTCCCTCCTAGCATCGGCGCCTGAGTGTGATGTATTGTCTGGTTGTTGGAAGAGAGTGTGCGATGAATGTTTGAAGTTTTGCGAGATGATGGATGCACGTCCGTCCTCATGTTATTAATTTATTTTTATTTTTTGCTGCTTATCATATATTGTACAGTTTCTATTTTTCTGTCTTACTCAGTGCTTTGGTATCATACTGTCATGCTGTGTAAGTTTTTTCAAATAAATAAATAAATAAATAAATAATTCTTAGAGATGATTTTGTCCTTTATAAAGTACGCTGGGACCCAAGAGGATAGAAGTATGTTTATCCGTTGCTTAGTACCCATAACACAAGCTTCGCTTAGCTTACTTTGGGTCTTAGGTAATTGGTGTGCATTGTCCCGTGATACTACTGATATTGATACTATATCTCTAAGTCGTCAATTAATGCCCACAAGAAAAACACCTTCAGTTTCTCATCCGTCGTCACTCTTTCAGGGAATTTACCATAACTTCTGCACTTTTCCGCGATTGCCCATAAACCTGCGGTGTGCATGATTGCAGCTATCGAGGATAAGAACGCGAGACCTACGAGTGTTGTGGCAGAATATGGACTTGTTTAAAAGTTGGTTTTATAACTTTGAGGTTGGAGTTTGGTACAATTTAAAAGTTTTCGACTTAATCGCGTGTCCGCGAATGCTTGTGTCAAAGCAATTCTTGAGCAACATAGCTGCCTTTCTTGATAGAGCGACGGCCTCACAAACATTATTACATGCGAATAATATTAGGACATACGCGTATGCTAACCACGAAATACTATAATTGTAACGCAAGATTGACACAGCTTTAATCTAATGTCTAGATTTACCGAGAAATCTACAATTATGTCGACTAGAAAAAAATATTCTCGTTTCACAGCATAATTGTCACTAATGCATTCAGTGCCAAGAATCCCCTAATGGTACAATAGTCTCTCGACTTATGCCTCTGACGATTGCCACGTTGGTGAAATAGGGGCCAGATTAAAGGTTCAGCCATACCGCTGCTTAAAATACGGGGACGTTACGGAATCGCAGTGACGTGCTGTAAACGTCAGACTTTACCACATGCTCTCCATAGTAAAGTTGTGACGTTTACGATGCGTCACTGCGATTCTGTACCGTCGCCGTATTTTAGGCTTGATTTCCTCCTACGCTGACATCGGTCGCTGACGTCGGTCGCGCGTACGAATATACACAATACTCTATGGGTCACCGCACAGCGACGCTGACGTCCGCGGCAGATTTATTGCTACGCGCCGCTGATGGCGCGCGTCGGTCTCGCTCGTCAGCGCGCGCGCGTCGGTGCGCTGACGCGCTATACACCACTATCGCGCGCTCAGTGCGAAGCTGACCGACATCGGTCGCTGACGTCGGTCGCGCGTACGAATAAACACAATACTCTATGGGCCACCGCACAGCGACGCTGATGGCCGCGCATTTGTCATACGCGACCGACGTCAGCGTAGGAGGAAATCAAGCCTTAAGCAGCGGTATGGCCGAACCTTAATGTTGCAGGAACGCGTCAGATGCAGATGGCGCAGGATGCTACTGTGATTGAGCTGTTTATGGAAATTTTATTACTCGTCTTTTACCCGATTTATTTACCCGATGATTGGGCGTCCATGAGGCAGGCCTATGCCCAGCAGTGGACGTCCTACGGCTGAAATGATGATGATGATGATGACCCGCTGTTTCGCTTGTATAGCCTATGCAACTGGCATTTCGGACATCCACAGCGGAAGAAACAAAAGTTGCCTCTCCTGTGGACATAAAATTAGCGAGTCCGAATCAGCAAACTTAGATTTATTTAAATGGGCCGAAAGTTGGGCAGGCGTCCCAGATGCCGATGTTAACTATTGCCGTGTCCACAGGAGAGACGCGAACAAAAAATGTGTATGACCCATTTGAATTAGAATTCTACGATTTTGTAAAATTTCCGTGCACATTCCAAAAAAATATGTTGTGGTCTTTATTAACATTGCATAATAACACTAGTTGAGATTTCTAGATTTTATTGTGATCCCTTAGGAATAATAGAAGCAAGATAGACGATGCATCATTTCAATAATCGAGCCATTTACGAACTAATTGCTGCAAATCAAAATTGATCGAGTCGTTTTATGACTAAATAGTAACACACACGCGTATAAACATTCGCATATTATAATATAAGTGGGATTACTTTTCAAAGGATGTTGATCGTAGTAGTAATAGTTCGAACACAATAGCGGCCAATATTATAGTTATTGGTGCATAAAATTTGCATGTCTGAAGATTTTAACAACAGCTTAACTTCAAACTTTCAAGGCAACAGTTGGTTTTAAGTTTAAAGTTTTTGAAGCAACATTTCCTGCTGTTTTGATGCATCATAAGAAGTACTCGTAGGAGCCTTCAAAAACTATGAAAATTGCCCAATCTCAACGTCATTTTCATACAGTCATAAAAAAATACTCATATTAACAGCGAAAAAAAAAACAAAGGAGCGTAGCTATAAATTTTTGAAAAAAATATTACTGGTCAAGTTTTTGAGGAGAAAGTTCGAAATACTCACTATTTTGATAAATTTTATTACCTACCTACCTATTACGTTTGTAGTAGCTGCGGCACAGCAGTTGTCCCTCTCTTGCTGTGCCTATACAGGGTTGCAGCGAGACAGACACGTTAAAATTAAAATACCTATTTTTCAAAAGTCTCTCAGGCATCGTATCCTCCTAAAGCGTGTAACTTGAACCCTCCGTACAATTAATAATTGTTGTCGTGTAATACCGGGCACAAGCGCATTGCAGTTGTTAATTTTTGCCTCGGAATTAATTATTACAAGTTTGGAAAATTCCCGCGGCGCAGCAATTGCTCTAATTGCTTATGAATTTACAAGAGCGCGCACGTGCATTATTTTAGCATTTGATGTAAAATTGGTTTTAGTAATGGCTTTGATCGTTGGAATTAAGTTGGTAAATTATTTTTGTGGTTTTTTGCTGAAATATTCAAGGTTATAACACAGTTAAGGCTAGTGGTGTTTGTTTTAGAAGGTGTATACAAGTTCGTGTGGAGTGTTGTCGATGGTGAAGTCTATACACACGTTGCGGCTTGCCGCAACACCTTTGTTTTTCGGACGGACTGTTGCTGTTAGCCTCGACGGCTTTTACAGCTTACCGGAGAGAGAGCGAGCCGCCAGACGGGCAGCTCAGCAAAGGGTGGTTTTCTTAGCATGCCAAAGGGTGCTCCTATTGAGCCGTCCTCGGACTCTGGTCGCTAAGTAGAGTTATACAAGCAATCGGATTTATACAAGCAATCGGATTTTTTGCACGCAACATCATGCTGAGTGGGGCCCAATTTATAGTAGGTATGTACTATTCGATGATTTTTTACACGCTTTATATTAGCTTCACCTGTATGTTTGTATGTTTGTAACCGACTCCTTAGGGCGCGATTTTGACCCACTTCCCGGTTTCCGATTGAGCTGAAATTTTGCACATATGTGTAAATTGGATGACAATGCAATATTATTGTAACATGGAGCTGATCTGATGATGGAGCTGGATGATGGCCATAGGAACTATGTAATAAAACAACACAATCCCGTCGAGTTTGGGCTCGTTTGATTCGTCTTGACGAGCACTTTGATCTCAGATGGTAACCAGGGTCTGATGATGGAGCTGGAAGATGGCCAAAGGCACTCCACAATAAAACTACACAACCCCGTCGAGTTTGGGCTCGTTTGATTCGTCTTGACGAGCACTTTGATCCTAGATGGTAACCAGGGTCTGATGATGGAGCTGGAAGATGGCCAAAGGCACTCCACAATAAAACGAAACAACCCCATCGAGTTTGGGCTCGTTTGATTCGTTTTGACGAGTACTTTGGTCCTAGATGGTAACAAGGGTCTGATGATGGAGCTGGAAGGGGGGTAGGTGGCGGGGTGGAGGGGAATGGGGTATGGGGTAAGGGGGTCGGGGGTTTAGAGGGTTGGGGGTTAGAGTGTGGCGGTTGGGGTTAGGAGATGGGGGGGTTTACGGGGAATAGGGTGGGGGTGTTGGGGGGTTCGGGGTAAGTGATTTTGGGGGGTTGTGGGAAATGGGGAGGGGGTAAGAAACCTAGATGGTAACAAGGGTTTGATGATGGAACTGGAAGGGGGGGGCGGTAGGTGGCGGGGTGGGGGGGAGGGGTTGGGGGGGCAGGTGGTGGGGTGGGGGAGGGGGGGGGGGTTCCGGGGGTTTGGGGGGCTTTTTTTACAATAAAATATTTTAAACTATTATTATTTATTTTATCAATATTTAGAATTGTTTACAAATTTTGATCTGGATATAACAATATAATAATTGCTTATTAAGATTTTTTACTGCACTATAAGAATAGTGAATTGAAATTTATTAAAATTTATTTTTTATTTTAAAAGCGTGTTTTTTAGTTTTTTTAAACTATTATTTATTTGTATCTTTTCCTTTCAACTGTTGTTTCCTGTGTATCGAATATGTGTAAATAAACATCTCTCTCTCAAAAATACGCGATACTAAAAAAATGTTTTAAAATATTAAAGAACAGAGAACAGAGAGTTATTAGAGAACAGTTTGAACAATAAACTATTCTTATTCTTATTCTTTAACACATCAGTATCTACAAAAATCAGTTACTAGAGTTTTCAAATTCAGCATAGATAATTATGATAACATGACAACGTAAGTACAGTTAACAAAAGGTACGGCCACCAGAAACACTTGTACATAGGTACTTTTTTATGAAAAGTTTATTAAATATTAAAATTACAACATCAAAGCAAATGCTTGTATTTAGAATTTGAAAGTATCCAGGTCATCACTCAACACGTGTAAGACGAACGACCTGCTATCGAAAATAGGTTGCTCCTTTTATTTATCGAATTTGAATTGAAAAGATGTATTCCCAGAAGGAAAAAAGTCTGAAGTGGCGTTGTTACTTCCTCGTTTTAAACAAGGTTATTTCGAGTAAATAAAATAATGTTACGGTTAAGTAGTCAACTAGGAACCCTTATAGTTTCGCCATGTCTGTCCGTCTGTCTGTCTGTCTGTCTGTCTGTCCGCGGCTAAGCTCAGAGACTGTTAGTACTAGAAAGCTGTAATTTGGCATGAAATATATATATCAGTCACGCCGACAAAGTGATTGAATAAAAAAAAGTAAAAAAAATTTTTTTAGGGTACCTCCCATAGACGTAAAGTGGGGGTGATTTTTTTTTTCTCGGCTATCCCTATAGTGTGGGTATCGTTGGATAGGTCTTTTAAAATCATTGCGGAGTTGCTAACATGATTTTTCTATTCAGTGATCTGTTTGCGAAATATTCAACATTAAAGTGAAAATTTTCATTAAAATCGGCCGTCCCCCCCCCCCTCTAAAATCTAAACTGCTGGGTGGAAAAATTTGAAAAAATTCAGAAGGGTAGTAAAAATATCAAATTTACTAGGAAAATTATAGCGGCTAAGATTGCTTGGAAATTATTTGTAGTTTAAGAGTAAATAGTAGCCTAAGGTATAAAACATACCTAAACTTGGATGATTCCGTACACATACGAAATCCTTAGAAAAATATTACTTGATTTTTTCGTAATGGCTACGGAACCCTACCTTGGGCGTGTCCGACACGCTCTTGGCCGGTTTTTTTAAAAACTAGCGATGCGTAGACTACGATTTTAATGCTAACGCAACTAGACCGTTCATTCACGTTCATCGACTAGTCCATAGACTACTTTAATTCGTCGACTAGTCGACGTGTTGTCTACGTTATGTAGATGTTCAACTTAACGGCACGTCGATTTCTACGAATTACTAGTCTATGCTTGCAGTAGTCTGCGGTCTACAGTGTAGGTAACTCTTATTCAAATATGAACTCTATGTTATATGGATTAAAGTTCAAATTTGTTTGGTTGAAACATCATCATCATCATCTCAGCCTATATACGTCCCACTGCAGGGCACAGGCCTCTTGTCAGAATGGAGAGGGCTTGGGCCGTAGTTCCCACGCTGACCCAGTGCGGATTGGGAATTTCACAAACACCATTGAATTTCTACATAGGCGTGTCCAGGTTCCCTAATAATGTTTTTAAGCTCATAGTAAATTTCAAACGTAATTTCGCACGTAAATTCCAAACAAATTCAGAGGAGCGAGCCGGGACTTGAACTCACGATCCTCTGCATGAGAGACCGTAGCTTTAAACCACTAGGCTGCTTCATCACTGCCCAAAGTCTTATTAAAGGAAATTGATTAATGTATCCAATATTTATTTATTATCTGAGGTATTATTTTACCAGCTCATCTCCTTCAAAAGCGTGTCCCTACCGGTATAAATCCCGTTGTCAGCAGAATCATAACCGGAGTATGAATTTGATAGCGCGATTAAAAACTTTTGAGAGGGAACTCGAATCATTTTGAGAACAAAAGTTTGTGTAATTATTGTTCGGGACTGTGTTGTCTGTGGCACGGACAGCGCGGCCACTTGAAAGAAAGAAAGAATAACCATTTATTTACAACCACAAGACACATAATATATATAAAAATCTCGTGTCAAGGTGTTTGTTATCGAACTCCTCCGAGACAGCTTGACTGATTTTTATGAAACTTTTTTGTCTGTATTCGGTAGTGATTCGGTAGGTCTGAGAATAGGTTGTAGGCTATTTTTTGTATACATACCACTATTCTTCGCAGACGGAGTCGCGGCCAACAGCTAGTTTGATATGTAATTTAAATGACAATGCAAGTTGACACAATCAACACATGGTACACTCTGTAGTAAAGTCTGTAATTAAAAAAAATCTTACAAAATTTTGTTAAAAGTGAACTAGCTGTATAATAAATTAGCACAGCTGTGCTCCTTGTGTAAAGCGGGGCTTGTCACTTGGAATTAATATCAAGGTTAATAAGTCCATGAGATCTCTTCAAGGGTATTATAAGTATTGTCACAACTAGCTCACGCGGCTTTTCTCCTAATGACTTATCCCGCGGGAACTAGCTATGTTATAAATTTATTAATGAAAATTCCTATAAAATCGGCAAAAAATCACATTTGCTGTATGGCAGCTCCCCTTGCATATTTGTTTTATTTTAATTTAATTATTTATTTTTAAAGTCAATAATATAACTAAATATTCTGTGAATGTTTCAAGCATCTACCTGTTGCCGTTATCAATATTGAGCAAAAACGAGCAAAAAAAATCACGTTTTTTGTATGGGAGCTCCCTTAAATATTTATTTAATTCTGGTTTTTACTATTTCTTGTTATAGCAGCAAATAAAATACATCATCTGTGAAAATTTCAACTGTCTAGCCTTATGTATGAGATACAGCCTGGTGACAGACGGACGGACAGACAGACGGACCGACGGACGGACAGCGAAGTCACAGTAATAGGGTCCCATTTTTATCCTTTGGGTACGGAACACTAAAAAAAGAGGGAAAAGGATACAATAAAATCAGATCCGCCGCGTAGGTTTCGTCAATAAAAAAAAATTGTTATCCGCAACAAGCTTCGTCATAGCAACAGATTGAGATCCGCAACAGGCTTCGTCAACTAAACAAAAATGTAAAATCCGTTAAACCTAAGCATTCAAACTACTCAAAACTAAAATTACTTAAGTCTGCGAACACGTACTTTGTCGCAATAACCAGTAATACTGAGAAGTTTGAAATATGTCACGTTAGTGAAAGTGACAAAGTCCCTACTAAAGTGTTCATTATATTTCATAGTACCTACTAAATACAGACTGAAACATAGATGCACATAGTGCCGCGTGCTTACCCCTACACCACCACTGGTCAGGAGTTTACACGCAAATTTTTCCCATGCATCATACATTCCAGCCTGCCATCATCACTTATGCATTACAAAAATATTATAACAAAAAATTGAAGTTGATAAAAAAAAACACAAAAAGTTACTTCAAACCAAACTAAAGTGTTCGTCAATTTTTGAGGCCTTTTACATCAGAAATTATAGATCAAACGTGTCATACCTATATTTTTAATTAGTTTCAGGTACGAACAACACAGTACTACGCAAAAGCGGATGATCTGCAATTGATACCTGTAGCTGGTAATTAATAATTATAAGCGTTAATTAAACTTCAGAAGTTTAATAGAATAGAATCTATCTATCCTCCTGAGTCCCGGGCTTTTCTGTATTGCATTTAACCATAGTTGTAATATTTAGTAAACAACTTTCTAACCTCAAAATGCACCCACGACCAGAGCCCACGAGCAGAGGCTTGAGAGGCCATCGGTTAAACCACTAGGCCACCACGGCTTTCTGCCACATGAGAGACGCGAACAAAATAAAGTCGGTTTAACGTGACAACGTCATAACAAAACATTCAAAAACAAAAATGAAACCAGGCGGTCACCCATCCAAGTACTGACCGCGCCCGACGCTGCTTAACCTCGGTGATCGGACGAGAACCGGTGTTTTGTCAAATATCTTGAAAACGGTGCATCCTACGGCAAAATCAATGAAATTTTCATCCCCTGTAGGTTATTACCTCACACCCCCTCCCCCCGCACCCCGCACGCCCCATTAAAAATGACCCGAGCGCTAGTACTAAGATTGTACATCCTGGCGCGCGCTGCTCTCTTGTACATCCTGGCCTTTACTGCTCTGTACGGGGCATGTACGTTACATTGCGTCATCCTTTTTCGTGCGTGCAGCCGGCGTTCATCGATTTATTAGACGTTGTCACGTCAAAAAATGTGAATGACCTAATGCATTGTTGTCCAGCATTAACTGAGTTAGCAACACTAATTTTGTATATCATGTTTTAAACTCCACTCTGTATAATGTTAGACTCATCACAATGCAGTTTGCTATCTCTAAATTTCCATACAAAACAAATGTCCAATTCGCCTCAACGATTACATGCAAAATACTAACCTACACCAAATTTACTCACAATTGAAGACTCCAACATTAAACCTTAAACCGTCCACATAAAGTCCTGTCATTACGCAGTAATGTGCCATTCTAGATTGCGTGTGGAAATATAGACAGAATGTATGAATAATATAACGTAAGCCCGCGCGCACACGTGCGGCTGGCTGTAAAACGGAGACGTGAGCGCGAACTGTAATCGCTGCAAATCGCAACGTGTGCGTCTGGTCTTGTATCACATTTGGTTATGATAAGATGCCTTCGCAGATTTGCGAATATGACGACAGTGATTCCTAACATCGGGGCTTAATCATCCCAGCAGCAGTGCAGTGTTGGGCAGTGTTTCCCACGCGGGCCCAGTGAGGATTGGGAACTTCACACACACCATTGAATTTCTTTGCAGGTGTATACAGGTTTCCACACGATTTTTTCCTTTATCGTAAAGGTCATGATTAATTTCAAATGTAATTTCGCACATAAATTCACAGAAACTCAGAGGTGCGAGCCGGGATTGGAACCCACGATTCTCTGCTTGAGAGGCCATAGTCTTAAACAATATAGGCTAGCTTTTGACCACAATCACGCCTGATGGAAAGCGAAGATAGGGCCTACGATGGAGCACGCTTGCCTAGTAAAATGCTCATTCACCCTAGATTTGAATTTAGGGAAACACGCAGGGATTTAGAAAGAAGGCAGTTATGGGAAAATGAAAATTTATTTTAATTCTGTTGAAATTGTTTTGACATTTATTCATGTATTTATAAAAACCCTTGGTAGCCACTAAGTGCTACTGAATCACAGAGGTGAATCACTAGATTACAGAGGGTCTTTGGCTCGAGCCCTGGCTAGCAACTCTGAGTATTTCGGAATTTACATGCCATATTACATTTGAAATTTACCATGAGCTTTAGGGCCTACGCTAGCTGACGCGGATTACCCGGAACGGACGCCCGTCGTGCGCGCGTTTAATAAGAAATTGTATGAACAGCACTAAGTGGCGCGGGCGCGTGCGACGGATTTTAGGTAGATTTTAGACCCGCGAGCGGGCGCACGCGGCGGGCGTCCGCGTCAGCTAGCGTAGGCCCTTACGGTGAATTTAAACATACATAGTGGGGCAACCTGCACGCACCTACATTTTAATGGTATATTTGAAGTTCCCAATCGACACTGGGTTCGCGAGGGAACTACGGACCAATCCCTTTCTGAGAGGAGGTTTGTGCCCTGCGTGGACTGGACGTATTATATCCATGAGTTGATAATTTTTACTGAAGGTGAGATTACCTTACAAATAGTGTATGTGGTGTTGATATAACCCTAAATCCTATGTTTTACCTAATTAACATGTCCTGTAGCTAATTGCATCGCGTTTTGATATTTAAAGTATACAGAGTTTACAGTGATTTACAATAGAGGATCTAATTGCAATCATAATTAATGTGCCAATTTCGTAAGCGTAATTTGTTTGTTGCAGGCAAGCTTTTATTCGTGGTTAGCTGTAGCCCGCGATTTCGTCCGCCCTGAGGTATAATTTAAATAAATAAATAAATAAATAAATAAATAAATAAATAAATATCACGGGACAATTCACACCAATTGACCTAGTCCCAAAGTAAGCTAAGTAAAGCTTGTGTTATGGGTACTAGGCAACGGATAAACATACTTATATAGATAGATACATACTTATATACATATTAAACACCCAAGACCCGAGAACAAACATTCGTATTTTTCATACAAATATCTGCCCCGACACGGGAATCGAACCCGGGACCTCAAGCTTCGTAGTCAGGTTCTCTAACCACTAGGCAATCTGGTCGTCTAAATTTATTGGCAACTCCTATTCTCTATCCCAAAATCCCTTCTCACTGCACCTCTGTGATCCTAAAATATGATAATATTCTAAGTACAAGTAAGTAGGTAATGGTGACAGGCTAGCAACCTGTCAATATTTAACCACTTTTACCTAACATTAAACCTAAAATGACTTCGACATTGGCAAAATACGCCTTGCTAAAATAGCAAGGGTGAAAGCCAAGATAAAAAAAAAAAACCTAAAATGCTAGTGTTCAATTTGTGTTTTCTGTTTTTTTTTGAAGTCTCAACTTGTCGGTCTCACTTTGATTTATTGTGTTTTTTTTAATCTATGATGAGATGACTTGATGGTCCCAAAGGAAAAATCAGTGCCGTTCGCAAGATCAGCAATTTTAGCTGATTTGGGACCAGTTTGTGACACGCGCAGGTTATGTCTCACATTATTGTTATATTTTTATTGTTATCTGTGTTGTCAGAAATAAAAAATATATACAGTATTTTCTTTACAATTGATAAAATTACCCACAAACGTAAATGTAGAGTTTCGTGTGCTAACGTAAATGTAGAATTTCAATAGGTTCTAAGTTAGATATGTAGTTTACCTATAGTTAAGTTTTATTCATTGTTATTTTTTCTTCATTTGTATTTGTATATTTGTATTTATTTGTTATTTTGTATTTTTATTTTCTATAAGTTTCTTTATAAAAGTAAACGATAACTCCTGTTTTTTGTCACAATCGGCTACAAGAATTGGCCGCTGAGTTATTGGAACTACTCACAGGAACTACTCGACTAACCCATTAGTGAATGAACACCCGGTAACAAGGTGTGGTGGATTCGCGTTATCGACGAGCAAACAACAAATATTTGACCAACTATTCGATTGTATTCGATTTCAGACGCCTTGGCGTACAACATACTACAACATACAACAGTTCATGAATGCCGGAGGAGGGTGTGTGTTATATTATTATACTAATAGCGTTACCAATATTAAAAGAAGCCGTGAACGAAATTTTACAATTTTATCACATTTTGTAATTTTCATCATTATCATATTTCATATTCAGCACACGAAACGACGCTTCCAAACATAATCACGTCATAGTTATTAACCCTCAAAACGTTCCTATTATTAATCTGAACATCTCATTCTCAACCCATAACCGTCCGTTAATCACACTCGATCAGATAAATCGCGATCCAAAAGTCAATTTGCCTCACTTTTCCCACTTTGACACTTAATAATGCCTCCGCCGAAGCAATCTGAATTGCTAATGTTATTTTTCTTTAAATTACTTTGCCGCGGCGTTGGATTAAGGCTCTATTATATTCAAGATCGTCGGCCTCATCGGCGCCGTATTGGGCCGTCAAAAGAATAATCTGTTGAGGAGCGTTTGGATATTTTGGTTTCTTTTTAATTTTACAGTGAGCGAGTGATTAGTTGCCATGTGATGTGGAGGGGGCCTTGAAAAGGAAACAGCCTTCTATCCACTCGTATGCTTTGTGCAACTGGTTGCCAATTTATATCATTCAGGCTATCTATGGCCACATTTTCGAGCAGTGTCGTGAAAGAATAATTGTTTCAAGTTACACGCGCTTTAACAATTTTAAAAACAACAACCAACGGACAAACTTTTACAACTCTGTAACGAAGATGATTGCCAATTCTGATATTAATCTTCAATGGGCAGGAAATAAAAACAACGGAAAAACCAGACCAATTCGCAGTGTTTCCGCCATTGCAATGGAATTTCCGTGAAATACTGATTGCACCGTTTATGTGTACACTGCTGCTTCCATTTTTAACACGCTTTTTTAATGAATAGGACGCAGAAAAGTTAAAGGTCGAGCTCTTAAAACCCACATTTTTAAATAAATGACGCTAATATAAATTTATATTGTACTAGTTTTAACTCACGACTTTGCCCGTGTTTGAAAGCCATGAAAAAATGTTACGGAAATATTTTTAATGCGCAAGAAGAAAAAAAAAGGAAGAAAGAAGAAAGGAGAATAAAGTCGCTTGAACAACGCCATCTATTCATTGTAAAAGAAGTTAGCACGTCGTCTTGTAAGCCAAGGTACTTCAACGTTAAACGCATTTGTCCATGAACTAAACTTCCTATTAACGGCATATTGACGGTAGTAACGGTAAAGACTGTTAAAATCATTACACTTCCTTTTGGCTTTGCCGTAGTTGTGTAAAAAGCCGTGGTGGCCTAGCGGTTTGACCTTTGACCACATTTTTGACAAGAAGAAGGCGTGAGTTCAAATACCGGCTCGCACTTCTGAGTTTTTCGGAATTGACGTGCGAAATCACATTTGAAATTTACCATGAGCTTTACGGTGAAGAAAAACATTGAGAGGAAACCTGCATACACCTGCGATGACATTCAATTGTGTGTGAAGTTCCTAATCCGCACGTGGCCCGCGTGGGAACAATAGCCCAAGCCCTCTCATTCTAAGAGGCCTGTGCCCTGCAGTGGGACATAATATATAAGCTGGGATGATCATATTAACGGTAGCGTACTCTATGTTTACTCTCCTCTTTTTGTACTCTATGCTTTCCACACACTCAACTTAAATCCTAACAACTGATACTTTCCGCTCCTAGCGTTCCCCTAAACGTTCGCAACTTGCGAGGGTTCCGTCCCCGCTACTAATTACAGTTTGCACTGACATTCATTTGACAACTTGTTGCGTGATCCATGCTTGCTCGAACTAGAGAACATCCCTCTGAATTAACTGTGTTAACTTTGGATTAGAGCCTGTATGGATTTAAGATTGTGTAGTCGCGGCTGAGATTTCGGAATTACAGTGTGGAAGACAGGATAAAAAGTAGCCCTTGTGTAGTTTCCAGAGCTCGAAAAGGGTAGCTATTCTTACGTCATTAATGTCATGTGTAGATATAAATATGGATACACCCTGAAAAAAAAAACTACTAAATATGATTTAACTAAAACTACAATGCATTGCAAAACGAGTAGGTACTAAGCATTTTATATTTATTCTAAAGTTTCTGTGTGATTGTAATAAAAGACTGTCAGCTTTTCTATATTTTTTATTTTCAATTAATTTCTTCTTAACTTTAATATCCACTAATAGATAGAAAAAGATCTTTTACATCCACTGAAGTGAGTGGAGTGACATTGTACATTAAAGCACTGTCCACATCCCTTCCTTCCTTTCGGTGTTGTGGAAAATAGACCAATCTCTAAATCAATCAATCGGTAAATTCTAATTAACGAAGTGAAGCCCGTAGCAGAAAAACAGCCTAAATAAAATCATTACATTAGTAGTTAAATGACATCTACCATTAAATGACAAGGTACGTCCATGTTATGCAAACTCTGAAACAGCTCACCTTTTCCGAGCTCTGGTAATTTCAGAAGTCCAGCTATCAATAAATCAAACTTCATCCAAATACGTTTAGTTGTTTGACGACCGGATAGCCTAGTTGTTAGAGAACCCGACTACGAAGCTTGAGGTCCCGGGTTCGTATCCCAGGCGGGGCAGATATTTGTTTGAAAAATACGAATGTTTGTGCTCGGAGTCTTGGATCTTTAATATGTATTTAAGTGTGTATTTATCTTTATAAGTTATGTTTATCTGTTGTCTAGTACCCGTAGTAGGTCAATTGCAGGTCGGTAACTTCACACGCACTATTGAATTTTTTCGCAGGTGTGTGCAGATCTATACAGAGATAAAT
This sequence comes from Archips crataeganus, assembly GCA_947859365.1. Taxonomy (NCBI): domain Eukaryota; kingdom Metazoa; phylum Arthropoda; class Insecta; order Lepidoptera; family Tortricidae; genus Archips; species Archips crataeganus. The sequence continues at coordinate 20,924,956 of OX402050.1, forward strand.
CAAAATTACATAACAATATAGTTAAACTGTATAATACCATCCGTTAAACCATACTGGTTTGTCTCGATGCTCTATTAGTATGTACATAAAATTTACTAACAATACCATGCAATAGTTACACAAATACCTATCTAACAACTCATGATGCAAAATTTCAATCTAAAACACTGAACAATTCAGTTGAAAACTAAATACAGTCCACAATTCTCACGTATTTTGTTCGCTATGCGTAATGCATCAAAATAGATACAACAAAACGATCATTATAATGCGCAAACCAGCAACCAAATACCCATCTCATGAAAACGCCATTATGTACATTTGTTTATTTACGAGCAAATAAACAAAACATGAATTGTTATTTTGGACCATAAATTCTGTGTGATTCATCCTCTATCTCTCATTCATTAATATTTATGTTGTTATTCGCGTTTTCTTTAAGTGTTCCGTAAATCGTTTTTGATTTGGAAATTCTTAGTGCTAATTTTCCAGGAAAGTCATCGTTATCAACATCATCAGCAGCCGAAAGACGTCCATTGCTGGACATAAGCCTCCCCTAAAGACGACTAACGAATTCAGACTGAAACTGCCAACTGAAACCGCTGAACGGCAGGCTTAGAGCGCGCGCAGACAGAGAGCGGTCTGGAGTTCCGAGTTCTGCGTTCTGACCGCGCGAGAGTTCCAACGCACACAAGAGGCGGTCAAATTCTTGCGTTCCATGTTTTGTATGTGTAACATGTCGCTAGAAACTTCATCTTTCGAAGAAGAAGCATTGATTTTGTGGAGCCTAGAAACTTCTAAAAAATTAGAAAACATTGGGTGCACCTAATTAACACAACACGAGAAGAATCCCTTGACGCGGCCAGTTTCTGCTTTTTTGACACGAATTTTCTAGTGTGCATGACTTAAATAATATAATTATCTCACTTTTTTTTATCAATTTGATCAGTTTTTCTGTATTTGTAACTTCAGACATCGCTGTGAACGCGGCGTTCTCTGTCTCGGCGGCAAAAGAACTCTTAGAATGCGGCGTTCCGCTTTGACCGCCGCGGTCTGACCGTCTGCTGTGTGCGTTATCGTAAAGGACTCAGTATATTCGAAAGAACGCAGAACTCTGAACGCGGAACTCAAAACTCCAGACCGCTCTCTGTCTGCGCAAGCTCTTATTGTCTAACGCACTGACGATTGATTTTGCAATCACTATTACTTTCTGTCAAACGGTATAAGATGGTGACAGAAAGAGATGGTGAAAGCTAAGGGAAGCGTCTGCGCAATACCTATACAATACGGGCTCCGGTTTAGATCTATCTATCTACAGCCATTGTCCGTCTACTGCTGGACGTAGGCTTCCCTCATACTGCGCCAACATACGCGATCCTGGGCTTCCCTCACCCACCTATTGCCAGCTGTCCTCCTTAGGTTATCAGTCCAATGTGTCGCAGGGCGTCCCACACTACGCTTTCCCAAACGTGGTCTCCACTCCAGGACACGTCTGCTCCAACGATCGTCAGTTGTACGGCAAACGTGACCAGCCCATTGCCACTTCAGCTTGCTAATCCTACGGCCTCAACGCCTTTCGTCTTTTTTGCCTTATATGCTCGTTGCGGTCCCTATCTCTCAACGAGATACCGAGCATAGCCCTCTCCATAGCACGCTGAGTGACTCTGAACTTATGGACTAGATGAATGATAATTATTATAAATTATAATTGGCCAATTTACTCAAACATACCAACCTTTTACCTACAATAAATCGAGGTTTTCCGTTTTTTGGGTTTTTGAACTATCGATAATTGTGGTTTCAGAGTACTATTTAAAAAAAAAATATTTGTTTTTTTTTATAACAACTAATTAAAGTTTCCTTTACGCCCAATATTGTTTCTTTTAATTGTTTTTTTTTTAATAGTATGACAGAGTGGTCCTTTTCACCAGAGATCACATTTTGACTTACCACTCTGTCACGGCATTCTACGAAAAACAAACGTTTGAAAAAAATGCTGGTTAGAAAAACTGAAAGATTAATAGATAGAAAAATATAACTAATATTTCATAACACAGGTTATCCTAGCATGAAGGTAAGAGGATCTAACTTAATGTCTTTTAGCAAGCCTACTTATTGCATTATATTTTAGTTGTTTCGAGTGATTTTAAGATGCTTACTATACATAAGACTTGCATTGTTTGTTTATGTGTGGCTTATTATTCAATAAATTATTATTCAATATGTACGATTATTCGAACAATATAAAACCGAAAATGTCAATACTCTAATGAGATGCCATAATAAGACGAAGGACAGACTATTGTAGTTTAAAATATAATATAATTTATTTACACATATTCTATATAAATTAGAAATATACATTAGGAAGTAATAACAGATAAAAATGGAAACTAATAAATTAGTAAACTATGAAAAAAAAATAAAAAAATAAAAATTGAAAAAAAAATGTCAAGTCAGTCTGTCATTGTAGTTTAAAAAGAAGAACAACCCCACCTACCAAAGTTTACAGATCATAATAACGGCAGTTTTAAGATTTAAAAGCGAAAAAGGTTTCCGGCTGCGCCGTCGGGATTCGAACCCACGTCTCCTGGGTATGCGCCCCAACACAGGTGGGTTTGAATCCCACCGGCGCACCCGGAAAACTTTTTGGCTTCTAGATCTTAGTTTCGGTGAGCAGACGTAACTGCTAATAAAAATAAATAATATTTGAACGACAGTTTTATCTACAGAAAACTACTAAAATATTGAACAGTTTTTATGAAACAAAAATACTAAGACTTTACCAACACTTCTTCAAATATCGAGGAGTTAAGATAACCTGGTGATTTATGAAGTCGGCGGGGGGTTATTACGACATCTTGTGCGATAAATCATAGTCGAAGTGCACTCGCAACGTCTGGTGCCACTGGTTTTGTCGAGTGCTTCTCGCGTTCGGGAATTTGGCATAGCACAAGTCTTCGTTGTTTTGCTCAATGATTTATATAGCATTTGAATGGACAAGGGGCGTGATTAAACCACATTAGGATGGTTTGCTTGTCGGATACTGTGGCGAGGAGAACGTAAAATGTAAAAATACCAATATATAGATTATTTAAGAACAGAGATGAGCTCGAAATCAAGGACACCAGCAAGTTTATTAAATTTGTAATAATAATAATAATAATTCTATTTATTCGGATAACAGGGATCCATTCTTTGTTGTAATGAAGTTTGACTCATAAATAAAAAGATAGTGCGTGTAGTGCCTCCGCGCGGAAGAAGTGAAACTTCGTAATGTGGAAATGAAAAAGGCACTTATACTTCAATATGAAATATGATTTATTGCAATAACTTAAGGAACTAAATTTACTTATGCATCTATGTGTTTAAATTACTCACTAGATGGCGCTTTTATCAAGTCTCATACATTTTGCACAGACAGTATAAGTTCTAAATGGCACTATAGAAGTTTTTAACATCCGTTATTATATAAAAAAAGCCAAAATTAACGTAAACGTCAACTTGCGTTGCATTGCGTTGCGTTGCGTATTTAACGCAACGCATTTAACGCAACGCTTGTTGGAAGTCGCATTAGAAGTTTCACTTCAAAAAGTTTTTTTTTGTATATGATAGGGGGCAAACGAGTAGGCGAGTCTCTTGATGGAAAGCAATCACCGCCGCCCATGGACACCCACAACACAAGCCGAGTTACGGATGCGTTGCCGGCTCTTTGAGGAAAGAGTAGGCTCGTTTTTTGAAGATCCACAAGTTGTACCGGTCCGGAAATACTGCCACTGCAAGCTGATTCCAAAGTTGTTGTTGTTTTTCTTAAGTACTTATGTGTTGAGTTACCTACACAATACAATATTTTTTTATTGTTCAAAATGTAGAGACATCTGAAAGCCCGCAGATTCAAGTTGGATTCAAGCCATTTTCAACCGTAGTGATTGGGTATCAATAAGGGGGGCCTATGTCCAGCAGTGGACGTCCTGCGGCTGAAATTATGATGATGATATAGAAAACAATACAGTAAAACAAGTACACATACAAAATATATAAGGTAAGCAATAGGCGATCATATCGCTTGGGAGCGACATCTTCCAGGCAAGTTTTACAATGAAATTAAAAGAAAAGAATACACTGTTTGATGTAAATGAAAAAAATATGTTTTAATCTGTGCAATAATAATTTTGAGCTGTATTTTCTGACACATGATCGCAAAAATACAAAGCCAAACTTTATGTAATACACCATCGATTCGATTACATTTCGAGTCACCGAGCAAATAATACACCCCAGAGACTCCACTGACTTTTTAAAAGTGCTGCTAACTTTATAAAAGAAACTTAAGTGGATATTATAGCCAATACTCGATAAAGTGCTCGGTTCGGAATCTTAAAACGGTGTCGTGCACGAAAAAATTGCGACGGACCGAAACGCTTTGAGAATAGGGGCTGGTATCCTTTGTAGCGATTGGGTGAAAATTGTTTCAGACAAAAAGTGGCACTGGGATGGTCTTTATCATTTTTCTAGAAAGTACGAGAGATAAAAGGTAGTTTATGTGGTTCGCTGAGGAGTTTTGCGGTCGGTTATTGCCTCACTTAATTGGTGATTTAAAAGAATTGGACGGCAGTAAAAACAAAGACGGAGAACGAGCCGTAGCGAACTGAAAGTGCTGTAGCACAGTGAGACAGTCAACATCATCATTCCAGCCGAAAGACGTTGTAACGTTGCGTCTATAACGCCGTGGTAATGTTAGGCCCTAGCTACGTGCGTCCTCGAAAGGCGAATGGATTTATTTACTTATTTATTATTTGTTAATTTTATACGGGACCCGCCGAACGCGCGGCGGCTTGCAGGGCTTTCTCATTGCGCGCGCGCTCATATAAGGAACCCTGGCTCCGCCGTAGAGTGGGGGCGGCCTATATAAACCGCGCCGTTCATTTCTGGGGAGTTTTTTGCTGCGAGCACTGCTACTATATACTCCACGCTCGACTTGAATTCGGATTTCCGTTAAGAACATATATATTTAAAAAAAGAGACAGCGTCGTAATTAGATTCTACAAGTACCTAAACTCTGTGCAACATCTGGTTCCCGCTGGGGTGAGTTTCCACTTCTGTAGACCCGCTTAAATAGTGCTTAGATTTATCCGTAATCTATCAGCTGTTCCGAGCCACTGAACTGACCGTTAACCGCCTTTAATCCAAATTTCACTGTCCCGAACGGCCGTTGGTCCTGAGTGGTAGCCGAGATCTGCTGGTGGCAAGGCACAGCTGTGAGGAGCATCTTCCTAATGCCTCCTGTCCTTACAGGAGCCTGGTCTACCTTAACAACTTCCGGGTCCGGTCGGGGACCTGCCCTACCACCCCCAGTTCGCTGGAGGGAGCTGGGCCGCAGACGGCGGCGTAGTCGAGGCATCTTCGGCGGCATCAGTCGATCCGGTGGTTACGGCCGGCCGTGGAAGAGCTGCAGTTGGGCGACGGCGACAGCCGCTCAGGCCAGTGCTTTTTGTTCGGGCTCAAAAGGAAGAGTGACGTACGCGGAGTTTGTGCTATTGTTTGGCCAGGGAATAAATGTTATGATGGTATGACTTGTTTCCTTTCCCGCCCTGCTCTACCTGTAAGCCGTGGTCCGCCTAACGGGCTAACGTTACAACGTCCACTGCTGAACATAGGCCACCCCCTATATAGGCCTTGGCTCGCCAATCAGATCGTTCCCGCAACTTTAATCATGAAGTCGCTCCATATTGTTGGAGGCCTTGTAGGTAGGCCTGTCACTGTGACACTTACAAAATCTGGAATCTGGAATTTACACAGAAATAATAATAAAGAGGATAGAAGTGCCTTAGACGCGTGACCTTGGCGCCGCGCTTGTGACTCGTAGGTCACAAGCGCGCGACTTGTGGCTCAGTGCTATTTGAAACGTGGGTATGACAGCAAGTGCTTTAAAATGGTGTTTTGCAGCATTAGCAATTGCGGAAACTCGTCCACACTGCGTAATTACACTAATAAGGGGATTAAATTTCATTGGTATGTATTAATTTAATGTAATAATGCGGTTTATATCAAAATACAACTTGAGAAAATATTTCATTATGAAATATTGGTTTACACGTTATTAACACGAAACTTCATATACCATTGCTACTCATCATATACTATTGAGTGTTATTCAACGCTATCTCTAAGGTGTAAGGTTCATAATTGTTTGTAAGCAAAAATATTAGTAATTGTGTGCGTGATTGCGTAGTACGGTTCCGGTCTTTTGCATGTGTGCCTTAACACAGTAAGTAGAGGGGATGAAGCAGCGACACGAGTTCCGGAACAAAATAGGAACTAAGGCATTTCTATCCTCTTTATTATTATTTCTGTGGGAATTTACGATACAACAAACATATTCAACAAACGTCCTACTGCAGATGCAGGCCACAGGCCTCCTCTCATGAGAGGGCTTGAGCTGTAGTTTCCACGCGGGCCCAGTGTGAATTGGGAACTTCACACACATTACATTTATTCACTGGTGTACAATGTGCGAATTTAGCTTGCTCTTGGCTGTGTTTTAGAGATCCGTACCCAAAGGGTACCCTATTACTGGAACTCCGCTATCTGTCTGTCCGTCCGTCCGTCTGTCACAGAGCTCTATCTCTTGAACCGTAATAGCTAGGCACTTGAAATTTTCACCGACTATGCACATACTACTGTGGCCGCTATAACAGCAAATAATAAAAATAAAATGAAGTTAAAAATTAAAGGGGGTCGTCATACAAGACACGTGTTTTGTAGCGTTTTTAACTCTGTCCATGGTTGTTAGTCGCCGCTAACGATGGGCCTCAAAAGAAAGCTCAAAATCATCCAGAGGGCGATGGAGAGGGCTATGCTCGGAGCTTCTCTGCGGGCTCGCATTAGAAATGATGAAATCCACGCAAGAACTAAAGTCACGGACATAGCTCGAACAATCGCTAGACTTAATTGGCAGTGGGCAGGGCACATCGCTCGTAGAATTGAGGGCCGATGGGGGCGAAAGTAATAAGGTTCTCGAGTGGCGTCCGCGGACCGGAAGACGCAGTGTAGGTAAGCCTCTAACAGGATGGAGCGACGACCTTGTGAAGCTGGCGGGACCGCATGGGATGCGGATGGCGCAGGGCCGATCTGTTTGGCGAGCCTTGGGGAGGCCTATGTTCAGCAGTGGACGTATTTCGGCTGTAATGATGATGGTTGCTAGGAAACGCGACAGCCGGCAGGTTGCTAAGCAACACGAGCAACCCTATGATGTTTGATGTTTATATGTCTGCGATTTTAGTGCTTACAATTTAGTGATTTTGACTGAATTGTTTTTAAAACATTGTACGGAGATACGGAATCCTTCATGTCCGACTCGCTCTTGGCTTGTTTTTTATTCAACAAGTTAATAAATCCTTGAGTGCAGTAATGATGTTGGCAAGATCTATTTGCGCGCTACACTGACGGGGGTCCTGACGAGCTTATAACTCTCATGCGGGCTTGAAGACTGGGGTTCGCAAACAGTTAAATTGTTCTGCTGATGAGTGTATTCGTACTAATATTGTTCAACGACCGCTTTAGCCTAGTTGGTAGTGACCCTGCCTACGAAGCAAGAGGTCCTGGGTTCAAATCCCGGTAAGGGCATTTATTTGTGTGATGAGCACGAATATTTGTTCCTGAGTTATGGATGTTTTTGATATTTAAGTATTTATTTATCTATATAAGTATGTTTATCGTCGTCTAGTACCCATAGTACAAGCTTTGCTTAGTTTGGGACTAGGTCGATTTGTGTAAGATTGGCCCCTAATATTTTATTTTTATTTTTTTTTATGTGAAAGTTGGTCATTATGTGCGTGCTTATTACTCCTTTTCACTTAACTATAAACGATTTGACTTGGGGTGTTTTAGTAACATAAATACTTTTTCGGTGGCTCAACTTAAAATGACACTGGCCATCAACAATGTCATGTAACACTTTAAAAAAAATACGCTCTTTATCTCTCTATCAATAACTAGTTATTACGCGAATTCACTCTCGTGAACCATGATACCTAATTTACACTCTCGCCTCGTCACCTCGCCTCGCGCCTCGCCTCGTCGTCTCGCTCCGGACGCGAGCCACAAAATCAAGGCAAATCACGAGACGAGGCGCGAGGCGCGCCTGTTCACACTCTCGTCTCGTGGCTCGTCCCGCAGTTCGTCTCGCCAGTCGTACGCGAGTTTTAACCAGGTATGAGCTTTTTAGCTAGCAACGTAAGTAAAAGTAAGACTGCTAATAATGCTGTAAATTTTAACGTAAACGCGATCGAGAAGTAGTTGGTGAAGTAAAACTTATACTAAGCATACTGATTTGATTATTTAAACTTCAAAATGTTCTGCTTGGTTTGATGTTTATTTTACACAGAAAAAAAATAATTTAAAACGCTCAACCCAATTAAATGTAGCCTATCTTTTATCACATCATTACAGCACCAGTTAATCTCCTTAAGCGGACCCTTAACCCTCGAGGAAGGGAAAACTACCCCCTTTTTATGTTCGATAAATACCATGGTGTTAACTCCGGTCCGACGATGGCGTGATTATGGATGTCTAAGGCTTTTTATGGCTTTTCTTAGGTTTTCATTAAAATAGGCTTTAATTTTTGGATAGAATGCGGTTTTTAATAATTTTACTGTTTTTATTTGCACGCAGATTTTTTCATAACCCTATTTATTAAATGGAGTATTTTTTACGAGTTTTTATTAAAATTACAATTTTTATTTGTTTTAGTAAATAAATCAAAAAAATAAATAAATCATCCTCATCATTTCAGCCGATAGACGTCCACTGCTGAACATAGGCCTCCCCCAAGGCTAGCTAAACTGATCGGCCCTGAGCCATCTGCAGCCAATGCGTTCCCGCCACCTTCTCCAGGTCGTCGCTCCATCTCGTTGGAGGCCTACCCACACCGCGTCTTCCGGTCCGTGGACGCCACTCGAGAACCCTTTTTCCCCATCGGCCATCAGCTCTAAGAGCGAAGTGCCCTGCCCACTACCACTCGAGTCTGACGATTCTTCGAGCTATGTCGGTGACTTTAAAAAGAAAATCTTAGTAACCCTTAAAACCGTAAAGAAGAGATTTTCAATCATGACATACATAACCTGGAGATAAGTAAAATCCAGCGTAGGAACGTAAAACAGTCATTACCAGCGGCCATTGTTAGCCGTTAACGTCGCAACGCGCTAATAAAACTGTGCGGGCGGCAAACATGCCGTTTCTGACCGCCGGACGACTGTTAAGATAACTTTACATTGGTAATTTTATTCACGGCAAAAATAAAAACACACACTGAGTTTTTCTAAAAAAAAGTAAGCTTTTTTGAAAGAATGAATGACCAGTTTATTTATTGGCAGAACATACTTATTATGTTAAAATAACTTTAATTTCAATACTAGATAAAAAAACCCGCCTGTATAATTCCCATTCCCATGTAAATTCCGGGATAATTTATATTATCCTATGTTACTCGCGGAACTGACACGAATCTAATGACATCTCACACTTCAAAATCCATTGAGCCGTTTAGGCTGCGGCGTGCCAAAGAATGATACATACATACATAAATACATACGCTCGAAAAACATAACTCTCCTTTGACAGTCGGGTGAAAAGGGTGTTAGCACAATAACATTATCATCCAGATATGTTCGGCCATCAGGCATGGAAAAGTTAATGTATATAATTAATAATATCGCACGTCCGTCAATATTCAAATTATACATAATGTTAGAAATTAAAACTAAAAAACTAGCGGTCTAAAACTAGCGGTTGCCTTCGACTCCGTCTGCGAAGAATTCATCTATCCCTATCCCGTGAAAATTATAAAATTGAACACGTTAAAAACTATCCTATGTTACATAGGATAGTGGTGTTTGAGTTCTTGGGGACGACATAGGCTATGTCGTCCCCAACTCAAACACCACATTTCATTTAAATCGGTTCAGCGGTTAAGCGTAAAGAGGTAACAAACAGACAGACACTTTAACATAAAATATATTTATTAGTCAATGTTTAAAAATCTATGTGTTGACTTACACATTTTTCTGCAGATTTGCGTGTACAGCCCTTTACCTAAACCTTTCTGATCAAAGGAAACTGAGAAAAAACACATTTCAGTTCAACTGGCGACCAAAGTTACTACATCACCGAATTTATGAACCCCCGAAATTAAATAAATAAATAATTTTGCTATTTACACTACGTGAACACCGCCTTAGGGCAGGTCGTTTGCACCCTTCGGTAATTTGTGAGTATGGCCACGAAAACGACAGATTACGGTACCACGACTAAACGACTTTTCCACGAATTCTCTGTCCATTGCACGGCCAAAACCCTCGCCGTATCGCTGTAAGTTTCAAACACACGCAATGTATTAAAATTTACCCTCAGTTTCGTGTAGTTGTGAACGGCCTGTTAAGATAAATCTGGTTTTTGATTTACTAACCGTGATTGGTTGGTTCATGAGGTCGGACATGGTTTTTAAATTTCTATCATTATTTATAAAATAGGATGGGTTTGTTCCTTTTTTTTTAGTTTTTTGGATATGAATTAGGACTAAAACTATTTCTCGTGTACATATTTCTAACGCGCGGCCGCGCGTTATTACTTAAAAAACCGGTCAAGTGCGAGTCGGATTCGTACATAAAGGGTTCCGTATAAAACCATTACTACTTTACCTTTGTTTGTCTTTTCTCCTGTCGCGTTGGACTTTAGGCCAGCCAATCAGAGTGCACCATTTTTCCTGAAACAAATTAAGCAACGATTGGGATTGGTATGGTGTATGGGCCATCATTATTTGTCCTTTTTGCTATCTTTTTGTGTCAACAGTATCTCCTGAACCAGACTAGCCTACCCAAACACATTAAAACGAAATCTAAAAAATGTGCCCGGAATAAAGAAAAACAGGCCAAGTGCGAGTTGGACTCGCACATGAAGGGTTCCGTATAATTTCCTACCGCTCCAAAAATACCGGTATTTATACGTTTTCTTAGTTTAGGTTCCAGTGAACAGGGAAAAGGAAGATATCGTTCTTAAACCGTATGGGTATATTATGTCCAATATTAACCGAGTTACAAATACATACATATATTTTGTATCGGCTTTAAAATTTCGCCATGGAAGACATCGCTTTGAAGCGATACGGCTGCCCATTGCTTACCTTATATATTGTTTCATATACTTGTTTTTCTGTTTGTATTATTTGTGGTGTACAATAAAGAGTCATTGTATTGTATTGTATTAAATTGTATGCGACGTTGCTGTTTAGTATGCGAGAGAGAGGTTCATGTTTTCACGGGAAAACTCGCGATGTGAGTAGATAACTTATTGTGTTTTCTTTCTCTCTCATTCGCTTCACGCGAACTTTCGAGTACCGGTATTTTACCTTCTTAATACCGGTAATTTATTGGATAAATTGTCCTGGTACAGGGATATGCACAGCCGTCATTTAACAACTAGGTCCCAGGTGCAAGTGAAGTTGATAGTCCCAAAGCACCAGACAGCGGGGTTCAGGGGCGGTTTCAGGTATGCGGGCCTCAAAGGTGTGGAACGATTTACCACCCCCAATTAGACTTAGTATTTCGATTTTTTCTTTGAAAAACAAAAACAAAAATAAAGGCCGCATGTCTAGAATTTCCCGGTCCCCGCTTCGTGAACGGTGAATTTTTGGCACACTTTTGTGTTGTTATGTTTTTTAGTTACCCCCTTTTTTTCCCCCCTTTTTTTTTTTGCTATTGTCTAGTTTAATTAATTTAGTTCCTATTATCATTTGTTTTTTTTTTATGTACCTATATTGTCAAAACTGTCTTTTTTGCACCTGGCTAGAATGTAGGAGTACTATGTGAGGGTGTCGGCTGAAAACCAGCTCTGCTGAGCGTCGCTCCCCGGGAATGGCACCAGCAGCTTATGCTGATGCCGACACTTATTGTCACAAACTTCTATGAATATGTTTTATGTTTAATGTGTAGGACATTATTGTTTAATTTGTTTTTTGTGGCACTAAATTGTTTTTTCTTTCTTTCTTTCTTTCTAATTTACCGGTTATCAAGGTATCAACATCATGTACCCCGGTACCGGTACCCCGATACAGGTACCGAGATTCATACCAGTTCCTGGTATAAGGCCACGATACCGGTTCTGGAAAATACCGATATTTCAAGGCCTGGTTCTAATTTACGGAGCTTTAGTCAAGGTCCCATTGACACCATTGAACACGGAACCCTAAAACCATATGCAAACAAAATCTCATTACTATTCCAGGACAGGACGGGAGCAATCAGGGAAAATGAAATTGTTATCCAAAATAACACTGTGGGATCAAATTTATTCATTGAGACTTCGAAGCTCCTTGTACGAACCATTTCATTATTAATTTCGATATCAGCATTATGTTGTGAGCTGAATTTAATTGGTTACTTTTGACTGTAAGGGCGCACTTCTCTTCCAGAAAAGGAAGTTCTATTTAAATTTTAATACCTTTAGACGACTAATTCTTGTATACTTACTAGCTGTTGCCCGCGACTCCGTCTGCGAAGAATAGGGGTATAAAAAATAGCCTGCGACCTATTCCCAGACCTACCGAATATGGATAAAAAGTTTCATAAAAGTCGGTCAAGCCTCCTCTAAGAATGAGAGGGCTTGGGCCGTATTTCCCACGCGGACCCAGTGCGGATTGGGAACTTCACATACACGATTGAATTTCTTCTCAGGTTTTCTCACGATGTTTTCCTTCACCGTAAAGCTCACGGCAACTTTCAAATGTAACTTCGCACATTAAAATTCCGAAAAACTCAGAGGTGCAAGCCCGGACTCGAACCCAGGAAGGACCCTCTGCTTGAGACCATAAACGAAATGTTTCGTTGGAATCGTAATTGCTGTATAAATACGTTCAGTTTCGCCGCAAATACTATTTACATAACCTCGTGCATCCGGGATTATAGCTTAAGGTTTAAATTCGCCATTTCGGATTCGATTCATGAATATATTGAAAGAAATTCAAAATGTACGCTGTACGCTGAAATTATATGTTTAAATGAATGTTTTAAGAGGGTTTATACCTGCTGAGCTGGCAACGTTGCATTTTTGTTAGTTTTTCTCGATTATTCCATAAAAATTGAATGAAAATTAAAAATGTTTTGTATACAAATTGTTCTAATATATAAGTTAATGTGTCTACTGCAAAAATAATTCGTGATAAGACTTTTATTTTCTTTAAAAACCGTTAGGTAATAATTTCTTCGTTTTCAAGGAAAATAAAAGTCTATCACGAATTATTATTGCAGTAGACACATTAACTTATATATTAGAACAATTTGTATACAAAACATTTTTAATTTTTATTCAATTTTTATGGAATAATCGAGAAAAACTAACAAAAATGCAACGTTGCCAGCTCAGCAGGTATAAACCCTCTTAATGAGCTCGTGGAAGAGGAAATTGTATCAGTCGAGCGAATCGAGTATATAATTAAAGTTAAATTATTATTGACTAGGTTAAACCGGTGGCTACACTCCCGTGGTACAAAAGAAAATGGCTCCTCCAGAACAAAAACCAAAAGCCATGGCATATGAAAATTAAAATTTTCTGATATTTTTTTGGCTTTGCTTTCGTTATTGGTTTATTTATACGTGTCCGAGCAGCACCACACGTGAGTGATATGCGTCGTTTAGCAGTCAGAATTGCGTGTAATTGTATCTGGTCCAGTTGTTGATTATGTGATTTAAGAACGTAAATAATCTACTCTTTCTTATTTATATCTATAAATGCCCAGTAGGTAATTTAATAATGTACTTAAAAAAAATCTAATTTATAAAAATCTCGTGTCGCGGTACTCGCGGTGTTTGTTATCGAAGTCCTCCGAAACGGCTTGACCCATTTTTATGAAACTTTTTTTCTGTATTCATTAGATCTGAGAAAAGGTCGTATGCTATTTTTATACCTACCCCTATTCTTCGCGGACAGAGTCGCGGGCAACCGCTAGTCTAATATATAAATATCTCGTGTCACGGTGTTTGTAATCGGTCTCCTCCGAAACGGCTTGACCGATTTTTATTAAACTTTTTTCTCTATATCCGGTAGGTCTGAGAATAGGTCGTAGGCTATTTTTATACCCTTATTCTTCGCGGATGGAGTCGCGGGCAACAGCTAGTAATAATATACTTAGTGCTTATAATGTCATCATCATCATCATCATCATTTCAGCTGAAAGACGCCCACTGCTGAACAAGTGAACATAGGCCTCCCCCAGGGCTTGCCAAACAGATCGGCCCTGCGCCTGCTTATAATGTACCCTACTTTAAACAAGCTGCTTCAAAACTTTTACCTTTTAGAGATACCTAGGATCAACCTTGCAACAACATCTAATTGTAAATGGTCATAACTACACATTTCAAAAATATTTTTATTAATAAAATACATATTCCCACGATTATTTCTTCAATTTACATAACAAATATTAAACTACAAAATATATTCTTGTTTAAAGTAACATCATGGAATATGTGCGCCTTCATTAATTATGCACATTTGCATTAAAACACGTAATTCGGCGGGGAAATATTTTGTTCTGTTAATTTCACTTTATACATAGTTAACGCCGCAGGGGTGATTGGGCAGTCATGATGGAGCCAGGTGCTTCAAATCCGCGGGACGTATCTCGAATGTTTAAGGTCGATTTTTAAGTGTTTTTGCTCGTTTATCCGGGTAGGACACAGATCTAATAAGACGAGGAATGGAAGTAGCATGCAAGCTTAAAGCGTCAGCCGCACAAAATATGTTCCTCCGCGCGGAAGAAGTGAAACTTCGTAATGTGGAAATGAAAAAGGCACTTATACATCAATATGAACCTTATTGCAATATCTTAAAGAACTAAAAATTTACTTTCACATCTATGTGTTTAAATTACTCACTAGATGGCGCTTTTATCAAGTCTCATACAAATTTGCACAGACAGTATGAGTTCTGCATCGCACTGTCGAAGTTTTTAACATCCGTTGGTATATATACAATGCGAGATTACTTGCTTCGGCAGTACATATACTAATGCTTTCATACCCCCTCCATGGTATTAGCGTTAAACGTTTAACGCGAACTTGTTGGAAGTAATTCGCGCAAGAACTAAAATCACCGACATGCTCGAAGAATCGCCAGACTCAAGTGGCAGTGGGCAGCACATCGCTCGTAGAACTGATGGCCGATGGGGCAAAAAGGTTATCGAGTGGCGTCCACGGACCGGAAGACGTGGTGTAGGTATGTCTCCAACAAGACGGAGCGACGACCTGGTTAAGGTTTCAAGATCGCGTTGGATGCGGATGGCACGGAACCGATCTGTTTGGCGAGCCTTGGGGGAGGCCTATGTTCAGCAGTGGACGTCTTTCGGCAGAAATGATGATAATGACTCCTGACGGCTTGTGCTAAGGCACCGCCTTTAAATAAATTAGTAGAATGTCATTTTCGTGGATTTTTGGAATCGTTTAATTTTTTGAAGTATTTTCTCACTTCTCAATCTGCCAACTAACGCCCACGAGATGTCTAATAAAAGAGCCCATCCTGATCATCCACCTTTCGACATAATAATATCATTTTACCGAAAACTTAGGTCAACTCGCAGAAAACTCACTGCACCCATTGGTAACGTTGTAGCGACGAGCAATCGTTACGATAATGAGTAATTCAGTTAGTACAAAATTCAATAGGCGGTGTTTATTCGACCTGTTTGCTTGCTAGTGACAATGTAATCAGGCTTAACTAGCGCCGGTTTGTTTTGTAAGTTTTAAAACACTTTCAACAAAGGAGGATAAAAATTAACTGTTTCATTTTTCTGCATTAGTCTTTGCTGCTTGAAAATGAAACAGTTGTAACAAAACCGTTTAAATGAGTACTCGCCCGTGCGGTGCAGGGGTTGGGAGTATGACGCCAAAGGGTGTCGAGAGAGGTGCGGGCGGCAAGCGCACGTCGTATGCCTGCCGCCCGCACCCTGCTCGGCCCCCTTTGTCGTTACACTTTCCAACACCTGTACCACATGAATAAATACAGAGCAGAATAAAAAGTTCAAACAACGTCGCGCACGCATTACACTACTACACGCACAACATATGTGTGCGTGACCTGTCACAGACAGGACGGGAGGGGGCGTGCATCGGCGCCCGCTCGGAGACAAACCGGTTTGAACTAGCTCAGTGAGTAGACAAAGTTCAGGTGTGCCGCTAGCGACGACGCCACCGTATAGCGTTTAGCTACATAGTTCGGGTGTTCGGTTGTTTTTAAAGATGCCTACCTGTTGTAGTGTTTGTAGATATACAGATATTAGATATTTAGGTACTTGTTTGAATAAAATATTTTGATTTTTAATATATTTTTTTACCGAGCGACAACCCTATGATAATAGGTAAGAATTTCGAGCACTGTTCGGAAGCTTTTCTTCTGCTCTGTATTTATTCATGTGCCTGTACCGCGCGGGCGAGTACTCAGTTAGACGGTTTGGCTATAGCCTACTCGTTTCACACTTATATGTATAGCTAAACCGTTTAAATGAGTACCCTTTGTCATCGTACCCCCCAAATCATTTCAACGATTTCGCTATAGGTAAAGAACTTGCTGTGGTGGCCTTGCGGTTTGACCTATAGCCTCTTAAGCAGAGGGTCGTGGGTTAAAATCCCGGCATTTATGTGCGAATATACATTTTAAATTTACCATGAGCTTTACTGTGAAGGAAAACATCGTGAGGAAATTCAATGGTATATTTGAAGGTCCCAATTCGCACTGGGCCCGCGTGGGAATTACGGTCCATGCCCTCTCATTCTGAGAGGTGGCCCGTGCCCTGCAGTGGGACGTATAAAGGCTGGGATGATGATGATGATAGAACTTGCATTTTTTTCTTCATCATCATTAGACGTCAACTGATGAACAAGCACCCCCCAAAGAGTTCCACAACGATTGGTTCTGCTCTGCCCGTATCCTGCAACTTTTACCAGATCGTCGGTCCATCTTGTTGTGGACCTTCCTACTCATATTTTCTGGTTCTCGGTTGCCGCTCTGGAACCTTCTGCCCCATCGGTCGCCGGTACTATGAGCTATGTACCTGCTCATCATTCATCATTTCAGCCGAAAGATGTCCACTGCTGTACATAGGCCTCCCCCAAGGCTCGCCAAACAGATCGGGCCTGCGCCATCCGCATCCAACGCGTTCCCGCCACCTTAGCCAGGTCGTCGCTCCGTCTTTCCTTTCGGCCCCATCGGCCGTCAATTCTACGAGCGATGTGCCTTGCCCACTGCTACTTAAGTCTAGCGATTCTTCGACCTATGCCCGTGACTTTAGTTCTTGCGCGGATTTCACCAGAAACTCCAAGCATAGCCCTCTCCATGGCCCTCTGAGTGACTTTGAGCTTTCTTATGAGGCCCATCGTTAGCGGCCACGTCTCAGTGCCATAAGTCATCACCACCAACAAGAAGATGAGCTCTGGTTGAGTTCGTAACACGTCAGTGTAGTTTGGTGGTGGTGATGGTTGGGTTTGTGTGATTTGTATGTGTTCTTACAGTGTGGAGGTGGAAGAACTGCATGAACCCACATTTCTTGCATAAACGTAACTATAGTAAAGTCGCGAATGAGCAAAGTAATTGCTTCAGTTCATTAACACACACTTGTCTTGTCAAAGACTTTTGACTTCAAACCCTGCTCACTGCCACTCAAGTCTAGCAACTCTCTGAGCTATGTCAGCAACATTGGTTCTCCCGCTAATCTTCTCATTAAGCTTTACGAGTTCATCTGAGTAATATGAACGTTATTCCTTATAGAACCGTTTCAAATAAAACATTCTAAGCGAACAAAGCGCTAACTAAGAATTGTGCTCTTTAAAACAATGTACAACACATTTTTCAAGAAAGTTTCAACTTTTTCCAGTTTCCAACAAAGTTAATACTTTTATCGTGTAGATACTCTATAAATCCAAGTAAAACCGAATAAAACAACGTGTACTAACAATATATTGTGCGGTATCGTTAAACAATGGAATTAGGGTTGACACGTTTTAAGCGGTTATATAGTTTACAAAATAAACGACTTAAAATTCAAAGGCTAGAAGTTTAAACTCCAACGCTTTCTGGTAGTTTCTATAAATAGATCCCGCAAAATGGGTTTCTGTATTATTTTGTTGGTGTCTCTCTTCAGCTCCATCTAATTGTAAAGAAATGTAATTTAATATCCGTGTGTTGCCAGTGATTATATACAGAACTGGATGATCGCTTACAAATTGTGATGTACCAAAAAAAACCTGTAGTTTATATATTTTGTTGGAATGAATAGAATATATTAAGATACCATTTTATTCGATTTTGAATTTGGATGAGTATTTTTTTTTTATATATTTGTTGAGAAATACGCTGAATGACATCACAGTGAGACAGCCACGTTCCATTGCCTAGAAAAAGTTCAGGTCGAACCTAATATGTTATAGATTACGATCTGTGGCACTACTGATTTGTCACTGTCAAGTTAATGACAAAACTGTTTAATGTCCGGTGCGCATCATGTGAATAAAGTTCTATCTTGGTCACCTTTTGCTATTATAAATAGGACAGCAACATTTATTATTATACTTAGAGTCTAGACCTGCTTTATAACTGCTGCTAGGTCGTCATAGTGGTCCAAGGTCATTACTCAAATTTTGTTTATCTAATTCAGTTTATCATATTTTTGAAATCTGATTTCTGTAAACACTGTTTTCGATTTATTATACGTTGTCACAAATTCGGACATCCCAATTGGCCTCATAAGAAAACTCAAAGTCACTCAAAAAGCAATCTAGCGAGCGATCTTCGGAGTTTCCCTGCGTAACCGAATCAAAAAAAGTATATTAGCAGGTGAACAAAAGTTACTGACATAGCTCGGAGACTTGCCAGACTTAAGTGGCAGTAGGCAAGGCAGGGCCTACAGTTGAGAAAACTGAATTGCGTAGGATGGAACCTTATTGTTGCAAATGTCATGTTGCATTCCCTACATCTGCCAAAGAAATCATCGAAAAGTTGATTGTAAATTCAACCTTAGTACGCGATTCAGTTTCCTCGACTGATGACGATTGGTCCGAACAAATTAAAGTTACATTTAACCGGAATTTTTGCCACTACCCTTCTAGATTTTACACTCGACGCTGTCTAGCATTGCAGAAACAATGAAGATGACAACCCTATCGAGTGGGCGACACAAAAGGCAACTGATTGTCCACCGCACAAAGGCTTGGCGACGCGTCCTGGCTTCAAATAATCAGACCAAATAACAAGTGCTTCCAAACGACACCACTAGCAAATTGTCGTGGAATTGGCTGGCATTGTTTTGAGCTAAGCGAAAGGGAGTAACGGGGACGTGAAGATGTCTAGAGCATGTGCTTTCATTCTTCGATTTGGAACGTCAAATCCTCCAATAGTTAGTCGTTTTTTGCTGCTGAAGAACGTGTCTAAATGAAATGATTTTCACTTATCCTCCTAATCAAATGTTTTGATGTTTGAATGTTTCTTAGTCAATCATGCAATAACGGCAGAACGGATTTAAAAAATCAAATATTTTTTATTTCGGACTTTAAATCCATTGAGATAGAGGTACTACAATTAATAAGACAAAACAAGACATTTAAAACTTTTGCTGCGGTACAGCGACAGGAGCGTGTAGTTGCACTTAGATTAAACTTGGCTTACAAATGGATCGATCTGGATTGTGGAATAGGATACGTAATATTCCGGTAATGCGTTCCCCTGGTATTTTTTAATTTTAAACAAAAATAGCTCTGGTGCAAAACCGTTCAAATACGTTGGGCAAAAGTGTTAGCGTAACGTTTTTTTATTGGATTTATAAAGCGGGCGAAGTCGCGGTTTAAAGCTAGTATCTTTATAATTTGGGATCGGTCTCTTTTCCTATTTTTGCCAAGGAAAACCTCGTTCGGAAAAACATAACGCTATTAATACATCGTGGTCTTTATATACGTTGTGGGTATGACGAACGTGCAGAATTTCGTTACGCATTTGTGATATATTTTTATGAGTTGACAACCCCATTTTTAGGGTTCCGTATCCGTCCGTGCGTCTGTCACAGGGCTCTATCTCTCTAACCGTAATAGCAAGATACTTAAAAAATTCACCGATTAAATATGTGTTACTGAAGCCGCCGTAACAACAAATAAAGTCAAAGTCAAAGTCAAAATTCTTTATTCAATTTAGGCATCAATTGATGCTCCTATGAACGTCGAAGAATCTACCACCGGTTCGGAAAAACCCTGTTGAGAAGAAACCGGCAAGAAACTCAACAAGGTATATTTTTTTCAATCAGATCTACATTGTTATTAAATTACATACATCTAAAGTATTTAATACAATTAAATTTTTTAATATTTTTTAACATAGTAGATACGCTATTTGAGACTAGGGATCGCCAACGCCGATCGGAATTATACTAAAAGTAAAATAAATTTCAAAATTAATTATTCGACATACAAGAAACATGTTTTTTCAGCATTTTTAACTCCGGCGACGGTTGCTAGGCGACAGCCGGCATAATTATGCTAAACAACGCCAGCGACCCTATGCTATTTGGGTGTTTACCTGCCTACTTATAAGTTTGCGATTTAAGTGCTTATATTTCAGCGATTTTTGACAGAACTGTTTTTAACGTAGTATTGGTTTTAAGATTATTTAAAAGCGAAAAAGTTTTTCGGGTGCGCCGGTGGGACTCGAACCCACGTCTCCTGGGTATGCGCCCCAACGGGTGTTCTACCAATTGAACCACGTCGCATCCAACCGACTCCCCCGAAATTCTTAATCGCTTACATACGCCAACAGTGAGCAGCCGTACTGCTAATAAAATAAATAATATTTGAGTATTAGTTTTGTTTATTAGTTGGACTAGCCGTTAGGGGGTTATTGCTATAGTCGCCACGCTTGGCAGGCGGGCTGGCGACCGCAGTGGGATACCGAAAAATATCGATGAAGAGATCGCGTTGGATGCGGATGCCACGAGACCGAGCTGTTAAGTGAGCCTTCAGCAGTGGACGTCTTTCGGCTGAAATGATGATTAGTTTTGTACAGAGGTGCGGGTCCCTTCATGTACGAGTTCGACTCGCACATAGCCAAGTTTTTTTAATTTGCCGCCACTCTCTCTCTCAAGACTCACTAGCCAATCTTATTATCTAATATCTGATAGATAGAGAGATAGATAAAGACGTTTATTTGGTACTGCAAGCACACAATCAAAATTAAAAAAAATACAGATATCAGTATAAACTTAAAAGTAAAACATTTAATATTGTCTTTATGCGCTGCAGTAGTGCAAAAGGGCCGTGGCTCAGTGGTCAACATTGCTCATAGGAGCAAAACACTGATATTCTGCCACAGCCCAGAGGATCGAGAGCAAAATATATCTCGTGTCACGGTGTTTGTTATCGAACTCCTCCGAAACGGCTTGACCGATCTTTATGACACTTTTTTGTCTATATTCGGTAGGTCTGAGTTCGAAGACTATTTTTCATACCCTTAATATGGCAAAACAGCGTTTGCCGGTTCAGCTAGTATACATATATTTTCATCGACCGTAAACGCGGCTAAATCCGAAAGTATTTACAGCACATCTATCTTGTTCGCGCATTATATTTTAGTATTTTATTTCCGCCTCCTTCGGGGGCTTTAATTTCCGTTATTCCTAAAGCGAGAGCCTTCCATACGTGAAATGGGCTTTCAGAGCATCTTTATATGCTTAAGGATACAATCCCAAGGCGGGGTAGACAGTAACCATTGTAATGAGCACTAGCGCTGACCTTATTCTGGAAAGGAAATTTGAACTCGGTGCTTGGGTGTTTATGAAAAATGCTTAAGCTTCCAATGTGTGCTAGTTTAAGATATGGCTTTTTTAGTACCAAGTCGCAAAACATTCTCAAAGTAATATAAGAAAGCTCGAGCATGTTTTCGGAAACTGTCGTCTCACTTATTTCTATAAAAGTGAAAGTTAGTATTGATGGATGGATGGATATTATGTATCCACTATATGTTTGTTACTCTTTCACTCTATAGCGGTTCGACGGATCCTGCTGAAATTTGGAACTATCTATTTAGTTCATACCCTGCGGCTGTTTAATATCTTATGTGACGCATGTATCCAGTGAGCTCTTGACAGGATGTCGTTGTAAACTATATTTAAATTCCTACGAACTTTCCGCATAGAAATTTTACAACATTTGAAACTTCATATCCATTTATTCATGGTATTATGTTAATTTGTACAATTTCTGTAGGTCTTCAACTGTTTGAACATGATACCTCGTCAGAGCATTGCAATTAATTAGCATTAAAATTCTTAAAATTGTATAAAATATCTCTATCTTTAAGACAGTTGTCTTAGTTACTCTATTTATAACTCAAGAACGGCTGCACCGATTTCAATGATTTCACTCAAACACAGCGTATGAAACAAAAGTTGTCTTAAATTTTCTGTGGACATAAAATTAGCAACTCCAAGTCAGCAAACTTAAGATTTATTTGAATGGGTCGAAAGTTGGCCAGGCGTCCCACACGCCGATGTAGACTTGACTAAAAATATTGGCTATAGACCCTTAACTTTTGCGATGTCCAGTCCACATGAGAGACGCGAACAAAAAATGTGTATGACCGATTCATTGGATTCATCCCTATTCGGAGTAGCAGAAAAACTATTAATAATGCAGAAAAATTATAGAACATAATTACAGCATTTACATGGACGGACTGACGATTTGGAAAAGGTCGCAGGAACCACTTCGATGTAGGCAGCGCAGGACCAATCACACTAACGAAGACTTGAGATGATAATGACGATGAAAACCCCATCAGTCTTCCATTATCAAAACACGATTTAAAATCGATACTGTAAATTATAAACCTTAATTAGGCAGTTGGGGTATAAATTCTCCCATACCTCGGGGAGCCGGGGTCGTTCATAACATATTTATAAAGGCCCGGCTTTGCTCTTGCTCGGCCCTGTATTCCAAATATTTCGGACGTTGACGTCTACCATCTCTATGTAGCTGGTATTTGAGTGGAAATGTTTTGTCTGCGCTTTCTGAATACTACGGATATTTGCGTGTGGTTAAAATGTACAATAGGTAGGTAGGTACGAATATTGAAAGGATTAAAGTTAAATGTTACATGCATATCCTTCAAAGTCAAAATAACAAGCACTTGTGAAAGAGGAAGAATCTACCACCGATTTGCAAAAACTCTGTTGAGAAGAATTTGGCAAGAAACTTGACAAGGTATACTTTATTTTAAAGATTACAATGTTTAGAACCAAAAAAATAGACATGTAAAAGAGCCCTTTGAGGATTACTTACAGAATAAACGTTTTGATTTTGATGTTCAAAGTGTTTAGTAGCAACGTTACATAGGGGATTCTATCGGAATTAAAATCGGAGTCGGAAGTTTTAAATTTCAGTTTTCAGAGTCGGAAACGATCATCATCATCATCATCATCATTTCAGCCGTAGGACGTCCACTGCTGGGCATAGGCCTCTCTCATTGACGCCCAATCATTGCGGTTGAAAGCGACTTGCATCCACCCTGAACCTGCAGCCTTCACCAAATCGTCCGTCCATCTCGTTGGTGGACGTCCCACGCTGCGTTTGCCAGTCCGTGGTCTAAATTCGAGAACTTTGGGCCCCATCGGCCATCAGTTCTATGAGCGATGTGCTCTGCCTACGGCCACTTGAGTCTGGCGATTCTTCGAGCTATAGCGTACAGCGTCAAAGGGGTAGCTTTATGTTGAAACAAAAATTACAATTAAAACCTTTACAGAGGTGTTCAGTCAAACTTATTGTTTAGTCAGAGTCACGCTAACCAAACCTCTGCTAAAATATTGAAGATTAATTTTTAGACACAGTGTAACTGAGCGTTTTCACGTATCAACGTTTGCCCTTGATCTTCCCACCCGGTTCCAAGGAAAATATAGCTCAGAAAATAAACTGCCAGATACATTCTCCTTATCCCAGCCAGCCCCTTCCGCAGTAGGCGACTCACGTCACGTCTATAAAGCGACCGCTAAATTAAATTCATGGAGGCTGTGTCCACTCGATGTCGAGATAACAATGTGTGGTTCAAAAAGTTTACTCACTGACTAGCGCTGGTATTTGAGTCTGCTAGAATGTCTAATACGATTAAACAGGGAATACATTTTGTAATGTAACGTGAGCTAATTAGCATGATAATTCATGGGAAAGTAAAAAAAACGTGAAACCTTCACACACTTGCAAGGAAATTCAACGGTAAATATAATACGTAAAAATCTCGTGTCACAGTGTTAGTTATCGAACTTCTTCGAAACGGCTCGACCTATACTTTTGATTTATTTTCTCTGTATTTGGTAGGCCTGAGAATGTAATAGGTCGTAGGCTATTTGTAATACCCCTATTCTTCGCGGATGGAGTTGACACCAATCAAAAGAATATAAAATTGTATTGTTAATATTAAACATATATTATGTCTGCCGTCACTCCATTATTGTACCTACCATCGTTAAACATTAATCTAATCTTGTTTATTTCACTGCAAAACCCTCTAGCTCCTTTCAAGTGAAATAATTACTAGACTCTTCAAATTTGGTACACAAATGAAAGACTAAACCAATAAAAAACTGATTTCAGAATTATTCGAAACTCCCGTGGGATAAGGAAAAGCGGGATTCATTTTATGGATTCAAAATAACTATAATTACTAGCCTCTTAAATTTTTGCATACAAGGTAGGTGATTATAACAGCAAAAAAATATTTTCAGGACTTTTGGAGAAGCCCACGTGGTAAAGAATAAAGAGGTTTATATTCGCTTCAAAATGATCTTACTCCAAAACTATATTAAATACATACTTCCAATTTGGCATGCGATTAATTAGGTAATTGAAACAGAATTTTCGAAATTGCCATGGGATTTGACATAAACAGGTTTATTTTCAGCTAGCTGACTAGGTGTAGCTCTTATAAAAATTTGAATCTCGAGTCATGATTTGGCCCTTCAAGTGAATTTCCCATGAGTTTTATCTGTGCGCGAACGAAGTCACGGCTAAACATTTGTGACTAAATAAAATTATTTCCGACTTTTTATAGTCATGCCATGGTGGTGTTGGAGGAGATAGAAAGGATTAGCTGGAGCGAAAAGAATACCAACGAAGAGGTTCTTACCGTGGTCAAAGAGAAAAGAACGTTACTGGAGACCATAAATTGCAGAAGGGGACATAATAATGATGGGACACTTGATACGACTCGACACTTTCTTTTTAAACCTGCTGGAAGGAAAAATATTTAGAAGGAAGACGATGCAGAGGAAGGCCAAGATCGACCTATTTTGACCAGGTGAAGGAGAAAATAAATAATAATAAATAAATAAATATCACGGGACAATTCACACCAATTGACCCAGTTCCAAAGTAAGCTAGGAAAGCTTGTGTTATGGGTACTAGGCAACGGATAAACATACTTATATAGATAGATACATACTTAAATACATATATTATTAAACACCCAAGACCCGAGAACAAACATTCGTATTTTTCATACAAATATCTGCCCCGACACGGGAATCGAACCCGGGACCTCAAGCTTCATAGTCAGGTTCTCTAACCACTAGGCCATCTGGTCGTCTAAAAATGGGTGGGTGTCGTGTCGTATCAGGAAGTCGAACAGCTGGCCGAAGACCGTGCGGAGTGGCGATTACTCCACCGACAAGCATAGCTCTTAAATTTGAGAAGAAGGACATAGTCAGGGCCGTAACACTTTAAATTCAGTTTTCGCGAACAAGTGGTTAAAGTAAATATGTGCACTGATTTTGTGCATTTGCGTACCGCGAAGTTTGGGGTTGACTGCAAAGATAAATACCACTCCAAAGGTAGCTGATAAAACTTTATACTGCGTATGTAGATTTTGTTAGTAAATTAATTCGGTAGTTTGAGTAAGTAGTTAAGGTTAGTAGTACTAAAAGGCAAAAATATTTATGCTTCTTGTGATAACAAGTTTGCTATTAAGTATATTTTTTGTATTTTTATTTTTGTAACTCAATTTTTTTGCTTCTTGTGATGTTGTAAATTTCTGTTGCAAATTCTTCGGATAGGACCCTCCCAGTAAAAAATCGTCACGTTGTAAGTAATTTAATTCTAATGTTATTTCTGGGCTTGCGGCCTCTTGGGCCGGGGCCCTCTAGGGTCGGGGGCCCGTGGCATTTTGACAGCCCTGCCGGCCTATAGTTACGCCAATGACTAGAAAGCTGTAATTTTGCATGGGTATAGTAGCAATTACCCCGACAAAGTGATAAAATAAAATGTGGAAAAAATCCTTACAACAATATTACTTGTTTACGAATACAAATAATTTTGTATTTTTTTTTTTTTTTGAATAAGAATAGTAAAGTTAATAAGATATGCAAGGTTTTTTTTCGTAATGGCTACGTAGCCCTGTCCTGGGCGTGTCCGACACTCTCTTGGCCGGTTTCTTTACGAGGTACAAACCCTTTGAAACTTTTTTCAAATATTTTAATTGCATTGGTTCATGGACACCTCCCAACCACGAGATATTATGTAGATTTACTATTAACCAAAATTTAACACGAGTACGAGTAAATGACGAATCACTGCCACAGTCGATGTATTAGCGGTTACAAATTTCAACGCTCAAATGATAGATGACTAATATACTAATATCGATTATAGAATAACGGTGATTAATTAATACGATTGATTGATTAAATGATTAATGTAGGAACCAATTTGGAGTTTTAAGCACTGTCGTTGTTCTAGGTTATCGTTCGTCCGAATTTCATAATGGCGATGTATCGTTTTCTATACTTACCTAATTTTAATTTTTCATTCCCTTAATTTGGCAAAATTTCTAAAAGTTGGTAATTCAAACCTCGTCGTAAATGAGGTCACCTGAAAATTCTATATTCAAAAAAAATACAAAAAGATGGTATTAGCTGATGTATATTGTGGCATACATTGCCAAATTAAGGGTTAAATATTTGTCGAAGGGTGGGTTGGTTCAGCTTGGTCGCCGTCATCACTCTCACCGTTCGCCATATTCATTTTCAACACGCAATGAGTAGTCCAACAAATCAAAATACTCAAAGTTCAACACACAACACTTTATTCACAACCTAAGGAAATTAAATAACAATACTCAGGGAATGATTTGGATAATTAACGATTAAATAAATTATTTTCTACGGAACACGTCCTCCTATTTCCGCTCTCAAAACCAGAATGACATAACCTCCCGCCATCGTAATCAAACACACTCAAGAATATACAATTTATTTCTCTTTTTAAACGAGAAAACGCTTGGGCATTCCGTAAACTGCCAGTATCTTGTACGTTGATGCGACATATTTATTTCTAAAAACAGTATTTTCTTCAGAATTGTTATTAAACTAACCTAACCAATCCTGAAAACGCACTCTTCTATACATGCAGGGTGGTACATTTAGATCAGTCAGTATGGGCAAGTCTGTAACTATTAGACATACCTACAAAGATCTGTTCTAAGGAACCATGTCGTCGATTTTAGTGACAAGAAAAACTGCATTCATAGCTATTAAAAAAAAAACTTTTTTTTTTAATCTTAGTCGAGCCGTTCGGAGGAGTTCAGTAACAAGCACCGTGACGCGAGATTTTTATAAATTAGAGATTTTCAGATAGCCATATTTAATCCAATGGTAAGTTAAGTACTACGAGAGCTTCTACATTTTGAGATGAAAATCTCATTTTTCAAAATAGGTGACGAAACATGTTCTTTCCGTGTGTCAATAAAGTGACTAAATATGTAATTTCCGTGTACCCTTCATATAATAATATGTTTGCTAATTTATCAGGTACACTGTAAAATGAATGACTGAACTCTAACTAAAGTACGAGGGGCGTTCAATATAAAGTGAGAATGAGATGCAAACTCTTTTAATATTACGAAATTAAATACTGGCCGGTAAAGCTAATCTATCTAGCTGATTGCTATGAAAAAAAAAACTAACTGTCTTTTGTTTAAAAAAATATACGGTAATTTCTTTGCAATGCTATTGAGTACGTTAGCGAAAATGGAGAAAATTGAACTGCGCGCCGTTATCAAATACTTGTGTTTGATAAATTTTTCTACGGACCAAGTCAATTTGGATTTGCGGGACACTTTAGGGTCTAATGCTCCTCCGTATTCGACAGTCGCACGTTGGTGTGCCGAATTTAGACGTGGAAGAACATCGACAATGGACGACCCCCGCTCCGGACGCCCTACTACAGCAGTAACTGAAGAAATTGTGAAAAAAGTCGAAAACTCAGTTTTGGCGATCGTCGTGTCACGGTTCGTTTTATTGCTGAAAATGTAAAGATTTCAACAGGGAGCGTGCATAATATTTTACATGAACGCTTGGGTATGAAAAAGGTATCTGCGCGTTGGGTACCAAGAATTGCTTACTGAAACGCAAAAACAAACTAGACTAGAGATTTGTCAAGAAGCTTTGAACCTGATGCAGCAAGACCGGGAACTTTTTTTGGCCGGATTTATAACAATGGACGAAACATGGCTCCATCATTACGACCCAGAAACGAAACTGCAGTCTATGACATGGAAAAGGCCATCATCTCCAACTCCGAAGAAATTCAAGGTGAGCCCATCTGCCGGTAAGGTCATGGGCTCTGTTTTTTGGGATGGTAAAGGGGTATTAATGATTGAGTATCTCGAGCAAGGAGCCACTATTACGGGCACATTATACGCCAAACAAATAGCAACATTGCGCAATGAGATCCGCGAAAAAGGGCGAGGTAAACTCTCGAAAGTTGTGCTGTTCCACCAGGACAATGCCCCGGCACACAAGTCCGCCGTTGCAATGGCTGCAATTCGTGATGCTGGGTTCGATATCCTTAAGCATCCTCCGTATTCACCAGATCTCGCTCCCAGTGATTTCTACCTATTTCCGAGATTGAAACAATACCTGAGAGGCCAGAAATTTGAAGACGACGACGCTGTAGTCGCTGCAGTACAAGATTTTTTAAGTACTCAAGATGAGATCTTTTTTAAAAATGGAATTTTAAGTTTAGAAAAAAGATATACTAAGTGTATTATGCTAAAAGGTTACTTTGTCGAAAAATAAAATGACATTTAGTAAAAGTTGTTTATAACATACTCATTCTCACTTTTTATTGAACGCCCCTAGTATCAAACATAAAAATACAACCAAATTGATAGCTAATATTAATTTTCATGGAAGTTAATTTTATCGCCGGTAGTAGTTGTAAGTTTTCGCTTAAAACAGCAATAACGTTAAATCTTGTCTCGAAGTTGTCAAGAACACGTTGTGTCTTAAAATACAAGTGAATTGGGGCATGTTGGAATTGTGAGCCTGTCTGTGGGCTGTCTAGACATGTTTGAGGCTTTTAGTGAAATTAAATCAAAACGCTAATGTTGTAGCTTTTCGCACGTCACCTTGAGCTTGTTTCGGTAATTTATTTATGCGAGTTAGAAATACGTTTTATTTATGCGAAAAGCAAAATTGTAAAGCATGACGGGGTTGCCTAGTGATTCGACCTGTGCCTCTCAAACAGAAGGCCGTAGGCTCGCACCTCTGAGTTTATCGAAATGTATGTGAGTAATTATACACGGTGTAAAAACGTGATACAAATGTGTTCCTAGCTCAGCTTATGCTGGACAACATATTGCAATAACTCAATTATTAAAAGTTGTATAATAACATTTGGGATGTACGGTCGCGTGCTTTAATTTGGGACCCATTTCGAAAAAATATCCATTGAATTCCTATACAATATGACAGGACTGTCAACCTTAAGTGGGTCCCAAATTAAAGCTCGTGACATCCCGACTATATACGTCCCACTGCAGGGCACAGGCCTCCTCTCAGAATAGAGGAAGTACATACTTTCGTAAAATTAAATCACAAACTCAATGTTAACTGGTTCTCGACTTTAATTATACTAACTAAAACTTGTTGGAGGTCTACCTACTGCGTTTTCCGGACCGTGGACGCCATTTGAGAACCTTTTTGCCCCCATCGGCCATCAGTTCTACGAGCGACGTGCCCACTGCCACTTGAGTCTAGCGATTCTTAGTGCTATGTAACACGAAATATCCCGATGGTTTTACCTTATGGTGTTCCTACATAACATACCTTGCTAACACAGTTCCCTGACTAATGATTATTATATATCATATATTATCGAAACTGAATTCGATAGCGAACGAATGATCGCCATTAATTACCGTGTACGGGAAGTATTCCAGTAATTAATTATACGAGCGTCGGATAGCTTCATCAAGGCGGGTGTTTGACAACGTTCGCTAATTAAGTGGGAAATTGCCGGGTTTATAGAAAAAAAGAATAGTAGGACGGGGTAATGTACGAACAAAAAAAATTTAGAATATTTATGTCCAGTGGCTTAGCAAGTCCAAAAGGAATAACCATGTAGAGATTCATCATCATTCCAGCCGAAAGACGTCCTCTGCTGAATAAAGGCTTCCTCCAAAGTTCGCCAAATAGACCGCTCCTGCACCATCCGCATCTAACACGTTGAGCAAGTCCATTAAGCTCCAAACACACAGACAGCGGAGGCGTGGCGGTGCGGTAGAGGTGACGGTTGTAATATTCTAACTTGTATAAACGGTTGTGCGGTACCGTATAGCGAACTCGTTCAGACGAGTTAGAATAGTACAACCGTCACCGCCACCTCACCGCCACGACTCCGTTATCTGTGCGTTTGTAGCTTTAAGACCCATCAATCCACTCGATTTCATAGCAACAATAGATCCTAGTGGACATCCAGCCAGGTCGTCGTTCCGTCGTGTTTGAGGCCTACGCACTACGCCTACGTCTACATTCAAGAACCTTTTGGTCCCGTCGGTCAAAATTATTTAATCTTATGTACCTACACGTGAAATCACGAGGAAACATCGCTCGCTTTCGCGACTCGCAAGAACTGCAGCAACGTTGATTTAAACTATTATTGGCTTTCAGGACATCACTTTTCATCCTGGGGCTAAATTTAGGAACGGCCCAACACGGTTTGCGAGCGGTAATTCAATCGTTTGGGAGAGGATAGGAATGGGTTGAGCTTGGGATGAGCCTTATTTTCCTGTTAATTCGCTTTGTAAATAAATAAATAAATAAATATATATTTATTTATAAGGCTCATCCTAAACACAGCCCAAACCTCTCGCAAAGCAGTGATTTTTGGCATTCCTGAATAGCAGTTCAAACGAAACCCAACCCAAATGATTGAATTACCGCTATCAAACCCGTGAAGGCCCGTTCCTGAATTTAGCCCCTGGTTTATTCCATAATTTAACACAGTTATTTCAAATTTGCGTCGCGTTATCAAATACCCCGGGAAGCACGTTAAGTGATGATTAACGTAATGTAGTGCTTCAATTTTGGATGTTACAATATTGATGTTTAACGAAGTCAAGCCTGTCAGTGTATTAGTTAATATACGCGGTTTATCACTTACTACTCTGAATAAATAAACATCAAACTAGGCTTTCGTCTTCGATTCATTAATGTGCTTAATTTATAGAAATCTCACGCGTCGTGTGAGGAATTTAGTATATCAAAATTATATGAAACTAGCTGTTGCTCGTGACTCCGACCGCGAAGAATAGGGGTATAAAAAATAGCCTACGAACTATTCTCAGACCTACCGAGTACAGAGAAAAAAGTTTCATAAAAGTCGGTCAAGCTGTTTCGGAGGAGTTCTATAACAAACACCGTGACACGAGATTTTTATATATTGGAAGATTAGATAATGCAGAAATTCAAAGAACGGTCAAACTTAAGAATAAGTCAACCGTGAACCAACCTTGAGGACGAACCACGGATTGCTTCAAAATATGTGACATGGATTTTTTTTCCAAAATTATTATAACTTGGCTTGTCGCTCGGTACTAGATCATTGTAGAGTTTTTGGACACCCTGTATACGCGAGTGGTCCATGTGTCTTATTTAAGTAGCAATAGTTAGATTTCGAAGAAACTAACCTTTGTTAAACTGGAAGAATCATCAGCGCAAGGTTATACGTGGAGACAGTGCTTATAATGCAGGAACGCGTCTCACTAGATGTTTGTTCAACTAGACGCATAATAACGGTATCGATCCATTGGAAAAATGTGGCAGACGTGCGAACCGCAGACTGTAGGCAGGGAACTTTCTCATGTATAAATTTGTAGGATATAATTGAACATGAATCATTTAAAACTGTTTATGGATTTGTGTATTAAAATTAAATATACACTTCTGTATTGACCGTTCATTTCTATTATAGGTTAATTTGCATTGTGATTGCTGTTGTTATTATGCATTACAAAGAGATTAGCGATTCGATTAATTGAACCAAATAGGACAATAGCATCCATTAACTCAATAGGTGGACCAAACTCATTAAAGCTTATCGATGCCAGGCTAAAGAGTAAAGTAAAATCCCTACTTTAAGTGAGGAGCACGTTTTCTCTGTTCATTATAATGTCATCGTCATCACCACGATCATCGCCCCCAAGGCAATATCATAGAATGTGCTGAAAAGTAACAATCGTGCGACAAGCGTCTCAGATGCGGATAGAAACAGAGAAAACGCTCTCTCCACGCCGTGATTCGCCCATTGTCAATAGCCTGGCCTTTCTACTACGAAATTCGAAATTCAAACTTTTTGTTGTGTTGTCCCGCTTCATCATATCAGCTAAAAGCCATCCACATGCAAAGCCTCCCCCAAACAGTTACACAACGAACGGTCCAGCGCTGTCGGCATCCGAATGGTTTCCACGACCTTTATCAGAACATCGTTCCATCTTGTTGCGGACCTTCCCACGCCACGTTTTCCGGTTCGCGGTCACTTACCTTACTGCCTCATCGGCCATTGGTTCTACGAGCAATGTAGCCCACTGCAACTTAAATCTGGTGACTCTCGAAGCCATATCAGTCCCGCTTATGCTTATACAATACAACGCAATGACTCTTTATTGTACACCACAAATAATACAACACAGAAAAACAAGTACATGAAAAAATATATAAGGTAAGCTATGGGCGGCCTTATCGATTCGAAGCGATCTCTTCCTGGCAACCTTTAAAAAAGAAAGAAAGCAGGTGGTGCAATATGAAATGAATAGTAATTAAACCAGACATTTTATTAAGACAACTAAAACATACAACAATACACATCATAAAACATACATAGATACGTGATACACAATATACTTGTAAATAAACGGACCGTAATATAATTCTCAAGCACAGGATAATAGATAGTGTTGCTGAAGCAGAGATTTAAAGACAGGCAAAGATTTAGCACGACGTAGGTCTATTGGTAGGGAGTTCCATAACCGAATAGCCTGGACAGTAAAAGAGTACACATAGAATTTGGATTTGGAAAGAGGGACAGTAGGAAAAAAGTACTGAGAGCATCGAACAGAAGTAACATATCTTTTACTAAATACAAACTGAAACATGGATACACAGAAAAAACCCCAGAAAAAAGACCAGCGCTGGAAATCGAACCCAGGTCCTCAGCGTTCCGTGCTGCTTCCGTGTGCTTGTAAAAGTTGGCTTAGTAGGCCACTGGTCAGGAATTTTAGACACAAATTTTTCATATGCATCGCACATTTTAACTTGCTAAATCACATTAAGCAGTGATACAGCGCCATCTATGTTAAGTTCTCATCGAGAAACGTCAACACTCCTTCGGAACTAACCAACATAACAACATATAGAAGTAACATAGTTAACTCGCTCTTTGAGGTAGCAGGGAGTTGCAGGATGTTGCTTCGAAAATGCCGTAGAGAATGTGTAGAATGTGTGAATTTCGGCGAAGGTGGATTGGGAGCCACTTGAGCTGTGATCGAAAATAAGAAACATGATAGTGTCATTTAAGAGAATGAAAAGGATAGAACGATACGAACTTCGAATTTTAGAGCCACCGTCACAGAAAAGACAAAGGAGCAGTATAACGTCTCGGCAGCGTCCTTGATTATAATTACCTACGCCGGCTCTGTACACAAACTCGCGATAGGGCTGCCACTCTTCAGTTATGTTTTGATAATGTCACATGAAATTAAAGTAGGGAAAGTATTGGGAGCTTTAGGAAATTATGGAAGAAAAAACCGGCCAAGAGCGTGTCGGACACGTCCAAGGTAGGGTTCCGTAGCCATTACGAAAAAATCAAGTAATATTCTTCTAAGGATTTCGTATGTGTACGGAATCTTACAAGTTTAGGTAAGTATGTTTTATACCTTAGGCTACTATTTACTCTTAAACTACAAATAATTCCCAAGCAATTTTAGCCGCTATAATTTTCCTTGTAAATATAATATATTTACTACCATTCTGAATTTTTTCAAATTTTTCCACCCAACAGTTTAGATTTTAGAGGGGGGGACGGTCGATTTTAATGAAAACTTTCACTTTAAAGCTGAATATTTCGCAAACAGATCACTGAATAGAAAAATCATGTTAGCAACCCCCCAATGGTTTTAAAATACCTATCCAACGATACCCCACACTATAGGGTTAAAATAAATAAAAATAAAAATAAAAATAAAAATAAAAAAGCCTATATTTCTTCCAGAATCCTAGTTTACAAAGTAGTGATGTTAGTAATCAAATTAAAAGTTTAAATGTTTTTTCTCAAACATGCTATGAAATATTGACGTTATGTTCCTTATAATACGCCACGAAGTGTCACAATGCAGGTGCGGCTAGACGAGAGGTCAATAATGGAATTTCATACAACATTGCTGGCCAAGGCCAGCAAAGTGATCGTCTGTTGTTTCATACCATGACGTTTATAGGTCTATGGCATCATAGCATTTAGCCTTTAAAAAAAAACTATAAGCAATATTTGCGTTTTGGTTCATTATGACATTCTGCCACTACGCTTATTTAAGGTAAGATGATGATGATGATGGTGATGGTGGTGATGGTGTGATGATGATGATGATGGTGATGATGTGATGATGATGATGGTGATGATGATGATGATGATGGTGATGGTGGGTGATGGTGATGATGATGGTGATGGTGGGTGATGGTGATGATGATGATGAAGGTGATGGTGATGATGATGGTGGTGGTGGTGATGATGATGATGATGATGATGCATGTTTGAGAAAAACTCTATACAATCCTTGGCCACGAACAGGGATTGCCGGCCTCGTATCTCTAGATGGCCTCGTTAACACTCGGCCATCTATAACTACTCGGCCGGCAATCCCCTATTTCGCAGCCGCTGCAGTAATGTACTATTAAATTTAGTGTTAGTATGTTAAATTTAAATAAAAATTATTGTTAAATTTATAAAATATTAAAGTTTTTTTCTTTTTCTTAATTATTCTGTAAGAACCCCTCTGCAGGTAAAGGCCTCCTCCAAAGTGACCCAGTCTTCTCTAGATTTTGCCCGATGCTTCCAATTAGGACCCGCTGTGCGCTTTATTTCGTCTTCCCATCTATTTCGGGGTCTACCTTTCTTTCTTTTGCCGACTGGCCCTTTCCACTCTGTCACACTACTTGTCCATCGCTGGTCTTGGAGGCGTGCTACGTGTCCAGCCCACTTCCATTTTAGTGCAAGAGCTTGTGTCAGACAGTCTGTTGCTTTTGTGATATTGCGTATTTTTGTATGTCGTATTTTTTGAATTCTTTTTATATTTAGCATACTGCGCTCTATTCCGCGTTGGCACGTCGTAATTTTATTTATTATATCTTTATTGAACTTCCAGGTCTGGCAAGCGTAAGTCAAGCATGGCATGAGGCAGGTGTTCATAACCTTGGTCTTCAGGTTGATCGGCATGTTACTCTTAAATATTTCCTTTAAGCTCCAATATTTGTTCCATGTTAACTGTGACCTGCGTTCTACCTCCTGGTAGTTGCTTAATTTGTTAAAGCTAATTTGTTTGCCGAGGTAGATGTAGTGTTCGGCATAATGAAGAGGTTCGTCGTCAACATATATTTGTACCTTGGCGCTGTTGGTCATTATCATAGTTTTTGAGAGATTCATTTCTAGGCCAGCAAGCTTGCTAGCGTTATTTAATGATTCTACCATATACAGTAATTCGGTTCCTTTCTCTGATATTAGCACTAAATCGTCGGCAAAACGTAGGTGACTTAGATACTTATTTTTTACTTGTATGCCACGATTTTGCCAGTCAAGCTTGTTTATTATTGACTCTAATGCGGCTATAAATAGTATAGGTGATAGTGGGTCTCCCTGTCTTACCCCTCTCTTAACAGGGAACCAAGAGCCGGCGGTTTCTAGTTGAACTCTACTTTTGCTTTTACTATATATGCTTTTGATTGCTTGTATATATTCGTTATCCACATTCTGTGCTGTTAGAGTTTCCCATATATAATTATGTGATACTGAATCAAATGCTTTTTTATAATCAATAAATGCCAAGTAGAGCGGTTTGTTTATCTCCTGGTACTTTTCAATAAGAAGCTCAAGTGTGTGGATATGATCGATGGTAGAGAAACCTTTTCTAAATCCCGCTTGTTCTACGGGTTGGCTCTTTTCTAACGTAGCGCTTATTTTTTTGTTAAGGATTGTGGAAAATAGTTTATATGTACTAGGCATTAAACTTATTGGTCTGTAGTTTCCTATATCGTTTGGGTCTCCTTTTTTGTATACCAAAATTACTTTAGATTCCGACCATTGAGCGGGCGTCTCTCCAGTTTCCAGCACAAAATTGAATAGATTTGTAAAGGGAACAGCTAGTATTGGGGCAGCTATTTTTAAGGTTTCGTTTGCTATGTTGTCCGGTCCTGGGCTTTTATCTGGTTTTAGTTTTTTCAATGCCTCTATGACTTCGTTTTCCGTAATCCGAGGTTTATTTAAATTCGTGATTTCGTTGGTGGTGCCTTGATTCACGTAGCTGGTGTCTTTTGGCTCTTTTGCACTGTACAATTCCCTGTAAAACTCGGTTGCTATAGTGATGACGTCGCTGCGGTTGTTTTTAGTTATTTCGCCTCGTTTTAGCCCATCGATCCAAATTTTATTTGGTTTCAGCTCCTTGTATGCCTTTTTAGTGCTTCCAGTTTGGCTCAGATATTTTTCTATAGTACTGTATCTATAGTTAGTGTAGTCCTTTTTTATATATTTACTAACAAGCTTGTAAAGGGCCGAAATTTCGTTTCTCGTTGTTCTAGTTTTATTATTACTTTTTTGCAGTTCTTGTCTTCTTTTTAAAAGTTTTAGTGTACGCTCTGATAGTATTTTATGTTTGTTCTTAAAATTTTGTGTTTCTCGGGCGTTTTGCAAGCTTGCAGTGATATGTTTAATTAAGTTGTCGTAATAATTTTGAGCTGAAGTAATATCATGTGCGAACGTGTGATCTTGTGAAATGTAGGAGTTTAAGTATTCTTTAAACTTTAAAATTTCTTCTTCACTTTTTAGTGTGGTACTTTGATAAACTAATGAACTAAAACAATTACTTTGCTCACCCGCGACCTTACAATAGTTACGTTTATGCAAGAAATGTGCGTTCATGCAGTTCCTCCACCTCCACACTGTACGAACACACACAAATCACATAAACCCAACCATCACCACCACCAAGCTACACTGACGCGTTTCGAACTCAACCAGAGCTCATCTTCAGAGTTACCACAACCGTATGCTATGCTACCAAATGTTAAACTAACAAACCAAAACAAATGTTTTAACTTGTCACTGTAACTTCTCAAGTACCCACTTTATTTTTCTTATTCTCAAACTACCCCACAAAAATTTACTTTTATTGACATATTTAAAACTACCTTGAATTTTTTCTTTATTTATTTATAAGGCATATTTAATTAATACTAACTGTTCAAATTCGACCCAAGCCGCAGTAAAGGAGAAGATACTAAATTTACCTGTTCATTAATAATAGACCCCATAGTGTTGTACCTAATTATTTCCATGCATTCCAGAGCATCCAGACGCAACCCCTTGCCGCAATAATGTAACACTTCATAAGAATCTGAATCTAACAATGAATGATTTGATTCCAACAAATGTTTTGCAAAATTCGATCTATCTGGATGCTCATTCCTATATGCCGAAACATGCTCTTTAAATCTAGTATTAAAACTTCGGCCTGTCTGTCCTACGTATATCCCATTGCAGTCATTACAAGTAAGCTTGTATACCCCCGATCTAGTTCCCTTATCTACCTGTTCTTTGTGGTTACATAGCCTAGAGTACAAAGAGTTGTTAGTCTTAAAGGCAACATTAATATTGTTTGATTTTACTTTGATACTTTGATTTTTGTACTTTGATAGTTAGTATACTGTCTTCTGCTTTTCTTTGGTTGTGTATCATATGTTATTGTAGCTCTTACTGGCCTATGGTCTGAAGGGTAGTTTATATTGAATACTTCAATGTTTTGAAATATAAGAGGTCGATTTGAAAGTATAAAGTCTATCTCATTTTTATAGGTTCCATCTGGAGATCGCCAGGTCCATTTATTTTTTGGTTTATTTTTGTAAAAAGTATTTAAAATAGACAGCTTATTTTCGCTAGCGAAGTCAATTAATCTTTGCCCTCTCTCGTTTCTATCTCCATATCCGTGTGTTTTCATGATTAGATGTTCTTCTTTTCTCGGTATCCCTATTTTTGCATTTAAATCGCCCATCAGTATGTAGTCTTCATATGCCACTTCTACTGCCTTATTTACTGTCGTATAGGGTTAGTCGAGAAAAAAAAATCACCCCCATACATACATACGTCTATGGGAGGTACCCTAAAAAAAACTTTTTTAGTTTAGCCGCGAACGGACAGACAGACAGACAAACAGACAGACGGACAGACATGGTGAAACTATAAGGGTTCCTAGTTTACTACGGAACCCTAAAAATTAAGTAAGTGATATTTAACAAAAACATATTTTACGTTATTTTAATAAACCAAAAACGTAATATGTTTTTAAACGGTTTTATTTAGTTTCATCACTACGTCTATTTGCTACCTACAAATAAGCCACGGAGAAGTATTTGCGCTTCTTTTGGGATGTGCGAAAAGCTTCATTGTTGAATTTAAGAGTATAAATTCCGAATGCGTTGGTAATCTAAAAAAATGACAATTCCGGTTTCGATATAGATGATTTTAAAACATACGTACACCGAACAATACTGTTCACGACGATTCGTGACATAGTTAATAGGTACGTAATAAATGCGCGTGAGTCCCGCGCCGATCGAACGTAACCGCGCAGCACCCTGACTGATGGTTGCTGAAGTATGCTGAGATTTCGTGGCGCGTAGGTATAACTCGCGTTCCGGCCATTTGTATGGAGACGTTCTACTCTGCCGCCTCAAGGAGAAAAACCATAAGTGACAAAAAGTAAGTTTCGAGATAAATCCAAAAAACTTTGCACTTCTGTTTAATTGCTTTAAATTCGAAGTACAAAGTTGAAACTTTCGTTTTTAAATAGAGGAATATCGCATAATTATTATACATTGCAAACTTTTTAATTATCTATTTATTTTAATTAGATATTTAGAAAAAACAGTTACTGTCTCGTAAAATAAATCATAAAAAATACTGTCACTAAGAATAAAGAACACAAGTGTGCACTTATGTTTTTTGTGTTAGCTTTGCACTATGATATCTAAGAAAAAAGAACACAAGTACACACTTATGGTCATCATTATTATTAGTGCGAGGCTGGTAAAAAGTCAATTTTGCAAAAAATGTCACTTATGGTTTTTCTCCTTAAGGCGGCAGTTACTGCTCCTTTTTTCTTTTCTGTGCCACCGTGGTCCTAAAACAGTAAAGGCGCGTTTTAGTTTTCATATATTTCGTGCACGTACTGGCCCCCAGTAGGCTACGTGAAATTCATAGCGTCGGTATTGCTCGTCTTATTGAAAAATAGTTATTTAGATTAGCTCTGCGGTATGACTGACTCGGGCGTATGTTTATGACGAGCTTTTATTAAACCTATGAACGAAATGAAATGTGCGTTCAACTTGAATTTGTGTTTCTGCAGTTAATTGAATATGACGCTGTAACAAAATGGCATTATCTCCGTAACTATAATTATAGGAGACTTTAAGAGGGTACGATGCGCACCATTTCTCCATACAAACGTAGTCCCCTGTTTCCTCCCTGGATAATGGCTTTAGAACCAAATTTCTTTTACTGTGTAATCTGTATCTACCACAGCTATGCCCCTATGTTTCGTTTTTTTCCATATTTAAGAAATATGAGCTTTCAAAAACTGAAAAAATTGCCCAATTTCAACGTCATTTTCAGACACTCATCAGAAAAGAATCCCTCCTATAAACAAAAAAAGGAAAACATAGGGGCATAGCTAAATCTGTCCTCTAATTATTTATGAAAAAAATAAATTTATTGGTCCAGTTTTCGAGAAGAAAACAGGGGATTACGAAATGCTGTTTTGATCAATTTTACGCGCCTATTAACGGTCTGAGGTGCAGTTGTCCCGCTCTCGCTGTACTGACACGGAGGGGTTCGGGCGAGACAGCGACATTTCATTAAAATACCTATTTCTCAAAATTCTCTGAGCCATCGTACCCTCATAAGGCTGCGTTTCCACCAGAGATGTGCGAGGATGCGTTGCGAGGGATGTGTGTGTCATGAACCAATAGAAACACTTCATTTAAAAGGTCCTAAGTGAACGAAGTGTTTCTATTGGCTCATGACCCACACATCCCTCGCAACGCATCCTCGCACGTCTCTGGTGGAAAACGCAGCCTAAATTGGGCACGCAAACTCCACCCATTTAGTACGCAAAGATTATGTGCCATGCGCATTGCTGGCTGTTTACAATTTATTAAAACTAATAAAGTTTAATGAACTAAAACAATTACTTTGCTCACCCGCGACCTGACGATAGTTACGTTTATGTAACCCCGGCGCCACACATTATTACAAATGTTTCAACACATATTTGAACACATATTTGATCTATGGTTGATTGTATGGATGTTCTATTGAACAAATAAACAAATACCGGTGCTACACATGTGATAAAAAAAAAAAAAAAACAAAAATCAAAACGTTTATTCTGCAAATAGGCCGCAAAGGGCTCTTTTACATGTCACTTTTTTAAACTACCAGCGCTTTCGTAAGGACCATCATTGCCAAGAAGAATGCGCCGCAAGAAACTTGGCAGGAAGTCATCTTTTCAAATTAAAATATAACAAATTACAAACTAAAAAACCATACAAATATAGAATTAAATATTAAATAATAATAATTATATAAAAAAACAATACAGGGATGTATTGGGTCCCATAGTTAAAAAAAAAATATATATCGGAGATAGTCTTCTAATGTCACAATCATTAAAAACCAATGTGTTAAAACACATTTCAGGTCAAGTAAGCATTAAACTTTTGGATTTCAAAGGCAAGCTTACGCCCGCCCCCAAAGTTGGCTCACACGCACTCATGTCATGCTCTGAAAG
The DNA here is from genome assembly GCA_947859365.1 of Archips crataeganus. Classification (NCBI taxonomy): domain Eukaryota; kingdom Metazoa; phylum Arthropoda; class Insecta; order Lepidoptera; family Tortricidae; genus Archips; species Archips crataeganus. The sequence continues at coordinate 20,966,410 of OX402050.1, forward strand.
CAGAGCGGTACCGAGGGCATGTATCGCTTCCGTTCCCATAAGCCTTATGGGACCGTCGACCGTCAAATAACTGTGTTCAAACATTTATAATATGTGTGGCGCCGGGGTAAGAAATGCGTGTTCAAGTAGTTCCTCCACCTCCACACTGTAAAAACACATACAAATCACACAAACTCAACTATCACCACCACCAAACTACACTGACACGTTTTGAACTCAAACAGAGCTCATCTTTCGCGGTGTAAAAGCCAGATGAACGTAACATGAAATTTTCGAAGTTTTTGATGTTACTCTCATCTGGCTTTTACACAGCGCTTTAGAGTAGATAAAATAACACAACCGTACCCTGTGCTACCAGATGTTAGACTAACATTTCTATTTTTATGTTTAACATTTGGTAGCATAGGATACGGTAGTGGTACCTAATCTGAAGATGAGCTCTGGTTGAGTTCGAAACGCGTCAGTGTAGTTTGGTGATGGTGATAGTTGGGTTTGTGTGATTTGTGTGTGTTCGTACAGTATGGAGGTGAAGGAACTGCATGAACACGCATTTCTTACATAAACGTAACTATCGTAAGGTCGCGGGTGAGCAAAGTAATTGTTTCACTTCATTCATATGGACCTCCGCTAAGTAACGCCTGCGCCTGATTCATTATACTAATAAAGTTTTTATTTTGTTTCAGACAACATAAATGTGCAAGTGCCGAAATGTGACAGTTCGCATTAGAACACCGAAAATGAAGCGGCGACCGCTCCCGACGGTCCGCGAAGAACCAGCCAAGTTCAACAGCGACGTGGTTATCTACTGCATGGTGACGACCACCGCCGTCCTGAGCTACCTCAACAGTTTGAATGGCGAGTTCGTGCATGACGACATCCCCGCTATCGTTACGAACGGTGACGTGATAGGAACTAATTCTTTGCGTCAAGTGTTTTTGAACGATTTTTGGGGGACGCCGATGAGTGATGTGAATAGTCATAAAAGCTACAGGCCGCTGACGACGCTGTCTTTTAGGTAAGTCATGTGCCTTTTAATAGTAGATTGTAGAGCAAGTGTATAAAACGCGTTATGCGTTATGCGTCGTTATGTCCTCTTTTGTCTACTATGTCCATTCTTGTTTCTGATGTCTTGTCAGTTGTGCAAAGGTTAACTGAAAGAGATAAAGGATACATACGCCTTTGTACATCTGTTTCTCTTATTATCTATTAATTTTACATACCTACACGTAAACGAGTATTATAGTTACGCAAATAAAATCAAAGTACCTGTATTAAAATATTAAAGTAGTAGTGAATATTAAAGAAGTATTAAGAATTGTTGAACAACACTTTTATCACTATCCCGCGGGAACTATGCCATTTGTGGAGGTTAAAAATTATCCTATAATTATCCAAGTTAAACATTCTGTGTACCGAATTTCATCAGAATCCGTCAAACAATTTTAGTGTGAAAGCAAACAAACATCCACACATCCATCCATATAAACGCGTTTTTAATATTAGTAAAATTAAGGAAAACATTCAAACATTGAACAAGTTTTAAAACATCAAAGAAATCATAAATATTCGTGCAACCGCAAACCACAGTTACAGGATGTCCCAATAATTCTCTAAAACGTAATCTCGGCATCCCTCACCCTGAGCACTGTTTTAACACTGCGACCCTCGATTTGTCAATAGCCGGGCTATCTATTCCCACCTACCCTCCATATATTTGGGACTAGCTGTCACCTGCGTCTTCGGTCGCCTCACGAGTCTTAAGTATTCTGCGGCCAACCGAATTGCCTTGATCACACGTATCAAGGCAATAGTGTCTTTATCAACCTCGACATTGGCAGAATCATCGATAGTATCGATGGAGCTATATTTTTAAATATTGAATTGAATTGTCTTATTCGGTCTTGCGGACTGTCTAAAAGCAAAAAGCCGTTCGTGGGACACCGTATACGTTTTTATAGCAAAATCCAAAAACATATTGAAAGAATGAATGAATGATTTATTTATTTTGAAATACATCGCAACAGTATTATACAATGTTTTAGCTTAAGTCTAAGAAAAGTAGGCTCAATAAATTGATTGTTGAGGTGATTCCAAAAAAATGAAATATTTTTGTCTAGCGGAGGGTTGTGGGTTCGAGTACGGACTCACAAAGTGCGGTGTTAAAAATTTTGTTGTGTCAAGTACTTTAGATGTAGTTAAGAAATTAAATAACATTGTAGATAGAAGCCGTCGTGGTCTAGAGGTTTGAAGAAGCCGTTGTGTTCTAGTAGTTTGACTTATTGCCTCTCCAGCAGAGGGTCGTGGGTTCGAATCCGGCTCGCACCTCTTGAGTTTTTTGGAATTTATGTGCGAAATTATATAATAATAATAATAATAATAATAATAATTATATTTGATGTTTACCATGAGCTTTACGGTGATGGAAAACATCGCGAGGAAACCTGCACACACCTGAGAAGAAATTAAATGGTGTGTGAAGTTCTCAATCCGCACTGGGCCCGCGTGGGAACTATGGCCCAAGCCCTTTCATTCTGTGAGACCTGTGCCCTGCAGTGAGACGTTGCATATAATTACATATGTTTAAAAAAATACTTTTTTGAGTTTCTTGGCAGATTCTTTCAATCGGGTTTTTCTGAACCGGTGGTGGGTCTTCGACATTCACAAGTTCTTGTTACAGCAGAAATTTAATAAAAACAATTTGACTTTGGCTTTGACTTTGAAAATAATCTAGGTAATCCAGTGGGAACGATTTGTTACTCACTGAATGCTTCTTTACTTTATTTACTTCGACCCCAGTTCACTAAATTCAACTCGTATTGCAGCAAATTCTCGCATTTTTAATCGACAAAACCATTACTCACCGTATCCATAGATATGTTAGCAGGATAGATAGCCCACCTGCAGGACACTGCTCTAATAAATTATGATAGCGCGACACCCTGCGCTCACAAAGAGTGCCCCTATCTCTTTTGCCGAATGCGCAATCCTATAAAATTCGTATCATGACGTTGGGGAATGTGCCTCGTGGTTTGCCTTTTTAAAAGGGTTGCAATGCTTAGAATTTGGAGCATGCTGTACATGTCTCGGTGAGTTTATATACGGGTATATCATTGAGTTTTATGTCATTAAAAAAGATAGTAATGTGAGTAGCAATTTTAATTTAGAGGTAATTACTATTTAATTACCTACTCGCTTTTATTCGTGAGTTCGTTCCAATTCCAATTGTTCTAAAGTTTCTTTTTTTTCATTGAATTATCAAATATTCTGAAATTATTTTTTTACCTGTTATAATTACCTACTTGCAGGCAAATTCAAATAATCAAAAGAAGCAACTTTTTTACGCAATACCTCGTAACTAGCTTTTCCATAAGGTCTAATTTGTCTGATTTTCACTGTTATTATTTTTTTATTATGAGAGGGAGGCGAACGAGCAAGCGAGTCATCCGATGGAAAATTATCACCATTGTCAAAAAATATCAACAACCTCAAAGAGAGTCACTGATCAGTGGCCAGTCTTTAAAAAAGGAGAGGGAGGGTAGGAGGAGGGGAAGAGTTAATTGAGCCCCCGGCGCTCTCACTGACCATACGAAACGCAGCAGGAGTACTGCTGCTTCACGCTGGTGTTCTGTGAGAGGGTAGTACTGCCCCAGACGAGCGGATTTCAAGTTGAGCTTTATGCTAGTTAGGTACGTGGTATTGCGGTTTCACCGACGCAATGTTCACTAATTTCACTAACTTGTTTTAATTCCATCCACTCTAAATAAAGTACGGTGGGTTGCAAATGTGCATGGACATCTCGGGGCGATAATCGCGTGAGCGCGCGCGCGCGCGGGTATGTTAATAACATCAAACGATCAAACACTGCTCACGCGATTATCGCCCCGAGATGTCCATGCACTTTTGCAGCCCATTGTACAACACCTCACCGTTAGTTAGTAATTTACCTTAAAAGCATAAATTCCTTGTAGCGTTTCACCGAATCGCATTTCACCTCGATCATGTATTTAAGTATCGTTTTGCAACTCAATCGTCAATTTTCTTTGTCGCTGTCAATTTTAGTCGCATTTCATCTCGACCGGGCATTTTAACTGTTGCGTTGTGTGTCAATCGTCTATTTTTCTAGTCGCTATTAGTTTTAGTAGTATATTCAATTTTTCCTTTATTATTTATTAGTTACTAATTTTTGCCCGCGGCTTCGCTCGCGTGTACCATGAGTATTCCAAAGAACCAAGATATCAAGCAAGCAAGCATACAGGCAAGCAAGCAAGCAGGTCCACAATTGACCGAGAGATCGGTGAACATACCTACATAAAACAATACATAAAGTGGAATGCATAACCTCCTCGTTTTTTAGAAGTCAGTTAAAGAACCCTTTGCGGCCTACTTACAGTATAAACTTATGCATTTTGAAATTTTAGCTTTCTACAACCAGTAAAACGCAAAATCCCGTTTTTTCCCGTTCCCGTAAGAATTTCCGGAAATGTTTTCTTAATGCTTCCCTACACTCCCCAAGGAACCCACTTGCCAAATTTCAGCTTTCTATGACCAGTAAAACGAAAAATCCTGTTTTTCCCGTTCCCGTGGGAATTTTGGAAAGTCCTCTCTCAATGCTCCTCTACACTCCCCAAACAACCTACATGCCGAATTTCGGCTTTCTACGACCAGTAAAACGAAAAATCCCGTTTTTTCCTTATCCCGTGGGAATTTCCGAAAATCCTTAAATTTGTTTTCCACTATTATAATTACCTACTTCTGTGCCAAATTTGAAGTGTCTAGTAATTATAGTTCATAGGATTCCGTTGAACTGAATATATATATCCCGTTTATTCCTTATCCCGTGGGAATTTTGAAAAATCCTGAAACAGATGTTTTCATTATTGTAATACCTACTTGTGTATCAAATTTGAAGAGTCTAGTTATTATAGTTACTGAGATACGGTCACTCGGAATCGAATCTATAAATCCCGTTTTTTCCCGTTCCCGTGGGAATTTTGGAAATTCCTCTCACAATGCTCCTCTCACAATGCTCCTCTACACTCCCCAAGCAACCTTCATGCCGAATTTCAGCTTTCTACGACCAGTAAAGCGAAAAATCCCGTTTTTTTCTTATCTCGTGGGAATTCCCGAAAATCCTTAAATCTGTTTTTCACTATTATAATTACCTACTTCTATGCCAAATTTGAAGTGTCTAGTAATTATAGTTCATAGGATTCCGTTGAACTGAATATATAAATCCCGTTTATTCCTTATCCCGTGGGAATTTTGAAAAATCCTGAAATAGATGTTTTCATTATTGTAATACCTACTTGTGTATCAAATTTGAAGAGTCTAGTTATTATAGTTACTGAGATACGGTCACTCGGAATCGAATCTATAAATCCCGTTTTTTCCCGTTCCCGTGGGAATTCCCAAAAATCCTTCCTTAGTGGATGCCTACATTGTATAAGGTATCTATGTGCAAAATTTCAAGTCTCTAGGTCCAGTGGTTTGGGCTGTGCGTTGATATATCAACAGTCAGTCACTCAGTCAGTCAGTTTAGAATTTTATATATAGATTAGTCACGAAGATGATACTTCAATGAGTTTGATAGTACTTAAAACATGAAACTACAGCTACAAAACTTGATAAAAAAAGATTTCAGAATTTTAATGCATACTTAACCATACCTACTTATATAAACGCGTCAAATGAAATGAATTATTCTCAAACAAACATCGATCGCGGCGAAATGCGTCTGCGTCTAGGGTAAAATATTACACAGAAAATGAAATGCTATAAATAAATTATACTAATGTAAAAAGCCACGCGAAATATTACTTCAAGCAAAAAATTATATTAAGATTTTGTTCATTCAAGGTGAAATACGATTCGGTGAAACGCTTCAAGGAATTTATGCTTTTAAGGTATTGTACTAACAAACGCACCTCACATCCCGTTCTAACTGTGCCAAACGCCAACTACTCCTCACTAATAAGGCCTCAAACAAACTAGAAAACTTATACCTCAAGAATACGAACAAACACCCGAAACCGGATTACACGTCGGGCTTTCGCGAAAACCAATAGCTAGGGGCGCGAGTCAAGAGGCTGCAGACAAGATAATGCAGATAATCCTATTTTATTACTGGCTGACCCGGCAAACGTTGTGTTGCCATATTATATCACCTAGGGGTATAAAAAACCGGCCAAGTGCGAGTCGGACTCGCGCACGAAGGGTTCCGTATTGGTTGGTCCGTCGGTGTTGGTTCGAACCTAAAACTTGCTTTTTACTTCAATTTGGAAGAAATTAAGCAGCAACATAGTAAATTAACGTTAATTTACAAGCTTCTATTTCTCATGGCTTGTGGTTTCTATAATAACTTATTGAAATTGCCTATGATTATTAATGTACTAAGTAACATAATAAGTAATACACGGATTAAAAAACATTAAACAAAAGTTTCTAGACAAAGATATCACTTCTAACTAACTGAATGACTAAAGCATAAAAAGTCTGTTTGTGTAGCCAAATAAATCTAGCATAAGCCAAGTTTACGAGCATGATAAGTGAAAAAGTTTTATTTTGCGAGTCAACCATCTTTGTTCATCTAAGCTGCGAGTCGCGGCGTACCGTGTAATCTTGTTTTTATAGTATGTGAGCATTTCCTCAACGATAGTTGACGTAGGCGAAACATCGATTTTTATGAACACCATAAATACCTTTAGTAGTTTAAGTACCTATCCTATACCTGCTTCTGCTTATATTTGTTTGTCATCAAACACCGTGAGTGCGTCAAAAGCGCCAGAGTAATAGGACAAAGTTTTGAGTCCCTCGGAAGTAAAAAATATTAGTTACTAGCTTTTGCCCGCGACTCCGTCCGCGTGGAATAAGTAATTTGAGCAGCTTATTTTTTTATCCAATTTGCTTTTTCATCAATAGGGATGTTGACACCATTAAAAAAGAATTTGGAGACACGACTCCAGTAAAAAAACGCTTTATTTCAGCCCTGAAAGTCAGATTAATTTTCGATTAAATGCAAAATTACATTTTTTGTTGCTTTAAAACAAATAAATAGTCAGTTGATTGAGTATGCGAACAATGACGTCAATGATGTCGCTATTGTCATTCAAACTCTATGGGAGGTTGTGTTTTGCAGCTCATAAAAAGAACGTCAGTTGATTGGTGGTTTCAACATCCCCATTATGGCTCTCCTTAGTTCCTCGATATAAAAAAAATACCCCCCGCAACCCCCCCTCCCACCTTTCCATCAGGCATGATTGTGGTCAAAGGTAAGCAAGATGTATAAAAACATCATCATCATTTCAGCCAACAGACGCCCACTGCTGAACATAGGCCTCTCTTAAGGTTCTTTGTTCTCAAACAGACCGGCCCTGCATCAATAACTTTTACCAAGCCGTCGCTCTTTAACAATAAACAACAACAATGGAAGCCTACTTACACTACGTATTCTGGTCCATGGACGCCACTCGAGAAACTCTTCTGGTCTGTGGACGCCATTCGAGAAACATTTGACTCCATCGGCCATCAGTTCTTGGAGCGATGTGCCGTGCCCAATGCCACTTGAGTCTGGCAATTCTTCGAGCTATGTCGATGACTTCATTCTAAATTGTTATGACGTTATCTGTTTTATAAATACTGTAATTTCGCCCACAAATTCTGAAATACTCAGAGGTATGAGCCCAGGATTGAATCCATGACCCTCTGCTAGAGAGGCTATACGCCAAACCAATACGCAAATATAGATGGAATACTATGGTAGAACCATCCATAGGTTCCGTGACAAAAGCAATCCAACAAAAGCTCGATCACACCGACACCAATTACAAACCGTACGAACACTTAAGCCTTTTCCATCGCCGCTTTCCATTAGCCAACCATAAACGATCCCAATCAAAACGGTAAATGGTTAGTGCACAAATGCGGGTTCCCCAGTCAATGTATTTTGGAATGTTCGAGAGGACTATCAGTTGCAGGTTTGCAAGGCTATCTCTGGAACAATGGTGCATCAATTAGAGTTGCGTATTGGTTACAGTGCAGGTTGCTAACAAAGGGATACTAATCTGTGTATGAATTTACGTCTCAGCTATCAGCTGAAATTGATCAGGGTCTGAATACATCTTCTGAATGGGCTGGGCACAGCTAATAGAACTCGTGGAAATTTGTAGTAGTGGACGCATTTCGTCTTGATCTTCATTTTTTAAAGTGAAACTTTTAATACGACTTCCAACAAGCGGTCTGTTAAATGCGTTGCGTTAAATACGCAACGAAACGCAACGCAAGTTGACGCTTACGAGACTTTCGCGTTGTATATATACTAACGGATGTTAAAAACTACGTCAGTGCGATCCAGAACAATTGCGTGGTTTAGTATGAAAACTTGTAAAAATCAAAACTATTTTAATGGTAGATCGAAGAATAAAGTATTTGAAACGTATTTAGTAAAAAAATAGTAGATTGTACACCAAGGGGATAAAGCACTGCATTATGTCACGGGCGCGATATTGAATCCTGAGCGTATCGAGGGACTCCAGATTTAACTCCCGAGCGTAGCGAGGAGGTTTTTTAGTTGATTCCCGAGGGAATTAAGATGGAGTCCTGAGAGCAGTGAAGGATTTAAGCGCGCCCAAGGCAAAATCAGTTTTATCCCCGAGGAGTATACTCTACTTTTCTCACCTTTTGCGAGACAATAAAAACCAAGGCTACTAGAAAAATACTCGAAATAGACCCAGAAGCACTGATTCTGACACTGACTTTGCGCCTTTCGCAGTTTTCCATTTGTCGAAATCTTTGTAAGCTTTTAAGTATTTTTCCTTCGACTTCTCTGGGAGTACATTATTAACAATTTCTAAGGCCGGCTTGCGCAGACCTGGGTTAGCTACTTAACTCCGAGCGAGTTAACTGCTAACCCAGGGTTAACAAGTGTCAAAATGTATGGAACTGTCATTCTTAACCCAGGGTTACCGATTTATTTTTTTTACCCTGAACTGTGCAAGTGGTCCTAAGGCGTCTAATTTAATGGAATCAGGAGTCAAATCACTTTCGTCACTCGATATTTTCCTAATGTTTTATCTTCTTTTGCAGTTTTGATACTTAAAATTGCAGCGTATTGAAATACTCGCGGCTTTTGTTTTAAGTATTGATTTTTTTTCGTTTAGCTTGCCGTGGCGTGGCCAGCTCGATTTTCGAATAAGTTCGATTTTCAAATAAATGAGGCGTGGCGCGCGCCGCCGTCTACCTCCTCGCCGTCGGCCACCAGCAGCTGCAGCAGCCGCGCGCCGCGCGATTTTGACGAAATTAGACTTTAAATGCATAACAATAAGAACTAAGAGAAGTGAGAATCACATTACTGCCCGGCGGGTTATAATGAAATTCAGTACAACATTACACCCCGGCAAAAGACAAGTATAATGATTTACTTTGAGTAAGGTTTGCATGATATATAATGAGGCATTGTCGAGCAGGTGGTGTGAAAAGTACTGAATATCTGTGAGAATTACGAAAAATTATGAAAAAATATTGAAAATAACGTGCGCACGAGGAGCAACGCCATCTAGCGACGAGTTATGTAACTTGTTTCGCTAATTTGTATAAGACTTGATAAAAGCGCCATCTAGTAAGTAATTTTAACACATAGATGCATAAGTAAATTTAGTTCTTTAAGTTATTGCAATAAGGTTCATATTCATGTATAAGTGCCTTTTTCATTTCCACATTACGAAGTTTCACTTCTTCCGCGCGGAGAAGCTGCACGCACGATTTTTTGAATGAGTCGCCAGAGGGGCCAAAAACGCGAAGTCTTTGCTGTTTTTTACTTTAGGGTGGGAAGGGTGACTTATGCTCGGGAAAAATCCCTTCGGACGAACTGGGAATGGAGGGCCCAGACAGTGTCCGACTTGCACGGACTAAAAAACCCGGTCACAAGTCCCCTTCTCCATTGATTATCAATACAAAAAACGTGTGCTTTAAATTTTGAGGAGGGGAGGGGTAGGGAGGGGACTTAATCTTGATCTTCAGTGATTACTACTAGGTTGAGTCCTGCGCGTACCATCGGCCAAAAATATGGTCTACCACCCTACGGTTGAAGTTAATTTGCACGTCATAATACAACGAGGTCGATTTCCCCTTGATGATATTATCATGAAAGTGACTAAAGACTTCACTCAGTTAGAAAAGTCAACCTTAGCGATATTTAGATCTCACAGAAACTTTTGTCTAAACTGGTAGATCGACCTGGTTCTTGGCCGATCGTACCTAATGAAGTTCGGATGGTCCAACCCGCAAGGTGCTAAAGTCAAGGTCACAAAATTCTTTATTCAATTTAGGCATCAATTGATGCTCCTATGAATGTCGAAGAACTCCCAAGACTCGAAAGCAAACATTCGTATTTTTCATACAAATATCTGTTCCGACGCGAAAATCGAACCCGGGACCTCAAACTTTGTAGCCACTTCAGGTTCTCTAACCACTAGGCCATTTGGTCGTAAATAGAGTTTAAGTTTTGAAATAGTCTTGAGTGTCAATTAAGGGGTTTCAAAAAATCATACAAAAGGAATACATTTTATCAATTAAAAAAATTTTTTGTGCGCCGTATGGGATGATTTGAAGCGCATCTCCTGGCTATTAATAATTCGTGCCAGCCAAGTATGCTGTAGGTATGTATGTCGTGGTGGGTTGGTTGGGAGCCCCTTGGTAGTTGGTAGCATACTTAGCGCGGTACGGACAGCCAGGTACAGGACAGGTACGATATAATTTTTGCACAAGTTGAAATAGAACCGATCGCACACGCGTCGTAATTGCACAGTTAATTAGTTCTGCAGCATGCCCAGTCATACATGAATGGATACCTTTAGTACCTCAATTACTGAAGTCTAATAATTAGACCAGTAACACACACTGCGTCCTGGGGGATCGTATTGTTTGATCGAGTGCAGTGTGTAATCGATCTTATAAATTGCCTTAGACTAAGGTATAATGTGAATAGAATCCTGTACAATGCTAAATGCATGAACATTTGAGGCAATGAAAGCTAGAAATTGTATACCTAACTTTAGCTAATAAAGTTGGTTTCTCATAGTGAAAAAAAAACGGATCACTCACGTCTTAAAACGAGTTTAGCTTGGCATGTTTCGTGCTAATCCGTAGCCCTTCTTCCCGGAGTCACACGTCACGGCGGCTGCCAACCGTGCACTGGTTTCTGTTATGGTGCCTAAAAAAATACGTTTTTGTTAATGATTTATGGCTCTAAGACATGGTCCTTGACTGTTGGCCTTTTGAAGAGGCTTAGTCACGCAACTAGCTATAGAGAGAGCTATGCTTGTAGTAATTCGCGCAAGAAATCACCGACTTAGCTTGAAGAATCATCATCATCATTTCAGCCGAAAGACGACCACTGCTGAACATAGGCCTCCCAAAGGTTCTCCAAACACATCGGTCCTGTGCCATCCGCATCTAACGCGTTCCCGCAACCTTAATCAACTCCTTGCTCCATCTTGTTAAAGGCCTGCCTACACCGCATCTTCCGGTCCGTGGACGCCATCCGAGAACCTTTTGGCCCCATCAGCCATCAGTTCTACGAGTGATGTGCCCTGCCCACTGGTTGAGTGTTTGAGAGGATAGGAGACCACGGACTGGCAAAGGAAGCGTGGGTCGTACACCAACGAGGTGGACGGACGATCTGGTAAAGGCCACTGATTCAAGGTGGATGCAAGCTGCTTCCAACCGTAAGGATTGGGTATCAATGAGGGAGGCCTACGTCCAGCAGACGACGTCCTACGGTTGAAATGATGATAATAATGATGTGGAGTTCTAAACGGGTTTTTTCTTGACAGGGGACGTCTTCCGCCTTATGATAGGGTTTTCTTTAAAAAATGCTGACTGTACCTAATTGCATTTTCATCCAATCTACTATACAAAATTACAAATCATGACCATGGAAGGTCAAAACAAGATTTGAATTAAACTCTACAGGGATAATAACAGAACCAGTTAAATAAAACCTTGTAAAATACGTTAAATAGTTACAATGGACCAGTGAGATCCTTTGGTCTCATTTGTACTTTTCAGCAGAGGTCAGATTTAGTTAAAAAAATACTCATTCATTATAAATTATTGGATAGAAAATCAAAGCTGATTTGCAATCAAACATTAACTAACGTAAGTCCAGTCAAGTCAGTTAAGTCCTCTCATTCGGAGAGGAGGAATGTGCCCTGCAGTGGGACGTAGGTATATAGGCTGGAATGATGATGATGATTAACTGAATTAATTAATGAAGCATAACTCCAAAACGTAACCGATTAGTTTTTAAACTTATTAAGTAGTTTAGTATCGTTTTGATTATCAACAAAAAAATATTTTATTCTTCAACAAGAATGGGAAGAAGAAGCCTCAACTTTAGTCTATAAATAAAGTTGTTCCCTAAAAATACTTTTCTGGTAAATTGAACAAGGAATCTGGGGTAAGCATTGTATAGGAACACTAGTAACAACGAATTCTGATATTTTCGACAAGAGTAGATAAAATAAGTACAGTAAAATAACACACAAAAATGCGACCACTGAGAAATACAGGTTTGAAGAAGTTTTTTTTTTACTTAGCCTACTCCTGTGTCCCACTACTGGGCAAAGGCCTCTCCTCTTTTGCTCCACTTTTGCCTATCAAAGGCGAGCTCCCGCCATCCCATATGATAGGCATCTAGGTAGACCCTCCATCTCCTCTTTGGTATACCTCTATTGCGGTATCCATCACTAGGGACCCATACCGTGGCAATTTTGGCCCAAAGTTTGAAGAAATTAAATATCAATTTTAAATGGAAAACTAACATGAGATACACAAAATTACTTTAGTACACTGGATTACTTTACTTACATCGTATATTGCCTGACGGTATTGGGCCTGTCCAAAATATCAATCCTTAATCCAGGAATGCATTTAAAATAATCCCATTTCAAGATATGCAAATTAAATGACAACGTGACAAGACTTGTCACCTGGTTCACAAGGTTGTCAAATTGTTTTATTTCGTTATTTTTTTGTATACGGTACACAAGCAACGGATACGGTATGCAAGCATGCATTCACAATTTGATTCTTTTGTGTAGTATGCCCATATAATCATCAGCTTTTTTATTAAGACATTTTAAGCTTATTTTCACAAAACACTGTAGTTTTCGTGTGTTTAAGACATGTTTGCTTTAACTAAGCCATAATTTATTTTTATTTTCGTTTGTAAAATTGGTATTACTTTGTGCTAATTGCCCATATCGTTATTTAGTGACTAAATTTAATTTAAGAGGAATTGATTCGGATGTTTGGATCATAAGCGATCGCTACTGCTTCTCTGGGCACTATGAAAATATAAGATTGTTTAACAAAAATTAAAATGTTTTTGTAAGTATTCTCTCACAAACAAGAAGAAGTTAGGATACTGTTTGTTGTACGTTTGCTAGGCTTCCACTTTATATTGACTTGGACACGCTCCAGGATGTAAAAAGTTAGACTGGTGCTACGGTAAAATTATAGACCGCACTTTACGTCTTAGATTGTTGTAAATGTAGGTAATAGACTGCTTTAGTTTACTTAACAGTATGGCTAATATGACAAGAAAATATGAGTGTTTTAAGTACTCTTGACACAAAAGCCAGTGGTGTTACGACAGTGACGCTACGACGCGTTTGATAGACGACCGGATAGCCTTGTTGTTAGAGAACTTGACTACGAAGTTTGAGTTGCCGGGTTGGATTCCCGGTCGGGGCAGATATTTGTGTGAAAATACGATTCTTTGTGCTCGAATCTTGGATATTTTATATGTATTAAAGAACTGGCAGCTTCCTCGGACAAAGAATTAGCCTAGCCATTCAAAGAGGAAACGCTGCGAGTATCTTCGATACCTTGTCTAAGGGGACCACCTTTCATAATAATGTTTTAATTATAATTATCATTATTTTATATTCTTTTTTTTCTTTTTCTTATTGTAGTTACTTATTTTAAGTCTAGGATATGTACAAAAAAAATTAAGTAAGTATATGTTTATCTATATAAGTATGTTTATCCGTTGTCTAGTACCCATAGACAAGCTTCGCTTAGTTTGGGATTAGGTCAATTGGTGTCAATTGTCCCACGATTTATTTTTAATTTATGTGCGAAATTACATTTGCAATTTACCATGAGCTTTATGGTGAAGAAAAACATCGTGAAAATAAAAATAATCTGCATACACCTGAGAAGAAATTCAATGGTGTATGTGAAGTTTCCAATCCGCTCTGGGCTCGCGTGGGAACTAAGGCCCTAGCCCTCTCATTCTGAGAGGAGGCCTGTGCCCTGCAGTGGGAGGGACGTATATAGGCTGGGATGATGATGATGATGATGATGATGATGATGATTATGAATTAATCACATCCGCTGTGATTAGTTAGCTTATGTATAAACTATAAACCGGTTAGGCTATACCCTTACTTAGTGACTTAATTAAAGACGAACTGTACGGACGATTGGAGTAAGAGATACCGCTATTGCCTCTCTGGGCCACTGTGCAAATATAAGATTTGATAACGGTACTTTACCTTCATTACCTACTAGCAAGAACTAAAGTCACTGACATAAGTAACTCGAGGAATTGGGAATGTCTAAAAAAAGTACCAATGGTTTTTATATTTTTTTTTGTATAGAAAAGTCAATTATAAGAAACTAATTTCAATATTTTTCCATTTAGATCACTTCTTTTTTCCAAATTAATTATTGAAAGTATTTTGGTTGATGACGTCAGATTATAATTGAGGGCTCCCACACAGCCAAATTTCTAAAATTCTTTCGATAAGGCAACCCCTTTAATTATTTTTTGTGTAGTGGTACATTGTAACTAGTGTCACTTTACTGGCGCTGTCAGAGTGCTAGATGACAGACAGCGGGGTCCAAATCAAACTCCGTAGTTTAATCCACGCGTAAATTGTGAATAATTCTAAATAATTATAATATATTCCACACCGATTAAAGTACAACTTGGACCGTCTACGATAAAATCTACGTTTAAATACACGCCATTTGACACCAACAGACCTAGTCTTAAACTAAGCGTAGCTATAGGTACTAGGCAATGGATAAACATACTTATTTAGACGACCGGATAGTGGCTGGTGAACCTGACTTCGAAGCTTGAGGTCGATTTCCGGTCGGGGCAGATATTTGTCTTAAAATACAAAAGTTTTGTCCTCGAGTCTTGGATGTTTAATAATATATTTAAGTATGCTTATCCATTGCCTAGTACCCATAACACAAGCTTTACTTACTTGGGAACTAGGGCAACTGGTGTGAATTAACCCGTGATTTTTATTTATGTTTAACGTCCAGAGCGAACATTCGTATTGAACCGATTTGAACCCCAGACCGGGGATAGACCCAGAAACCTCAAGCTTCATAGTCAGGTTCTAATCACTTAAATAAACTCAAATCTTAAATCAATTTTGTCATTAAGACTTCCTTGGACACGTACGTTTGACGACGACACAATGATTCCACCAACAGAATTAACTCACTAGACAGATAGGTGACTATTTACTTACATCCGTCGCGTTCCTACCCTGAAGGAGGGCAATTATCAAGACGCCTCGTAATTCGTCTCGGTCTGGGTTTATGGAGTATTAAGTGACATAGATTAATATCAGCAATTTATACCGTCCGCCGCTTAATTTGACCGCGCTCGCTCAATTTATCATTGGAGATCCCGTTGCAATAAAATGTCTGGTAGAAATGTTTCGTAAAAATGTCTACTGTTTTGAAATACGATGCGGGAACGCGGAGTCAGTTTGCTGGGGCCAATTTTTTAAATCACATCGCTCGAAAATACTATGCGATTTCTCAATAAGAGTGCAGTAGGTAGTCGAAATTTTAACTTGAAACTCTAGTTTTGTAGCAAAGTACTGATTTTTTCACTTTCGAATGGTATTTCGATTGATATGAATTTGGAAATGGTACCTTGGTTTAAAGTTTGCTTAGAAAATTATATTAGTCCTCCACACCGATTTCGATGACGGCGAGCCTGACTACTAACTATAAAATAGTGTAACTTTAATAAAAAAAAACATACAAATAACTTATTTCCTAGCGTGAGCTCTAACATGGCTCGCTAGACCGAACCTAGTTTTAAAAACTCTAACGTGGCGTAATAGAGCTGATCTTGTGAATTTGTGGGTGTACGTAGTGAGTACACGGGGCTTAGTAGCTAATGCTTAGTACTTGTCACTTACACTTGTCAGAAGTGTGTAAACATGTTGTACAAGTGCTTAGTATTATTACAATACACGCATCTGACAAGTGTAAGTGACAAGTACTAAGCAATTAGGTACTAAGCTCGTGTAAACCTAGCATAAAAGTGCTGGAGTCTTTGTTTCAAAGTTTGTTCAACCGGTTTTTTCAAAATTGCCAATCGATTTAAAGAAGGTAGAATACTTTGAACTAAATAAAACAAGTTTCAAATTAGGCGGTTTATTTAACCGCGGTTTATTTTAGGCGGTTTTTTTATTTAGGCGGTTAACGACCGCTTTAGCCTAGTTGGTAGTGACCCTGCCTACGAAGCAAGAGGTCCTGGGTTCGAATCCCGGTCAGGGCATTTATTTGTGTGGTGAGCACGAATATTTGTTCCTGAGTTATGGATGTTTTCTATGTATTTAAGTATTTATTTATCTATATAAGTATGTTTATCGTCGTCTAGTACCCATAGTACAAGCTTTGGTTAGTTTGGGACTAGGTCGATTTGTGTAAGATTGTCCCCTAATATTTATTTATTTATTTATTTTATTTAACAAATAAAATGTTTGAAATAAAACGACCACTAATAAACCTAAAAGCTGGCAACGGTCACCCATCTAAAACCATGCCAGTGTCAACGTTACTGAACTTACACCAACTGGTCCTCACAGCCGTTAAACCATTTGTCTTACATGTAACATCGCAAAAAGTACGCTTGCTTACAAAAACATTCCAAATTCATGAAAGGCAGAAACATTTTTAGCTTCAGAGTTATTGTACGAGTTACTGTAACGTTTGCCTTGCAATAATACAGAAGATGTTGGGGAAATGTTTTTATTTAGTGGGTCCCCTTTGCTTTGTAAGCGGGGTCGGGATTACAATAAAAATATTATATACCTACCTAAGTGTTTTGCGATTTTGCCCCGTATAGGATGGGCGGGAGTTAGAAGAAATATGCTAGTTTCAGCAAATTTCTTCTAGAAGAAATAGTTATTGGATTGAAATGACAAAATTTTAATTATAAGTTAAGGTTAAAGCGAGTATAAAAATATAAAATTGTTGTGAGATCCTACTTCTTAATCACCAATATGTGCCTATGTATAAATATGTCATACACCACCGTAAGAAACAAAAGTAATCTCTCCAGTAGACATAAAATTAGCGACTTAGAATCAGCAAACTTAAGTTTTATTTAAATGGACCGAAAGTTGGTCAGGGGTTCGTTATGAGTTTGAAACGCGTCAGTGTAGTTTGGTGGTTGTAGTTGTGATATGTGGGTTTGTGTGATTTTTTTTGTGTTCATACAGTGTGGAGGTGGATGAACTGCATGAACACGCGTTTTTTACATAAACGTAGCAGTTATAAGGTCTCGGGTGAGCAAAGTAACTGTTTCAGTTCATGAATTTTTGCACGGGTATTCGTGATACAGTGTAAATAAAGACGGTGATACAGTTTTTGAGAATTTCTATCGGAATTTAGAAAATAATGTAGACTGCCAGACATAAGTTTAAGCGAGCGAAGCCGTCGGTAAATGCTATGAAGACAGACATATAATTAATGCAATACACAGGAATATTCTCGCATTAATATGTATATTGGATAATGGTCTCAGAGTTTCTGACTGAACGTCGGACAATTATGTGATAGTTATATTAAAACGTGACTATCCGATGCATTGGATTAATTAATATATTATGTTACTAGCTTTTGCCCGCGGCTTCGCTCGCGTGTACTATGAGTATTCCAAAGAACCAAGATATCAAGCAAGCAAGCATACAGGCAAGCAAGCAAGCAGGTCCACAATTGACCGAGAAATCGGTGAACATACCTACATAAAAAAATTCATAAAGTGGAATGCATAACCTCCTCCTTTTTTAGAAGTCGGTTAAAGTGCCCTTTGCGGCCTACTTACGGTATAAACTTATGAATTTTGAAATTTTAGCTTTCTACAACCAGTAAAACCCAAAATCCCGTTTTTTCCCGTTCCCGTGGGAATTTTGGAAAGTCCTCTCTCAATCCAGCTCTACACTCCCCAAGGAACCCACTTGCCAAATTTTAGCTTTCTATGACCAGTAAAACGAAAAATCCCGTTTTTCCCGTTCTGGTGGGAATTTTGGAAAGTCCTCTCTCAATCCAGCTCTACACTCCCCAAGGAACCCACTTGCCAAATTTTAGCTTTCTATGACCAGTAAAACGAAAAATCCCGTTTTTCCCGTTCCGGTGGGAATTTTGGAAAGTCCCCTCTAAATGCTCCTCAACACTCCCCAAATGACCTACATGCCGAATTTCAACTTTCTACGACCTGTAAAACGAAAAATCCTGTTTTTCCCGTTCCCGTAGGAATTTTGGTAAGTCTTCTCTCAATCCAGCTCAACACTCCCAAAACAACCTACATGCCGAATTTCAGCTTTCTACGACCAGTAAAACGAAAAATCCCGTTTTTTCCTTATCCCATGGGAATTCATAATTACCGACATCTATGCCAAATTTGAAGAGTCTAGTAATTATAGTTCATAGGATCCCGTTAAACTGAATATATAAATCCCGTTTTTTCCTTATCCCGTGGGAATTTTGAAAAATCCTGAAATTAATGTTTTAAATAATGTAACTCGGTCACTCGGAATCGAATATATAAATCCCGTTTTTTCCATTTCCCGTGGGAATTCCCAAAAATCCTTCCTTAGTGGATGCCTACATTGTATATTATCTATGTTCAAAATTTCATGTCTCTAGGTCCAGTGGTTTGTATCAACAGTCATTTAGTTTATTTAGATATTTCAACCCCATCACACCCCATCCAGGGAGATGGTATTTTACGTCTGCCATGTCGGATTTTAAAACCGTTGTTGTTTTCATAACCAACGACCCGATAAACCATAGAAACAACACCCATGTTGATTTTCAGACTTTGTTACCCCTTTCCCCCCTTTTAGGGGTTGAATTCTCAAAAAACCTGAAACACGTGTTTACTCATTTATTGTTAGGAGTACTTCTGTGAAGTTTCGAATAAAATAGTCGAACTAATCTTGTTTCCCCATACAAACTTTGGACCCCCGTTTCACCCCCTTAGGGAGTGAATTTTGAAAAATCCTTTCTTAGTGCACCTTATAAGGAACCTACATGCCAAATTTGGAAACTCTAAGCCCAGCGGTTTGGGCTGTGCGTTGATATGTCAGTCAGTCAGTCAGTCAGTCAGTCAGTCAGTTTCTTCTTTTATATATATAGATGTGCAATTGTCTATAAAGACATCAAATACGGCAAATGTTACATAATCATCATTCCGGCCCATAGCAGGGCGCAGGTTTCCTCTGACAATGAGAGGGCTTGGGCCGTAGTTTTCACGCAGGCTCAAGTACGGTAAGGGAACTCCACCCACACACAGATTTGAATTCTTCGCAGATGTGTACAGGTTTCCTTAAGATGTTGTCCTTCGTCGTAAAGCTCATGGTTAATTCTGAAAAACTCAATGGTACCAAGCTGGGGCCGAAACTACGAGACGAACTTCAGCTGTCTAAGTTTACATATCAAATTTAGTTTACATAATAACGTCCAGTCTTTTTTGAAGTGAAACTTCTAATGCGACTTCCAACAAGCGTTGCGTTAAATGCGTTGCGTTGAAAACGCAACGCAACGCAAGTTGACGTTTACGAGACGTTCGCATTGTATATATATTAACGGATGTTAAAAACCTCGTCAGTGCGATCCAAAACAATTGCGTGGTTTAGTATGAAAACTTGTAAAAAACAAAACTATTTTAATGGTAGATCGTAGAATAAAGTATTTTAAACGTATTTAGTAAAAAAAGTATTGAATATCTTTGAGAATTACGAAAAATCAAGAAAAATTATTGAAAATAACGTGCGCACGAGGAGCAACGCCATCTAGCGACGAGTTATTTAACTTGTCTAAATAACGTGCGCACGAGGAGCAACGCCATCTAGCGACGAGTTATGTAACTTGTCTTGCTAGCGCTGTAGGTTAGTTGCTTGCTAGCCGCTGCTTTGCTTTGGGTTTTTATTATGAAGTTTCACTTCTTCCGCGCGAAGGGACTCCACGCACTAGTTTTTTAGTGTTAATGTGTAACAAAACACACACATACACACACGCACGTTTGCATTTTCGCAAAAGTCCGCATTTATAATACTAGCAGGATTTATATTTGGAAAACAGTACAATACAATACAATGACTCTTTATTGTACACCAGGAATAGTAAGCAATACAGAAAACAGGTACACAGAGGGTAAGTTACAAGGTAAGCAATAGTCAGTATCTACAACTTTTTTTTAATTATTTCTTTTCATTACATTATCTTTTTTTTCTCAATCGCTTTCAGCCAGCACCGTGTACCGCGCCCAACCACAATGGATACGGCTTTATCCCTTATGTTGGCCATACATTCGCGTCTCCCTTGGCTTTTACTACCAAGGTAAACCCTCTCTCTAATTTATGTAAGATGCAACGTTCGTACGTTCACTTTGTTTGTTTTTATTCTAAGGTTGGCAGTGGTTGTAACGAATGTAGTTGCCAGTGACAAATATGGATGAGGGTTTTGTTGCCAATTTCGGATAGGAAATATTTTTGAGTTTCCGCATATCGCTGCCCCATTTAATTAGCATTTGGCTGTGTTCTGTGCCAAGTTTTGTGTGAATCTGGTCGTTAGAAATGGTTCGAAAATAATAAGATATCTGAGGTAGTATTGTTTATTACTTAACGGTTTTATTTTTAAGTACTCCTTAACCATATTTACATGCTTAAAGTGTCAAGCCTAGCCAAAGAATAGCAATTCCGGGATTTAAAAAAAAAGATAACGGTACACTTTAAATTGAAAATACCGGCATAAATAGCGTTTTGAAGTCGTAAAATTACGTTTTTTGTTCTCTTGAGAAAGTGTGTTTTGTAGTTACGCTTTTTATCGAATCAACAGTCGAAACCATGGTATAAACCAACATAAAAACGGATCAGACCATCGACAGGCTGTTATTTAAATAGGCATAGTCAGAGCCTACTGGCGTGGTTGTGCCCAATTAGGTGCTTCGAAATTTTGGCAGCCCGCTACCAAGTTATTAATGCTCGATCACGGCACACTGGAAGCGTTCGGGAAACCGAAAGAAGAATGTTTATTGTTTGACAGGAAAATGGCAGTGCTCGAGTTTGAGGCTCTCTGTTCGTAAGCGATTTTATTTTTAGGAGAGCATTGGCGGTTATTTTGGTTAGTTGAATTTTAATGGTCCGCGCGTTTTTTTTATTTTTTTTTTATGTTAAAGAGGCCAGACAAACGAACTAGTGGGTCACCTGATGTTAAATGATCACCACTGTCCATAGACACCCGCAGCGCTTTACACGATGCCAGTGCGTTGTCGGCCCTGGGAAAAGGAGAGGGAATAGGGGAGGGGGAGAGGTATTGGGTCCCCGGCTCTCTCACTGACCGTACGAAACGCAGCAGGAGTACTGCTGATTCACGCCGGTGTTCTGTGAGAGGGTGGTACTGCCCCGGACGAGCCGGCCCATTTGTGATGCAGCGGCTAGCTACAACATGGCTCTACCACTACAAAAAACGTTGCTGGAAAACGACTGCGGTCGAGTACAAATATGACAATTTATCGATTTAATCATCTCATAATACTAAAATAAATACTGAACTGTTCTATCTTGAAGACATGGGTGGGCATATCAAAAAAGTGATTGATATTCCAGTTAAACAATTAAGTAAATAAAGTGACATAAACTTACAATTAAATTAAGCTCGATTTAATAACTACCAATTCATTGCAATAAATAATACAGTTCCATTCACTCATTCCAATAATTCAATTTAATTTAATTCAATTAATTTAGCCTAGTTGGTAGTGACCCTGCCTACGAAGCAAGAGGTCCTGGGTTCGAATCCCGGTAAGGGCATTCATTTGTGTGATGAGCACGAATATTTGTTCCTGAGTTATGGATGTTTTCTATGTATTTATTTATCTATATAAGTATGTTTATCGTCGTCTAGTACCCATAGTACAAGCTTTGCTTAGTTTGGGACTAGGTCGATTTGTGTAAGATTGTCCCCTAATATTTATTTATTTATTTTATTTAACAAATAAAATGTTTGAAATAAAACGACCACTAATAAACCTAAAAGCTGGCAACGGTCACCCATCTAAAACCATGCCAGTGTCAACGTTACTGAACTTACACCAACTGGTCCTCACATTTATTTATTTAATTATAAGTTAAGTTCTAGGTGTAAATATTTCTCGTAGAGGTATTTTTGGAGGAAGCAGCAGATTAAACCTAGTTTATCTGTTGAATTAAAAATAGTGCGTGCAGTTCCTCCGCGCGGAAGAAGTGAAACTTCGTAATGTGGAAATGATAAAGGCACTTATACATCAATATGAACCTTATTGCAATAACTTAAAGAACTAAATTTACTTATGCATCTATGTGTTTAAATTACTCACTAGATGGCGCTTTTATCAAGTCTCATACATATTTTGCACAGACAGTATGAGTTCTGCATCGCACTATCGAAGTTTTTAACATCCGTTAGTATAATACCAAGTGTACTTGCTTTGGCAGTACATATACTAATGCTTTCATACCCCCTCCATGGTAGCGTTAAAGTTTAACGCAAGCTTGTTGGAAGTCGCATTAGAAGTTTCACTTCAAAAATTTACTTTGGCCCTTCCAGCAACGAATATAACAATGACTTATGTATTCTGAATCCGGAATCCTGGCACGAGTTGGTACAATACGCGCCGCGGGTCTATTTAACTATAATAATTACCTTAGCAAATAAATGTAAGTCTGTGAACGAATGGCTTGCCGCGAAATGTGCCGGGAAAGTTTTAAAGACATGTTGCGGTGACTTGCCTTTTTGAGTCGTTTAAATTCTTGTAAAATTGCTTTAACATCATAATCATCATGTCATTTAGACGTCCCATGCAGGGCACTAGCCTCCTCTTAGAAAGAGATGGTTTGAGCTGTAGTTCCCACGCGGGTCCAGTGAGAAATCGAGAACTTCGCATACACCATTTGCAGGCTTGAAAAGGTTTCCTTAGGATATTTTCATTCACCGTAAAGCTCATGGTAAATTTCAAGTGTAATTTTGAACGTAATTTGCGAAAAAATCAGAGGTGCGATCCTCTGCTTGAGAAGCCATAGGCGCAAGCCACACAGAAGAGTCGTGGGACGGGGGCGTGTCACATTCGCGGCGCCCCTTGAATCAGTTTTCATACTAAATGTAGAGAAGCGTCGCGATCTAAAGCAGACAGATGAAACGGGGCGGAGACGTGGATTGCGAAAAGCAACGCGGACTACGACGCGCCCCCGTCCCACGTCTCTTCTGTGTGGCTTGCGCCATACACGAAGGTCAAACCACTAGGTTATCATGGCTTAAATATGCCTTATAAATAAATAAACAAAAAATTCAAGGTAGTTTTATAATATGTCAATAAAAGTTAATTTTTGTGGGGTAGTTTGAGAATGAGAAAAATAAAGTGGGTACTTGAGAAGTTACAGTGACAAGTTAAAACATTTGTTTTGGTTTGTTAGTTTAACGTTTGGTAGCATAGCATACGGTTGTGGTAACTCTGAAGATGAGCTCTGGTTGAGTTCGAAACGCGTCAGTGTAGCTTGGTGGTGGTGATGGTTGGGTTTATGTGATTTGTGTGTGTTCGTACAGTGTGGAGGTGGAGGAACTGCATGAACGCACATTTCTTGCATAAACGTAACTATTGTAAGGTCGCGGGTGAGCAAAGTAATTGTTTTAGTTCATTGGCTTGTAGGGCGCTACCACATAAGCGATTTTCTTCGGCGAATTTACGACGGAGCGAGATCTCGGCGAGCACACTGTAGTGTGCTGTAGCTCGCGACATGCACGCCGCAATATCGCCGAGATTTATTAATCGCCGCGATACCTCCGCGAGTACGCTTACAGGTAAAAATAATCGCCGCAATACCGCCCCGGAATCACGGCGATTATTTGCCCGTACGCATACTCGCCGTGGGCCCAATTGTGTACTGTACGAGTCCGACTCGAACTATACCGCTTTTTTTTATTAAATTGACAAGAGAATAAGAATTAGAAATTAATTTGAATTCTCCACTACCAATTACAATGTAAGAACATAAATATTACAATAAAGTTCTGAGTTACAGTATAAAAATATAAAAAGAAAAGGACGACTGACAAGAGAGAAAAATAAGTACTTAGGTATATTTTTTTGAAATCTAGCCTATTAGATTCGGCAGTTGAATAGGGATGGAAACGCCATTAAAAAATTATTCGAAAACACGACTCCAGTAAAAAAGCGCTTTGCTTTAGCCCTGAAAATCAGATTAATCTTCGATTAACTGCAAAATTAGATTTTTTGTTGCTTTAAAACAAATAAATAGTTAGTTGATGAGTTGGCGAACAAGTGACGTCATAAGTTGCTATTGCCATTCAAACTCTATGGGAGAATTATGTTTTGACAGCTCATAAAAATTACGTCAGTTGATTGGTGGTGTCAACATCCCTAAAGGCAAGTTTATACAGGGTCAGTAACTGACTTCGAATTCGAGACAAGTCAGCGCTGACCCGAGAAATACCCAATGTAAATTGATTTGAAGTCAGTACAGTGGTGGGGGTCAGCGCTGACTTTCAATTTACATTGGGTATTTCTCGGGTCAGCGCTGACTTGTCTCGAATTCGAAGTCAGTTACTGACCCTGTATAAACCTGCCGTTATTGACATTCCGGGATTCATCATTGTATGTAAAGTTATCACCTCCCTTTACAATCTCATGCACAACAATCACTCAAAGTCCCCTAAGTCGACTTACCTTGGTTCGAACTGAATACTTGTTTAAATGTGTTAGGTTTCTAACTTACAACTAAGCTAGACTGAAACTTTCAAGTTGACTGAACTCTCTAGAAACACGTACTTATCTTCTTTATCGTTGCTTAGGTAACAACGTTAGTACATTCATTTTCTAAATCAAGCGCGTTCACCATTTCGTTAATATAAAATACTAGCTGACGCTCCACGGCTTCGGCCCTGCTGATTTTTTTTCATACAAACCTTGTCTTGATAATTACGAACCCAAAAAAAATCCAATTTGGTGCAGTCGATCGGAAATTATGCGCGGCCATACATTTCGGTGATTCATTTTTATTTACGTAGATTAACTAGAAAGTCGCAGAACTAAGCCGCTGACAGGCAGAGGCAGAGTTATGGCTCATATGCAGTGTAAGAAACAAAAGTTGTATTTCCTGTGGACATGAAATTAGCGACTTCGAGTTAGCAAACTTAAAATTTATTTAAATGGGTCTAAAGTTGGCCAGGGTGTCCCACAGCCCGATGTAGATAGAGTTGACTAAAAATATTGGAACAAGTTTGGTATGAAGTATCTTTTTGTATTTTTATTTTACAACTCCTTTTTTTTTGCTGCTGAGGACCTGGGTTCGATTCCCGGCGCTGGTCTTTTTTCTAGGGTTTTTTCTGTTGGTGTAGGGGTTTAGCCCGCAGCACGGAATGCTGAGGACCTGGGTTCGATTCCCAGCGCTGGTCTTTTTTCTAGGGTTTTTTCTGAAGGTGTAGGGGTTTAGCACGCAGCACGGAATGCTGAGGACCTAGGTTCGATTCCCAGCGCTGGTCTTTTTTCTAGGGTTTTTTCTGTTGGTGTAGGGGTTTAGCACGCAGCACGGAATGCTGAGTACCTGGGTTCGATTCACAGCGCTGGTCTTTTTTCTGGGGTTTTTTCTGTGCATCCATGTTTCAGTTTGTTTAAAAATATTGGCCCTTAACTTTTGGCATGACCACAGGAAAGACACAAACTCGGAACTTTTTGCCACACACGGTGAAACTTTGGTAGCGGCTTGCAGCCGCGATATTTGCGGACTGGTACAACTTGAGGATCTTCAAAAACGAGCCTACTCTTATCTCAAAGGGCCGGCAACGCATCAGTAACTCGGCTTGTGTTGTGGGTGTCCATGGGCGACGGTGATTGCTTAAAAACTTATTTGCCATTTTGACAACATAATATTAAAAAGCCGTTATCGAATTGTTGTTTCAAGAAATAGCTCGAATCCATTATTTAGTGCGAACCTGCAAACTCGCGAAGCCATGCGTCATCATTCATAATCGCGACGTTACGCATCTCCTTTCACGCACTGAATTAATGGACGGAGGCACGCGAACGTTTTTTATTTGAATTGTGTGGCGCAATTGAGAAGATATGAGCGAAATGTATCAACGAAGGCGGCGCTTAAAATAATATAATAAATCTATTATTATAGCTAAACCGTTTAAATGAGTCCACACCCGTGGGGTACAGAGGCACGGGGGTAGACGACAAAGGGGGTCGAGAGAGGTGCGGGAGGCGAGCACGCCTCGTGTGCCTGCCGGCCGCACACTCTCGGCCCTCTTTATCGTCATACCCCAACCCGTGTATAGTCGACCAAGTAAGTGGTTTACCATTTTTTGTGACAGTTCCTACATCAGAATAAAAACAATAAGGCTGATTGTCACATTGACTTGTTAGTGAAAATAGCCTTTTATGTCTTAAGTCATACAACTGACATTGAACTTTAGGGTGGCAAAGGAGTTTCTTGGTCGACTATACCATGTGGGCGAAGTCTCATTTAAACGGCTTAGCTATAGAGTTTATGGGTCTTATAATTTTAATGCATCACAAGTCGTGAAACAAGTTCTAAAGCCCGTCATAAAGGCTGCGTGAGCGGACGAGGATAATGCAATCTAAGTTCGTCCACTCAGTGCATAGAGCATTTTTTACTGGAGATGCCTATAATTTATTGAATCAGGCGTTACTTTGCGGAGGTTCATATCAATGAACTGAAACAATTACTTTATTAAATTGTGTTCATGTTTCACATCTAACATCTGGTAGCATAGTGAACGGTTGCCATACTCTGAAGATGAGCTCTGATTGAGTTCGAAATGCATCAGTGTTGTTTGGTAGTGGTGATACCTGGTTGGCCTTGTGTGATTTGTGTATGTTCATACATTGTGGAGGTGGAGGACACATTTTTTGCATAAACGTAACCAAAGAGTATTGTAATATTATATGAACAAGAGTGGCAACTCTATGGTCAAATATGCATGTATGGAAGGTGCTGCTGCCCTACGCCCTGGTGAAGAACTAATGTGACGTATCTATAGATGTATACCTATCTATATGTATATGTTGGTAGTGATGTACAGCTATAATTACGCGTAATTTTAATTGATAGGCTAATTGCCACTATTCGTATTTTAGCCGTCTAATTCAAATCAGCATTATACGAAGTATAAGCGGCTAAACCCGATTTGCATTATACGGCTAAAATACGAACATTGGCAAGCGGCCTATCAATTAAAGTCCTTGACCGTACAATTTGGTACGCCATGGCCATGGCCGATGAATGACAACTGACAAGTTTGACAAGTCAACCAAGATGGCCGCTAATTTAGTTCTTTAATAAAACACCAGAGATCGCTGTAGTCACATGAAAAGTGTGATATATGTAAGTGTGCGCCCCCTGAACGTAACTATCATAAGGTCGGGGGTGAGCAAAGTAGTAATTTTATTGTTTCAGTATGAACTGAACTGAACTTTTTTTTAATCAACTTATTTGTGTTGTTTACTCTGACCCCGATTGTCCAAGTGACAACTTCATACTGCTTCATAGAAAAATTATTACGTTGTCTAGGAGTCAAAATTTGTGTAACGATAGCAACGGGTGGCAAGAAAAAGTTGATTCACCCAAATATCATTAATCTGCTAGTACGAAACCGTTTGTTGGGTCTGACTGAAACTAACCGGTTCCCGGTAACTCCTGTAGTAAGTGCTTCAACGTATGCAAGCGGCATCGTGAATGCAGCGTTTACCGCCTAGCAATGTGTTTGTCGTCTAGTTAATTTTGTGACACGCTTTGTTTTATGGATGCACTTTGGGATTAAACCGTTTTACTGGGAAACTGGATAATTCACATGAAATATCATGGCGCTGACTATTAGTAGTTAAATGTTGAAATGTTCAAAGATTTATACTGTTGAAACTTTCGTTCAAGTAGCATTACTGAAATGTAGACATAATACTTTTATTGTTTTTAAGATTTAATTCTGTGTTAAAAAAAAACCGTAAAAAAAGTAGAAAAACTGTTTCTCATATTATTTGTTTTTATTAGCAGAACGTTTGCTCAAAGCAATATCAGATTTTTTAAACACTAATAAGTTTTCGAATGCTCCGAATGGGATTCGAACCCGGTTTGCAATCCGCCCAAAATCTTAAAATTATTTCTATTAAACACACTTACAACTAAAATTAAAAAATAGTTATGACATAATTATGGATTAAAATTTGTTTATTTATAGGTAGTAAGTGTAAGAGAGTGATTCACACTAATCTGTTGATTAACAATCGATTATAGAATAAATCGGTCGACGTCGACT
This sequence comes from Archips crataeganus, assembly GCA_947859365.1. NCBI lineage: Eukaryota > Metazoa > Arthropoda > Insecta > Lepidoptera > Tortricidae > Archips > Archips crataeganus. Next base: position 20,995,069 of record OX402050.1, read on the forward strand.
GATAGTTTTGATATAACGATTGAATGGTTTAGATGGATTTCAGAATGAATTCACATAATTTTTAAATATATATTCCTAATCAATTTTGTGGACAAATTCTTGTAGAAATGGTAGAAAACTCTGATATAGTTCCCAGTTATATGGTAGAAGTACAGTACCTCTAATAAATTACCGAATACCCCATCAAAATGAACAGCCAATTCGTAAATATGTAACCACGAATGTGAGGTGGTTATAACGCAAATGACCCTTATCATCATCATTAAGACGTGCACTGCTGAACATTAGGCCTCCTCCAAGGCTCGCCAAACAGATCGGTCTTGCGCCATCCGCATCCAACGCGTTCCCGCAACCTTAACCAGGACGTCACTCGATACTTGACTCTTATATGATAGAAGCCGTGGTGGCCTAGCAAAGGGTCGTGGGTTCAAATCCCGGCTCGAACCTCTGAGTTTTTCGGAATTTATGTGCGAAATTACATTTGAATTTTACCATGAGCTTTTCGGTGAAGGAAAACATCGTGCGGAAACCTGCGAAGAAATTATGGCGATTGGAATCCATTTGTATTCAACCGCTTATGCCTTGTCCCAAGCCTTTCAAGGAGCAGATTTCTGTCGTGCCAGCATTCCGTCTTTCGTGTGCCGTCCCGTAACTGTCACACGGATATTTTTGTGAAACATCGCCTTTTGTTTAAAATTAATGTGACGGTAATGAAACGAGACGTCGCACAAACTCGAATATTTCCAGTTTATTACGACGCTGACGTGTGCCTTTGTAGGTGAGCGCTTACTTGGCAACAAAAGGAGTTCGTGATTTAAGTCGACGTTATAATTTTGTGGGTTACGTATCAAAATATCTAAAATTAAAAAACCTAACGTAAAATAACCTACGTTCAAAATACCTAAAATCTAAATACCTAATGATTTTAAATACCTAAGCAACTAACACCTACCTACGAATTACCTAAGTTTAAAATACCTAATGGAGTAAATGTCTAATGTTTAAAATATCAACAGCTATGACACCTAAGTTTGATACACCAACATTTGAAATACCAAATGGTCAAAATACCTAAATGAAACGAACGTGGCTTAATTTTCGGCTAGCGAGCGAAGCGAGCGAGCAAGACGGTTCGGGGCGGAAGCGACTCGGAATGGTTAGGTTCAAAGGCTAATGCGGGAGCGTAGCGGAGCGAAGCTCCCGCATTAGCCTTTGGTGTTAGTTATTTTTTTTATTACCACGTGAAAAATCTAATTTGTTTGATAAAATTTGGTATATGATTTACATTTAGGTACATTTCATAATTATAAAGACAATAATACCTAATGGAAATAATCATTTTCTGTGCTGTTACAAAAAAAATACCTAACATCGAAGGCTAAGGCGGGAGCTACGCTACGCTTCGCTCCCGCCTTAGCCTTCTGAACCTAACCTATCCGAGTCACTTCTGCCTTAAAAAGTCTTGCTCGCTCGCTTCGCTCGCTCGCTGCCAGCGAGATACCGGGTAGGATATACGAAAGCTTTCGGTATTTTGAATATAAGTGAAAAAATCATTAGGTATTTAGATTTTAGGTATTTTGAACGTAGGTTATTTTACGTTAGGTTTTTTAATTTTAGACATTGCAATACGTAGGCATTTTAAGCTTTCGGTATTTTGAATATAAGTGAAAAAATCATTAGGTATTTAGATTTTAGGTATTTTGAACGTAGGTTATTTAACGTTAGGTTTTTTAATTTTAGATATTTTGATACGTAACCGCCTAGTAAATGCTCCGCTCATTCACCCTAGAATTGAAAACGGCCAGATTGTAGTGTTCAGGGAACACAGTCGTAGGTAGTAGTGGTGGCAACGTGAGTAGGTGGTACCGTATCTACGCAGGTTTCAAGAATAGCTATTTATGCAACTGTATCGTAATAGGGGTCCTTAAAACACGAATGTGGTTTCATGAAACGAGGCGTAGCCGAGTTTCATAAAGGGTCACATGAGTGTTTTAAGGCCAAATTACAGTTGCATACAATATTTTATCTTCTCTCACACATTTTTCCAAAAACGAAGTACTTAGCCTTTTTTCATTTTTCATGCCATAAAATCTTGATAGCATTTATCGTATAATTTTCTGAACTTTGCTAGTAATAAATTATGTGCCATTTCCTTCGCCGCATCTAAAATATCGGGCGGAGTCAAATTTTCTTCGCATTCACTGATATCAAATATTTTTAAGCAAGAACAAAATTTTCCCACGAAAATTCGTACAACAAAACGACACGTATGAATGGAATGTCGCTAAAACCCAGTACATCACCGCGCATGTGCGCGCATGCGCTAATGCGGGCGCTGCCACAGACAAGTGAAAATTGGAATCAAAACTTGGTGATATAAACTTTTTGGATTTGCCCTGTATCGTAATGGTAAAAAAAATTGTATTATAACATTATTTCGTTAGAAGAAAAGTGTTATAATATGTTTTTTTTTTCAAATATTTCGGTAGGTATTGTGTTTAAAAAGTATGTCAATATAAACACTTTTTGAATTTTATAATTCGAATTTTACGATATGAGAGTAGATAAACATTATTTATACATGACTATGTGCTGCCCTTGGCTTCGTCTGCGAAGAATTCGTTTATCGCTATCCCGCGGGAATAACGCTTCTTCGAGAATAAAAGCTATCCTTTATCCTTCCTTGGTAGCTAAACTATCATACCAAATTTTATCTAAAAATAAACTACCCAGTAGTCAGCCAGGCACCAGTAGTCCGCCTCTGTCAATCTTTCGTACGAGTGGGAAGAGCACGAGAGATATATTGCGTATTCTTTGCACTCATATAAGTACGGCCGACTACCGGTGCCTGGCTCAATTCGGGTACTTAACTAGTTCAGACAGTAATAAAACATCAAAACAATCAAATATCTCCACAATCTTACCCGTTTATAACATTAGTGGGATAATTAGGAATTAAACGAACTTACCTGGTGAAGTTCAATTCAATTCAGTTCAAGATTCGTCGCTGACGTTTACTTAATTTGTGTTCAAGCCGTTTTACATTCTTCGTGATACTGTGATATTCACTGTCTTTTGATCGCGATCTTTTCCTATTCTTACCCATGATGAAATATTTTGTGTTTGTTGAAGAAAATTAAAACTTGCTTGGATATTTTAACGTACGTGTGACTTCGACAACACAAAATCGCGTAATGGCGTGAGCGCAGTGACGCCCGGCCGGAATGGAGTGAGTGGAGGGGATAGAAGTTTTTTAACCGACTTCATTCTTATGGTACGTTCACACGCTTGGCAAGCCTCGGCAAGCTTCGACAAACACAAGCGTGTGAACGGGTAGTGTCTGTTTTTGAAGACAGATCAAAGGAAGCTTGCGGCAAGCGCTTGCGACGTGTTTACACGTTGGCGCATGTTTAGTGTCGCTCACGAACTCGCGCCGGACGGACGTACCTATTTGTGCTGTACCTCGATCGCGTCTCGACCATGAGTTGGTCAAACCATGAAACTGGCCTTTCTCGAGGCATATCAATTAAAATAAATATATAATTAAAAATAGGACGTTAAAAACATTCGAATTTAGTTACAACAGTTTCTATGGATTTTTAACATCCACCATCATTTTCATCATCTGACGAACTTTTCGCTTTCTTTGTTTTTGTTTATATTTTAAATAAAAATATGTCAAACTAAACGCAATAGCTGACACAACTTCAACGTCCCCGTCTGCCATGTTTGCTTGTTCGGACAACACTAACCCAATCGCAAGCGTGTAAATGGCGTCCAAGCGTTTGTAAAGGCTTGTAGCTTGTACACGCTTGCCAAGCCTCGGCAAGCGTGTAAACGTACCAAAAGGTGTGACTAGACAGCATCATTTCGTGTGCTGCTATGTAATAGTACATTACTGCAGCGGCCGCGAAATAGGGGATTGCCGGCCGAGTAGTTATAGATGGCCGAGTGTTAACGAGGCCATCTAGAGATACGAGGCCGGCAATCCCTGTTCGTGGCCAAGGCTTGTATAGAGTTTTTCTCAAACATGCATCATCATCATCACCACCACCGTCACCGCCATCATCATCACCATCAACATCAACATCCATCAACATCCATCACCATCCATCAACATCCATCAACATCCATCAAAATCCATCAACATCCATCAACATCCATCCGTCCATCCATTCATCCATCCATCCATCCACGTCGACCACGTGGACCTATTAAACGTCATGGTGCTGTGTCACATAAAACAATAGACGATCACTTTGCTGGCCAAGGCCAGCAATGTTGTATGAAATTCCATTATTGACCTCTCGTCTAGGCGCACCTGCAACGTGACAGTTCGTGGCGTATTATAAGGAACATAACGTCAATATTTCATAGCATGTTTGAGAAAAATAATTAGAATCGTCTTCGGTTGAAGCTCGAAGTATAATTACAACTTTGCTGTCGACGACATTACTGTAGGTAGTCAATATTAATTAAAAACTCTTGTATTTACAGCTGTACGAAACATAATTACTAGTCTAGGATGAAAATAATTTCTAGTTTCTCATTATATCACACAATACCAAATACCGTGGAAAATATGACAGTTAATTATCGTAAACGGGCGCTTGTTTAAGCTACTAATAATTATAAATGAGAAAGGTTTGTGAAGGTGTTTAGATGTTCGTTTGTTAATCACATAACTAGATAAAATTCTGGATTGAGATATAGAATATATAGTATCCCGATAATGGCGATCCCTAGTCTCAGATAGCGTATCTAACTGCATCAAACTTTTTTGCTGTGGGAATCTCCCACACCCCACTTACCGTGGGAATAAGTGGAAATGTGGACGAAGTGGGAATGTGAACGATATGGGAATATGGACGAAATGAGAATGTTGACTAAATAGGAAGTGGACGAGTTGGGAATTGATTGTGGACGAAATGGGATTGCTGACGAACTAGGAAGTTGACGAAATGGGAATGTGTACGAAGTGAACCTACACGAATAGTGTTTTATTATTGCATTGCAGTTGTGGTCGATTGTAACTGACTGCCCAGGTTTTTATTATTAGACTCATTAAATAACGATTAATAAATAAATAAATAAATAAATAATATTAGGGGACAATCTTACACAAATCGACCTAGTCCCAAACTAAGCAAAGCTTGTACTATGGGTACTAGACGACGATAAACATACTTATATAGATAAATAAATACTTAAATACATAGAAAACATCCATAACTCAGGAACAAATATTCGTGCTCATCACACAAATAAATGCCCTTACCGGGATTCGAACCCAGGGCCTCTTGCTTCGTAGGCAGGGTCACTACCAACTAGGCTAAAGCGGCCGTTAAATTATTTTGGTTTCCATTTGGCAAAGTGCCCCTCCACTGGGTCAAAGTCTCGCACTACTGCGTTTTTCTGAATTCACGTGCGAAATTGCATTTGAAATTTACCATGAGTTTTATAGTGTAAGAAAACGTAATAAGAAAACCTCCACACACTTGCGAAAAAATTCTGTTGTGTGTGTGAAGTTCCCTAATACGGCCTAATTACTCTCACTTCGAGAGGGTTTCCCTGCAGTGGGCTGTATATGACTTACTCAATGCCTTATGTCCCCTGGATTGGGAGAGGGCGTCATTGTCGCCACTTCGAACGGTCTTGAGCTTCGCGTTGGGCTGTACATAGCTGGGATTATAAACTTGTTAGCGAGTCTAAAAAAAGTGAAGCGTACTTTTAAACAAACTTGCAGACCAACTCAAAGGGACAAGAAAAATACTCTTAAAAAATAATTAAAAACGTTGAAACCGCCATTAATTCTGTCGCTAATGATATCGCCCTTGTTAGTGCGTAATGGTTGTCAAAGGAACATAGACACGTATTTATAATAACTATGCTTTTGAACGCGGAGTTAGGGGATGTGGCAGAAGGGACTTGCAAGTTACAAAAAGCGATCTAGAGCGAGTTGGAGTCAAACACGAAGGGTTCCGTACCTCAGTACAATATTTTAAAAACAGTTTAGTAAAAAATCGCCAAATGTAAGCACTAAAATAGCAAACTTATAGGAAGGTACCTAAACATCCGAACAGTAAAGGGTCGCTTGCGTTGCCTAGCAACCGTCGCCGGAGTTAAAAGGGGCTGAAGTTGAACTATGTACTTAGGGCTCCGTATGTCCGAGTGAAAAGACCGAGACAAGCCGTGGTAGCCTTGTTTGACCTATGGCCTTTCGAGCAGGGGGTCGTGGGTTCGATCCCGAGCTTGCGACTCTGAGTTTTTGGGATGGTGATACGGCGATGACATTTCAAACGTGACAATTGTAACCATGGATAACGAAGTGATACGATTTTTTGGTATCCCAACTCCTAGTTTTCTCAAGCTAGAATGAGTTAAGCCCAGTTTAGACAAGCAAGAAAAATCTTGCAATCGTGATGTGTCTGTGTGTGTGTGTGTCTGTCTGTGGCATCGTAACTCTTAAACGGGTTCACGAACCGATTTGGATGCGTTTTTTAGTTGAAAGCAGATTTTTGGCGATGGTTCTTAGACATGTTTCATTAAAATTGGTTAAGCCGTTTCAAAGTTATCAGCTCTTTTGTCAGAAGGGATCTTAGACGCATAATGTGCATTTCATTTATTTTCAAACATATGCGCGACCGAATTGCGTTGGGGGTTTTTAAATTTTTTAGGGTTCCGTACCCAAAGGGTAAAAACGGGACCATATTACTAAAACTACGCTCTCCGTTCGTCTGTCTGTCTGACCGTCTGTTACCAGGCTGTATCTCATAAATCGTTATAGCTAGACAGTTGAAATTTTGACAGATGATGCTTTTTGGTTGCCGCTAAAACAACAAATAGGTACTAAGAAACAGAGTAAAATAAATATTTAAGGGGGCTCCCATACATACAAGAAACGTGACTTTTTTGTCATTTTTATAGATAACTAGCTGTTGCTTGCGACTCCGCCTGCGAAAAATAGGGATTGGGTATACAAAAAATAGCCTTCAACCTATTCTCAGACGTGCCGAATATGGAGAAAAAAGTTTTACAAAATCGGTCAAGCCGTTACGGAGGAGTTCGATAACAAACACCGTGACACGATATTTTTATATAATAGAAGATTAGATGGTACAGAACCCTTCGTGCGCGAGTCCAACTCGTACTTGACGGTTTTTTTTATTTTGATACCGTAAACGAGCAAGCGGGTCCTCTAATGGAAAATGATCACCACCGCCCATAAATATCAACAACTCAAAGAGAGTCGCCAATCCGTTGCCGGCCTTTAAAGTAAGTATAAACCCTTTTCTTGAAAGCCCCGATGTCATAGTTGTCTGGAAACACTGCTGCCGGAAGCTGGTTCCACAGTTTCACCGTACGTGGCAGGAAGTGTCGATGAAAACGTACAGTGGTAGACTGCCATTCATCGAGATGGTGACGATGGTTTTTTTATATAGTTATTGTATACGTAGAGCTAGCTTATTGGTCGTTTCTCCACCCCGCTCCCGCGCTCTACTTCTCAGTTTTGTATGATTTTTAAACTACTTTTGCAACTCCCTGTCCACAGAAAATATTTTTATCTCGCTTATTGCTCCGCTGCCTCGCTTCACTCCAGTGGCCAGGACGCCTTAAGATACCAAGCGAAGTAAGTCGAACTTAGCTAAATACAGTAAACATTTTACTGCCTTCAAACATTCAACATCCACCCCACATTGAACAACACTGACAACAAAATACATTTAATCCTTCATGCGTGTCGAATGACTTACAGTCTTCCATTTATATATGCAAAGGAGTCTAATTTAGCGTATCATTTCCCGACAAGTGTCACACGCCGTACCGGTCGGTACCGACTTATTCTAACCCTACGGTTACATTTAACTGGTACCTTTACTGTAAGCACGCACGCAACTATTTACAAATAAATCTACCCTTCGTAAATTTAGAAATACGCCAATATAAACCTTAGTATCGATGCCTAAAGTGCCTCGTTGCGTATATGAAGCGTCGCCGCTTTGCCGTCTGCCTCGATAGCATGAATTTGACGTTTTTCAGTCTTGAATTATGTCATTATGGAATGCTTCGATAAAAATAACGGTTGTTGTCATACGGGGGAAATAAAACAATGTCGACTTTGATCTACGTAAAACTCTTTACTGAACATAAAACACAGAAAAATAACAGATTATAAGAGAAACAGTTATACAAAGGCGGACTCAACCCTTAAAGAGTTTTTTTAGTTAACCTTTGAAAGATTGACAGGACATTAGAAACAAGAGACATGGAATAAAGTGCTTAAAGAGAACCGAAGTTTAAAATTAACTTAAATAAATAGTGAAAAAAATATAAATATTATGCTTAATATTCATACAGGATGCCCCAAAAGGAAACGATAACTTGGTACCGATCGAGAGGTTAAGGTGTTACAGTTATGGAACATATAAAAAAAAAACATGTCACTTAGTAAAGAGATACATTATAAACAAGTTAGCTATGAAGTATATACATTATAAACATTTTTTCGAAAATATCTCATACTATATACTGTTTTAAACTTTCGTGATTTTTACTCATAATTACTAACCTAAACGGGACTTATCACGCACTAAATATTTATTTATTTACCTCGACGTTTCGGTCACATTGCAGCAACCGTGGTCACGAGTCAACTGAAGTGTAGGGTGTCAAGTTCGTTTAGCCGCACGAGTCTCTCGAACTACCCGCACTTGATCAAGATTTTTTTTTTGATGGGGTGCCGTTAAAAAATCTTGATCAAGTGCGGGTAGTTCGAGATACGGGTGCTGATTCTGATCGGGATCAAGTGCGGGTAGTTCGAGAGACTCGTGCGGCTAAACGAACTTGACACCCTACACTTCAGTTGACTCGTGACCACGGTTGCTGCAATGTGGCCGAAACGTCGAGGTAAATAAATAAATATTTAGTGCGTGATAAGTCCCGTTTAGTTTAGTAATTATATCTCATACTAAAAGTGACTTTGTAAAAGTATAAACTCTAGTATGACCTCTTTCCTTGTACCTATACGATAATGTTGAGTTTTGGAACACACTGTGTAACAAGTACCTACCTAGACACTCTTGTAGACAAGTTGTTGACAACGTCAAGGAATCATACAAAATTATAATAATGATTAGTTTTAGTCATCATAAGCGAATAAGTGTTATCATTTCGTTTATCAGAGTATAATGGCAGGTCAAATTAATGAAAAGGTTAGCTCATCTACCTATTCATAGTCATGGGTCATGGGACATTGGTTCGACAAAATTTTGACCCTGTTGTCAAACATTTTGCAATATGTCGATTTGCATTATATAGTTTAGAAAGGTTACAAGTGCTTACAGAATGTTACATTAAATTAGTTTACCAGATTCATAAAGTGGCACGTATAGTTACAAACCTTAACTAAGTTTGTGTATCTCGTAACTCAAGCAATACAAATATGTTAGACACGCAAAACGTTACATTAAAGTATTTCAACAATGAGAAAATCTTTACGTGACGATACACTCCTGAAAACTCGCGATTTTAGACTCAGCGATTATAACTTCTGAATTTTCCATTCGTAAAGCTCAATACCGTGAATATATGAAGATGAAAAATACTTAGTCTGTGTTATTTCAAAGTTTTATATCTTCATACTACATTTCCATTTCTTAAATAAACTACAGATGTCAACTACAAAAGTATTGAAGCAGGTGATCGAATTCCCGTATAAAGGCCACATTTCACTCCCCCCATTAGTCCCACGTCTAATCCACACAACCACGAACACTCCCATAATAGCTCTAATAAATATAATATCGACCAACATTTTATTGGTTAAGGCTAAATTAATTTCGTACCCACGATAAATATCGCCATGATTCCCTTAAAACGACCAAACCACCTGAATAAATACACATTTATTGGACTTAGTTCTCACAGCGTTAAAATCTTGTATCGTTTGGTTTTTTAGGCACTTGTTACGTTATATCCTTGTGGTAAATATAAGGGTCTTTACCCGGCACAATGTGTATTGTTATAATAAACCCCAGTCCGCTAACTTACGCCATTTATAATGTAATCTCCGGGTAAATATGACGACGTATTCACCCTTTAGAAAAGTGAGTTTATCGCGAGTTGAGCTAACTCTTCGGGAACGCGTTATCTTGAGGGTCTGAATCAACTTGATTTAAACGAATTTGGGGCCGTGACAGGCTTTTGTTTGCGCTATGAAAAATGTACTAGAGCAGGATCCAAGTCAAGTCAAAATTATCTTTATTAAATCTAGGCTAAAACAAGCACTTATGAATGTCAAAGTATCTGGTAGTAGGTAGATATGCTATTATATTATATGGCTATTTCAAACTAAGATGATGATGATGATGACGATGATGATTCGTGGTAGATTCTTCGACGTCCATAGGAGCATCAATTGATGCCTAAATTGAATAAAGAATTTTGACTTTGACTTTGACTTTAAGAATTGCCAATACGGATCGAAATTATTTCGAAACATTCGATTCCATGATATTATTACTAATTTTATAATAAGTGCGTTTTATTAGTGTCTTTCTTAAACTTGAAACTGCACGTAAGCCCCTCTTCAAAGTTTTTGTTCAAATTTTTGTATAATTTATTGAATCAGGCGTTACTTTGCGGAGGTCCATATTAATGAACTAAAACAATTACTTTGCTCACCCGCGACCTTACAATAGTTACGTTTATGCAAGAAATGCAACTGATTTTTTTTTTTTTTTTTGTTTTTTTTTTTTTTTTTTTGTTTTGGTTTGTTAGTTTAACAGTTGGTAGCATAGCATACGGTTGTGGTAACTCTGAAGATGAGCTCTGGTTGAGTTCGAAACGCGTCAGTGTAGCTTGGTGGTGGTGATGGTTGGGTTTATGTGATTTGTGTGTGTTCGTACAGTGTGGAGGTGGAAGAACTGCATGAACGCACATTTCTTGCATAAACGTAACTATTGTAAGGTCGCGGGTGAGCAAAGTATTTTTTTTAGTTCAAATTTTTGTCTTACAAAAATCTTTATTTTTAGTGAATTAAGGTTTATAATTACAAAAGTCAGGATATTAATTTTTATCTCGAACTATTTGAAAAAAATCTGATTAAAGACTAGTTTTAAAGTGGAAAAATACGGATCACTCACGTCTTTAAACGAGCCAGAAACATATAGAGTTAAACTCTTTTAAATACATGATGATGTTGTTTTCTATATTTTGACATTCCTACAAATTTGTACGGAACCCTCGGTGCGCGAGTCTGATTCGCACTTGGCCGGTTTTTTTTTACATAAAACTGATCCATCATCATGGATCAGTCCGTACAAATTTGTAGGAATGTCAAAATATACGCCGTAAACAGCCGTATTTATTATAATCCAATGTTAGCAGAGCCCTGCTTTTAAGTAAAATGTACGCAGTGTGGGATTATTTTATATTGGTAGGTTGGGACCTCCTGACAAAATTACAAATGTAGTTTTTAAGATTTTTTCTTAGACTTTTAGTATATAAAGGTACCTATTTATTACTTGCCAAATTTCATAGTTCTCGGTCAGCAAAAAATACCCTTAAATTTTGATTCCCTTAAGAGTGTCAAAATATAAGTTTTTTTTTGTAGCATAAATGGCCGTATCTTTTTTTTAACTTAACTTAAAACTTTGATTTTTTCACAGTATCAAGCGACTGTAGACCTGAGTATTATGGTTTTAATTTCAATTTGATACCTCCACGCGTTCCCGAGATAAAGGGTCTTGACAGACAGACGGACGGGCGGTCAACAAACAAACAAGGGCGGACCCTATAAGGGTTCCATTTCTTTCCTATTGAGGTAGGAAACCATGTAATGCAACTCAGACGAGTTTTTTGCAGATTTAAACTTAAAGTAGGCTTTATGCGATTCTGCCTTGATCGGATAAAGGCTAGGTACATACTTTTATAATAAAACTGTTTTCAAAAGTACCATCAATTTATTTATACACGAGGACTTTGATAGTCATTTCATTTACTTGTAAAACCTTTGCACCCTCACACCAGCATGGAACTGTCAACAAAGTTGTTAGTTTAACCAGAAGCAACGCGTTCTGACAGGTTCGCTGCTCAAATCCCTAAAATGGGACTATGACTTTAACTTATTCATGGGTAGACTTAAGTACATTATGTTTATTAATGAGAAAAATAACTGCAATTTGTCATTTTTAGATTTTCGTACTGAAAATGGCAAAAACGGGATCCCTATAGTTTTGCTATATTTAAGTAGGTAACTGACTTTTGACTGGCTAAATTTCCCATGGATTTCAGAGAAAAGGTCAGCATGATGTAAATTTGGATTGGTTTAGGCGAAATTTTGTGATTAGAAATATTATAAGGATATGTTGTTTAATTAGAGAGTACAATTATTAAAAACCGGCCAAGAGCGTGTTGGACACGCCTAAGGTAGGGTTCCGTAGCCATTACGAAAAAATCAAGTAATATTTTTCTAAGGATTTCGTATGTGTACGGAATCATCCAAGTTTAGGTTTGTTTTATACCTTAGGCTACTATTTACTCTTAAACTACAAATAATTTCCAAGCAATCTTAGCCGCTATAATTTTCCTAATAAATTTGATATATTTACTACCCTTCTGAATTTTTTCAAATTTTTCCACCCAACAGTTTAGATTTTAGAGGGGGGGGAGACGGCCGATTTTAATGAAAATTTTCACTTTTAAGTTGAATATTTCGCAAACAGATCACTGAATAGAAAAATCATGTTAGCAACCCCACAATGATTTTAAAAGACCTATACAACGATACCCCACACTATAGGGTTAGCTGAGAAAAAAAAATCACCCCCACTTTACGTCTAAGGGAGGTACCCTAAAAAAATTTGTTTTACTTTTTTTATTCAATCACTTTGTCGGCGTGACTGATATATATATTGATGCCAAATTACAGCTTTCTAGTACTAACAGTCTCTGAGCTTAGCCGCGAACAGACAGACAGACAGACGGACAGACATGGCGAAACTATAAGGGTTCCTAGTTGACTACGGAACCCTAAAAAAATAGAAGTAAAATTTGAATATCCTATGTTACTAATATACTAATATTATAAATGAGAAAATTCGTTAAGATGATTGGATGTTTGAAATAGTTCAATTATTTGACTGTTTTTTTTTTATGCAACAGTCTGGTGTGTTATAAATTTTAGAAAGGTAACAAGTGCTTGCAAAAAGCACGGTTTTTAATATCAAAAATGAATATTATCAAATTGATAAAATATCCATTTATTTCCTTGAAATAGTAAAATTCTCAGGCTTTATATTAAAACGGAATCGTATACCTAGTAACCCATTTCGTGAGGTTATGTTAGTTTTCTAAAACTATATAATAGTTTACGGCTTCAAAAAAAATCTAGTATTTCCTTTCGATATTCATATACGTGCATCTTGTAAAGTGTTAAATGAAAGTATTTGAAAACTGAAGAATCTTTCCGGATCTTTAAAAAACGAGCCTACCAATTCCTAAAAGGGTCGGCAACGCACCTGTGATGCCCCCCGTGTTGCGGGTGTCCATGGGCGACGGTGATCGCTTTCCATCAGGTGACCCGTCTGCTCGTTTGCCACCTCTTATATAAAAAAAAAAAAAAAAAAAAAAAAAAAAAATCACTACTGTAGCCTACATATTTAATTTAAGCTACGTGCTTGCGCCGTACTCCAAAATAGCAGTTCCAACCGAATGCCCTTACATTCCAGAAACTTCCATTTTTTCCAAATCGCTCTAATTTGTTTCGCTAAAGGAAGCAACTATAGTTGCATCTGTTTTCTTAGGAAAGGTACGTTTTACCTGTTATGTATCGAATTCCATTCGATACTATTTTCCGGTTGGGCGGGTTGCTTTGTCATTGGAGGTGTAGCAGGGTTTAAAAATATAGCGGAACTAGTGGGAGTGATCTATTTTACCTGAACACAACTTGAATTCTTTCGGTTACCTAATTGCCAGGAAAAAATAAAAACTGTCTTGTATCAATAACATTATTGACTCTAAATACTATGATGAAGGTTTTTACAAGTAAGAAATACTCGTACGTAAATAAATCATTATTTCAGCCGAAAGACGTCCACTGCTGAACATAGGCCTCCCCCAAGGCTCGCCAAACAGATCGGCCCTGCGACATCCGCATCCAATGCGTTCCCGCTACCTTCACCAGGTCGTCGCTCCATCTTGTTGGAGGCCTACCTACACTGCGTCTTCCGGTCCGCGGACGCCACTCGAGAACCCCCCCCCCCCTCCACAATGATGAAGCCCACTGAAGGGCGCAGATTTAACAGTTTGGCTGCGACGCTGATTTTTACGTACATTTAGATCGTGCGTTACTTACTAACACGATTTTAGCGCCCGCAGAGGCGGTAAGACGCGTAGCGTGCGGAAAAGACATGGTTTCGCAGCCAACGTGTTAAGTTGGATGCAAGCCGCTTCCAACCGTAATGATTGGGTATCAGTGAGGGAGGCCTATGTCCAGCAGTGGACGTCTTGCGGCTGAAATGATGATCGGTGATCAATGTATATCGCGTCAACGGCATGACTAAATTTTGGTACAAAAATTCCGATAAAAAGTCTATATCACCAACCAATAATAAATGAATATTCTGCATTAATTTTGAGGCACATTGTATAATAATTTAACATTAAATAACATATAAGTCAAATCAATAAAAGAAATGAGAGAATTAATAACTAGACCTGACTCTTTTATAACTAGCTATTGCCCGCGAATCCGTCCGCGAAGTAGGTATACAAGCTTGAAAGCATGAACTGAAGCAATCACTCTAGAGTAGGTGCCACAACCGTACGCTATGCTACCAAATGTTAGACAAAGATGGTGATGATGATGATGGATGTTGAAAGCTTCATAAAGATTCATAAACTGGTATGTTTGCAAACCTTAACTACGTCTCTGCATCTTTACTTAAACTCATGCAACCCAAACGGACATGTTAGACCCGCGAACATAAATACATTTCATGGGCAAACAGAATTTGAATTTTAATGTAACGTTCATATTTGAAAGTGCTTCTTTTGTGTGAAGAACAGTGTTTGACGGGGCAGAAAATGAAAATGTATATAGGAGTTAGAAAGTACATGTTACCGCCTGCGCACGTTGTAATAATAACGTACGTAATGTGTGTTTTATTTTAACTGGCACAGGGAAACCACAAGCCACGGGGAAAGTACTTTGATGACCTATATTCTTTTTCCTCTCAAAATGCGCTGGCAAGTAATATACCAAATAAAACTTATTTTTAGAAGCTTATGAACTGTGCCAAAAATCGTAATTTGAGCAGCCAGTAACATATCATTGCCCTACACAAATACCACGGAAGCCATTTTCTAGGAGTGGAATCATGGAGATGAATTCAGTCTAGTCGAGAACATTTTGGCTTCTCACGATTCGTCTTATTAGGAACGTTGAACATTATGGTGCAGCATAGTCGAAAAGTTGAATGAGCGTTTCGAGGTAGTTCCTCTTGACGATCTCATGCCCGTCTGATGCGGAAAGCTTATTGTGAAAAGCACGGGTACTTGGTATCGCATTAATTCACTATTTTTTTCTGTCAAACAATGGTGACAGAAAAATATAGTGAAAGCCGTGCGTTAGACAATAATGGACTCTGTGCACGTTTCCTTATGTATGACTCTTCTAGACAGCTGTTCTCTGCGTTTTGTGATTTGAATTCACGAGTCATATTCGCTGACACTGATAAGTCGTAAGAGGGTCGTGGATTCGAGACCGGGTTCGCACCTCTGAGTTTTTCGGCATTTACGTGCGAATCTTCATTTTAAAAATTACCTTAAGCTTGACTGCGAAGGAAGATATCGTGAGAAAAACTGCACACATTTGCGGAAAAATTCAAAAATTCAATGGTTTTCCTTGAGTTTTTCTGTGAAGGAAAATATCGTATGAAAAACTGGACACACCTGCAGAAAACATCAATAGTTTTCCCAATCCACAGCCCTGCTGGGATCTATGGCTTAAGGCCTCTCATTTTGAGAGGAGACCGTGTGCCCTGCATTTGGACGTATACTGTTTAGGCTACGATAATGATGATGATTGCTGACACTTAGATTGTAGAAGTGCATGCCGTCAACATTTACGTGTAGCAGTTTCTTATACAATATTATACATTGTACAATAAGTACACATCCGTCTTTAAAAACTTAAATATTCTGTTCTCGACTTGGATGTCAAAAACCTCAAATTTTGTGGTTAATGTACTTCCCATCAGAACGACCAATCAAAGATAGGTTTGAATATTCCATAAATAAGGAAAAGTCCAAGGGCTCCTCGTCATGGCAAATTGACACCAATAACGTTCGCTCGTGACCCAAATAGCAAGGATTAAAATCTTATTTACCCGAAAAATGTTTGGCGGGGCAAAGGTTTTTTTTCTGTCGCAAAACCGGATAATATTGACTTTAAATTATTGGGAATGCTATAGCTTTTACTCGCAGTTTTGCACGCGTAAAACATTGGAGGATTTTACTAAATAGTACCTACCTTAGAAACTCCAAAGTTTACATTGTGGTCATCATTCATTATCATCAAAATCATCATCATCATCTCAGCCTATGTATATACAGCCTATGTACTCCGTCTGCGCAGAATAGGGGTATAAAAATAGCGTACGAACTATTCTCAGACCTACCAAATATAGAGAAAAAATTTCATAAGAATCGGTCAAGCCATTTCGGACGAGTTCGATAACAAACACCGTGACACGAGATTTTTCTATATTAGATTATTTATGTAATAATTTTTTTTAAAATATACTTCTCGCACTTGATTGCAACTTTTACGATACGGTACCAAAATTTAAGTGTTTCACAACACTAATAATCAACTGTCAAAAGTGCCCTTACTCGATGCCACTACTTTACCTATATTTCCTGGTTGATTTCAATACTTACGCAAAGAGCTCGTAACTGTACATACATTGTCTTAATGCTGCAATCTGTATCTCCTATTGCTTCCTGCAATTTCACGATTCATTGGCTTTGAGGAGATATTGAGCGGCACACAAACGTAGCATGTAAACGTCTTGTGTACACAAAGTAATAAATGATGAGACTGTGGATAACATTCCGAATGAGTTAAGCATCTTACAAGCTCATAACGAGTTAAATTTGCGTAAGCGTCATAAAACAAACTCAAAAAACAAACCCAATTTAGAGTATAAAAAGACGATGACTCTACCACCGGTCCGGAAAAAACCCTGTTGAGAAGAATCCAGCAAGAAACGCAACAAGGTATATTTTTTTCAAACAGATCAACAATGTCTTTAAATTAAATCTAAAGTATTTAACTCAGCTCATTTTTCAGCATCATTATTTCAGCCGAAAGACGTCCACTGCTGAACATAGGCCACCCCCAAGGCTCGCCGAACAGATCGGTCCTGCATCATCTGGAGAACCTTTCGGCCCCATCGGCCGTCAATTCTACGAGCGAATGTGCCTTGCCCAGCCCACTGCCACTTAAGTCTGGCGATTCTTCGAGCTATGTCCGTGACTTTAGTTGCAGCGTGGATTTCAGCATTTTTAATGCGATCCCGCAGAGGGATTCCAAGCATAGCCCTCTCCATCGCCCTCTGAGTGACTTTGATATTTCTTATGAGGCCCATCGTTAGCAGCCACGTCTCAGTGCCATAAGCCATCACTGGCAACACACCGTAATAGTACATTACTGCAGCGGCCGCGAAATAGGGGATTGCCGGCCGAGTAGTTATAGATGGCCGAGTGTTAACGAGGCCATCTAGAGATACGAGGCCGGCAATCCCTGTTCGTGGCCAAGGCTTGTATAGAGTTTTTCTCAAACATG
Organism: Archips crataeganus; assembly: GCA_947859365.1. Lineage (NCBI taxonomy): Eukaryota > Metazoa > Arthropoda > Insecta > Lepidoptera > Tortricidae > Archips > Archips crataeganus. The sequence goes on from OX402050.1 coordinate 21,012,920, forward strand.
CATCATCATCATCATCATCATCATCATCATCATCATCATCATCATCATCATCATCATCATCATCATCATCATCATCATCATCATCATCATCATCATCATCATCATCATCATCATCATCATCATCATCATCATCATCATCACCCATCATCACCATCATCATCATCACCCATCATCACCATCATCATCATCACCATCACCCACCACCACCATCATCATCGCCACCATCATCATCATCATCACCACCATCATCATCACACCATCATCACCATCACCATCATCATCATTATCATCATCACCACCACCATCATCATCATCATCATCACCCTTACCACCATCATCATCATCATCATCATCATCTTACCATACCTTAAAAAAGCGTAGTGGCAGAATGTCATAGAACCAAAAGGCAAATATTGCTTATAGTTTTTTTTAATGGCTAAAATGCTATGATGCCATAGACCTGTAAACGTCATGGTGCTGTGTCACATGAAACAATAGACGATCACTTTGGTGGCCTTGGTCAGCAATGTTGTATGAAATTCCATTATTGACCTCTTGTCTAGCCGCACCTGCAACGTGACACTTCGTGGCGTATTATAAGGAACATAATGTCAATATTTCATAGCATGTTTGAGAAAAAGACTTTTGACTTGAGACACTGCGGTAAATTGGATTATTTAAAACATAGCTGACATTTTAAATTTTCATATCATTTTTTTATCACCTGTAGATACGCTATTCGAGACTTGGGATTGCCAATGCAGCTCGGAATTATTTCCAAACATCCCTGTCCATGATATTATTTTAATCATTAATTTTATAGTACGCCTTACATTGACGATGGATGTGAATTTTATATCCGTTTGGTCGGTTATAGTTTTTGGAATGCTTTTAACCACTCTCTTTTGAGACTTTAAGCTTCACTGAGTTTCTACTTAGTAGCCATAGGCTTATTAAAGTTAGTGAAAAATCACATATTTTTTTCTTACATGCATTGTTTTTTCATAAACTTAATTATATTATGTAGGCCGAGATTATCACTACAGCACATACAATATAGCTAAAACGCTGACTTAATTTTTGGCATTATAAGTCTCGGGCGTTGTTATAATAGGGATGTTTACATCACCAATCAACTGACGTACTTTTTATGAGCTGTCAAAAAACAATTCTCCCATAGAGTTTGAATGGCAATAGTAACTTATGACGTCACTTGTTTGCCAACTCAATCAACTAACTATTTATTTGTTTTAAAGCAACAAAAATCTAATTTTGCAGTTAATCGAAAATAAATCTGGTTTTCAGGGCTAAAATTAAGCGCTTTTTTACTGGAGTCGTGTCTTCGAATTATTTTTTAATGGCGTCAACATCCCTAATTACCGTTAGGCATTAAAAACATTCGAAGATTTTCTATTAAACCATTAAAGTTTCCAGACTTAAACGCGGCCATATTGTGCTGTGCTGAAGATCGTTGCAATTTTGCTGTAAGATGAAAATTGCACCCGTCCGCGCCATACTTTACTGTGCATATTTTAGCTGCCTTTGTCTTTAGATAATAGAGGCAGATGTCGTTATAAATGTAGTGCAAAATGATTTTTCTCAGAGATGCAATGAAATGTTAACCTTAACGACCGCTTTAGCCTAGTTGGTAGTGATCCTGCCTACAAAGCAAGAGGTCCTGGGTTCGAATCCCGGTCAGGGCATTTCTTTGTGTGATGAGCACGAATATCTGTTCCTGAGTTATGGATGTTTTCTATGTATTTAAGTATTTATCTATATAAGTATGTTTATCGTCGTCTAGTACCCATAGTACAAGCTTTGCTTAGTTTGAGACTAGGTTGATTAGTGTAAGATTGTCCCCTAATATATTTATTACGCTGCGTACGGACTGCGCGCACTCGGGTACGCGTACCTACCCGGGCTTGCGTGTCCAGAAACGCCATGTCCGTATGCCATTTACGCGTACACTGTACACGTACACGTACACGTACACGTACACGTACACGTACACGTACACGTACACGTACACGTACACGTACACGTACACGTACACGTACACGTACACGTACACGTACTGTATACGTACACGTACACTGTACGCGTACATGGCGTACGGACATGGCGTTCCAGGACATGCAAGCCCGGGTACGCGTACCCGAGTGCGCGCAGTCCGTACGCAGCTACACGTTCCAAAAAATAGGCCGGGACGTATCACGTTGCGGGCGCGGTTAGACGAGTGCTATGTAATGGATTTTCATACAGAATTGCAGGCCTAGGCCGGAAAAGCGATCGTCTATTGTTTCATGTGACACAGCATCATGACGTTTATACGTCTATGGCATCATGGCATTCAGCCCTAATAAAACATAAGCAATAGTTGCTTTCTTTGCAATTTTAATTCTTAAAGTTTTTTATTTATTTCATTGCATGTTTGAGAAAAGCACTATATAAGTCTACTTGATATATAAAAATCTTGTGTTACGATGTTTGTTATCGAACTCCTCCGGAACGGCTTGACCGATTTTTATGAAACTTTTTTATCTGCATTCGGTAGGTCTGAGAATAAATAAGTCGTAGGCTATTTTTTGTACCGACTCCTATTCTTCGCGGATGGGGTCGCGGGCAACAGCTAGTAGTCAAATAAAAATATTTTGTTATGATATGGTTCTATCGCAGCCCTGGAATCTAATTGCTTGGCTGTACATAGAGCATACAATACCGGACCTACTCTCACCGCAACCGTACCAGCGCTGTACATTGTAAAACGCTTGGACAATGGACATTAGTGAGCATTTAGGATAAATCCTGTTTAAATGCTTTGGAAATTTAGTTAATGGGGCCTATTTGAGGGCCATATTTCAATTGACGATAGCGCAAATGGCTCTTGGAATTGGTTTATGTGGAGGTTTAGTATTTTAGGATTTGAATGTCTTGCCTTGGATTCTCTAATTTTTTGTTGAATACTAGTAATTTTTGACAACTGATTAATTTTTCAATTGTTTTTTTGTTAAGTGTAAGTACTTCGGTATTGTTATAAAACTAATCTAAACTAACCTATAGGGCTCTACAGAATAGTCCTGAAAAATATCCTGAATAGTTTACAGTTTAAAAAAAGTAGTTAGAAAATGAAACAGCTGGGAAATTAATAAGTTGGCAAAATTACTTTCGGCAAAAAGGCATGATTCCCTAGCCTCGAAAGATTGGTGTTTTAAATGGATGTTTAGATGTTGTACCTATAATTCATATTGTGTTTAAAAATATCTTTTGAAACGAAACAGGATAAAAACAATAGAAACGCCGAATGGCCGAAACGTCGAGGTAAACATTAATTGCGTGATAATTCCCGTTTAGTATAGTAATTATGAATAAAAAGGTCAGAAAAATATAACCACTTTTCAAAAATAGTCTGAAGTCAATTTAAATAAGCTGTTTGAACAAAATTTGTTTATGCCTTTGATTATCAATGTTGAATTGTCATGTCAATCTTTATACATCCTACTGCAAGTAACAAGCCTTTTCTCAGGATGAGGTGGCTTGGGCCGTAGTTCCCACGTGGTCCTAGTGCGGATTGAGAACTTCACACGTACTTACACAACATTGAATTCCTTCTGTTTAATGTATTATGTTGTTCTCAGTTGTATTATCCTCTGTTTTAGAGGCCATAGGTCAAATCACTAGGCCACCATGGCTTTAAAAACGTAAAACAAAAACAGCCATTTCAGAGCCACTGTGGTAGGTACATATTAGTTTAATGGATTTATTAACGACCGCTTTAGCCTAAGTTGGTAGTGACCCTGCCTACGAAGCAAGAGGTCCTGGGTTCGAATCCCGGCAAGGGCATTTATTTGTTTGATGAGCACGAATATTTGTTCCTGAGTTATGGATGTTTTCTATGTATTTAAGTATTTATTTATCTATATAAGTATGTTTATCGTCGTCTAGTACCCATAGTACAAGCTTTACTTAGTTTGGGACTAGGTCGATTTGTGTAAGATTGTCCCCTAATATTTATTTATTTATTATATTAGTAAAGTTAAACAGCTATTTAAAATGCATTACGGTCAACTGGGGTTACTTTAGAAAATTTTGGGGCTACTTTGATAGATTTAAAATGGTTATAAAAACCAGTTAGGTAATTTATTAAGGTACTTAGTTATTTCACTGCCACAGATGGTCTAAAACAATAAGGACACGGCGTAAAAACTGTTTTCCAAAGTAGCCCTTGCTTTTTAAAGTAACCCCGTTTTACGGTACATCAAACTCGATCATAAAACTTCACACATCCACATTTCCCCGTCCAACAGCTCACAAAAACATACCGTATTAATATAAATCAAGGCACACCTGATTCACTTCAAATCGGTACGCTTGCACGTCACATCATTTCTCATCGCGCGTACGCCGAAGTAGCCCGAAGTCTATCGAACATTCCCGAAGCACTCATAAACAAGCAGAGTGATGAAGTACCCTCATTTCGGGACGTCCCGTGTTACGTAAGTCTCATACGTCAAGAAGGCTGGTGCTACTTTTCATTTCGAAGGTACGAAGATTCCTTATTTGAAAGTTTTTTTTTACTGGCGACGGTTGGTTCTTGAAATACCTAATCTACTAATATTATTTAACGACCGCTTTAGCCTAGTTGGTAGTGACCCTGCCTACGAAGCAAGAGGTCCTGGGTTTGAATCCCGGTAAGGGCATTTATTTGTGTGATGAGCACGAATATTTGTACCTGAGTTATGGATGTTTTCTATGTATTTAAGTATTTATTTATCTATACAAGTATGTTTATCGTCGTCTAGTACCCATAGTACAAGCTTTGCTTAGTTTGGGACTAGGTCGATTTGTGTAAGATTGTCCCCTAATATCTATTTATTTATTTTATTACTATAAATACCAAAGTTTGTGAGAATGAGATTGTTACTGTTTCGCTAAAACGACTCAACAGATTCGTTTCAAATTTAGTAAGTATGTAGATTACCAGTACATACATGTGCTGAATTTTGGGAACAGAACTTATTTTCTTTGTTTTTTTTTCTTTCTCTTGCTTAAGTATTATCGTAAATTATCATTCTTACTCAACTATGACAATCTATAATTATTATTATGGATGAACAATAGTATTTTTTTATAGCGAGAATAACTACCGAATATATTATTATTTTATATGTTTTTTATAGCAGCAATTTTTTTATAACAATTACTTTTGTAATTCATTTAAAAACTTAATTTTAAGCATGGAATAAATGGCTTTATTTTTATTATTTTAATGTTACTTAATAGACACAAAACGCCCCCGTTAAATATCGTTACTAATGTTTAACATATCCCAAAGAGTTTTGTTCGCCGTTTTCTAAGGAAAGTACAATTCCGACCAAGTCATGAGGCAGCGGGTTTTAAATTTCAAACAATGTGTTCTGGGCCACAAAGCCTTCAAAATATGCGGTTAGTTAACTGGTTACGCGCTTGCATAAATGCTTACATATTGTGTACACAGCGAGAAGAAAATTAAATGTGACTTGTGCTAATAGAATACGTACACTTAGTGAGGTCATCATTTCAGCCAAAAGACGTCCACTGCTGAATATAGGCCTCCCCCAAGGCTCGCCAAACACATCGGTCCCGTGCCATTCTCATCCAACGCGATCCCGCAACCTTAACCAAGTCGTCGGTCCATCATGTTGGAGACCTAACTACACTGCATCTTCCGGTCCGTGGACGCCACTCGAGAACCTTTTTGCCCCATCGGCCATCAGTTGTACAGTGATGTGCCCTGCGTACCACTTGAGTCTGGCAATTCTTCAAGCTATGTCGGTGGCTTTAGTTCTTGCGCGAATTTCATCATTTTTCTAATGCGACCCCGCAGATAAACTTCGAGCATAGCCCTCTCCATCGCCCTCTGAGTGACTTTGAGCTTTCTTAAGAGGCCCATCGTTAGCGGCCACGTCTCAGTGCCATAGGTCATCATTTAGTGAGATATTATAAGCTGATTCATTTCCTTACGGAAGTGTATGCATTATAATTTTTATTTATTATCACTATGTTGTTTTAGCGGCCACAATAATACATAATCGCTGAAAAAATGAAAAGAAGTGTTTAGTTATTACGGTTCAAGAGATAGAGCTGTGACAGACAGACAGACAGCGGAGTCTTTGTAATAGGGTCCCGTTAGCACCCTTTGGTACGGAACCCTAAAAACGATTGAGCTTCTTCTACATAATGTATTCCATCTTCAAAAATACCGATGCATAAAACATATCGTTAAACAAGAGACGATCGTGTACGATTTTAAAATTTTCCGCAGCCTCCAAATGAGCGCTTGCAATCAACTGTGCGGGATCGCTTTTGCTTTGTTTTTTTTTTTAATAATCACTGGGCACGGGCTCCTTTGCTTCGGATTGTCGCGTCCCTTTTGTGTTCACAGTTTTGTGAGAGGAGTTAACATTTTCAGCATTTTGCTCTGAAAAAGTTGGGCTATAAGGCTGAGTCTTTGTATTACGTACGATTAAGTTTCTATTAGCTATTAAGATAGTGAACAAAACACAAACATTATCTATTCAGATATACGTATAAATAGCTGTTGCCCGCGACTCCGTCTGCGTGGAATTCGTAATTTGGGCAGCTTATTTTTTTTATCAAATTTGCTTCAACTCTCATCAAACAACAAACGTAACTGGCAAAATAAAACCATCATCATCATCATCATCCTAGCTTATACAATACATCCCACCGCAGGCCAATGCAGGCTAAGGGCTTAGGCCGTAGTTCCCACGCGGGTCCAGTGCGGATTGGGAACTTAATACACACCATCGAACCATAATATTGTCTATGTAAAATCCTTTCTCATACCAGAAAGTGATCAACAATCCTTTAATGAAATTACGCGCCAACAGAAAAAAAAAATAACGGTAATTCTTTCATAGTTCGAAATTGGATCGAGCGAGCGAAATCGGTATTTCTTTTTTTTGATTTAGTGATATTGCGCGGGAAATGCGCGGTGGCACATTTGTTACTGGCCGGCTGTACTGGCTACTGTCTCTTTTCGAATTTAAAATAAGAAAACATTTTGTTCGATTGTTTTCTTTTTAATTTAACAAAATAGAATAGGTAGATGATATCGTAAAATAAAAATCAAAACGCGCTATTGTTAAAATCGCTTTATTTTAGCTCTGAAAACAAGATTGATTTTCAATAACCTACAAAATTAAGTTTTTAGTTGCTTTAAAACAAATAGTCGATTGAGAAGGCATAAAAGTGACGTCATAGCTAGCTACTGCCAAACAAAATCTATCAAAAAATCGTGTTTTGACGGTTCATAAAAAGTATAAGTACTTATCAGCTGATTGGTGGTTGCATCGGATCTATTGGCTTAGATTTAATGTCAATAGCGGTCAGTACGGTACAGTTTTTAGCTTTAGGAACGGTGAGCTATCCGTTTTTTTTTCAGACAGCTCATTACATAAACACAAAAACCTCATTCTCGCATAATACGTTTCAAACCTATTCTACGCAGTAAACCAGAGACTTAGCTAAATACTGCCTTGTACAGTCACGACAGTCATTTGTCACATGACTGTGGATTCGGGATCGGGAGTGAAAAATTACAAAGACGTCATGCTTACGAGTGCGTTCGAGCGAGTTTCTGCGACGGTTTTTTTAGTCATGGTCTCCCACAGTGACAATTGGGAATTAAATGTGTGGCCTCATTTTTTGGGTCTGTCAAATTTACAAGTTAAGTATGAAGTATCTTTTTCTATTTATTTTTTATTTTGTCAACTTCATTTTTTTATTACTTTTACGGTCATCCCGTGAAACCATATATTTCAAACTAAATACAAACTGAAATATAGATGCACAGAAAAAACCCCAGAAAAAAGACCAATGCTGGGAATCGAACCCAGGTCCTCAGCATAACAAGTAGAGGGCATAACATAGATGCGCGCTTTATCACTGCGTAATGTGATTATAACAGATTGAAGTGTACGATGTATGGGAAAAATTCGTCGCTAACTTCTAGACCAGTGATGGTGTAGGGGTAAGCACGCAGCACGGAACGCTGAGGACCTGGGTTCGATTCCCAGCATTGGTCTTTTTTCGGGGGTTTTTTCTCTGCATCTATATTTCAGTTTGTATTTAGTTTGAAATATCTGTCAAATTTATTCTTCATTAGAGGCCGGAATTCTAGTGGCACTTTTGAGGCAATAGAGACTCCTCCTTTATCGACTTCCGATATACATAATTATACCGGTAATTTAGTATTCTGTAATAGGTACAGTATCTAAAGTATGACTAAGACTCGCACTAATTAAGATGGGAAGACTGGATTTATTAATAAAAATAATTTATTTAAACAAACAGAGTAACGTCTAAGATGATAGCTAATACAATATTGGCTTATTCTAATTTTGTTATTACTATTTATAATAAAATATTGAGGAGTAAGCATTGACGTCATGTCCTAATTTGGGGTAGTGCTGACAAATGATAATTGTAGTGGTTGCTCCACCTTAACTCACTCGCAACACACGCTGAATCGAAATTCTGTAACACATTGAACTTATGGGCGTAGACGCACGGCTACGTCCATAAGATTCAATGTGTTACGGAATTGCGAATAAAAAACCGCGCGGTGAAATATCGCTGTGCGGACGGGGCCTTATAGCGAATGAGCGATCTTTTCAAGATAACTTTTGGATACCAATTTTATTATATGAAAATATTAAACAGGAATTATAATAACAATATTTTATTGTTCCTTTATAACACTGACCAAGAGGGTTATGCTCGGAGTTTCTCTGCGGGATCGCATTAGAAATGATGAAATCCGCACAAGAACAGAACTAATGTTACCGACATAGCTCGAAAAATCGCCAGACTCCAAGTGGCAGTGGGCAGGGCACATCGCTCGTAGAACTGATGGCCGATGGGGCAAAAAGGTCCTTTAGTGGCGTCCACGGACCGGAAGACGCAGTGTGGGTAGGCCTCCAACAAGGTGGAGCGACGACCTGGTTAAGGTTGCGGGATCGCGTTGGATGCGGATGGCACGGGACCGATCTGTTTGGCGAGCCTTGGGAGAGGCCTATGTTCAGCAGTGGACGTCTTTCAGCTGAAATGATGATGATGAATGACATTCACGCTAATAGTATTAAGCACAAGAATGAATGGGACGCCGCGATACGAACTTCGAATTTCATAATAGCCCCGTGTCCTCGCGCCATTGGTTACATTTAGCGCTTGAAAAATTGTTTGTTCTGTAAACAGCACTGTTTAAGTGCTCGCCAAACACGCCGACAGGTGAGTGGCGAATCTGATCGCACAGTAAGCTGTGCTAAGTGTTTATAAACGAAGTGGATTCCGTAGTAACTGCTTTGTTTAAATTATTAATTGTTGGCGAAATTTATGTTGGATTTTTTTTTGTACGATTTGAAATTATTTTTTATGTTACTTTGTAGGTAATCTGTTTAAAGTTTGAAATTTTTGCAGTTAATTGGAAACGAATCTGGTTGTTAGGTTGATTTTCAATTCACTCCAAAAACTGTCAACTGCAAACCAATAAACTGCAAAATTAAATTTTTAAATGCTTTGAATCAAAATTAAATAAATAGTCCATTGAGTTGTCATAGAAGTGACGTCATACCTTATATTTGCCATACAAACTTTGTGGTAGAATGGTATGTCCTCAATCAGTTGATTGGTCTATTGTAATGTTTTTGGTTAAAAAATTTTATACCTACTTCAAATCCGAATAGTAATACATAGTAATTTAAATTTAATCTACATAAATCACACCTGCCAATTTTCGAAGTTAGTCTAGAAAAAACACAAAGAAATAAATAAAGAAAAAAAGTAAATCCTTCTTTCAAAGAAATCACAAATATTCTGTTTTAGTGTTTGTCAATTAACGGTCCAGAAAAAATGACACCCGTTTTTACCCATGTGTTTTTGAATTTTGAAAAAAAACGTGAAAGTATCTAATACAAAACACTTTCGTATTTATAATAAGCTTTGAGATATTACAAAATGAGCTAGCTCTCTATATTTACCCGAAATTGCGGAAAAGGAAACGGGATTGGGTACACAGAATACCTTTTAACGCGTTGAGCCAAATAAATTTACGTGCGTTCATCCTTTTGTGTACCAACCGACCCGGTATTCCGTAGTGTAGTATTAATAGTACAGGCCATGATTTAAATAAGTAGATACTGTCACTTTATAACACTTTACAACGTTTTGGACAAAAAAAACCGAGTGTGCTTTAACAAAAACATGAATACAAACTTTCGCGATTATAACATTAGTATGATAATTGATAGAAGTAGAGTCTAAAGCCCAGTTTTGATCTACAAGAAAAGTTGTGCAAGCTGTGCATTACATTGCCCGGGTGTAAAGGGAACGAGTTCGAAATGGACATTCGAGTGCTGCAATGTACAACTTTACTTGCACAGGGGCCAAATTCAGGAACGGCTCTACAGTTTGCGAGCGGTAATTCAATCGTTTGGGAGAGGACAGGGATGGGTTGAGCTTGGGATGAGCCTTATTTTCCTGTTAATTCGCTTTGTAAATAAATAAATAAACAGATAAATAAGGCTCATCCCAAACTTAGCCCAAAAACCTCTCGCTTTTTGGCGTTCCTGAATAGCAGTTCAAACCAAACCCAACCCAAACGATTGAATTACCGTTACCAAACCCGTGAAGGCCCGTTCCTGAATATAGCCCCAGTTGTCTTCTTAGCTTAAGGTTTGACCTGAAATGTTTTCATAATAAAATTACATTCGAGTACTCGCATCCATGAAAAATGAGATAGCCTGAGACAAAATCGAAACCCAGTTCGAGGCCCCCAAGCGGCTGTCGCGCCACCGTGCCCTGCCATTTATCAAGCGTCGGAAAAAACACAAGTCACGGCCATTGTCACTGCGCGGTTCAAATGTCCCCTTTGGGGGGCTTTTGTGCTAGGTGCCGTTTAATTATAGATCCGAGCATTGCCGACCCTAGTTTTAGTAAAATAGTAGAGTAGGTTCTCGAATGGCGTCCGCGGACCGGAAGACGCAGGCAAATAGGCCTCCAACAAGATTGTGCGACGAAATTATTATCGAATATACTATCGAAGGGGCAGTAGCCAATTATAACGTCACTTTTTTGACATCAATCGACTAACTATTTGTTGTGAAGCAACTAAAAACCTAATTTTGCAGTTAATTGAAAATCGATCAGAGATTTTACTATCAAACGCGTGGGCCTTGCTATAGCATTCACTGTTTCTTTCTGTTAAACGGTGTAAGATGGTGACAGAAAGAGATGGTGTAAGCAAGGGCAAGCGCCCACGCGTTGAACAATACGGCCTCTGGTTAAGGTTGCGGGAACGCATTGAATGCGGATGGCGGGGGGCCGGTCTGTTCAGCAGTGGATGCCTTTTGGCCGGAATGATGATGATGATGAGTAGAGGAACTTGTAAAGTAAATTCAAATTCCGCCACACATAGCACAAATGTTTCAACACATATTTGAACACATATTTGATGTATGGTTGATTGTATGGTTGTTCTATTGAACAAATACCTAAGCAAATACCGGTGCTTCACATGTGATCAAATATTTGTTCAAATATTGTGTTGAAACATTTGTGCTATGTGTGGCGCCGGGGTGAGACATAGAGAATATCCATAGAGTTACATTTTAATCTAGTGTTAGTATTTAAAAAAAAATGATAAAAAATCTTTGATAGTACATACCTACCAGAAAAATAGTGTACGAGGGGCGTTCAATATAAAGTGGGAATGAGATGCAAACTCTTTCAATATTAGGAAATAAAATACTGGCCGGTAAAGCTAATCTATCTAGCTGATTGCTATGAAAAAAAAAGTAACTGTCTTTTATTAAAAAAAAATACGGTAATTTCTTTGCAATGCTATTGAGTACGTTAGCGAAAATGGAGAAAATTTAACTGCGCGCCGTTATCAAATACTTGTGTTTGAAAAATTTTTCTACGGACCAAGTCAATTTAGATTTGCGGGACACTTTAGGGTCTAATGCTCCTCCGTATTCGACAGTCGCACGTTGGTGCGCCGAATTTAGACATGGAAGAACATCGACCATGGACGACCCCCGCTCCGGACGCCCTACTACTGCAATAACTGAAGAAATTGTGAAATTAAAAAAACTAAAAAACACGCTTTAAAAAATAAAAAATAAATTTTAATAAATTTCAATTCACTATTCTTATAGTGCAGTAAAAAATCTTAATAAGCAATTATTATATTGTTATATCCAGATCAAAATTTGTAAACAATTCTAAATATTGATAAAATAAATAATAATAGTTTCAAATATTTTATTGTAAAAAAGCGTGGGGTGCATGGTGTCAATTGTCAAGGATTGTCATTTTGATAACATCTTAAAAAGCACCCCACGCTTTTTTTACAATAAAATATTTTAAACTATTATTATTTATTTTATAAATATTTAGAATTGTTTACAAATTTTGATCTGGATATAACAATATAATAATTGCTTATTAAGATTTTTTACTGCACTATAAGAATAGTGAATTGAAATTTATTAAAATTTATTTTTTATTTTTTAAAGCGTGTTTTTTAGTTTTTTTAAACTATTATTTATTTTCTATTTTTAGTTGCATTTTTTTCTTTCTAACTTTACCCCCTCACCTACAACCCCCAAACTCCCTAAACCCAACCCCCCAACATCCCCCACCCCATTTCCCCAAACCCCCCGAAACCCCACACCCTTACCCCCAATCCCCTAAACCCCTCTTACCCCCTCCTCATTTTACAAACCCCCGAACCACCTAAACCCAACCCCCCTAACACCGAACCCCCATACACCCGGAAACCCCCCCCCGTCACCTGCCCCCCCCACCCCGCCACCTACCGCCCCCCTTCCAGTTCCATCATCAAACCCTTGTTACCATCTAGGCCTCTTACCCCCTCCTCATTTCCCACAACCCCCCAAAATCACTTACCCCCGAACCACCCAACACCCCCACCCTATTTCCCGTAAACCCCCCCCCCCCCCATCCCCTAACCCCAACCGCCACACCCTAACCCCCAACCCTCTAAACCCCCGACCCCCTTACCCCATACCCCATTCCCCCCCCAACCCGCCACCTACCCCCCTTCCAGCTCCATCATCAGACTCTTGTTACCATCTAGGACCAAAGTACTCGTCAAAACGAATCAAACGAGCCCAAACTCGATGGGGTTGTTTCGTTTTATTGTGGAGTGCCTTTGGCCATCTTCCAGCTCCATCATCAGACCCTGGCTACCATATGGGATCAAAGTGCTCGTCAAGACGAATCAAACGAGCCCAAAATCGATGGGGTTGTGTCGTTTTATTGTGGAGTGCCTTTGGCCATCTTCCAGCTCCATCATCAGACCCTGGTTACCATATGGGATCAAAGTGCTCGTCAAGACGAATCAAACGAGCCCAAACTCGATGGGGTTGTGTCGTTTTATTGTGGAGTGCCTTTGGCCATCTTCCAGCTCCATCATCAGACCCTGGTTACCATCTGGGATCAAAGTGCTCGTCAAGACGAATCAAACGAGCCCAAACTCGACGGGATTGTGTTGTTTTATTACATAGTTCCTATGGCCACCATCCAGCTCCATCATCAGATCAGCTCCATGTTACAATAATATTGCATTGTCATCCAATTTACACATATGTGCAAAATTTCAGCTCAATCGGAAACCGGGAAGTGGGTCAAAATCGCGCCCTAAGGAGTCGGTTACAAACAAACATACAAACATACATACAAACATACAAACATACAGGTGAAGCTAATATAAAGCGTGTAAAAAGTTGAAAACTCAGTTTTGGCGGATCGTCGTGTCACGGTTCGTTTTATTGCTGAAAATGTAAAGATTTCAACGGGGAGCGTGCATAATATTTTACATGAACGCTTGGGTATGAAAAAGGTATCTGCGCGTTGGGTACCAAGAATGCTTACTAACACGCAAAAACAAACTAGAGTCGAGATTTGTCAAGAAGCTTTGGACCTGTTACAGCAAGATCGGGAACTTTTTTTGGAGCGATTTATAACAATGGACGAAACATGGCTCCATCATTACGACCCTGAAACGAAACTGCAGTCTATGACATGGAAAAGGCCATCATCTCCAACTCCGGAGAAATTCAAGGTGGGCCCATCTGCCGGTAAGGTCATGGGCTCTGTTTTTTGGGATGGTAAAGGGGTATTAATGATTGAGTATCTCAAACATGGAGCCACTATTACGGGCACTTTATACGCCAAACAAATAGCAACATTGCGCAATGAGATCCGCGAAAAACGGCGAGGTAAGCTCTCGAAAGTTGTGCTGTTCCACCAGGACAATGCCCCGGCACACAAGTCCATCGTTGCAATGGCTGCAATTCGTGATGCTGGGTTCAATATCCTTAAGCATCCTCTGTATTCACCAGATCTCGCTCCCAGTGATTTCTACCTATTTCCGAGATTGAAACAATACCCGAGAGGCCAGAAATTTGAAGACGACGACGCGGTAGTCGCTGCAGTACAAGATTTTTTAAGTACTCAAGATGAGACCTTTTTTAAAAATGAAATTTTAAGTTTAGAAAAAAGATATAATAAGTGTATTATGCTAAAAGGTGACTATGTCGAAAAATAAAATTACATTTAGTAAAAGTTGTTTATAACATACTCATTCTCACTTTTTATTGAACACCCCTAGTAAGTTAAATTACATTGGGAGGGAGGAAGAGCAGGGGGGTTACTATGAAATTCAAAGTTCGAAGTTCGGATCGTGCGGTCCCTCTCACTCTCGTAATAAATACCATTAGCGTGAGCGGAACGGCATGAAACGAAGTTCGAATTTCGCGCTTCGTAGTATAGGGCCAGGAAAGAGAGACATTTATATATACATATTCGATACATTACATAGGAAAAAAAATTTGGCAGCGCTTAGCCACCACTTCAAACTTCAAAACTTGATTGGCAATTTGCATGATTTTTCTTGGAGACCAAGACTTTTCGGTTCCAGACCTTAGCTTAACACCAAGGGTGCCTTAAAGACGGTTAACCAACACCCATAAGTTCTGTTTTCATCGATTTTTAATACGTCAGCTCACCGTCTTATTTTTCTCGTCGGTATCATTATTCCGCGCGCGCTATGGCAGCCGCCATATTGCATGCGTGGTTTATTACCGGGGTAATATTACACGGTCGTATTCCATGGTTCAGTCGCAGTGTTGCTCCGGCTTTATCTTTATGCAGGCACGTTTCTGTAAGACAAATTGAATTGATAGTGAGGGGCTAGGACATTGACTGTTCTGTGTTGTTGACTTGATAAAAAGGTGTGTCTGTTTTCTGCATGGCTATACTATAAAGGTTCAGGTACTTTACTAAATGTAAACAAACATCAGCTGCCAACACGACCAAAAGTTGTGGCGTCGGGTTAGCCAGCCGAATGCAATATTTGTAATTAACTTTCGCGCTTCACATTTTTGACGTACTCTTTTGTTTAGTCGCATAATATGGAGTTTGTTTACATATAATAAAGTACCTAAAGCTTTATTGTATAAGTGAGACCGGTAAAAGTACGAATCCCCGTGTGCATAGGTAAATACAAAAACTTTATTGTCAGACCACCTATAGGTAAAAATATAACGTAGTTCAATAAAAAATAAGATATATTCCATTGTGTACCAAATAATTATCATGTAAGTACATACAATATTACAAGATTGAAAATGTCAGACAGCATTTCAGATTAACAAGTTAAAAAAAATATTATAAACAATGTCGAGACGTACTGCAATAATACTTACTTAACCTAAAACATAACCTTGCCAATTCAATTTGGAATTTAAAAATACTAAAAAAAATAAAATATTTGGTAGTATGCATGAGTCATGAGTCTGCGCTTTTTTTGGCTGCAGGCACTGCTCATGCTATTCTAGTTGAGCGACCCTAGTGACTCTAGGTATAAGCTGCTTTCCACTGTCTAGAGATGTGCTATACAGCTTTGCTTCCAGAATATGAAAACCACTTTACGAAACTCTCCTGATGAATGAACTGAAACAATAGGGATGTTGACACCATTAAAAAATAATTCGAAGACACGACTCCAGTAAAAAAACGCTTTATTTTAGCCCTAAACCCCAGATTAATTTTCGATTAGCTGCAAAATTAGATTTTTTGTTGCTTTAAAACAAATAAATAGTTAGTTAATTGAGTATGCGAACAAGTGACGTCATATGTTGCTATTGCCATTCAAACTCTATGGGAGAAATGTGTTTTGACAGCTCATAAAAAGTACGTCAGTTGATTGGTGGTGTCAACATCCCTATTACTTTGCTCACCCGCGACCTGAAAGAAGAGCTGCTGCGAAGCTGAGAGCTGTTGAGATGGTAGCGGGTGAGCAAAGTAATTGTTTCAGTTCATTAATATGGACCTCCGCAAAGTAACGCCTGTTTTAATAAATTATTTCTTCTGATGAAATCCGCGTTAAACTAAAGTCACCGACATAGATTTATGATCGCCAGAATCAAGGGCACATCAATTGAAGAACTGATGGCCGATGGGGCCAAAAGATTTTCGAATGACGTCCACGGACCGGAAGACGCAGTGTAAAATGGAGGGACGACCTGGTTAAGGTTACGGGAATGTGTTGGATTGCAGATGGCGTAGAAGCGGTGTATTTGGTGAACATTGAGGGAGGCCTATGTTCAGCTGAGGACTTGTTTCGGCTGATATAATGACGAAGATGTTAGTTTATGCAAAGTTAACGTATAGTAAACACTAGCTGTTGCCCACGACTCCGTCTGCGTGGAATTCGTAATTTGGGCAGCTTATTTTTTTTATCCAATTTGCTTTTTCATGAATTATGGCTCTCCTTAGTTCCTCGATATAAAAAAGTACCCCCCCCCGCACTCCCCCCAACCCCCCCCCCCCCCCCACCGAGCCCCCCACACGCCCGCGTTCACATTCACCACAAGTCAAGCGTGCCTATAGAAGTTTTACTTCAAAAACCCTCGATTTTGAAACATTCTTCCGCTCCGCTCCTATTGGTGTTAGCGTGATGATTAGCCTATAGCCTTCCTCGATAAATGTGTTATCTAACACTGAAAGAATTTTTCAAATCGGAGCAGTAGTTCCTGAGATTAGCGCGTTCAAACAAAAAAACCGGTTCGATAAATTCTTAAAATAGACGTATCTTTCTTATTTGTAAACCGATTCAAATGAAACAAACACTAAATGTTAATCCAAGAAAATACCAACATATCATTGAAAACCGCATCCTTCTAGGTTAAGCCGTTTCTGAGATTAGCGCGCACAAACGCACAGACAAACAGACAAACAGACAATAATTCTAAAAATCATTGTTTTGGGTTCTATTGCGCTAATAAATAGCCCTAGTGGTAGTTTTTCTCAAATATCTTCAATGTACAGACACCGACTTGTTACAGATTTATTATATGTATAGATTAAATGCATATCATTACCAACTACCTAAAAGTCATACAATAGCATGTAGTTCGATGAAGTTTATCAATGCAGTCAAAACAGTTTGCACAGTTTGCTGATGCCTCTGAATAATCAACAAGTTTGCGGTGGAATATGTTATGGGACAAGTTACAGTGTACTTTGACTACTAGCTTTTACCCGCGAATTTGCCCGCGCCCAATTAAAATGTATGGTCAACTTCCAATCTCTTCTTTTCTTGCAATGTTTCCGCCCTCCCCGGAGGGAGGAAAAATTTTTTCGTTTTTTATGCGGACATAAAAAACGAAAATAACCAACGCAAACGTTCCTAAACCCACAACCAATAGAACAACCACCACCACAAAATTTACGGGATTTAGTTTGTTGTTGTGGTTCTGGTGGTTCTATTGGTTGTGAGTTTAGTTACGTTGAAAAAGCATTTTTTTAACGCAAACATGGCTATTTCGCATGAATTGGCCTCACTACTTAGCGGAAGAATAAGATAACTAACATGGACCTGCGCAAAGTAACGCCTGAATCTATACTGTGAAAAAAAAAGAAGTTTATTCTGCAAGTAGTAGGCCGCAAAGGGCTCTTTTACATGTCGTCTATTCTTGTTTAAAGTTAAAATATTATATCAGGGTAACGCATTACCGGGATATTAAGTTCCCTACCAACGCATTACCGGGATATAGTATGTCTCACACATTTTTATCTATCTGTACGCCATACATCTTCACAGTTTTAGTCGTTTTTAGGGTTCCGTAGTCAACTAGGAACCCTTATAGTTTCGCCATGTCTGTCCGTCTGTCTGTCTGTCTGTCTGTCTGTCCGCGGCTAAGCTCAGAGACTGTTAGTACTAGAAAGCTGTAATTTGGCATCAATATATATATCAGTCACGCCGACAAAGTGATTGAATAAAAAAAAGTAAAAAAAAATTTTTTTAGGGTACCTCCCATAGACGTAAAGTGGGGGTGATTTTTTTTTTCTCGGCTAACCCTATAGTGTGGGGTATCGTTGGATAGGTCTTTTAAAATCATTGTGGGGTTTCTAACATGATTTTTCTATTCAGTGATCTGTTTGCGAAATATTCAACTTTAAAGTGAAAACTTTCATTAAAATCGGCCGTCCCCCCCCCCTCTAAAATCTAAACTGTTGGGTGGAAAAATTTGAAAAAATTCAGAAGGGTAGTAAATATATCAAATTTACTAGGAAAATTATAGCGGCTAAGATTGCTTGGAAAATATTTGTAGTTTAAGAGTAAATAGTAGCCTAAGGTATAAAACATACCTGAACTTGGATGATTCCGTACACATACGAAAACCTTAGAAAAATATTACTTGATTTTTTCGTAATGGCTACGGAACCCTACCGTGGGCGTGTCCGACACGCTCTTGGCCGGTTTTAATTATTAGTAGCAATTGTGCGCAAAATCTTCAGTATATTTATCTGTCACTTGTGTCTACCAGTTAATATGCCCTACCTTTGTAAGACGAGATAGCTCATCTCTTACTACAGCAAATTTCATAGTCTTTTGACCGCTTTATTCTATACACGTGCTCGTATAATATAAGCAGGAAGCACAAAGACTTCAGAAACTAAATATACCCTCGTTACTAAACCGACATTTTGACTGAGTTGCAAGTGCTCTCGTAATATTTCCTTTTAACCCGTCATATCAGTTCCACAGCGCAGAACGCTAGCAATTTGCCTACTCTATGCCCTGACCATGACTACGCGGCTGGCGGAGTGGTGAGCGTATTCTCTGTACATTGCGCGGCTGAGACGCTTCCTGCATAGTGTTTACCTGGTAGCACACGCAATGAACGGTGAACACGGTCACGCGTCGTAGTCGGGCTGTTTACGGAGTGCGCTTAGCACCTTCCTTTAAAACTACCATTGGATTCTGAACGCAAGTTGCTATTTCGTGTACAGCGAATTTAATTTTAAGGTTGTTTATGGGAGGTTCGACCTGCCATGCTTGCGAGTCAAAATTGAAGACATTTCCATCGGCCTGTCCAAACTTCAAAGGTGCAGTTCAGTTGCGGAAAGCTATGTCAGTTTGAAATGGGTGGTTTGTTCGGATGATGAGTTGAAGCGAAGCATGGATCGATTTGAAATTGCACCAGCGAAAATAATAGTTAATGTTTGTGTTACAAAATGGCCACTTGGATTTAATTTTCGATTACTACGAATTGAATTGAGGCGGTATTTTTTTTTACTTCTAATCTGGTATTTTAAATTCGGCACATAATTTCACCATTTTTATCTAAATTTGGTTATTGGACTTTAGTTATTTTAGGCAATTGAGTGATCCTTATTTTTTATATTGACTGGGATTGCCTTATTTGCATTAAAATATCGTTATTTTAAAGACCAAGTATTAATCAAAAGCCTTCAGAATAATATTGATAAATAAAACTTTAAGCTTCTTCTAAAAAACACTAAAACGTACCACGTAACAGATTCGACACTCACTTTTGACAACTCCTTTATCAACCATTGTACCAGCCGGCTTGCTGCCAAGAAGTAGACTACATTCTCAAGTCACAACTACCAAAAGAAACAAACCAACCATATAAGTCTACCACTCTAAGTATGGAGTGACGGAGTAACAGCTAATACTTCACTCGATAAATAAATAAATATCACGGGATGTTTGACACCAATAAATTGACCTAGTCCCAAAGCAAGAAAAGCTTGTTTTATGGGTACTAGACAACGGATAAAACATATATACTTATACTTAAACGTGTAGATACATTTATCTCAATATAGTCATATTAAACACACAACGCTCGAGATCAAACATTCATAACGACCGCTTTAGCCTAGTTGGTAGTGACTCTGCCTACGAAGCAAGAGGTCCTGGGTTCGAATCCCGGTAAGGGCATTTATTTGTGTGATGAGCACGAATATATGTTCCTGAGTTATGGATGTTTTCTATGTATTTAAGTATTTATTTATCTATATAAGTATGTTTATCGTCGTCTAGTACCCATAGTACAAGCTTTGCTTAGTTTGGGACTAGGTCGATTTGTGTAAGATTGTCCCCTAATATTTATTATTATTATTATTTATTATTATTATTATATTTTTCATAAAAAAATATTACTGCCCCGACTGGCGATCGTCCCAGGTTCGAAAGCTTCGTCGTAATCAGTATCTCTCCTAAACATTCAGTTCTACGATTCTCCGAGTTATTATCAGTCACTTTGATTCCGGTGCAGTCTGATAGTCTACCCCATTTTATCATGACTAATGCATTAACAGTGACGAATCTGTTCCCCATGTAAGACTACAGACCGCAGCCCCCGCATTTCGGGCGTTCAGAAAGTTGAACGCCTCGCCATCGCGTGCCTGCGGGGATTAATATTTCCTGCACCGAAAACCGCTGCATCGGCTGCGGTTGACGAGTCTGTTGCCAATTAAATTTGTACAGCTTTATTTTGTAAATGGGATTATTTGTTGTAGTCAGAATTGTATTGTTATCGTCCTAACGCAATATTCGTGTTAAAGTTGAGATGGTCATTATGCATCTACCTACGGGGTGACATCGGAGACGTAAGGACAAGTGATAATGAAGCGTACTCTGTTGCTTTTTATTTCTTCTATGTATTGAACCCTATTAGCCCTTACCCTTTGAGCATTGCGGTTAAACGCAAATAGATAAGTATCATAGACTGCTTTATATTTAAATGGCCCGACTAACACATTATAACCACCAGGCAAGCCATTCAGCCAAACCTCCAAACAGCCATTTCCATTCGCTCGTTCCTTTAATATCAGAATTGCAATATATTAGATTGCCGACTTACCATATTTCTAAAAAACCAAATTCCCAGAATACCAGACTTTCCTGTCACCGTGTTTTTCTCTATATCCGATTGCCAAAAATTAATTGATATAATTGATACCAAATAGTGAAATCACCAGGCTCGTAATACACGACCCCCTGGCCTCCCCACGACGACCACGACCTGCCTGACGAGCCTGGTGATTTCACTACCTGGTATTATGGGAATTAGGTTTTGAATGGAACATGGTGTTTTAAAACAAGCTTTTTTGGCAATCCGATATAGAGAAAAACATAGTGACAGGAAAGTCTGGTATTCTGGGAATTTGGTATTTTAGAAATAGGGTAAGTCGGCAATCTAGTATTTTGCAATTCTGATATTTAGGGAACGAGCGTTTCCATTAAATCTTCACGCCTGAACACCGGCAATTACCGCTGCAGAGTATCAGGGCACAAACTGCATCCCTTGATTGCTTTTTAATAGACCGAGAGCCGTGATAGTCTGAGAGCGGTCGTCGTTTTTCCGTACGTGGCTTGATTCCCGACTCGAGGGTTTTTCAATGCGATAGATTCTAATTATCGAGTCGTTATTACAAACGTTGTTTTGTTTGCAGCTTTGTGGACGGTAAACGGTCGTGTAATTACTTTGTTTTCACGTTAGTAGCTTTGTTTAGCTAGCATTAACGATTTTGATCCTCTTTGGCTGAAATTGCAAGGGGCGCTATGTTTCAACGACATTGTATTTTTCACGTACTGTTAGCCATAACCTTATCCTATTAATATTATAAATGAGAGTGTGTGAAGATGTTTGGACGTTTGAATGTATGTTTGTTAATCAATCATGCTTTCATCCCAGCTTATATACGTCCCACTGCAGGGCACAGGCCTCCTCTCAGAATGAGAGAGCTTGGACCGTAGTTCCCACGCGGGCCCAGTGCGTATCGGAAACTTCACACACACCATTGAATTTTTTTTTTCTATGTTAGTCTCCTCACGATGTTTTCCTTCACCGTAAAGCTCATGGTAAATTCCAAATGTAATTTCGCTCATAAATTCCGAAAAACTCAGAGGTGCGAGCCGGGATTTGAACCCACGACACTGCTTGAGAGGCCATAGTCCAAACCACTAGGCTACCACACTAGGGGGTTCCAAAGGGGGGATGAAAACTTCATTGATTTTGCCGTAGGATGCACCGTTTTCAAGATATTTGACAAAACACCGGTTCTCGTCCGATCACCGAGGTTAAGCAACGTCGAGCGCGGTTAGTACTTGGATGGGTGACCGCCTGGTTTCATTTTTGTTTTTTGAATGTTTTGTTATGACGTTGTCACGTTAAACTATCGTCCGTAAACCGACTTTACAGACAACCGGTTTTTTTCAGATAATTGAAACAACCTCAATTCAACGTATAAATAGTCACGGGTAAGTTTGAGTCGAACTCGCGACCGAGGATTCCGTAGTACGTCTCTTAAGCATCAAATTGACTATGTTTAAGTACTGTTTAAGTTAATAACTTGTAGCCGCTGATAGACAAATTTCAAAGTTTTTATTTTTTTCCCTAAGACGATCAGGTGTTACTTTGCGGAAGTCCATATCAATTAACTGGAAACAACACACACAAATCACACAAACCTATCTATCACCGCTACCTCACCAAGTGACTCTGTTTGGAACTCAATCAGAGCTCATCTTCAGAGCACTGCAACCGCTCACCATGATCGGTCGCGGGTGAGGAAAGTAATAGGGATGTTGACACCATTAAAAAATAATTCGAAGACAAGAGTCCAGTAAAAAAACGCTTTATTTTAGCCCTGAAAACCAGATTAATTTTCGATTAACTGCAAAATTAGATTTTTTGTTGCTTTAAAACAAATAAATAGTTAGTTAATTGAGTATGCGAACAAGTGACGTCATATGTTGCTATTGCCATTCAAACTTTATGGGAGAAATGTGTTTTGACAGCTCATAAAAAGTACGTCAGTTGATTGGTGGTGTCAACATCCCTATTGTTTCAGTTCACAGAGTGCTCTATCGTTCCTTGTAATTTCAAGTGCATATGGCTCCTCTAAACAGCTAGGTACCAACGCCATCTATCTCACTCATGAACAATTCATGTTCATAAAAATTAAAAAATGCAATGGCGTGCTACAATGTTGTAGCGTGAGCCTAAATGTTTTATAATGACAGCCTCGAATTGCTGTACATTGTCCCTTTGTGTCCGTATTTTATTGTGCGCTAATGGCGGTATTGTGAGCAGATAGCACGTGCTGTCAGTGCTCTAGATGATTGACGTGATTGGAGATTAAAAATTGATTTAGTTTTTAATCGGAAAAAGCTTGTTTTTGTTAGCAATCAAGTAGCAAATGTAGAAAAAGTTAACAATGAAGGAGCAAATGTAAGCTACACATACAATAGAGTTGAATGTAATTGTAATCCATACTGATATATAAATGCGAAAGTGTGTATGCCTGTCTGTCTATCTGTCTGTGAAACTTGGTATAGAGGTAGTTTGAGTCCGACTTTCCCGGGAAATTGCATAGTCCCGCGGAATAACAATAAACGAATACTTTGCAAACGGAGTCGCTGGCAAAAGCTACTAAGTATATTATAGATTAGAGGATATTTTTTTCTTGGGCTGATTTTCGTACTTATGTACCTACTATACTTGAAAATTTTGTCTTATCTCCTGCCTCCAATACTTCCCAAAGCTGGGCACAGGCGTTTTTACTAAAAGAGGGCTTGGATTGTAGTTAAAACGCGGTCCAAATACGGACTGGGAACTTCACACACACCATTGAACAGTTTCGTAGATGTATGCCGGTTGATATACAAAGTTACTTTCCTTTATCAAAATACTACTCAAAAAAATTCAGAGACGCGAACCGGATCCTTCGCTTCAACGGCCATTAGGTCAAACAAAGTAATTCGACAACAACAGTTTTTTTCTTGTCACTGTAATTCTCTCTTATTTCGTAGGTAAATACGTGACTAATTCGTATTATTAAAAAATAGTACTATATTCCCTCAAAGTACTAGTAAAATTTCAATAACGCTACATTGAAAACGTTATATCGGGAAAAATGGCGGCGAAGCGCGTCACTAGCCAAAAGTTGCCAGCGTCATAAAAACATAAGTGTATTTTTCAACCAACAGATAAAAAGGACCAATCAAACCTTATTGCAAGCCGTAAAATGGCAAGGAGCGGCTCAATTTCGCAAAATAATCCCTATTATTTTGTGATGACCTTAAAAACCGATTCAATCAACTTTTACGTATAAAAGTAATGCGGATCGAATACGTCATAACCTCGTATTGTGTTGTAACAGTTTGGCGGGGAAGGTAACTTTTGATTAGGCCGTGTTCCAATTTTAGGATTGTGTTCGAGAAGAGTTTATTTTTTGTCAGGAGTAGAGCAGGCGGCATCGCGTTTTTTTTTTTTTTTTGAATGAGTCGCCAGAGGGGCCAAAGACGCGAAGTCTTTGCTGTTTTTTACTTTAAGGATTGTAAGGGTGACTTGTGCTCGGGAAAAATCCCTTCGGACGAACTGGGAATGGAGGGCCCAGACAGTGTCCGACTTGCACGGACTAAAAAACCCGGTCACAAGTCCCCTTCTCTATTGGTTATCAAAACAAAAACGTGTGCTTTTGCGGCATCGTGTTGAAGCCAAGTGAGAACATGAGGATTTTTTTTTTATACACGGTGTCTCAAAATTAATCCGGTATATTTCATGAAGTGGATGGGCTAGTTTAACTGAACATCCCTGTTATTGTTTTTTAGGATTTTTAAATTGGGCTTGACAAAATGTTTCTAAACAATTATCGATGTTCAAAGTTTACCGCATCAAAGGGCGAGACTACGTTTTGAATCAAAAACTCAAATAAAAAATCTTTATAGAGGTGTTTTATTGAAATAACCTAACCACCTGCTGAAATATTTCAGAACAGTTTAAATAAATAATAAATAAATAAATATCACGGGACAATTCACACCAATTGACCCAGTCCCAAAGTAAGCTAAGCATAGCTTGTGTTATGGGCAACGGATAAACATACTTATATAGATAGATATATACTTTTTTTTTTTTTTTTTTAAATACATATTTAAAACCCAAGACCCGAGAACAAACATTCGTATTTTTGATACAAATATCTGCCCCGACACGAGAATCGAACCCGGGACCTCAAGCTTCGTAGTCAGGTTCTCTAACCACTAGGCCATCTGGTCGTCTAAAAATACCTTGTATATTTCTGTAAAAATTCATCAGTTTCATTACTAAAAGCCGATAGACACTCAAAGAGCAATCGAGAGAGCTATAATAGGAGTTTTCCTGCGTAATCGAATCTGAAGGATCCGCAAGAGAATCACAGATATTTAACATAGCTCGAAGTGTTGTCAGACTTAATAGTGGGCAGGGCACATTGCTCGTAGAAATGATGGCCGATGGGCAGTAACCTTCTAGAGAGGCGACTGCGAACCAGAAGACATGGCGTGAGAAAGCTCCCAACAAGATTGACCTGCGATCTGGTAAAGGTTGCAGGAATCACTTGGATGCGGGCAACGCAGGACCGATCGTTGCGGAACTTTTTGGGAGAGGCCTTTGTCCAGCAGTGATGATCATGATGATGATCGCTAAAACTTTCAAACATTCCAAATTTAATATAGGTACTTATAGCTAAACCGTTTAAATGAGTTCTCGCCCGCGTGGTTCAGGGGCTGGGGGTAAGACGACAAAGGGGGCCGGGAGAGGTGCGAGCGGCAGGTACACGAGGCGCGCACGAGGCGAGGACTCATTTAAACGGAGACTTTAGCTAGAGTAAGACATTATTCGATCACCCAAAATCAGCGTCACAAAATCATCCCCAGATTTTATCGTGGCATACATTTTCAGTGTGGCCTTGCATCCACTTGGAAAGGGCATGCAATTAGCTTATATGTCATCTCAATGAACAGTTCTTGCTTCGTATCTTCTTCGAAATATTCTTCAAAAAAGTATTGAAGAGTCATTTTCAGACAAACCGACATCGACGACATAATTTCTTAGAACTTGGACAAACCTAATCATAGTTGAAGACAGAGCAAGTTGTTAAAAAGGAAGAGGATCACTGCCTTTCATTCTTCTATTTCGAGTATGTAAACTCGCTGATAAATAAAACGGGAACTCGGTATCTATTTAAACACCTACTCCATAGTAACGCGGCACAATAATCGCGAGAAAATTCAGAAACGGACAAGATCCATTGCTTCATTTCGCCCGTAATTCCATTTCACTACGCCAAGTATGCGAACTGGCTGGTAAATGGAACGGCAACACTGTTTCTATTTACAAACGCGTCAGTAATCTCGGTGAGTGACTACGTGAGACCTTTTTCCCCACAATTTACCTCAGAACGGTGCCTCTATAAAAGCAGGAAGCGTGAAAAATATCCGCCTCGAGACGTTACTATGAATGCTGAACTCGCAAATGTGTTTTGCGTATAAGATTGGTAAGCATCTCAAGATATTTCCTGTTGGGTATAAATACGTATTGAATAATTTGTTAAGCTAAGCTTAAACTTATCACATTTGTTGGTCAATATGTCAATAATAATAGATCAAGAGAAAGGGATGAGTCAAAATTACTAATGTCTACACGTAGGAGTTCATTATAATAATATATGAAAAACTGCTACATTATGACTATTACTGTGCATAATAGAATTCCATTATTTCCGACGATGTTAAGAAAATGGCTAATACAGAGATGCCGCGTTCTTATACGATTAATGAATTTTTAGATTATACAGTAGAGAAGACTATAATACTGTAGAGAAGAACCTTTGCAATAGACATGGCCTGTAATTAATTTATTATATTACATTTTATAACTGTATTAATTAAAAAAAAACAACGAAATTACCATACTTAAGTACCTACACAATTTTTGCATGCAAGTATTGGTTAAGCTGTGATACTAATCTATCTTCTTGTAATATTGTCTCTTATTTGTACCTACCATGTTTAATTAAATACACTATTATTATTATTATTATTAAATCTAGGACTAGGAAAGCATTAATTAATAACTAAGAATAAAATCAGTTTTGGAACAAACTTTCTTGCTGATGGTAATTGATTCTCACATTGTCTCCTTACTCGTTAGCTTTATCTGAAATTTTAAATCGACTTGCTATATTTGTTTACATTGTTAGTTAGTTACAACTGAAATTAATAGCATTAAAAAATTTAAGATAAAATAAATCAAACTGAAAATAATAACAACGCCCAATAAAATAAAAGTTTTTCCAAATTAAAATCTCATAATTCACAAATTATAAGTACCTACCATTCAGAATGGTTTCGAAGATGTTGGCACTTGGCAGCGTTCCTTATATAAAAGCTATATTTAGTCTTTGCTCGCGAAAGCTGCCAGCTCTTTAGTCTCATGTGACGTCGACTAGCCTCTTTGAGATGTTTTAGGCACAAAGTAATAGGGCCCTGTGGACCAAGCGTTTCCAGAGCGTTCTTAGATCAATATTTAAGTGTCTAGACCACTTTGAGCGCTTATTTATAAAAAAATAGCTTCGATCCCAGTTGAATATTACCTACGATAGCAACAATTAATCATTTGCACTACGAATAAAGTCATCATCGTTATCATCGTCATCATCAGCATCATCGTCATCATCATCATCATCACCATCATCATCATCATCATCATCATCAGCCGGAAGACGCCCACTTTTGAACAATACTTAATCACTCCTTAAAGGAACGTCAAATGAACGACAACTACAGAGTTCTTTGTTATGCAGTCCTTCTGCATAGGCCCTAACCGAATTTTTCGCAACTGGTTAGATCAATAATTTATCAAAATCGTTATTTCCTACTAGTAGTATTATTCGCATTTTTCCCCAAATGTTTTTTTCTCACTATCGATTTTTACTGAAGATTATTTTCACAATAGCATTTTTTCCCAAATTTAATCGACACAGAAACATGGCTAGGTTTAGGCTATGTTAAGTTTACATCGGCCCGAAGGGCCAGAAGCACACAGAAGAAGGAGTTTCGACACTGTTTCTGTGTCAATTCAAATTAAACGGACAAGAGCCAGGCCTTTCGTGCCAGAAGAGCGCGGGCCGCTCCTCTAGACACTCTGCTCTCAATGACATTATCCGTCGCTCTCTTGCCACCGCAATGTGCCTGCGTTACTGGAGCCATCGGGCATCGCCAGAGATGATAGCAAGAGACCAGACGGAATGTCATTGATTCCGTGGAAATTGGGTCGTGTGCTAGTGTGGGACGCTACTTGTGTAGACACACTGGCTCCGTCCCACGTCCGCGGAACAGCAAATCAAGCTGGTGCAGCAGCAGAAGCGGCAGAAAAGCTTATGAAAAATAAATACAAAGGTCTTGGCTCTGAATAACACTTTGTTCCATTCGGGGTTGAGACCTTTGGTCCGTGGGGCTCCAGCGCAAAAAGTCTTTACAAAGATATTTGTAAACGGCTTTGTGACACTACAGGAGACCAAAGAGCTGGCAGCTACCTCGCACAACGTATCAGCATTGCTATACAGCGAGGTAATGCTGCCAGTGCCTTTGGGTCCATGCCGCGGGGGGAACCTTTAATTAATTTTATTTAGTTTTAGTTTAAGTTAGTTTTATTTTATTTATAGTTATAGTATTAATTTATTATTGTTATTGTTTCTCAATATTTATATTTTAAAGTCATTATTCAAATTGGGAAAAAATGCGAATAGAAATGTTGCTACTAGGACTTGGGTAAATTGATCTAATCAGTCTTTTTCGTACACATACAGCCTTAGCCTAGTTGGTAGTGACCCTGCCTGCGAAGCAAGAGGTCCTGGGTTCGAATCCCGGTAAGGGCATTTATTTGTGTGATGAGCACGAATATTTGTTCCTGAGTTATGGATGTTTTCTATGTATTTAAGTATTTATTTATCTATATAAGTATGTTTATCGTCGTCTAGTACCCATAGTACAAGCTTTGCTTAGTTTGGGACTAGGTCGATTTGTGTAAGATTGTCCCCTGATATTTATTTTATTTATTTATTTACATAGTCGCGGGCAACCAGCTAGTTTTTTAAATAATATAGAATGTTACACATATTTTTTTCGTTCGTCCTAGTAAGTCGCGATCGATGCCAGGTCAAGGATACAAGTATTTATAATACACTCATTTATTTTACGAGCCCCTGGGCAAATATTAACAAGTAATTTTAAGGATCAATTTAGGAATTAAGGTTAAGGATGGGACGTTCGGTTTCGGCCAAAGTTAGCCGAAATTATTAACTTCATTTTTTACATGAAAGGGAGCAAAGGAGCAGGCGAGGTACCTGATGGAAAGCAATCACCGCCGCCCATGGGCACCCAGAAAACGAAAGCAGTGGTAGTCTACCGGTTTGACCTATGACGTCTCAAGAGGGTTATGGGGTCGAGTCCGGACTCGCAACTCTGAGTTTTTCGAAATTTATGTGCGAAATTACCTACAACCTACAAAACATAGTATCTACTGGTAATAACACATTTTACAGCAACGACATAGCCACGCCTATGTAAAACATTGGTTTGCAACAGATATTAATTATCTTAATCCCGACCGACCGCCTTAGCCTAGTTGGTAGTGACCCTGCCTACGAAGCAAGAGGTCCTGGGTTCAAATCCCGGTAAGGGCATTTATTTGTGTGATGAGCATGAATATTTGTTTCTGAGTTATGGATGTTTTCTATGTATTTAAGTATTTATTTGTCTGTATAATGTATGTTTATCGTCGTCTAGTACCCATAGTACAAGCTTTGCTTAGTTTGGGACTAGGTCGATTTGTGTAAGATTGTCCCCTAATATTTATTTATTTATTTATTTAATAAGTTGTTTGTAAACTACCAACAGCAACAACTTGTGTTGTTGGTTGTTTGACGACCAGATGGCCTAGTGTTTAGAGAACCTGACTATGAAGCTTGAGGTCTCGGGTTCGATTCACGTGTCGGGCAGATATTTGTATGAAAAAAAACGAATGTTTGTTTTCGGGTCTTGGGTGTTTAATATGTATTTAAGTATGTATCTATCTATATTATACGTATGTTTATCCGTTGCCTAGTACCCATAACACAAGCTTGCCTAGCTTACTTTGGGACTAGGTCAATTGCTGTGAATTGTCCCGTGATATTTAATTATTCTAAGAAAGTCCTTGATATACGAAACAAGTTAAGACGTTTGAAATGACGGACGTTTTTCAAACCCTCGGCCATAATTCATGAAAAAAGATTTTACCTTTCGGTTTCGTCCACTGCGTCGCTACCAAAACTTTCGGCGAAAAAATTAGTCTATTCCCTTTTTAGTAGAATAGATAGAAAACATTAATCAATTGTCAGCACTCTTGTGACTTCTATCAACATCAATCCAACTTATTTTACAACTTATGCAATAATAAACTTTAACACTATGTTATTACAGGTTCTTTAGTGGTGTCGAGAAATGAAGAGAAAATAATGGTATTACTGTAAATATTTGTGGATAAACATTGATGCGCCTATGTTTAGATTATACTTCAACATTGGTATGTGTCCCTTAAGTTGGCTATACCTACCTACCTATAAAAAAGTCACGGCTCACGACACTGACTGACAACAGCCCCTAAACCACTGGGGCTAGAGGCATGGCATACACATTTTCTTGATTGTCTTTCCTCTGGACATGGCAAAAGTTAAGGGTCTATGGCCAATATTTTTAAGTTAAGTCTACATCGTCGTGTGGGACGCCTGGCCAACTTTCGTCCCATTTAATTTTAAGTTTGCTGACTTGGAGGTTGGTAATTGTTGGTCTTTGTTTCTTACGCTGTGTAATATGTGTATGACACATCCCCATGGCTTTGCTATTTATCCCGTCGAGCGTCCCGCTCCAAAAATCCTAACCTGTTGTGTGCACACCCGTGCGCACAGGACGCTCGACGGGAATAATAAAATACGTACAACATTAGAAAATCACTATGTAGTATAAAAAAAGTCGCTTCCCGCTGTCTGTTCCTATGTACATTATTTTCTGATACTATATTTTAATATTAGTAGATAGAGTGATTCAAGAGGAAGGTTTATATGTATAATACAGCCAGATTTTCACAGTTGCTTACAAACAACTTATTAAGATTATTAATTCCGTTGCAAACCACTTTTTACATAGGCGTGGCTATGTCGTTGCTGTAAAATGTGTTATTACCAGTAGGTACTACTTTTTGTAGGTTATTTTTGATAAACGCTGACACTTTGAAGTGTCATTAGAAAAGCATGAAACATATCATTTGGTACAAACCATATACTTATATAGAAAATTCAGGGTGACAATTCAGGGTAAAATAAAAATGTGTAGGGCCAAGTGCAAAAATAAGTATCGATTTAATCCTCCAATCGATAAATACCTATACCTTAATTCGACGACATAAGAGCTATGGGACATATTTATGAGCAAGTTGCGTGCACCCCTATTTTTACACTTGACTGTATAGGGGTGGAAACCGAATTGCGTACCCAGGAACCTTTTTGTTGCAAATTTCAATGTTAAATCATCGGAAAATTGACTGTGAAGAGGTACTGTTCGGTCGTACTGCGACCCTGGGGTGTAGCTTTACTATCAAGGAGACTATTAAAAAGACATGCGTATCCTTCGACACAAGTTTATTGACTGTTTTATGGGAAACAAATTACAAATTCATTTTTAAAGCTGACATTCGATAGCCATTCCAAATTTAACATTCAAATGATACCATAGAGTATCTTCTTGCCAGCTATCGAATGTACGCTGACAGTACCACCCTGGTGCGCGATTCAATGTCCTCGACCGTACTACTTTGTACTTATTTTGAATTAAAAATAATAGTATATTTTCCCCATTGAAAATTTTAAAAATTATCTACGTTTGGTTACGTATTATACAAATCATCATCATCTCGGCCTAGATACGTTTCACTGCAGGCACAGGCATGCTCTTAAAATGAGAAGGCTTGTACTGTAGTTCCCACGCGGGCCCAGAGCAAATTAAGACCTTCACAAATTCCGTTGTATTTATTTGCAGTGCAGGTGCGTGTAGGTTTTTTCATTATGAATACCTACTATGGATATCGCCGGGTTAAAGGCAAAATCGACTATCAGCCATTGGAGTCGATTTAAAAAAAATATTACGTGTATTAAAGACTTAATAAAACAAAATCACGATCACGTCCTTTGTATAACGAAAGTTAGTCATACAAACTATAATGGGTAACTTTCGTTACACAAAGGAAGCAATTAAGTTTTGTGTTAATTAAATTTGTTTTTGGGGTGAAGTATGTTGTGTTTTTAACCCGGCAATATTATGCATTATGGGTAACTATGTTGACGTATTACTTTGAGTGAAAGAAGAAAATAGCATCAACCATCTCTCTCTTGTTGCAGATTAAACCACGCTCTAGCCGGCCTCCGACCGTGGTGGTGGCACGCGTGTAACGTTACGCTACACGCCGCGTGTTGCGCGCTCGTCGCACGCGCGTGCGTCACTATAGCGCGGTTGCAGCGTCCGTTCGCTGCGCTCGCGGCGCTCCTGTTCGCTGTACACCCTGTACATACTGAAGCGGTAGGTGTAATTTAAAAGCCGTTTAAAAATAAAAAAAAAAAAAAAAAAATATTAGGGGACAAACGGGGGGGGGGATTACGAATTAGTTCAAAATATTGCTGTTGCAACCCTAACAACTCTTCTGAGAGATCATGAAAGGGACAACTGCAGTCCGAACTGATCATACTCGTACATATCTACAAAAAACTGAGTGGGAATCCATGGCAAAATATGTTTAATGAATAATGAAGTAATAATCCTAGTACAGTTGGTCTAGGAATTAAGTAAAGTAAAGTATAATCGATGAAAACAAATTAGGCACTTCAAGAGAAATTATAGGAACTGAATTTTTTATGAATCGATAGGTATTCGATTAAAAGTTTGACAACAAGGGGCACCCTTTAACACAATAGATTCCCACTTCTGACACAGACTTTGACGTAAGATTAAATAGTAAACCACGAATGCAAAAAATTATACTAACCAGTGCGTCTACGCAAATTGACACTCGCACACTTTCAAAAAATACATGCAAATAAAACCCCCAGCAACGCTTTACGCCCTTCGTTTTTTACGAAATAGTTCAGCAGGATCTTGGAAAGATTCATTATGGCTATAACAACGGTAATAACACGACTTTTACAATAAACAAACGTCAGGGGGGATATATAATTTCATATTCATGGAAATAAAACATGTCCGTATACGCTTGTGCATTTATCTCGCTCCCTCATCCATCATTTAGGTGAGACAGAGAGTCGCTTTAGGTACGCCGGTTGTAAATGTATTATGAAGCAAGAGCGAGATTAAGTGCATTGTCCACTGAACACAAGAGAAGAGAGTAGATGTTTTGCATGAATAGATCTCACTTCAAAGGGACCATCGATCAGCTCATTCCAAACATTCGCTATACTAATCTCTAAAGTCTCAAAAAGTTTCATTTAACAGCTCGTAACATAGTAGAGCCCGCGCAGACAGAGAGCGTTCTGAAGTTCCGAGTTCCGCTTTCAGAGTTCTGCGTTCTTTCGAATGTATTGAGTCTCTTATGGTACGTTTACACGCTTGGCAAGCCTCGGCAAGCTTCGACAAACACAAGCGTGTGAACGGGGGTGTTTGGCTTGGCTTGCGTGAGCTTGTCGCGATCCGGGCTAGTGTCGGTTTTTGAAGACAGATCAAAGGAAGCTTGCGGCAAGCGCTTGCGACGTGTTTACACGTTGGCGCATGTTTAGTGTCGCTCACGAACTCGCGCCGGACGGACGTACCTATTTGTGCTGTACCTCGATCGCGTCTCGACCATGAGTTGGTCAAACGATGAAACTGGCCTTTCTCGAGGCATATCAATTAAAATAAATATATAATTAAAAATAGGACGTTAAAAACATTCGAATTTAGTTACAACAGTTTCTATGGATTTTTAACATCCACCATCTTCTCTGACGAACTTTTCGCTTTCTTTGTTTTTGTTTATATTTTAAATAAAAATATGTCAAACTAAACGCAATAGCTGACACAACTTCAACGTCTCCGTCTGCCATGTTTGCTTGTTCGGACAACACTAACCCAATCGCAAGCGTGTAAATGGCGTCCAAGCGTTTGTAAAGGCTTGTAGCTTGTACACGCTTGCCAAGCCTCGGCAAGCGTGTAAACGTACCATTACGATAACGCACACAGCAGGCGACTGGAACTCTCGAGCGGTAAAAACACAGAACTCTGAACGCCGAACTCAGAACTCCAGACCGCTCTCTGTCTGCGCGCGCTCGTAAACTTGGGCCGCAGTCACACTGCTTCTTTCACCTAATGCGGTCGCTAAGCTTGTTTCAAACTACATCTGTGAACGAACGTCGTCTACAAATTAGTTTGTCAGCCTACTGCGACGACCGCGACGACCATTATTGAGGCAGTGGCAGCTGATGGTCTGCAGTGGGACGTATAAAAGGCTGAGAAGATGACCTGTCTTTCATCGAATGTGGCCGACCACCTTACACTACTTTGCCTGCTTTAAACTACTTCAGTGAACGCACGTCCTCTTCACATTAGCCTGACATCTACTGCAGCGGCTATATTAAAACGGTTGCAGCTGTCGTTCACCGAATGCAGCGGGCTAGCTTAGACTACTTTGTTCATAATACAGCCGCGCGAGGATGTTTCTATAATTTGGTGAACGGGCGTCGTCTTCACGTTAGTCGGTTTGTCTACTGCGACGGCCATATTAAGGTGGTTACAGCTATTGTTTGCCGAATGCGGCCGACTACCGTGATCCGTGTTACACTGTTGCGGTCACTGCATGTTGCATGCAGCGATCATCATCATCATCATTTCCACTGTCCACTGGCTGAACATAGGTGTCCCCCAAGGTCCTGCGCCATCCACATCTAACGGGTTCCTCCAACCTTAACCAGGTCGTCACTCCATCTTATTCTTTCTTCTAAAGTCTGGCGATTTTGCGAGCCATGTTAGTGACTTTAGTTCTGTGCGGCTTTCGACATTTCTAATCTGATCCCGCAGAGAAACTACGAGCATTGCCCTTTCCATCGCCTTCTGAGTCTCCTGAAGCTTTATAAGGCGCATCGTTAGCGGCACACATAACAGCGATCGACTTAATGTAATTGCCGCATTGGACGTGCAAGCATTTCAAAATCATCTCAACGCATCAGTCTAGTTAGTCTCATTTGTTTTTTCATGATCACTCCCGTATAGATCGAGTCATTCATAATGGATGACGCGTGCCGTGGTTCTTATTGCAATTTCAGTAATGTCTAATTTTGACAAATTCACGCGTCTTCGTGAATGGCCCCAACTATGGAATATGATTCGCGACCAAAAGAAAAAGGTATGTCGAATGATAAACATTGGTCGTTATTCGTACGGAAACTGGGCAATGAGTACAGATCGGTAATTAGCACCCGTAAAATGGTGTTTCCATGCGTAGCGCTTGGCAGTCTGAGGTCAAAGCGCGGGAAAACGATTGTCATCTGTCAGTCTGAAAAAGTAATGGCCGCGGAATGACGTCAGAGGGGCTACTACGAAATTCGAAGTTCGTATATCGCCGTCCCTTTTACTTTTCTGTTTAATACTATAAACGTTAACGAAATGGCACAGTATGAAATTCGAAAATCGAATTTCGTAGTGTAACTTTAAACATGAAAATAACATAGTGAAAATATACGGATTACTCACGTCTTAAAACGAGTTTAACTGGACATTTTATAGTAAACTAGATAGTTAAACTTTGTTACCCGTGGTTGCCTAGTATTTTGACCTACGGCTTCTTAAGCAGAGGGTCGTGGGTTCAAATCCCGGCACGCACCCTGAGTTTTTTGGAATTTATTTGCGAAATTACATTTGAAACCATGAGCTTTACGGTGAAGGAAAACATCGTGAGGAAACCTGCATACACCTGCGAAGAAATTCAATGAGGCCTGTGCCCTACAGTGGGACTGGGATGGGATGATGTAAACTTTTCCTTACTTTTATATTGAATTTTTTTATTTTTTTAAATTGCAAAATTCTGTTTTGAAAAATTGACTTTCTGCCAAGTTTCTTGCGGCGCTTTCTTCTTGGAAATTACGGTCTTTCCGAAAGCGCTGGTAATTAAAAAAAGTGACTCGTGTAAGAGCTTTTTGAGGCCCACTTATAGAATAAACGTTTTGATTTTGATTCGATTTTTTTGATAGGAATGAAATCTTCTCATACGAAAATTTCTTCGCGGTTATACTTCGAACCATCCAGTGGACTACAACCCTTATTGTTTATTGTCCTGCGTAAGAAAAACTCCGACCTTTTATAGAAAAGCGTTGCTGAAAATTTAAAATGGAATCCGAGGGAACTTCGCCGAGTGAACTGTAGTAGGCCCCTTGGCGCCCTACACTTATTATTTAGCAGCCGCTCTTTGATTTCATGTCTCGACGTTTAAAAGATTGAGAATTTTCGCCCTTTGCTTATTTCGAGACCGTTTCATAAATTACAACTTATAGAAGGTGTATTAAAATATGGATAAAAAACCGGTTGTCTGTAAAGTCGGTTTACGGACGATAATTTTACGTGACAACGTCATAACAAAACATTGATGAAATGATTGCATACTTTTGCCGATTGTGCCTTTCGCTCGCTCGTGCCGCGCTCTCGCTCCGATCGTTCATCGGCTCGACCGTAACGGGATGCGTAACGGGACAATGAGTCGTTTTCAAAAAAATTGTACATAGTTAAGGGCTTAATCAAAACAAAATCACGATCGCTTCCTTTGTGTTACGAAAGTTAGTCATACAAAATATATGGGTAACATTCGTCACACAAAGGAATCAATTAAGTTTTGTTTTTATTAAGTTCTTTAATTGTGTACACTTTTTTTGAAAACGCCTCCAATGCGTTATGTACGTTACACTGTTTCATCCTTTTTCGTGCGTGCAGCCGGCGTTCATCGATTTATTTGACATTGTCAAGTCAAAAAAATCTACTTAATTTCGAAAAAAATAAGGCAAAAAAAACATTGAGTAGCATATAAATTAAGTCGTGGTAGCTTACCTCTCAATCAGGGAGTCGTGGGTTAGAAACCAGGCTCACACTTCTGAATTTTTCAAAATTTATATGTACAAAACCTTCACCCATCTGAAAAGAAAATGTTGTGGGTGAAGTTCCCAGTCCGCACTGAACCCGCGAGGGAACAATAGCCAAGCACTCTCATTCTGAAATGAGGACTGAATATAAGGTGCTTTAAAATTAAATGCCAATACTATAAGAGACGTTAACTTTATCTAATATATAAAAATCTCGTATCACGGTGTTTGTTACCGAACTACTCCGAAACGGCTTGACCGATTAATAATAGCAAAACATAATCCTGCGTTATTTATTTACATAGCCAGATACAACAGCACGACATTAACAATTTATTTTTCACTTCTCATGCTCTTAAAATGTTACTTTAGTCTCTGCATATCGGGGCTAAAGCTCTTTTTTGATCTCTAGGGATTAAAGTATTTTTTTTTAAATTTACTTTGGAAATCCCTAAACTGCCAATCACGGTGTTTGTGAATGGAGGATTATCGCCATTTTCAGTGAATGGGTATAGACAATTTTAAAGCCAGACCGAAGCGCGCTGCGGACGCTCCGCAGCGCTCCGTAGCGTTCCGTAGCGCTTCGATCTGCGGATCTGCGCCCTAAAGCGTGGAAATAACCTCAAAATGACAAGAACTGTATAATTTTTTTTTAAAAAATAATAATTTCGTGAAACACGATGAATAATTACGAATATGAATCTATTTAATTATATTAAAGATTAATTTATTTTATTATGCATACTTAGTCCAATTTTATTAGCTATGAAATATAGTAGTGGTAGAGCCATGTTGTAGCTAGCCGCTGCATCACGAATGGGCCGGCTCGTCCGGAGCAGTACCACCCTCTCACAGAACACCGGCGTGAAGCAGCAGTACTCCTGCTGCGTTTCGTACGGTCAGTGAGAGCGCCGGGGGCCCAATACCTCTCCCCCTCCCCTGTTCCCTCTCCTTTTCCCAGGGCCGACAACGCACTGGCATCGTATAAAGCGCTGCGGGTGTCCATGGACAGTGGTGATCATTTAACATCAGGTGACCCACTAGTTCGTTTGTCTGGCCTTTCTAACATAAAAAAAAAAATTCAAGTTTGAATCTGTTGGCTAAATATGCAAACATTTAAAGCGTCACTCAACAAAAAAAAACCGCGGAACAAATTTAAATTGCTATTTGAATTCTGAACAAACGTCCATTGCTCGTATTGAGCGTACGTTGTATAAAAGCAATATTGTAGATTTGTATAAAACATAGCTTTTTTCATCGCATTCAAAGTGAAAAGTAGAGTGTTTAACGCGAGATCAAACTACCATAATGACACGCGAATTATAGCCACCCTCGCTCTGCTCGGGTGGCTAAATATCGTCTGTCATTATGGCTTATTTTAGTCCCTTGTTGAACAATCTACTATTAGTTACGTTTATCTATAAGTGGCCAGTTAAGTAACAGTCAAGAAGTTACATACCATAGGTAGTCAAAGAAGTTGGATTCTGATTAATCTGACTATCTCTTTAACAGGGTGTTATTACGTGGCACAGTTGCTTTCTTAACTTTCTCCAAAAAACTGACATAAACCTAATTAGTTTATACTGAAGTCTACTTCTAAGAACGAGTACTTTCAGCTCTAAAAGTATGCATGCGATACAAACACCAGTATTTTGCATGTCTTTGCGACAAAACATGTAACATCTCTATAATATCTGTAACATCCATCTGCACCATGTTTGTCCAGATACGTGACTGATTCTGATTACTATATTCAACAGGTGGCCGGAGTCGTGGGCAGAGCCGACGTGCTAGCTTGTATATTCTTCCTTTCGTCATTACTAGTTTATCATAGGTAAGTTTATTTTTAACTTATTAGTAGCCGTATGACTCAACACGGCAGTGGGCAGGGCACATCGCTCGTAGAACTGATGGCCGATGGGGCCAAAAGGTTCTCGAGTGGCGTCCACGGACCGGAAGACTCAGTGTAGGTAGGCCTCCAACAAGATGGAGCGCCCGCCCTGGTTAATGTTGCGGGAACGCGTTGATGCGAATGGCACGGGACCGATCTGTTTGGCGAGCCTTGGGGAGGCCTATGTTTAGCAGTGGACGTCTTTCGGCTGAAATGATGATGATGATGATGAGTTGACGACGGATGGTATAGAAGGAGGTGTGGAACCTCCATGTACGAGTCCCACTCGCACTTGACCAATTTTCACCCGACTGTCGAAGTGGGGTTATGTTTTTCGAGCGTATGTATTTATGTATGTATCATTCTTTGGCACGCCCTGCAGCCTAAACGGCTCAATGGATTTTGAAGTGTGAGGTGTCATTAGATTCGTCTCAGTTCCGCGAGTGACATAGCGTTCCCGGAATTCCCATGGGAACGGGAATTATACAGGCGGGTTTTTCATCTAGTATTTAAATTAAAGCTATTAAAGTAGTGACGAGTACATACACCTATTCACAAACTCTAGTGTATAATTAGTGTGTATAATTATAATAACAGCAGGGATTAATATTTAAACCTAAATAGCAAAAGCTCTCGCTAAAACGTGATTCGACCTCTAAAATTTACCAGATTATTATCCCTAACAATATAATCGAAAGTTAATTGAATCTAAATTCCTAAATCTGGAGCTTGCCGTCTACGTCCCGGTAAATTAGTGAAACGAGAAAATTAATAACTTTAATACTTATTACGGCATTAAGTAATTAATATCCGGCTGTGCTAAATTCGGGAAATGTTGGTGCTGAATCGACCTTTGTTCAGGTACCTACTTAATGTTTCAAGAGGCTTGATGACCTAAATTAAATGGTTGTTGTATATTCGTACATTATAAAAACCATTCTGACATAGCCAAACGGATTATCTCGCTGAAATGGGATTGAGCTGTCCATATAGCATATAGAATAGATGGCCGTTGGGGCAGCAAAGTTCTCGAATGGAGATCACGGACTGGCAAGCGCAGCGTGGGACGTCTATCGACGAGATGGAAGCACGATCTGGCAAAGGCCGCAAGTTCAAGGCAGATGCAAGCCGCTTCCTACCGTAATAATTGGGTATCAATAAGGGAGGCCTATGTCCAGTAGTCCTACGACTGAAATGATGATGATAGTCGTATTTACAGCTTAACCATTTACCATGTAAAGGGTCAGGAATATAATATACTTTTAGTAATAGAAGCTATAATTTTAATAATAATATCTTTCTTAAAGTAATAACAGCGTACCGTGCTAATACGTGGCCCGAATGAAGGCTGGGCTCGTAACCTATAAATTATTTTGTGATAATAAAAACAAGTCTTATACCTGCCGTAGATACACTCTCTGGATATGAAACATTTATTTATGTATGAAAATTAACAGTTAACAAGAGAAACAGATGTAAAAAGGCGAACTTGTCCCTTAAAGGGATCTGTTCCAGTTAACTTTTTAACGATTGACAGGACATCAGAGACAATAGTAGGCATGCAATGCAGAGTAAAGAGAGCCGAAATCAAAAATAAGCCCAATCCAATTGTACATAAATCTAATATATAAAAATCTCGTGTCACGGTGTTTGTTACCGAACTCCTACGAAACGGCTTGGCCGATTTTTATGAAACTTTTTTCTCTACACTCGGTAGGTCTGAGAATAGGTCGTAGGCTACTTTTCTTCGCGGACGGAGTCGTGGGCAACAGCTAGTAATCATATAAATACAAAGAATTACTAAGACGATGCATAATAAAGTGTGTGACTTTGAGGCTAGTCACTGTAGCGGATTAGACGCTAAACGCGACGAGCTGAAGGCCAGACCACCTGTGGCCATAAACTATAACTACGTCGGAGGGGTGCTGACCTGTGTGGCGAGTGAGGCAGAACATTCATATTCACCACAAAAGCATGCCCATACCGGGACTTAAACTAATCCATCCAATCTTGTAAAAGAACAAAGAAAGCTATATTATCCCTGGTAACATAGGCTTTTTTTTATCCCGGATAAGTGCATGATTCTTGCGGAACGCAGAAGAATTTGCGAACAATGGCTAATTTTAAAACAAAGGATACGAACAAAAGAGAAGGAGCGATAAATGCAATTTTTTTGCGTCAATTCTCTTTCTGCTTCATATCATTCGTTTCTCGGGATTTATATGAAGCCATGGTAGCCTAGTGGTTTAAGCTGTGGCCTCTCTACTAGATAGTCGTGGGTTCAATGCGTTTGTTGCAGCAAAAATCTTACTATAATGACTCAGTACCGTTTCGTTTCAGTGGCATTTTCTGTTTTTTATTTTCTTAAATGACGGTGGCATCATTTTATTTGGACCATTTGTTACAGACCTACGAGTAATAAAAAATGCGTATGGCTGAGCATACTCCTTGGGGCTCTCAGTATGCTGGCCAAGGAGACAGGTGTTACCATACTACTGTTGAACCTAGCCTTCGACTTCTACAGGTGTTGGCCGTTCGTAAAAAGGTAACTGATATCTTTTGTTTGTCACTAGAATAAAGGACACACTGTGGTTCAAGAATCAATGGAGTCGCTACCTAATTATTTGTAAAAAAATATTTTCAAAGACAATGCAACGGAGTTCTAGAAGTTGGACGGCAAAACGAATGTTTGGAAAATGAAACATAATTAACCCATTTATAATTATTGAATGATTAATAAAGTTATCGATAAACTTTTAGAATTTCGCCCTTATCCATGCCAATCACAAATTTATATCAAATATTTTTAAAAGCACTTATTAAAATTAATTAAAAGTGAAATATTAATTATACGTCAATGCACATCGTATTGTTCACACTGAATAAATATGTTCAACCACTAACGACTCCACGGATTTTAAAACTACGCCGTATAAAAAAGTATTCCTAGTTATTACTCCCGTTGGAACTGTACATAATTAAATCTTATAAATCTGCTAGCTGTCTTTACTAAATAATTACAGCATCCGTTGACACTTTAACATCCTTACAGTAACGTTCATCATTATTATCCTTACTGTCCTATTCCAAGTAAAACCCACGCGTAAACATAACCATCTCATAACCCATTAAAAACAACCATACACTTAACTTAAGTACCTTGTCCCGACAAACAGACATCGTCAAAACTTCGATGTCGTCACCAACTTCACTCTGCACTGACACGACGCTCCATATTTTATTTATAGAATGGAAGTAAAACAAGACGGCATTTACCGCCGAATGGGGCCTTTTAAAGTCTCAATAAAAGTCCAGAGTAGTCCCTGGCGGATTTGAAAATGTACAGTGAAATTTGAACGGTTTTTTGGACGTGTACTTGTGTGTTATGTTTATAATACATACAA
Source organism: Archips crataeganus (assembly GCA_947859365.1). Taxonomy (NCBI): domain Eukaryota; kingdom Metazoa; phylum Arthropoda; class Insecta; order Lepidoptera; family Tortricidae; genus Archips; species Archips crataeganus. Next base: position 21,055,592 of record OX402050.1, read on the forward strand.
GTATATTAAATACAGCACCCATACAATAAGTTCTCGAATGGAGACCACGGAAGTCGCTTCCAACCGTAATGATTGGGCGTAAATGAGGAAGGCCTATGTCCAGCATTGGACGCCCTACTGCTGAAATGATGATGATGACGATGATAATGACCCATAGACATACAGTCCACAGTCAGTTAGTTGGTTACTTACACTTGAACCTTAAAGACTATGTTAGTAAACAAATAAAACGAAAGAATAACAGTAGAATAAAACGTCGAATACAGAAGGATCAAGCAGCTAAGGCTCCGTGTCCACTGGAGCGAAGCGAAACCGAGCAGTAGCATAAAATCTCTGCTCTTTTTCAGTGGATAAGGACTTGCAAAAGTGGTTTAAAATTTCATACAAAACCGGGAAAGGGAGCGAGGAAGAAGTGCGGGGAAGCGGGGCGGAGAAACGAGTGCGGGCTAGTTCCACGTTGGAAAACACAGTCCGTAACTCCGTTACGCATTACCTTCTTGCTTCACTCCGCTGCCTCGCTCTGTTCCAGTGGATAGGCAGCTTAAATCTTTTATTTGCCCAACTTGGCCCCTCCAATAACCACATCTACTCAGTATTTTGTAAGCGGACAGTCTCAGAGACTTTACAAACAGCTTACGTAAATGTTGAGGCTAGGATGGCGTTCTAATTGTTTTTATTTTTTTCTAGATCACTATGCTCTCTGAAAATCGAGAAGAAATGCACGGGCCTCTCAATACGCTCAGTGAAAGTGGTGGTTTCTCTAACGCTACTTATATGCCTGCGGCTTGCGCTGTTGCAGGGGACTCTTCCTATTTTTTCGTCGCAGGACAACCCTACGGCGTTCCATAGTAGCTTTTTTGTGAGGTAAGATCACATTCTTGCAGAAAAAATTTGTTATTATGAGAAATCAAAATGGGATGAAGAAAAAGTTTAGAAAGGCCTAGGGAGGGTGTGACACTTTAGCCGTAAGTAGGAGCTTTCATACCTTAATTACTTAACCTGAAGCAAAAACACAAGACGAATTTGCCTGACTAACTCAGTTGCTGGGCACCTGATTGAACATGTTATGCTGCGTTGGTTTGTGAACTAATAACTACACTTTGTTTTAATGTAGCTACAATATTCCCAATAACACTTCTTGATGTTTTACTGAAGCTGAAGTAGTAGTAGTAGTGGTAGTAGTATGTCAAATAACATGATGACGATGATGATTTTTCCAACAGGTTGATGACCTTCTGCTACCTAGCAGCGTTCAACTGGTGGCTATTGCTGTGTCCGTGGACACTTAGCCACGACTGGCAGATGGGGTCCGTGCCCATCATCACGAGTGGCTGGGACCCTCGGAATTTGCTCACCTGTGCTGCCTTTGGTGCCCTGTTACTGCTGTGCTATAGGTGTATAGCTGACTTAGAGGTTAGGTCACAGACTAATAACCTATTTAACCCGCCGAGCGTCCCGCTTTTTTTTGTAGTAAAAATTCTAAACTGTTGTGCGCACACGTGTGCGCACAGGACGCTCGACGGGTAATTTAAAATTGACTTCATAAATTTGAACTCAAAGAAATCAAGACAGTTTGTTTAAACTACTTCCTGACAATGGTAGTTTTCCTAAAAATATGACCGTTAAATTTTCTTTTAATTCCGAAGGACCACTATTAGAAGGAAACAAGAGCCTTTGAAGTCTTTCTCTTTTTTCTTCTATTATCAAATTTGGTTTAAAATTCAATTCTATATTAACAGTTCTTCATGACATGATATACACGACCGCTTTAGCCTAGTTGGTAGTGACCCTGCCTACGAAGCAAGAGGCCCTGGGTTCAAATCCCGGTAAGGGCATTTATTTGTGCGATGAGCACGAATATTTGTTCCTGAGTTATGGATGTTTTCTATGTATTTAAGTATTTATTTATCTATATAAGTATGTTCATCCGTTGCTTAGTACCCATAACACAAGCTTTGCTAAGCTTACTTTGGGACTAGGTTAATTGGTGTGAATTGTCCCATAATATTTATTGATATTTATTATTATTATTTATTATTATTATACAGTTAATAAAATTAGACATATTTTTCTACGATTACCTCTAGCCATTGACATCCGTAATTATACAATCTGGTGTTCCAACTTTGAAAAAAAGTTGGATACCTAAAGCTGGTAATTACACGTTCGCTACGGCAATTATTTTAACTTGCAATTAACCATACATGTATCGGGTCATATCGACCAGATACCGCAGCGAAGGTGTTAAAATTAGTATGACTGTTTTCGTCACAACATATTTCCCGGTCAATAATTTTGTATGGTTGTGGTTTATTTTGTACTAGCGACCCGCCCCGGCTTCGCACGGGTACAACTATATTATGCATGTATTATACTTATAAACCTTCCTCTTGAATCACTTTATCTAATATAGCTTTTACCCGCGGCATTGCTAGCGTGAACCATAAATATTTCAGAGAAGCAAACAATTATGCAAGCAAGCCTGAAGCAAGCATGCAAGCAAGCATGCAAGCAGTATGTAAGCAAGCTTGCAAGAAAGCATGAAAGCAAGCATGCAAGCGAGAATCCAAGCAGGATTCTAGCGTGCATGCGAGCAAGCATCCAAGCTAGCATGCAGGCAAGCATGCAAGCAAGCATGCAAGCAAGCACGCAAGCAAGCAAGCACGCAAACAATCATGCAAGCAAGCATGCAAGCAAGCGTGCAAGCAGCATGCAAGCAAGCAATCTTGTAAGAAAGTATGAAAGCAAGCATGCAAGCGAGAATCCAAGCAGGACTCTAGCGAGCATGCGAGCAAACATCCAAGCAAGCATGCAAGCAAGCATGCAAGCAAGCATGCAAGCGAGCATCCAAGGAGGCATGCTAGCGAGCATGCAAGCAGGCATGCAGGCATGTAAGCGAGCATGCAGGCAGGCATGCTAGCAGGCATGGAAGCAGACATGCAAGTAGGCATGGAAGCAAGCAAGCATGCAAGCAATCAAGGATGCGTGGAAGCATACCAAATTTCGTCTTAATCGGTTAAGTGGTTATTGATTCTCCATACAAAGTTTCACCCCCTTTTCACCTCCTTAAAGGGCGATTTCCGGGATAAAAACTATTCTATGTCCTTTCCCGGGACTCAAACTATCTGTATACTAAATTTCATCTAAATCGGTTCAGCGGTTTAAGCGTGAAGAGGTAACAGACAGTCAGACAGACAAACAGACAGACAGACAGATACACTTTCGGATTTATAATATTAGTATGGAATTAGTATGGATAGACTGCTGGCTCTGTGAGCTGTAGTAGATCTCGCGAGTTTTATGAAATTGTTATATGAAACGCACCTCTCTCGGCCCCTTTCTAATCATACTCCCCAGCCCCTGTACCGCGCGGGCGAAGACACATTTAAACGGTCTAGCTATAATAATCTACTCTTATAATTCTCTAGTGGCTTTTTTAACCTTTTCAATGTCATGCTTAGCGAAACGTAAAGCTACTTTGAACCTCATGTCCGTGAGCAATCATAAATTTACCCTAATGTTTTTAATTGGCAGGCAGGTATTGGTTGTTTATTTTATCTACACTAATCTATTATCTTTATAAACATTTTGGGATAAATAAAGATAATTAAACTTATATATAAGTATGCTAACTATAACGTACATACATGACTCAATCACTATCACTACATAGTATTATAACAAAGTCGCTTCCCGCTGTCTGTCTGTCTGTCCCGCTTGTCTTGTCGTTTGTCTGTCTGGCTTAGATCTTTAAAACTACGCAACGGATTTTGATGCGGTTTTTTTAATAGATAGAGTGATTCAAGAGGAAGGTTTATAATGTATAATACATGCATAATTGCACCCGAGCGAAGCCGGGGCGGGTCGCTAGTTTGTCATAATTTCCAAAATTAAAAACTAAGGCATTTATTTATATTGACATTTTTAATTTCGTAATATTTTTTGAACGGAATGTCCGATTTCGATAATTCAAAAAGAAATCAACAGGTATTAGACCAGTCTTGAATACGAAATAATTAATTTGGATAAGAATTAATACAAAGGTGTGGAAAACATGGTCTGATTTTGATAGGCATTTCTATCATCTTTTAAAATGTAAAAAAGTAGTAATAGTGACGTAACTACAATAATTGGTCACATGGTCTCGCGAAGTTTTTTGTAGATATTGATACGTTCTATAATATTGTAGAACATTTTTTTGTTCTATCATCAATACTTTCCGCAGCGCATGCGATGATAGACATTTTATGGCTAATTTTTTTACACCTTAGGTTGGTTTTAGTAAGATTTACCGAGGATCTCTAATTTTTTCTAGTAATAAATATAGCCTATGTTACTCAGTGATAATGTAGCTTTCTAACGGCAAAAGAATTTTTGAAATCGGTCCAGTAGTTTTTGAGTTTATTCATTACATACAAAAATACAAAAATACAAAAATACAAATCTTTCCTCTTTATAATATTAGTGTAGATGTAGATGTAGATTTAACGCAGTACAACTTATTGATCTCCTTCTAAAATTTGCACCGCATTATGAAACAGTTATTACCAACGCAATCAACTTCAGCTCCCACAATTTCAAATATGTCAGTCAGTTCATGATGCCAGAGAGGAGGGAAAACCAATTTTAGATCGTCTTTATTTTTTAAAAGGTCCAGAGGCACACGCCTGCAGTGATCGGACTGATGCTTCTGGTGATACCGTTCGTGCCTGCCAGCAACTTGCTGGTCACCGTTGGATTTGTCATCGCTGAGCGAGTGCTTTACATACCTAGGTTAGTAATGTTTATTCTATGAGTCAGCGATCCACAATTATTTTTTTCCGTAAACTTAAGTACTTCCGCAGAGCTTTAGTTTTTTTTAATATTGCCAGTTTATCGCTGTGTATGAATGATACTTTTAGTTCCCTCGCGGGCCCAATGCGGATTGTAAACTTCACACACATCATTGAATTTCTTCTCAGGCGTGTGCAGGTTTCGTCATGATGTTTTCCTTCACCGTAAAGCTCATGATCAAGAGCATAGCGACTTAAAATAAGAGAATATTAATGTCATAGTTTTGAAAATGTTGTTCATATCTGGTTTAGCAAAGCATTGAAAAGTTCAAATAAAGAAACCGATTCAATATGTTTTCTGTATTGCTTGATGAAATACCTCTTCTTCTTCTAAATGAAAATAACAAGAGAGTTGCTAACACATTTAGTTGATCCTTTGATTGGTTCCAGAAAACTCCATGTATAAAATCTTAAATAATCTTCTTTTGCAGTGTGGGCAGCGTCATAATTACAGCGTACGGGGTCCAGCTCATGTGGTACTCTAAACCTGGTACCAAGGTATTTCTTGTTGTGGGCCTCGCCGTGCTAGCTGCCAGCGGAGTTGCGAAGACTTACAGAAGAAACGCGGACTGGCGGGATAGGGCTACACTGTTGAGGTGAGTTTCGTGGTACAGGGTATACTTTCACCACTCCACATTCAAGCAGTGGTAATATAAAAAATAGTGTGTAAGGGTGTAAAACTTCATTATTAATTACTTAGCCTATATTTGTGTCCTACTGTAGATGGATAAATGCCACTCCTTTGACTTCCACATCTTCCTATCCAGAACTATGTTTGGCTAGTCCCTGATTTCCAAGTCCAGGCCGTCTCGCCATCTTCTTTGTGGGTGCATCTGGCAGACATGTCCGGCCCAGTCCCATTCAAACTTAGCGGTCGCTTTTCCAACATCAGCGATTAAAACTATTAAACTTTAAACTTGCTCAGAGGGAGTTCAATGGTACGACTAACTGATATTATCCTAGTTTTGAAATGAATAAAATGATATTATTTTATATTCATTATTAACTGGAGACACGTGTTGTTTATAACAAAGCCTCAAGATTAATGGTTATAAGTAACCATTAATCTTCACATTCATCAGTCTAAGGATTGTGTTTTGATCTTTGATGTTTGTTCAATTATTAAAACAAGTTCAAGTTCTAGAATAAACATTTAAAATTATGAATTATTTTTATATATTTATTTAAATACAATTATACATTAATTACAGGTCAATAAATAATTAAATTACAGCAAATAATACTAAACTAACAATAAAACATTAAATACCAAATATAACAATAAATCATTAAATAAAAAATAACAACAAATAATCAAAAATATAACAAAGTCAAAAAAAAAACACTAAAACTAAGTACCACCACCCCGCGCCATACCCGGCTCAAAAGTGCCCATAATACCGGCAGCATTGCCCCGCTGTATGGTCAGCGCAATCTGTTGAACCAGGTATGACCCGGAGCGGGGATCGCCGCCCCTGTCCCGCAACCTGCGGCCCAATTCCCAGACTAAAGACTTAGCCTCAGCACCCCAGGGACCAGCCGTTTCGACCGCAAAAGGCACGAAGTCATACGAAGGCTCCAAAGCCGAGTACTTGAGGTGCTTGGACCTCGCGGCATTCTCAGCCGCGGATCCAGCAGACCTCGACGTGCAACTCAAGTGAGATGGTGCGAAGGTACTCACGCACGTCGCATCCCACAAGAGACAGCGCCCTCTCTGCCAAGGAACCAGCGTAAGACCATCAGGCCTCTTGCCGTCACTACGGCTCAACCCCGGAGGCTCCAAAACGCTGGGCACATTCGCCGCAACCATAGCCCGATGAATGAGCCCGATAATAGAATGATGCCTCGAGAACCGGCCAGCACACCGCTGACAACTAAGGCCATGGTGGCCATCCTCCTCCACCATCACCCCACACACACAACGGTGCCGCTCGCACACCTTGCACCCCAATTTATATATATTTATTATTTTTTTTATATGTTAGATTGTCACAGTCCAACCTTAAAATTATGCCCTAAAGAATCTTGCCGATGAGGATTGGATTTTCATGGTAAAGTCATTTGATTTTATTGGTGGAAGCTCAAATACTTAAACTCAGTATATAAAATAAATTCTTCGACTAAGTATACGTTAGTCTGACTAAAAAGATTACTTCCTAGTCTTATACTCGTAATATTTTGCTAGAACAGAATCTCCCGTGTTTTTAATTGTTCAAGTATCTTTCCGTACAAAGATGTCTTGTTACCTATATAATATCCCTAGAAACCAAACAGAATCGCAACTCAGAATCGCAATGCTCAAGCAGATCTTTAAACAAACGGCAAATGCAATAAATATTTTAAACAAATCTCTCAGTTATTATGAGCAATCTCCGTTTTATCAATACCCAGTAATGGCCCGGCCTAAACCAGCTAATCTGGTTTTGACAGCTGTCATTTGGTGGTCCTCTGTTAACTGCTGATAAGTCTTGCAGGATTAAGGCTTATTGTATGCTCGAATATTTTTAAGCTCGCTGTGTTATTTTGGTACTCGTGGGATTTATACTGTCAAAAATGTATGACAAGGTCGTTAGCTACGTTGTCAATGCGTGGAATTTCGTACGTGATTATATTTTCCATCATCATCATCAGCCAAAAGACGTCCACTGCTGGACAAAGGTCTCCTCAACGTGTTCCACAACGATAAGTCCTGCAAGATTGGAATGAAGTATCTTTTTGTATTTTTTATTTTTTTTATTTTTCAACTTTTTATTTAATATTATTATTTTTGTTGTTTTTTTTTTGTAAGTAGTGGTAGTTCTTGTGCGGGCGCACATTGAGACAGTAATGTCTCGATGTGCGGTTGCCCTTAAATGTGTTATTTTAAGAACCCATTGTCATTAAATTGCCATATCCTTCATTAACTCCAAGTGAGAATTTATTTAGGGTGCATACTACATTCTTATTTAATTATATGCCTTGTTTGATAATGATTGTGTGTGTGTATCTGTTTTTTTCTCCAATAAATAAAATAAAATAAAATAAAACTCCATTTTTTTAGACCAGTTGTGGTGTAGGGGTAAAAAGCACGCAGCACGGCTTGCTGAAGACCTGGGTTAGATGTCCAAAACTGCTCTTTTTAAGTGTTTTTCTGTGCTGTGTTTCAGTTCGTATTAAGTATGATATAGATAGGTCCTGCCTTGCCCACATCTACGCGGTTCCTGTGGCCTTAACCAGATCATCGGTTCATCTTGTTGGGGCCTTTCCACGCCATATTTTCTGTTTCGCGGTCGTCACTCTAGAATCATACTGCTCATCGGCCATCGGTTCTACGTCCAATGTGCCCTGTCCAATGCCACTTGAGTCTGGCGATTCTTCGAGCTATCGGTGACTTTTAGTTCTTGCGCGGATTTCATCATTTCTAATGCGATCCCGCAGATAAACTCCGAGCACAGCCCTCTCTATCGTCTTCAGAGTGACCTTGAGCTTTTTGAGGCCCATCATTAGCGGCCACGTCTCAGTGTCATAAATCATCACTGTCACCATCAGTGGTGATGATTAAGTTGACTTAATCCATTTTAAATTGAACACAGCGCCATCTGTCATAAACTGCACAAAATTGAAAACATAACATATTTACAGCTTCCACATTGAACCGTACAATTTTAGTGGCAATAAAAATAATATTGCTAATGCCGGCTATACACGTTCGTAAAGACGCTTCATGCAGTTTTACGAGAGAATTAAAGCCGTCCACAGACGTTCAATGAATTTAGTTTTAATGGTGCGGTTGTAAACGTATAGGTCGCAAACAGATGGGATAACAATGATTCATATTTAGAATTAAAATACAATGTACGCGTAGAGCAATATTATAAACCTGAGAGTTTGTATGTATTAACACATAAACATGAAACTACCGTGAGACTCATTCATTGTTACTTTTAGTTATCGGAGCACATATACGCAGTATAAATAACTATAAATTAAAATTTTTAAAAACCCCCAACGCAATTTCGTCGCACATATTATTATGTTTGAAAATAAAGTAAATGCCCAATGCGTCTAAGATTTCTTCTGCAGCTAACAAAAGAGCTTATTACTTTGAAACATATCTTAAAACCATTGCCAAGAAACCTGCTATCAAATAAAAAAATTGCATTCAAATCGGTTCAACCGTTTAAAAGCTCCGAAGCCACAGACAGACAGACAGACACACACACACACACTATAAAATAAATAAATATCACGGGACAACGCACACTACTTGACCTAGTCCCAAAGTAAGCTAGGAAAGCTTGTGTTATAGGTACTAGGCAACGGAACACACTTAGCGATTAAACTTAAATAACACCCATCTTTTTGTGTCGAGGGTTAAAAAACAGGACAATAAGTGGTTTGCGGTGGCCGAACACTCAATGGACTCGGGCTGTAAACAATACTGTTTATATCGTCGTGACATAATTAGGTAGGTACGTAATAAATGCGCGTGAGTCCCGCGCTGACCGTACGTAGCCGCGGGGCAATCGCGAATAATGGTTGCCGAGGTATGCTGAGAATTCGTGGCGCGTAGGTATAACTTGCGTACCGGCCGTTTGTATGAAGACGTTCTACTGCTCTTTTTTTCTGTTCTGTGGTGATGTTATTAGTATTGTGTGCTACCCTACATTTGACAATAACAATAAAAGTGATGATGAAAACGGGGGTAGTTGTGTGTAGCTGTCAATTGCGTCGAGCAGCCACGCAACCAGAGCAGTGCGCGTTTGGCGACCGCCGTGACGTGTGGCTCCGGGAAGAAGGGCCACGGATTAGCCCGAAATATGTCGAGTTAAACTCGTTTTAAGACCACTACTATTTAGCAATATGTACCTACTATTAATTCAGTTACATAAAGCATCTATCAAATACGCTTTAACTTTGGTTTTATTGCTCCTTTACTAATACAATCTGTTTCAGGGAAAAGTTTATTGAAAACTCGCGGGATTAGATACGCTCTCGTTCTTTGTCCGTAGTAATTACAAGATCTTGGTTCACACGCGACGTTATTCTTAAATTATGGTTATACAGGGTTATTTTTAATTCACTGACATCCTCTTAACCCTGAATTCCTATCACTCAAACAAACGTTTTTTGTTTTACGACTTTTGAAAATGAAGCACTTTTTTTCCCATACAAATACACAGAGTATCGTAAAAATAAGAGGTAATCTCAAATTTTCAAAACGTTATTACACCAAAAATATTAAGTTATGATGACAAAAGCCGTAGAACAAAAAACATTTGGTTAAGTGGTTGGAGTTTAGGGTTAAAAGGATGCTAGTGAATTACAAATAACCCTGTATTATGTCTTACACACTTTAAAATCCTGGCTGCCATACTGATCAACTGCTAATAGGTATTTAAACTTGGCATGCACAGGTTGTCACAGTTTAGGTATAGGTCTTGCGGAGAGAAATTAAACCAAAAAAAAACAAGTCTAGACGTTTATTAGGAACGCTAAAACTGTGAGCAAGCAAGAGACTAGAGGGTCGTAGGTTCTAAGAGCACTTGAGTGGGATTCGCTTTCTCCGGACAGACACTGCCCTGGATTCAGGAGACCGTAGGACGCGCTGCGGGCGTTGCAGGTGGATCTCCAGAGACGCTGCTGACTTGCAGGGCTGAGACCAGGGTGCTTCAGGGCTCCAAGTGTGCTGGTGGTGTAGTGCCAAGAGGTGGAGACTGCAGTATCGTTCGGCGGTTTAACCCCGACTTGGTTGCCCTGGAATTTGGTTAATGTCAGCAGGGGCTCATACAATTGCTCTGTCCACCGGCCCAACGTCCATAACGGTCCCTGACCATAGGTCCGAATTTAAACGCTGGCTGTGTGGCAGAGCAATCATACGGAATTTACAAAAAGAGAAAGATGAAGCTAAATGTAATACAAAAGAATAAAATGATTTAGTGAAAACGAAAACTGTTCTTTTTTTTTGAAATTTAAATTTGAACTAACTGAAACTGCCTAACGGTCTAAGAAGTTTAAACATAATTTACAATAAATGCAGACCGTTGGAGTTAGCTAGGTGAAGAAACAGGAGATAGTAATAGAATAATTTTGTAGATAGAAAGCTAGAAATAAACAAATAAAATTAGACAAGGTAAAATGTTGATATTTGCTTTTGGAGAGAACTTACCAATAAACGGGCAGAGTATCCACAGGACTGTTTTATTTGGTAGTATAGGTAGTCTGTTTTCTTGACAATGGTATTCAGATTCAAAATGTCCCAAATTTTTGGCGGCACTGGGTTTTAAAGACAAAATTAGGTCACGCCCCTCGAGATAACGCTAACCGTAATTTGTGTGATGTGTTTTGACAGTTCGTGCCACAGAGAAGACTCTGCGCAACAAAACGATGTACTTCATTTATTTAGCTTTCCTCATTATTTAATTAATTAAATATTTAGGACAGTCAAGGCTCAGATTTTGTCCGTATTTACTTAATTATATTAAATAAATACGCCCAAAAATCATAGCAGCGGAAAGTTTGATAATAGCGCCGTCTAGTGCTCGCGGGGTGAGGCTCGTTGCATTGAATCGAACTAACTTCGCTAAGGATATCGGTAATTACGTCCACAAACAAACCAAAGAATGATATTGTCCCAATTGCATTGTGACAAGGTAAGATATCAAATTTCTTAAACAAAGTGTTATTTCCTTTACAGTTTTCTTTTTCTCTTTTACTTATAATCACTTTTAGCAATCTTATATTTAATTTGCATATTCCAAGAGCCAAGTTGGCATTTGTCTATTTGCTTTACGATACATTCTGATTAATATTTAATACTGTCTTATTGGATCGGATGAAAAGTGTTGTTGGCGAATCGACTCGAGATTAAGTGCATTTGGTATTCGTCTGGAAAGTTCGACAGTTTAAGTAAGAGACAATAAAATTTGTTGTGACTTTAATACCGTCTCCAGGACCGTTTTATTGAATGCAATTTTATCTTTTAAACAAATTTGGAACTTCTAACATACTTTATTAGGTACTTGAAAACCTGGCGCAATACCTGCCTGCTTAATACGTATTTAAGTATCTATCTACAGGGTGCATCCTAAGTCATCATTACGTCCACTGCTGAACATAGGCCTCCCCCATCGGCTTGCCAAACAGATCGCCCCTGCGCCATCCGCATCCAATGCGTTCCCGCCACCTTAACCAGGTCATCGCTCCATCTTGTTGGAGGCCTACCTACACTGCGTCTGCTGAACGTCCATTTCCCTCGAACGTCCACATGGTTACCTATCAAAATTTAGAATTATTTTTTCCGAATATTTAAAATCCCGAATGCTTCATTTAACCGAATGCATTTTTTTCTGAAACTATTTATATTTCAGGATTTTTATAAAACAACCCTAACTTAACCTAAAGGGTTCTACACGATGGTCCTGAAATAAATCCTGAAATATTTATAGTTTCAGAAAAAAATGCTTTCGGACAAATGAAGTTTTCGGGATTCTAAACCTTCGGAAATAAAATTTTCTAAACATCGATAGGATCCCGTGTATTTGTATGTTGGTTACTCCTTGACGCTAATACGGCTGGACGGATTAGGATGAATTTTGGAGGATAGTGATAGGTTTTTCCGAACCTTACCTTATACTTCTAAATCCGATTTTCCAACTTCGTATCGAGCAGTTCAATTCTGCAGGCTAATTTTACTGTCTAACTCGCTCGCAATCGCCATCGCGTTCGTTTTGACAGTTCTTGTATGGGCTGACAATTGGTATCAGAAACAGCCAGCTGTCACAGTCATACAAAAACAGTCATTTCAATCCAATGCCTAGTTTCAAAAAAGTTACACAATTACCCTGCTGCTCCGTTGATGCTAAAAGTATTAAACAGAAGATTGAAAGGGATAATGGTGCGATACAAACTTCGAATTTTGAATTTTGTAGCAGGCTCCCTGTGGTAAATTCTTCAACATTCATAAGTGCTCGTTATAGGGTTAGGTATATAAAAATACTTTGAGCTACTAGTTATACAGTTGTTATATTAAGGCACATTAATTTCAACACCATTTAGTACCTTAAACTCGACAATTTACACCTAGGAAATTCACTACGTGTCCCAGAAAGTACGACTAAATCACCACCAAATGTGTTTTGTTCACAGAGCGGATTTGGTAACTTTGCCTCAAAACGCCAAGTTGCACTACAACTTTGCCAACTTCCTTCGCGAGACAGAGCAACAAGACAGCGCTATCAAGCATTATAAAGAAGCCTTGAGGTAAAGGTTCAGTTAATATTGTACTGTTTAAAAGTTTTGCGTGACAAGTTAACATTATAAACATGAAGGCTGATAGCGGAATAAACTCATTGGACTGCATAGTGTGGAGGCTTGTGTAGCAACACTAATAATCAAACATCATCATCATCATCATCATCATCATCATCATTATCATCATCATCATCATTTCGATCGTAGGACGTCCACTGCAGGACATAATGCCACATTGACGCCCAATCATTACGGTTGGAAGCGACTTGCATCCACCCTGAACCTGCGGCCTTCACAAAATCGTCCGTAAATAATCAAACACGAGGCGATAATTAAAGTTATTTTAAAATTAGCTGTATGACGACCGCTTTAGCCTAGTTGGTAGTGACCCTGCCTACGAAGTGAGAGGTCCTCCGTAAAGCTGGTGGTAAATTTCAAATTAATTTCGCACATAAATTCCGAAAAACTCAGAGGTGCGAGCCGGGATTTGAACCCACGACCCTCTGCTTGAGAGGCCATAGGTCAAACCACTAGGCCACCACGGCTTTTAAGTTAACTTGTAAAAAATAAACTAAGTGTAACTTTTATATTTAGAATCTAAATTATACCTCTTTAAATAAAGTAATGGAAAGTTGAAAGTTAAATCAATTTGTTCATCAAATAAACCTTAATTATTAAAAAAATATTTTAAGAGATTCTAGAAAGTTACAACTTTTTAAAGAAGTATTCGTATCTTACGCCAAATATAATTTAAAGCAGTGCTTCATTTACATACCTAGTACAGTTAGAAATTATTTTTTATAAATTATGCTCAGAAACATTTTTCTTTGCATATGAATTTGAACGTAGATTGGAGCCCGTGTAAGCTCCTTAAAATTTTCGTGAACTTCATCATGAGCTATTTAATTTGAAAACACTTGGAGCAAACACGCACCCGGGAAAGAGCCCAATGGTGTGTGATGTATGTGAATTTCGCAACGCCCGCTCATTCTGCAACTATATAGCAGTGAAACGTATAAAATTTAGGCAGGAAAATAAATTAGATTTGCTACCAGATCTAAGTGGCTGATTCGACAACGCAGTAACTTAGATAAATATAATATTTGTAATCAAAAATTGATTTCCCCAGGTTATGGCCGACATACGCTAGTGCCCACAACAATATAGGAACGCTTGTAAACGGGGTGGACAATGCTGAACAACATTTCTTACAAGCAATTAAGTACAACAGAAGACACGTCAATGCACACTACAATCTTGGAAAACTGTACAAGTAAGTGCTAATCAAACAAACGTACAAAGTGTCTGCGCTCGTCTTTTGTTTTCCTGACATCCGAGGATTGGAATATCCAGTAGTTTGCGACTGTGTTCCCTGAATGCTTCAACATGGTCGTCTTCAAATCTAGCGTGATTAATTCTAGCCCATATATCTTCGTCTATCATCAGGTGAGAACTGCCGATTAATGTCAAAAGTTGTTAAAATACTTATTTGAGGCTTTCCATATTATAACTGTTCCTTTTACGGTTTACGTTGGAATGAGACGGAACTATTTTTACTTTGAGATGGACGTTCACTGCTGCGCCCAGAAAAATTGAACATCATCTACAACTTTAACGATGGTTAAACTCATTCGATTTAAAAAATATTTTGGTAAAAAACGACGCTTTAATGTTAATTACGAATGAATTTTCTGAAACTGGCTGTAAACTTAACTAAAAACGTAATTTTTCTTTAGAAAAAGCGGCCGCAACGACCAGGCGGTCAGGATGCTAGAGAAGTGTATTTGGCTACAGCCGCGCTTCGTGCAAGCTCACGTGGAACTGCTCGCTCTGAAGCCTGAAGCTGACCGGCTGGCGATATTGAGGAGGCTACTGCAGTTAGAACCGGGCAATTGGGAGCATTACGTGCTGTATGGGACCTGGTTGAAAAACAAAGGTCGGTAGAAGCAGAGTATTATGAAGTTAACAAGTTAGAAGGCAAGCCGTAATGGGGCCGCGAGAAGTTGATGCTGTTTAGATTGTAAATGAGATAAAGAGTTAATAATATATATTCTGGAATAATGGCTACTAAGTTTGAAAAAAAAATATGGCCAATATAAATAAGCAAACTAAAGCAGTAAACAGGCTGTAAATTGCTTTTTAATCGTTCAAAAAAATATTTGACATTAAAATAATTTCAAATTTAAACACCTTTTTTAAGTCTTTCAAAAGTCAAGACTTAACAAAAAGGGTTATAACCTTATCCCCATACTCCCAGATATTCCCGTCGTGGCCTTCAAATTCTTCCTTGAAGCGGCCCGCCTTAGCTTCAAGCATCGCACCGTCGCACGCGCAGTCAGGGGTGACCTGATATCAATACGCAGCGCTGCGCTCATGTACCGCTCCTTAGGACAGAAGTCGAGGATCCTGCAACTTTTGACGAGGTTGGTTGACAAACTCTATTTATTTTCAGAGACAGTATCACAGATTATTTGTCGCATAAAATGCTAGGAATTTATCAGAAAGTTATAAAAGAGACCCTTATTATTATAATTCATTCGATCTACGCATTAATAATCTGGATTGTCTGTCTGTCCTAGGTGGCACACGTGGCGACGAGGTTGGCACGATGCAGCGGCTGCTCACATGTATTTGAGAGACTGGAGGCTCAAAATGGAACTGGAGGGACGAGTTCAAATATATTCCAAGGCTGTAAATCCTACTGTGAGTTGTCTAGTTACTAATTATGAAGTCATCAATAATTCTACAGTTAAAATACTACATCGTCCGTATAAACAGCGTTGATAGTGAAGGCCGCTTATTCATCGTTGATCGATAATGACAGACTATTTAAAGAGATATATTTAACAACGACTACTAATTTATATTTTTATTCCCACAGAAATCAACAAGATGTTTCGACCACAATCAACTAACAGTTGTAGATAAGAAAATAATTGAAGACACCAATCAAAACAAAGAAGAAGTAGTAAAAAATATTAAAAAAGAACGAAGTAAAGATAGTGTAGTTATTGCAAAAAAAAGTGACAGCAGTGATGACAAAGTGTGCGTGTGTAAGACGTGCGGGACCAAAAAGAGGAATGTGTCAATAGCTTCCCAAATAAAGACTACTCACAACAAATCAGAATCTGGACATAAAGGCAAAAAATGTGCTATCCATAGAAAAGATAAGACAGTTGATAATACTGATGTGATACCTAGTATAGGTGCACCACTTGAACATATTTTGATGAAAACGTTTTGAATTGAAATTGCTTTAAAATGATAAGAGGAATTTGGATGAGTTTTGAGTGTTATTTTTTTAAGTAATAATTTTAAAAGACCGCTTAGCATTAAAATAATACAAAACAAATGTTTTCGTGAATTGCAGTTTAACGAATCGTCCATCAAGATACCTTGCACAACCTTATTTTTAGCTTCGAGGCTTCGAGAACTATTGTTATTTTGTTGGATTGTGATGCAGTATTTATCAATTTTGCCAATGTGGTTTACATATTTTGTGATCTTACTCTGATTCCTTAAGTTACCAAACGTTAGTGAAGGCGACAATATCGCTAAGTTTAATATTAACATTAAGTGATAAATCGATCTCAGAAATTTCAGAAACATTTTCGTTCCTCAAAATAATGTTGTGATAATTTCATATGTCATGTTTATGTCCGTATGATCTAAAGACAAAATAAATATAATTTTAGCATTGACTTAATACTTTTTAAGTAACTTATTTTCCATTGAAATTTCTTAGATCTATTTCATTAGATAGAAAAAAAAATAACTTGAAGTAGTAAGCAAATTGAATTGAGGGAAATATATTTTTGTCAAAGTTTTCGGGTTGGGCATTTTATAAGTGTGCACAGATTTTGAGCTAGTTAGTATTGTACGCATAAAAATTCCACTGCTAGGTCTAGTTTGGCTCAGTCACATAATAAGTCCTATCTGTCAAATTCTAAGGCGCCATTATAACAAAAATATTAAGTTTTGTTATATTGACTTTTTTTAGGGTAAAACAATATTTAGATAGATAACTCTGGTGACAAAAACGTTTGAATTTGTATTTACCCCTATGTCACCAATCTGATATTAGGTTTTTGTTTAAATAAATAGTTATGATTATGATCAGGTTGGCGAGCCTTCAGTGGACTGTAAAAAAAGAGACGTCTAACATTTATTATTTATTTATTTGTAAAAAACTTACACAGCATGACAGTATGATACCAAAGCACTGAGTAAGACAGAAAAAAACATGACATAGTTAACCTGTTAAAAAGCATGGAAGCGCAAGCGGTCTTAAAAGAACTGATCGTATTTCACACACATTTTTCATTGATGTTATGAAATTAAATAAGCGAAAATAAACTTGAGAAATACAATGTGTGCAGCTGCCGCCGTTGAGAGCCGGAAGTTCTATTGCCTATTGTCTGCCTGTTTTTCTTTTTATTGTTATGAATATTTTTTGTTTTTTTTTTTTTTTTTTTTTTAATTTATTTATAAATTTAATTACAACTTAAGTACTACTACATAAATATCCTCGCCAAACTGTTACGTTTGAGGGCGAGACGCGCTCAGTTTTTATAAAATTATTATCAGTTTTGGTGATCTATAAAGAATATTTGTATTGTATTGTATTGTTCTTATCTCTTCGTGTCTTTTTTGCTATTCTATGGTCATGAATACGTCTCTTAATGGAACTTTATAGGCTCAAACATAAGTCGTACTAATAATCCTAGTTTTTGAACGTATCTAAAGTGTAGGATAAGTGACTGGGTTGAATTATGATCTATGATTTGTTTTTGAGTCAATGATCTTAAGAAAAGCAAAACATCCAATGGTCATTATTTTCAAAATTCGTAAAACATTCTCTTCTAACGATCATTGATCTCAAAGTCCTGATAACCGTTGTCGTATTTTATACGTATCGGCTAAATTATATGGTAATTGCTTCATGTAAAAATAATGTACTAGATCATACATTGAAACAATATATTTTAAATAACTTTAACGATGATCTTGATACATTAAGTGTACATAATAATGTAACTGCTAAGTTAATAATAGCGTTAAAGGCACATGACAATGCTTTGAATGTACTGAACATTAAACATTTGAATTATTTTCTGAGTTTCATTTTAAAGTAGATGTCGATAATGTTCTTTTAAAAAATTTTACGAAAAAAACTTTTACAGGGGTGATGATGAAGAATTAAACAAAAAAAAATCATTATATTAAGAGTATTCCGGAATGATTTTGGGACACATTATACATATACATAGCATCACTTCATTGATCGTTTCTTTTAGGAACCAACGCGTGGAGGCATCAAGTTAAAATTTGCTTGTGTGCAATACCTTAAAGCTGTAAAACACAAATTTTATTTTCTAAGTTCAGGTGATGAAAACATATTTTCATATAAAACCTTGGGAATCCAAACACATAATTCGCCACCAAGATTATTTCCAGGAATGCATTGCATCTTACATCTGCATCTAGAGTGGTGCATTCAACGTCATAATTATGCCTTTTATTCTGTATCTAAGTCTTTCCGTGTTGTTTCTATTATACATCCTACTGTCAGGGAGGAACAGTGTACTCCTTGCACGCATACTTTAAGTACTTTCCACTAACTTAGATCATCAGAATATAAGTTGAGGCAAAAAGTTGTAATGTTAATTCTACTCGGGGTAGCCGGGGCGCTGCGGGTGAGGAATTAAACCAAGTTGTAGGTGCAACATGATGTTTATTTTTAACTATTTCGTCCCCAGCTATCCCGCCCTCTTCACACACATACATAAGCCATATAAGCTTAAATCCTAACTGACTATTAATGTAATACACAGGGTCGTGAATGCAATTGGACAGTGATCTGATATTACTAATCAATTTAAACAAATATGAAAATCATCCGACTGCGATCCAAACACTGCGATTTTAAATGAAATATTATAGGCTGCGTCGCAAAATGAAACACCTACGAAATTGATCTGGATTTACTATTAATGTTGCGCGTTATTAATTTATAATGTACGGTCAAGGACTTTAATTCATGAGCCACCATGGAACCATTTGACAGTAAACGTCATAGTGACATCGCATTAATTACCAAGGAAAATCGTTATGACTTTTCTTTTGAAAAGGTTCCACGGTGGCTCATAAATTAAAGTCCTTGACTGTACCAGGCTTCTGCTTGTGCAAAACCAGTTTCAAAATCGCAATAGAATTTTTTGACATTCAATGGACTTCCAATATCGAATCCGATCGGTAAATGTTGCTTTTCAAATAAAAATATGACTTGATTTTCTATCGAATATCGAAATAATCGTATCGTATGTGCCAATTAGTGCCAAAGTTCGGGTTGGTGTATGTGGTAGGTGAAGCATGCATGATGACGAAATGATGAGGAATTGAGTTCAATTATCAGTGCCAGCTACACTTTTCTAGTTTTTCATTGTGTTCGAATTCAGTAGAATCTGAATAATTTACTAACGCAAGTGAAACAAGAAAAAAGTAACTTAATAGACAATTTATAACTTCTTCAGCTATAGTGCTAGTGATAATCAAAGTTGATTTAAGATCTGGATACGTATAATATAATGTATCAAATCGTCTGTCAGGTTTATATTTATCTGAAATCCTTAATCAAAATGTTAGTCACAGAGCGGCGGGTGTAGAGCAAGCGAGATTCCTAGATTATGCTTGTCTGAGCTTCGTATGTACATATATTTCCTATATAGTAGTGAGTTAAAGGTGAGACTCATATCAATGGCGGATATCGATATAGTGAAATAGTGTGATGTAAATTTTGGAAATTCCGTTGGAAATTGATTAAAATCTCGGAATTTCAATTTGACTGCCAGATTTATTTTAAAGGAGTGAATCCGCGGGTATTTTTTTTTTATGTTAGAAAGGCCGGACAAACGAACTAGTGGGTCACCTGATGTTAAATGATCACCACTGTCCATAGACACCCGCAGCGCTTTACGCGATGCCAGTGCGTTGTCGGCCCTAAGGGAGAGGGAATAGGGGAGAGGGAGGGGGAGGGGAGAGGCATTGGGCCCTCGGCGCTCTCACTGACCGTACGAAACGCAAGCAGGATTACTGCTGCTTCACGCCGGTGTTCTGTGAGAGGGTGGTACTGCCCCGGACGAGCCGGCCCATTCGTGATGCAGCGGCTAGCTACAACATGGCTCTACCACTACTAGTGCTAGTATACTTATATAGATAAATACATACTTAATACGAATTAAGATTATAATATAATTTGACTTGTAAAATTTGTAATTTTATTAATAAATGAATATGAATATGAACATGAATATTAAACACCACCACCATAGCACCATTCCATACAATGATCTGTCTCAAATCGCTAGGCTAGCCGGTCGTCAAAGAGATAGAGAAGGTTAAACAAAAGGAAAACATAAAGCATCATACGGTAAGCAATCCTTTTAAAGACCTCAAACAACTGAGCACACATACCTATGTACTGGATAAGTAAGTATTCGAGAACGTTCCATATCTCCTTCCAGATAATGACACACAAAGAAGACACAGTTCAACACTTATGACTTTAAATATTATAGGTACCTCTTAACGTAAGCGTGCATACCTACTCACCCTATAGTATTAGTTTATACTACGTTTGAGTGGTTCAGTTTTTTGAATTCACTGTCATAACCATCATTACTAGACTCTTCGAATTTGGCATCAAGCAAATAGTTACAACAGTAAAAACTAATTTAAGGATTTTTGGAAATTTTACGCAGGATACCTAAAGAAAAAATGGCATTTGATGATGTTAAATTGAAATTGACCCTATCTATCTCTGTAATTATAATAACTAGAGACTTAAAATGTGATATGCAAATAAGTACAACATACAACAGGATTTTTGAAGATTCCCATAGGGTAAAGCATACAGAGGGTTATTTTTAACTAATCGACTAGTTGTAGCTATTGTAGAGACTTGATACTTGACAGAGCCTTTCTATCCTTTAGAATCATAGAGATGCGGTAAGAAGGTATTTTTGGGATTTCCTTTGGGATAAAGAACGGGAAGTCAATCATAAATTTTATCTGTGCATGAATAATAATAATAATATAATAATAAATATCACAGGACAATTCACACCAATTGACCTAGTCCCAAAGTAAGCTAAGCATAGCTTGTGTTATGGGTACTAGGCAACGGATAAACATACTTATATAGATAGATACATACTTAAATACATATTAAACACCCAAGACCCGAGAACAAATATTCGTATTATTCATACAAACATCTGCCCCGACGCGGGAATCGAACCCGGGACCTCAAGCTTCGTAGGCAGGTTCTCTACCTACTAGGCCATCTGGTCGTCTAAATGAATGAAGTTGTAATGTAGGCAATAGCACTTGCTAAGCTTGTAACTTTCATTGAACATTTTTTATCTAACGCTGCCAATTATCCAATGATAATTGAGATACAGCAGGCAGGCCATATAGCACGCAGAACAGATAGCCGCCGATAGCCGATGAGACCACGGGCAGCATGGAAGCGCAGCGTGGGACGTCCACCAACGAGATGGACGGACGATTTGGTGAAGGCCGCAGGTTCAGGGTGGATGCAAATCGCTTCCAATCGTAATGATTGGGCATCAATGAGGGAGGCCTATGTCCAGCAGTGGACGTCCTACGGCTGAAATGATGATGATGATGATGAATTGAGATACTGGTCGTGGGTTAAAATAGGTCTAGTAAAAAATCTCAAAGTCGCTCAAAGAGCGGTGGAGCGAGCTATGCTCGGAGTTTCCTACGTCATCGAATCAGAAATGAGGAGATCCGGATGGAAACCAAGTTACTGATTATATCTTGAGGAGGCGCCTGATCTAAGTGGCAGTCATAATCATCATCATCATCCCAGCCTACGTTCCACTGCGGGGCACAGGCCTCCTCTCAGAATGAGAGGGCTTGTTCCGTAGTTCCCACGCGGGCCCAGTGCGGATTGGGAACTTCACATACACCTCCTCACGATGTTTTCCTTCACCGTAAAGCTCATGGTAAATTACAAATGTAATTTCGCACATAAATTCCGAAAAACTCAGAGGTGCGACGGACTCGAACCCACGACCCTCTGCTTGAGAGACTATAGGTCAAACCACCAGGCCACCACGGCTACGACAAGTGCCAGTGCGTAGAGCATATTGCTCGTAACATTGACGGCTGATGAGACAGTAAGGTTCTAGAGTGGCAATCGCAAACTAGAAGACGTGGCATATGAAGTGTTCATTAAAACCTTCGATATATAGTGACTGTCACTGCGGCCGTGGTTATTCGTTTCTATGCAGCATTAAAACTAAACAACAATTTATGAACCACAAACCTCAATGAAGCCGACTTCGATAAGCGCTCGCTTAGCCCATAGAGCCGCAAAGTCCGCACCGCCACTTGGTATCACGTATTACACTAAATAATGTCCGTTATTTATAATTTTAGTACTAGATAACACTATTTGCAATGTTTTTTTATTTACACAGCACGATGCACAATATAATATACGTCCGCCGAAAATTTAAGAAGTCCCGCTCTGACAGCTCCTTTCTTTTTTTGCCGCGGTGCATGGCATGGGCTTAGCGCCAATCAGCCACCGACAGCCAAAGAGGATGATAATTCAAAAAATTGTTGCTTATTTAAAATACTTGCACAAGAAGGCCCCCGACTTGATGGACTGACGGGTCTGGTAAAGTTTGGAGGGACCACTTCGATGCGGGCAGAGCAGGACTACCCGTTGGGAACTTTTTGGAGAGGCCTTTGTCGAGCAATGGACGTCTTTTGGGTGATATGATGATGATGAATTGATTAACATAACTAAACATGGACTGGAATGAAGCATAGAACGTTCCAGAAACGAATACGCTCCATAACAGAGCCAATTACATTTGCTAAGTGTTTGTTTTTCACCGACTCACCTGAACTCCTTTGTCTGCGTGCACTTGTTAGCTTTGAGCCTTTTTTGAAAGCAGTGATGGTAGATTTTGGAAAATGATTGCTAGCTACAGGTTGTTAGAGTTCCGTAGCCAAAATGGCAAAAACGAAAGTTTAGTTATGTCCTGGTCCTATCTGTCTCTCTATCCGTATATTAATCGTACATAATTCGGAACAATAAATATGATGGCTTTAAGAATTAAATTATAAAGTTATTGTGTATTTATCAGCTACTAGGTACAGTCGAGTTCACCAATATCTGTACAGCCAACATTTCATAAATATCTATACATACATCTTATTACGGTAACATAAGGTCTATGTATAGATATTTATGAAAGGTTGGCGATGCATATTATATTGGTGAACTCGACCGTACATATTTATTTACTTTAAAAATAGGAGCCAAAATGGCAAAACGGAATCTTTATAGTTTCGTCATGTCTGTCTGTCCGTCCGTCTGTCTGTCTCTCCGCGGCTTAGCGCAGAGGCTATTAGTGCTAGAAAGCTGTAATTTTGCATGGATATGGATATTTATAATAATAATAATAATATACGTTTATTTCAAGCTCGTGACTCATAATTATGTTAGTTACAATTAAACTTAAAAACTATGTTAGTAAAACACTTTACAACACTACACTGTTGTTACTGGGCCTGTGAAGTCCACAACAGTGCATAATGTACGGACAGTCAATCTTGTCCGCAATCATTGATAGGATACAATTGATATATATGTACCTATACTCGTAGCAATGACCCCTAGAAAGTGATAAAATATTTTTTTTTTTTCTATACGATGTTCATTTAATTATAGGTTTTTATGTTTAGATTAAGTTAGTATGTATGTAAAACTCTTTATTGTACGTAAAACATGAAAATTAACAGTTAATAAGAGAAACAGATGTACAAAGGCGAACTAATCCCTTAAAGCCTTTGTTAGTTTAAGTGTTTTTCTTTTTTTTTTACAAAATAATCAGTTAATTTCCGTAAATTTTGTGGGTAATTCTTTAGTTCTCTTGCGGTTTGCTCATTTCTTGCTTCAGCGCCCTTTTGAGTGAAGGAGCCAGTAATTTTTTATTACAATTTATTTTCCCGTTTACCGAAGCGTTATTTTTATTGTTCAGTGTCTCTATTTATATTCTTAGCGGAGTATTTCCAGTAGCTGCACTACGCTTGCAGAGGCACGTAGATACAAGCTTGAGACAAAGATGGGGAAGCGTACTAAGAAGCTGTACCGCATAAATTGATTAGTTTTGCTACAGTAAGATTATTTCCAGTTTGGCACTCGGCAATTCTCAACATACATCGAGAGAGATCGGAAGTGCAATACTTAGGGCAGATTTTCTTACTAACTACATTAATAGGTTTGGATATTTTATGTGATTAAATTTTAGGATTTTATATAAGTACCCTATGAGAAAACACTAACCTTTACGGTTAAAACTGAGATGTCCCGAGTGTCAAAGTGGAAATAATCTTACTGTACTATTGAGTTAAGTTTGATTTGAGAAAGCATTCAAGATGGCTTCTTATCTGGCTGTCGAAGGAGCATTATGTATCATCATCATCATTCCAGCCCACGTCCCACTGTAGAGCACAGGCATCCTCTCAGAATGAGAAGGGTTGGGTCCTAGTTCCCACGCGGGCTTAGTCCAGATTGAAAATTTATTTAAGTATAAAGTCTAAAGCCGTCATTGTCCATAATGAGGTAAATGGTTAACATGTAGACAGAAAGAAGATGAATGCAGACACAGACAGAAATAGCAAATGCTAACAAAAATGTATGTATGTATGTGGGTATGCATTTATCATTCTTTGGCAAGCCCTGCAGGCTGCGGCTCGATGGATTATAAAGTGTAAGGTATCATTAGATTTGTCTCAGTTGCGAGAGTGACATCCTAATCCTAACTAATATTATAAATGCGAAAGTAACTCTGTCTGTCTGTCTGTCTCGCTTTCACGCTAAAACTACTGAACCGATTTACATAAAATTTGGTACACAGATAGTCTAGAGCCTGAGAAAGGACATAGGCTATATATCATCACGCTAACACCAATAGGAGCGGAGCGGAAGAATGTTTCAAAATCGGGGGTTTTTGAAGTAAAACTTCTATAGGCACGCTTGACTTGGGAGTACGGTGGTGAATGTGAACGCGGGTGTGCGGGGGGGGGGTTCGGGGTGCGGGGGGGTCTGTAGTGGGGGTGGGAGGTGCGGGGGCGGGTAATTTTTTTTATATCGAGGAACTAAGGAGAGCCATAATTGATGAAAAAGCAAATTGAATAAAAGAAATAAGCTGGCCAAATTGCCTATTCCACGCGGACGGAGTCGCGGGCAAAAGCTAGTATGATATATATTTTTACGGAAATCCCATGCGGCCATGAGAACGAGAATTACATAGCAAACAAGGATTTCCGGTACTAAATTATACGATTTAAAAACTTCTTATTGAATTTGAGTTGAAATTTAGTACTCATAATAATATTATGTAAGTCGGTGATTCAAACACGGACATGTACCCCTAGCTGATTTGGGACCATTTCGTGATAATGCGCATTTTTTAATTTTTTTTTATTACTTTGTTATTTTTGAAGTTTGATGTCACGAATACCTAAATGTTTTCTTTATTTCTTTAAATAATTTATTTTATAAAGTAATAAGAAAATATTTTTACGCAGTCCGATTTTTTATTATAATGGTGTAAAAAGAAAGTCATTACTATCCCGCTTATAGGTATAATTAACAAAAGGCGCAAAGTGCGAGCGAGGCATTTACATTACAGCTTGCGAAAAATTGATGTCGTACGACATCCACCGTCCAGCTGTCCGACTGTGATTTCCTCTACGCGTGAAATTAACAGTTTCAATTTAATTTTGTATAATACCATACAATCTTTTAAATCACAGCGCATCTGACTGAGAACTAATTCGTCGCAACGTTCAACGGAGGCAGTACAAAGGGTCTCAAGTGTACTTAAAGCTCTTTGTAAATAAAGGCTTACGATGTCGACACTTACAACCATTTTATTGCTATCTATTAATTAACGATAGCTTTTACCTGCGTTTTTAACGTCTACAAATTCAACTACTGGATCAAATAATCTCATAGGTAATAATATCTCAACACAACTAGGTATTTAACTGGAAAGACGAACGTTGCTAAAAATTGTGTTTTAAAGCTAGTACCTGGGCGACCGAGCTCCGCTCGGGCTGAAACTTTGTACCAAGCGTTTTCCCAGAGATAAGACCAAGCTAGATCAATTTTTCATCCTCGAAAACCCCCACATACCAAATTTTATCGAAATCGTTTGAGCCGTTTCTGAGATTCTGATTATATATATTTATATATAAATTTACAAGAATTGCTCGTTTAAAGGTATTAGATATCGCAAACCAAGATATAAATTTTAAAACCGGGAGATTGCTAGTTGGACTCCTGCACCGAGGGTAACCTTCATCTCTAAGAAGTCAAATAAACTCCCTATATATTTAAGTTTTAGTCCCCTATTACTACAACCGCTGCCTTCACAATTATTCTCTATCGGTCTCTATTAGCCGCTTGGGGAGCGCATTCTGCCACAGGGATTTCTGTCTGTCTGTCCATCGAGTTTGCGACTGACCAAGTTTTAGCTGTTCAAAGACCTTGAGAATTCACAGTTGCACAATAGGATAGATGAGACCATAAAACAGAAATTCCAAGATGACAAGAAATTTCAAGAAAAAAAATTTAACCTGGAAAAGCAGACTAATTTACAACAGCTGCATTTAAGTTTAATTGGGTTGGCTTAACCAGAAGTGTTCATAATTAAGTATTGCCATACAAAAACTATGGAAGAGTCGTTTTATAACAGCTCAAATAACTATAAATTAAAAAATTTATAAACCCCCAACGCAATTATGTCACTTGTATGTTTGAACATTAAGTCAATGCCCATTATACGTCTTAGACCCCTTCTGCAGCTAGCAAAAGAGCTGATAACTTTGAAAAGGCTAAACCGATTTTGATGAAACATATCTAAGAACCATCGCCAAGAAACCTGCTTTCTATTAAAAAAACCCGCATCCAAATCAGTTCAACTGTTTAAGAGCTATGATGCCACAGACAGACATAGCGGTCAAACTTATAACATCACTCTTTTTGTGTCGGGGGTTAAAAATACGTCATTTGATTACTGGTGTCACCATCTCTATATATTTCTGGATATTATGTATCATGTAGTGAACAATAATACTGCCATTTATATTCGAAACTTGGGTACAATAAATAATAAAAAAAAAAAAATTTAAACTGTTTAATTCAATATAAAAAAAAAACAAATACATCACAAAAGCCAATAGCTACAAAAAATCTTTAAATTTTAAGATTGTGGTAAGCTATAATGGGGGTGCAGACGGATACAAAAAACGGACCTGTGAAGGACTCGTGTGTGAGGGCCGATACAGACGGACCGCACTACAACTGCAAGGCAACTGCAACTGCCGACCGCCCATACATCGCAACTGCATTGCAGTCGATCACAGTAACGCAGCCTGAAAGCTATACTCGACTTACGTGCACGGGCAGACGGCCGCCGCCGCCACATCGCAGCCAGAATGCGGCCCCCCGTCCATAACGACCCAACTGCGTCAAAGTTAGATACAATCAATAAGTGCCTTTTTTAATACA
Source organism: Archips crataeganus (assembly GCA_947859365.1). Taxonomy (NCBI): domain Eukaryota; kingdom Metazoa; phylum Arthropoda; class Insecta; order Lepidoptera; family Tortricidae; genus Archips; species Archips crataeganus. Next base: position 21,083,279 of record OX402050.1, read on the forward strand.
TATTTAACTGAGTTTGGCTTACTCAAAACATTATCAATGACTTTTATTGGGAAGCTGTTCAGAGCAAAAAATGAGAATAAAAAATGTTTGATTAAAAACTAGGATGTCTCTCAGTTTGGTGTGCCTTTTGGCAAAGGCCGCCTTCAGCCTTCTCCACTGCTATCTGTTCTGACTAGGATTAAGAAAGAAGGACAAGAAGGATTAAACAGATATCGTCATCCTATCTTGTATTTCATACTAAATACAAACTGAAATATAGATGCACAGAAAAAACCCCAGAAAAAAGAACAATGATGGGAATCGAACCCAGGTCCTCAGCATTCCGTGCCGCGTGCCATACACCACCACTGGTCTATAGTGTAAACACGAATTTTTCCCATACATCGTACATTTCAATCAGTTAAATAATAAATAAATAATAAATAAATAAATATTAGGGGACAATCTTACACAAATCGACCTAGTCCCAAACTAAGCAAAGCTTGTACTATGGGTACTGGACGACGACAAACATACTTATATAGATAAATAAATACTTAAATACATAGAAAACATCCATAACTCAGGAACAAATATTCGTGCTCATCACACAAATAAATGCCCTTACCGGGATTCGAACCCAGGACCTCTTGCTTCGTAGGCAGGGTCACTACCAACTAGGCTAAAGCGGTCATAACCAATCACCTTATGCAGTGATACAGCGCCTCCTAGCTCAGCGCTTCCTATCTTGTTTTTAAACGTCCTTGTTTTCTAGTTCCGTCTCTTGGGTACCACGGGCTGACTTGTTTAGTCCATTTGTTTTGCATCCAAACAAGTGTCTCATCTAACTTTGCTTTAGATTGTCTATTCAATTCAACACTAGTTTTCTTCGTATCATGTACAAGAACGTATTAATCTTAGAGACTTGGAAATAAAGTATTCCACGATTTTCAACGCTCATCAGTATCTAACAGGTTACAGCGCAGCCTGACATACGTTGCCGCACTAGGGTGCACGTCACACCGTCGGGAAGCATGTCAGAGCTTTTTCATACAGTTTGGTAAACTTGGCGAACTTCACACCTAGGAGACTGATCCGCGCACGAACTAAAGTCACGGACATCGCTCGAAGAATCGCCAGACTCAAGTGGCAGTGGGCAAGGCACTTTGATTAGTAGAATTGACGGCCGATGGGGCCTGAAGGTTCTCAGGTGGCATCCACTGACCGGAAAACGCAGTGTCAGTGGGCCTCCAACAAGTTGGAGCGACGAACTGGCAGATGGCGTAGAACCGATTTGTTTGGCTAGCCTTGGGGGGCCTATATTCAGCAGTCTGAAATGTTGATAAATGACGAGATGAGGTGACTGAAGTTTTGGGTTCACGAACCTGACATTGATTAATTGAAGTGGGAGACAGTAGCAGAAGACCAACGAGGTTGAAGTACGCAGTGCATACTGCCAGACCAGACCAGACCAGACCAGACTTTGACGACCAGATGGCCTAGTGGTTAGAGAACCTGACTACACAGCCGTCACAGTCTCAACCCAACCCCAACTCGCTCTCAACCCGCCCCCAACCCGCTCCCAACCCACCCCCAACCCGCTCCCAACTCGCTCCCAACCCGCTCTCAACCCATCCCCATCCCGGCCCGAACCCGCTCCCAACCTGCCCCCAACCCACTCCCAACCCGCCCCAACCCGCTCCCAACCCGCTCCCAACCCGCCCCCAACCCGCTCTCAAGTGCCTATAGAAGTTTTACTTCAAAAACAAACGTCTCGTAAACGTCAACTTGCGTTGCGTTGCGTTGCGTATTTAACGAAACGCATTTAACGCAATGCTTGTTGGAAGTCGCATTAGAAGTTTCACTTCAAAAACTTGACCTCTCACCTGTTACATGGTTATCGTTTAGTGAGGGAAACCCTCAGAAGGCGAGTCCATCTCGCACTTGGCAGTTTTATATAATTCGTTCTCCTTCACGGTGTGACAGCAACTCCGTGGCGGGGCAGCGCTTCACGCCAACACAATTTGATTACGTATGCATTAAGTGCATTTCCATTTCCCCATAGCGCGAGGTCTTTTAAATCCTCCGGTGTAAGTCTTAATGATGCGCTTGCGATTATGCGACGAATACAAATATCCTGCTTAAGAAGTGTCGGTAGCTCGTGACGGTTGCAAGATGTCTGGTACGAGGACGGGAATTTTATGTTGACGTCGTAATTCCTAGCTTACGGCAAAGTTCTAGATTTTTGGACGCGATTTTGTTTCGCTTAGATGTTTGCGGTGAAACAAATGAAATTAAAGTCCTCTATTAAATCTCGTAAGTTTTCTATTCAAGAAGACGAAAGCCAGAGCCAGTTTAGATTTATAAATACAGGGTGCCCCGAAATTCAACGATAACTTGGTACCAAGTGAGAGGTCAAATCGTCATCATCATCATTTAAAATCCCCCAATTTTCTAAATCTGGTATAATTTAACCTCTCATCCGTCACCAGTGTTTCGTTGAGTTTATGTTTTTACCTAAACGTAATACTTAGGTTCGCTTTTACAATGGTTATAAATGTTTTAATATAAATAACAAATAGCGGAAAGTTGTGAAAGCGAGCAACTAAAAATACATTTGACACAAAACAAATGCGTACACGAAAAATATTACTGGCCGTGTTTCATCATTAAACTTGCGTTTCAGTACAGTTCGCTGCGAAATATGAATATTTTAGTTATTGCTTTTTTGGTGCTGGAAAAAAAACTATAAAAATATCAAGAATTTAAAAAAACTGCTGTGTATTTTTGGGTGCAAGTTTTTTGTTTGACCCTTATTTCTTTGCATTGTAATCGGACTTCTATAATAATAGCGGGTGGTCTCCTTAATCAATGGCAAATTCAAATTCCTTATTTCTGATAAGCAACATTATCGATAGAGTGTTAACCTTTCTAATATATTAAAATCTTGTGTCGCGGTGTTTGTTATCGAACTTCTCCGAAGCGGCTTGACTTTTTTTTCTGTATTTGGTAGGTCTGAGAATAGGTCGTAGGCTATTTTTTATAACCCTATTATTATTCGCAGACAGAGTCAGTAAAAATCGGTTAAGCCGTTTCGGAGGAGTTCAATAGCAAACACTGTGACACGAGATTTTTATACATTAGACTAAAGGATATAGGAATAGGTGAGGTGGCTATACTAATAACCGCTGTGATGTACTTTTATTCAACTGTACTTTTTCTTCTTTTGGGGAGAAAAGTGTTAACTTATTGCCTCGAAACGTGTGTTTTATTGATTTATACAACTTCTCTTGATTTATCGGCGACAGCCCAAAGTTAACAGTTATTTGCTTTATGTAGGGTATTGTGTTAATTTTCTAATGCTGTGGGAAAGAGTCAAATAGAGAAGTAACAAGCGGGAAAAGGCGAGCATGCCCTATTTATTTCGCTATACAGTGGAACGAGTCTTTACTGAACACCATGTAGCAATACGGAATACAGATAGATCATTTTAATGTACTTTTTTTTTAAAGCCTTATATAGTGTAAGTCATCAATCATCACAATAATTTTTGCCTGTGTATTACTAATAGCCATAGGCCTTATAATATGAATTGATGGCTTGCGTCTGTAGTTCTTACGTAAGCCCAATGTGGATTGGAAACTTCACACACACCATGAAATTGCTTCGCGGATATCAAATTTAATTAAACACATGAATTCCCGGAAACAAATACATTCAGTATAATTTGTTTATCTTGCTTCGTTTGGATTGGATTCACAAAAATATTTCCGCGACTCCGTCTGCGATGAGTTAGTGTATCGCTATCCCGCGGGAACTATGCAATTTTCCGGGATAAAAAATATCCTATATGATAATCCACGTTATAAACTATCTATGTGCCCTATTTTAGCGTAAAAGAGTAACAAATATCCACACATCCGTCCATACATCCATACAAAATTTTACGTTTAGAATAGTAGTAGATAGTTGTTTGTTGTCATCTTGTCATGTTTCAAGAATGATTAAATCTTTTATTCCGCTTTTCCATGTGCAGTTTATAAACCAAGAAAAGTCTTAAATCAGAATTTTTCTGTAGTTTAAGTTTCCAAAGTCTAAATTTATTTAAAGTTTAAATTTCTGCTAGCATTTTTCTGGAAAAGCTTTCCTAACACAACACACCACTAACCAGACACATCGAGTATTCCCGCTGACGTAGGTAATCTAGTTAAAAATTCCGGTTAACTCGACAAAATTACCAACAAAGCTCCGAAAATGAAAATCAGTTTGGCCAACGAAAAAAACGTTGTAAAATCAGCATAATTTTTACTGTGAGATTTGCATTTTTGATTACATGGAAAAGTAGAGGGGTTTTTTTAGAATGTTTTAGTACGTTTCGGGAGGGCGGAATTTTGTTCTTTTTGCGAAAGTTTTTTCAACTTTTCGTCACCTCCGGGCGTCGGGCGGGCAATCAGGGCGTCCGATTGAATGGGAGTAATTGAATGAAACCCTTTCTTTTTCTCGTTTAAGGGATTTGGTTTACATTATCATTTTTGAGAGTTTCTTAGATTAAAGCACTGGGGTCTTCTTAGTCACAGAATAAAAAAGAAATGGGACAGGTACTTGTTTATACCTAAGACAGTGTAACTGATGGTATGCAGACAACCAACCAACCAACCAACCAACTAACCAACGTAATAATATTTAGACAAAGTATTTAATACCAAACGACCAGATGGCCTAGTGGTTAGAGAACCTGACTATGAAGCTTGAGGTCCCGGGTTCGATTCCCGTGTCGGGGCAGATATTTGTATGAAAAATACGAATGTTTGTTCTCGGGTCTTGGGTGTTTATTATGTATTTAAGTGTGTATCTATCTATATAAGTATGTTTATCCGTTACCTAGTACCCATAACACAAGCTTTAACTAGCTTACTTTGGGACTAGGTCAATTGGTGTGAATTGTCCCGTGATATTTATTTATTTATTTATTTATTTAATACGTTGCGCACCCGCAGTGAACACGCAGCGTGTTCACTGCGCTTCTAATACGTTCGGAAATCGCCAGGGTGATATGGCTCTAAAAACCTTGTAAAGTCACCAGACTATTAAAATCATATATTTCGTTATATTCGACACAAAAACATTTGAAATACTAGCTCACCTAACAACTTGTTTGGTTCCGAATGTAAAATTCGTTAGCGCGGGATTCTAGGCAATGGAATTTCAATTGACACCAAAGCTGCTTTTTATTGACTGTAGATTTGGTGGAATTTATACAAATAGGACACGTGAATAGTGCGTGCCTCGGGAATGGCTGTGGATGCACGATTCAATCGTCAGAACCGACCATCATTACTTTAACACAGTTGCCGCAAATTCTTTCATTTCTGGTCACTGAATAAAAGAGACACAGCTTTTGCAAAGCTAATCACTTGTTTTCAAAAGTCAAATGCCACTTTATCATCCATCATCCCAGTCAATATATCTACGTCCTACCGCAAGGCACAGGCCTCCTCTTAGAATGAAAGGGCTTGGGTGGTATTACCCACGCAGGCCCAGAGCGAATTAGAAAAAAAAGCTCGTGGTAAATTTGAAATGTAATTTCACACAATACATTCCAAAAAAATTCAAAGGTCGAACCCACGACCCTCTACTTGAAAGGCCATACTCAAAGCACTAGGCTACCGCGACTTCCGAAATCCTACTTATATTATTACTAGCTGCTGCCCGCGACTCCGACCACGAAGAATAGGGGTATAAAAAAAAATAGCCTACGACCTATTATCAGACCTACCGAATACAGAAAAAAAAAGTTTCATAAAAATCAGTTAATCCGTTTCAGAGGAGTTCGATAACAAACACCGTGACACGAGATTCCTATATATTAGGAGATTTTTTTACATAAAACTGGCCCGCGATTGGCCTCTCATTTCACCTGATGATATAAATGAAGATGAAGCCAGAAGTGTGTTTCACTTGTTCAGGAACAGCCTATTAGGTCTACCCCTGAAGATTACCTGGAAATACATACGGCGGGAACGAATAATTTTCAAATCAGTTGAGTTTATTAATAACGGAGTTCTGATGAAATAAACATAGAAAAAAAACGTTGATAACCTTCACTTATATTTCAAGTCGTTTAAATATTATTATATTATATATTATATATTAATTAGCCTGGAGAAGTGTCCCACTGCTGGGCAAAGGCCTCCCCCCATTTTCGCCATTCATCCCGATATTGAGCGGTGTCCTTCCAGTCTTTGAGGTACACGTCTAGGTCGTCCCGCCAACGCCTCCTGGGCCTACCTCGTCGCCGCCATCCATCCTGTGGTATCCAGTCCGTGGCTAACCGAGCCCAACGATTTGGATCCATGCGGCTGGCGTGGCCTGCCCAGTCCCACTTAAGCTTGGCAGCCTTGGCACCCACATCGGTAATGCGTGTTTGGGAGCGCAGTGAGGTGTTCCGGATCCGATCAATCTGCTTCACCCCGAGCATACTGCGCACCATTGCTCGTTTAAATATGGGTCTATATTGGTTTGCATAAAATTATTAGTCATACTCACAATTCATCATTTGGCATAAATTTCGTCATTTGTCACAACTCTTTATTTTTCTCAGAAACCATTAATTATTCAGAATTGTTATAAAATAAACCTAAACTAACTTATAGTAAACGATAAAAATTTAAAAAAATCAACAAGTGTAGGTACGGTTATGACAAACAAAAATTATGACAAACATTACATTATGACTAAACTTTTTATGCCACCAGACACGCCTTTAAAAATGGCCGAATTCGCAACTAAGCTACTGTCAACTAAAAAACAAATAAGATTAGAAAGTGCCACTACGATGAATCTGCATCACAAACGTACGGGCGATTTTTTGCTAGCGCCAGAAATTTTCAGGGCCCAGACTGCATACATTTTCATGAAGGTTTGCATTTTTGATGAACTCTTGAAAAAACATGCGGAAATCACCGCTTATTTTCGCGTAACGTAATACTTTCAGGTTTTGCGCGGTTCTTTAATTATGAGCTTGTAAAGATTTTATGTTATGGATTTAGGTAGTACGCCTGTTTGTACTATGTTTGTGAAGGTTTTTTTTTTTCTTATAATTACGACGTTTTTAAAACGGAAAATATCTATGTAAATAATTTGAATGATCATCATCATCCTCCCAGTCTATATACGCCCTACTACAGGGCACAGGCCTCCTTTCAGAAAGAGAGGGCTTGGGCCGTTAGTTCCCACGCGCGCCCAGTGTGGATCGGAAACTTCATACGCACCTTTGAAAATCTTCGCAGTTCTGTGCAGGTTTCCTCACGTTGTTTTTCCTCCACCGTAATATATATAATATTCTTCAACAGGTGTCAATCGTCTCTTGATTTATTTATTTATTTTATTTTATTTCAACTTAAAGTAAAGATTGCGGGAAATAAATTGCTATATCTTGACTTGTAACAGTTTTAAGGCTTCTACTGAGAATGGGGTTATTCCGTAGGGAAATACGCTACGATCCTATGCTTTCACGGAAACTCTTTCATAATGTTTCAAGTGTTTAATTTTTTTAGATAAAGTTAAAATATTATCTTCGGGGAACGCATTACCGGGACATTGAGTACTTTATGTCTCAATACAGATCTTTTTCTATCTGTACGCCAAGTTTCATTTCAATCTGTTCAGCCATTACTGATGATTGACTAACAAATATTCGAACATCCAAACGCCTTCACATGTTTACTCGTTTCGAAACCTTAGCGTACAATCGTATTGTTTACAATGTACTGCACATACAAATTAGCACTGTATGTCCTAGTATACAAAACTACTATAATTTGATTGTGCACTGAATTGTAATTAATACGATGGTGCGCTAAGGTATCGATTTATAACATTAATAAAGTAGGATAGTAGGACAGAATGGAGTCATTTATTATATTGTTCAGATGAATGTGTTATTGCAGATTATGTAGGATTATTATAAAACTATAATTACTAGTCTGATGGCCATGTGTCAGTTTAATATTATAATGTTTCGAAATGACTTAGGTATAAATTATACAGCATTTAACTCACCGAAGAGCAAATCCGATACCTTGTTGATGGCCAAGAGGAGTCTGATGGAATGTCATACTTTTTATTAGCTTTTTAGCACTTTTGTTTCGTTTGATCTACAGGGTTATTTGTAATTCACTAGCATCCTTTTAACCCTAAACACCTACCACTTAAACAAATGTTTTTTGTTTTACAGCTTTTGTCATAACTTAATATTTTTGGTGTAATAACGTTTTGAAAATTTGAGATTACCTCTTATTTTTACGATACTCTGTGCATTTGTATGGGAAAAAAGTGCTTCATTTTAAAAAGTCGTAGAACGAAAATCATTTGTTTGAGTGATAGGAATTCAGGGTTAAGAGGATGTCAGTGAATTAAAAATAACCCTGTATACAAAGTTATATAATATTTAATCTTATTTTAGATTGACCAAACGAAAAAAGTGATAAAGTTAGTAAAAAGTACCTATGCCATTCCATTAAACTCCTTTTGGGCATCAACCGGCTCAGGCTTAAAATATCTGTTTTCGTGAAATTACGTTTTCTTAATTAGCACTTCTATTTTGTCAGCTTTCTCAAAATGTCTGCTATTTAAAATGTGTACAATCTCAAGGAGTCGTCTATTCATAATGTTTACATTCCTATTATTTATTTATTATTTATAATATTAGCATTACCATAAGTTTTGCTTTTCCGTTATGTTCCCTTTTTTGTTTAGGCTATCGACTTATTATGTTTGTTTTCCCATAATGCCTGCTTTATTCTCTAAATGTAAAAGGCTTAATTGCTTGCTTCATTATTTAGAGATGGTTCAAGACCCTGGGAAGGACGTAGGATTTTCGATTTAAAATGATAAAGATATTTTAGATAAATGTTGCATGTTCATGATTGCAGATATTCTGGGAATAAGACTTTTCTGGAATGCCAAAATCGTAGGAAAGCAGATATTTTGAGGTTGCAGACATTTTGTGAATAAGCACTGTCTTAAAAGCGAACATTATATGAAAACTGTCATTCTTGGAGACAGATATTATAAGAAACCGACATTTTAGAGAAGCTGACATTACTCAAAAGACGTGCTGACATTATGGAAAAGCAGACATTTTGGGAAAAATACATATTAGGAAAACGGATATTTCAGGCCTGACCCAATCAACCAGGGCTGGTATCAACTTTGCTCTTCGTTCAGTTACACACTGTAAAATAAAAGTTGGTTCCGTAAAAACTTACAATTTTTGCCTTTTCATTATAGCTTTGCCCACCGCGTCACATTTCAGTAAAAGCGAAATGTACCAAAAATAGTTACAAATACACTTACATTATAATCTGTGGCTTATAGCTAAACATATTGCTGGCTACACTGGCCTATCGGTTGACGCGTATCTATCTTCTGTCACGCGTGAGCTGGCTTGGAGTGCGGACGTGTTTTTTGGCGGGCCAATTAGGACGAAAAAACTTCGAGTGTATTTTAAGCCAGGAAAGTCCCACAAGTATTTAATTTTAACTGTATCTAATATTCAGTTTAAAAACGATGTAGACAAAATCTCAACACCTTATCTGTATTAATTTTGTAATTATGGTATTGGGCAATGTCATGAACGTTTTTTCGTATTACTTTCTTCAACTTTGCCCAGCAAAATTTTACCCTTAGGGTTGTCACTAGCATGTTATATAAAATCATCATCATCATCATCCCAGCCTATATACGTCCCACTGCAGGGCACAGGCCTCCTCTCAGAATGAGAGGGGTTGGGCCGTAGTTCCCACGCGGGATATTTTGAAATGATATGCAATAATACGTATTTAATTTTCTTTTACTGAATATAAACAAGCCTAATAAATTCTAAATATTTTTTTCGGTATGCAACGTTCAACAAAAAAAAAAAGAAAAAATTAGGTGCCAGGGCCGTTACGACAAAATTAAAATATTAATATCATACTGGACCTTATTTAGTCGTAGTCGGGTAAAAGCAATAAGTAAAAATTGACAACCCTAGCATATCCAGGATTTTGTATGAAGGATTTCAAATTTTTTTTACGACTTTGCCCACACGATTTTGGAGGTAAAATATATTACTTAAAGGACTAATAATACGACACAACGTTGCTATGCCTATTCCAGATTATTAGACTTTAAGAATCATGACCATAAAATTGATAATCCCGAAGTTATAAAAGTGTAAACAAATGTGGGCAATCTCGAAATTTTTTCAATATTTTGGCCCGCCTGTTTGAGTCCCGTTTTCTAGAGTACGGAAACTCATTTTAAATGTAGTGTTCTCATCGACACAAAGAAAAGTATGTCAATATGTGAGTGCCACAGATAAAGTTGCACAATATGGACCAATTGACTCTAAAAAAAGTAAAAGATCGCAAAAAGCGGGCAAAGTTGTACGTTTCTACGGTTCCAGTATTACTAATCTTTTTTGTTTTATAGCACCTGATACCGTGTAAAGTACTTCACAAACACTTTCATATTACCTACATTTCAAGAGAGTTCGGTTTTGTAAAGTACAAATGACAAATGTTCTATTCCTCTCATTGATTATTCATTGCCCATACCCTAATTTCAAGTTAATAACCGTAATTACCTGGAAGTGGAAAAATTGTCTTTAAATATTTAACCTTGACCTAACATCGCCATCATCATCGCAGCTGCATCCTTCTGCAGGGCGCAGGCCTCAGAATGTGATGGGCCGTAGTTCTCACGCGGGCTCAGTGCGGATTGCGAACTTCATATCATCATCATCCCAGCCTATATACGTCCCACTGCAGGGCACAGGACTCCTCGGGCTTGGACCGTAGTTGCCACGCGGGCCCAGTGCGGATTGGGAACTTCACATACACCATTGAATTTCTCCTCAGGTGTATGCAGGTTTCCTCACGATTCCGAAAAACTCAGAGGTGCGAGCCTGGACTCGAACCCACGACCCTCTGCTTGAGAGACCAGAGACCATAGGTCAAACCACTAGGCCACCACGGCTCAGAACTTCATACGAGGGGCGTTCAATATAAATTGAGAATGAGATGCAAACTCTTTTAATATTACGAAATTAAATACTGGCCGGTAAAGCTAATCTATCTAGCTGATTGCTATGAAATAAAAAAGTAACTGTCTTTTGTTTAAAAAAATATACGGTAATTTCTTTGCAATCCTATTGAGTACGTTAGCGAAAATGGAGAAAATTGAACTGCGCGCCGTTATCAAATACTTGTATTTGAAAAATTTTTCTACGGACCAAGGCAATTTGGATTTGCGGGACACTTTAGGGTCTAATGCTCCTCCGTATTCGATAGTCGCACGTTGGTGCGCCGAATTTAGACGTGGAAGAACATCGACAATGGACGACCCTCGCTCCGAACGCCCTACTACAGCAGTAACTGAAGAAATTGTGAAAAAAGTCGAAAACTCAGTTTTGGCGGATCGTCGTGTCACAGTTCGTTTTATTGCTGAAAATGTAAAGATTTCAACGGGGAGCGTGCATAATATTTTACATGAACGCTTGGAACAAGTTAGCTATGAAGTATCTTTTTTTGTACTTATTTTTTCAACTTCATTTTTTTATTACTTTTACGGTCATCCCGTGAAATCATACATTTCGTACTAAATACAAACTGAAATATAGATGCACAGAAAAAACCCCAGAAAAAAGACCAATGCTGGGAATCGAACCCAGGTCTTCAGCATTCCGTGCCGTGCTAACTTGTTTAAAGTTGCACAGTAGCGCCATCTCTTGTCCAGGTGAGCGGTTAGTTCCGAAGGAGTGTTAAAATCTCTCGATGAGGGTGTAACATAGATGTGCGCTTGTCACTGCATAAGGTGATGATTTAGCAGATTGAAATGTATGATGTATAGGAAAGATTCGTGTCTAATCTCTAGACCAGTGGTGGTGTAGGGGTATGGCACGCGGCACGGAATGCTGAGGACCTGGGTTCGATTCCCAGCATTGGTCTTTTTTCTGGGGTTTTTTCTGTGCATCTATATTTCAGTTTGTATTTAGTACGAAATGTATGAACGCTTGGGTATGAAAAAGGTATCTGCGCGTTGGGTACCAAGAATGCTTACTGACACGCAAAAACAAACTAGACTAGAGATTTGTCAAGAAGCTTTGAACCTGATGCAGCAAGACCGGGAACTTTTTTTGGCGCGATTTATAACAATGGACGAAACATGGCTCCATCATTACGACCCTGAAACGAAACTGCAGTCTATGACATGGAAAAGGCCATCATCTCCAACTCCGAAGAAATTCAAGGTGAGCCCATCTGCCGGTAAGGTCATGGGCTCTGTTTTTTGGGATGGTAAAGGAGTATTAATGATTGAGTATCTCGTGCATGGAGCCACTATTACGGGCACTTTATACGCCAAACAAATAGCAACATTGCGCAATGAGATCCGCGAAAAACGGCAAGGTAAACTCTCGAAAGTTGTGCTGTTCCACCAGGACAATGCCCCGGCACACAAGTCCGCCGTTGCAATGGCTGCAATTCGTGATGCTGGGTTCGATATCTTTAAGCATCCTCCGTATTCACCAGATCTCGCTCCCAGTGATTTCTACCTATTTCCGAGATTGAAACAATACCCGAGAGGCCAGAAATTTGAAGACGACGACGCTTTAGTCGCTGCAGTACAAGATTTTTTAAGCACTCAAGATGAGACCTTTTTTAAAAATGAAATTTTAAGTTTAGAAAAAAGATATACTAAGTGTATTATACTAAAAGGTGACTATGTCGAAAAATAAAATGACATTTAGTAAAAGTTGTTTATAACATACTCATTCTCACTTTTTATTGAACGCCCCTAGTATATACCAATGATTTTCTTCGCAAGTGACCTAGGTAACCATTTTCGTACGTAGAAAACTGGCCAAGAACAACAGGCCACGCGCAATGTAGGGTTCCGTACTAATATGCGGCAAATATTATTAAATAATTAAGTTTTGGTCGGCGGACGACAATACTTACTACTATTTACTCCTCTGGCGCAACGACGCAAAGTGTGTCTTGGCGTCCAGTACATCTGCCTTATGTTATAGTGATTTTTTTTAAATCGTTATTTTAAACTACCATTGTGTGTTTTTTAGGATTTTATAGACATTGGTTTAGCTACTAGACTCCAAGGGCCACTTGCACAATTCAGGGTTAAAAAATGAAATCGGTAACCCTGGGTTAAGAATTACAGTTCCATACATTTTGACACTTGTTAACCCTGGGTTAGCAGTTAACTCGGAGTTAAGTAGCTAACCCAGGTCCGCGCAAGCCGGCCTAAGAAAAATTTAACGCTAAATGTTTTGCAAACGGATCCCTTAATCCGAAAAATGGTCTTAGTAAATGGTTTTTAAAAACCTTTCTAAGGTTATCCCGTACAAGTGTCCCGGTCCCGTACAAGTAAAAAAATCATCCCCACTTTACTTGGAGAGGTACCCTAAAAAATTTTTTTCTCCATATTTTATTCTACAACTTTATCAGTGTAGTTAATTATATTCCTATGCGAAATGACAGATTTCTAGCACTTACAGTTTCTAAGCTAATCCGTGGACGAATGTATGCCCGTATGGACATTGTAAAATTAGAAGGGTTTCTTGTAGGACCACGGAACTCTAAAAAAGTTAATTTAAACAAAAGCTTGTAAATAATTCAATCCGTGAATTCAAAATTAAATACATCTAAAGCCTTCCTTATTAGCATTGCTGTCTTGTAGCAACCCGCCTTTATCAAAACACGAAAATAAGATTTCGCGAGGCGGAAAAGTAAAAACCGGCCAAGCGCGATTCGGGATCGCACAACCGATGATTCCGTAAAGAGACAACTACATAAATATCAATACTACAGCCAAAATTACAAAAAATGTATCGTTAGCCCAACCTATATGCGCCTCAAGCATGGCGCAAGCTTCCTTACAGAATAAGAGGGCTTGGGGCTTAGTTCCCACGCGGGCCCAGCGCACAATGGGAACTTCACACACATCACAGAGAATTTCTTCACGATGTATTCTTTCACCGTAAAAAGCTCATGTAAATTTTACATGTAATTATGCACATAAATTCCGAAAAACTTAGAGGTGCAAGATTGGGCTCGAACCCACGACCCTCGAGACCCGCTTGAGAGGCCATTTGTCTAACTACTAGGCCACTACGATCTAGCCCTAAAATTGCAAATGTAAGATTGTAAAAATGACCAATTTCTAATGTATAAAAGTCTCACGGCGTTTCTTATCGAACTCCTCCGAGACGGCTTGACCGATTTTTATCAAACTTTTTTCTGTAATCGGTAGGTCTGAGGATAGGTCGTAGGCTGCTTTTCATACCCTTATTCTTTGCTGACGGAGTCGCGGGCAACAGATAGTTTCCTACTGATTTTGATTTATCTTAGACCGAATGGAAATCGAATTCTCCCATAAGGGTTCCGTTTTTCCTACAGAGTAACCCTAAAAAGTAGGCGAATGAATTATAAACCAATTACGGTGGAGTAACTCTGAGGAGATTATAATGTTCATATTTTTGCTGAGCGGCAATTTTACAGACAAATATGGTGCGCGTGCCCAGAATTTAGAGGCCGGAATTGTGGTGCTGGGGGAATGACAATTCCGCGATGGGATATTTTGGAATCCATTTGCAATTAGGCTGTTAATTTGGGAAAATTTGGTAAAATTCGGAATTAGATAAAGTATTTTATTTTTATTTTTGGAATCAGCTTACTGCGGCAATATTCCCGGAGCGTTACAACTTAGAGATCTTTAAAAAACGAGCCTACCAATTCCTAAACGGGTCGGCAATGCACCTGTGATTCCCCTCGTGTTGCGAGTGTCCATGGGCGACGGTGATCGCGCTCCATCAGGTGACCAGTCTGCTCGTATGCCCCCTCATATATATATATATATATATAAAATATTGCTATGCTTTGGGGAGGTTCGTGGAATAAAACCGACCAAGTATGTGTTGCATTCGAGCTCCAAAAGTTCCGTTTAAAGAACGATGGGCAGGCAGCTATGTATGGAACCCAGCCTGATCACCAGTAGGGTAGGGTAACGTATGTAGAATTATCGATCCCACCATTTGCTATAAGTAATTCTTATTAAGACGACTAGACTGTTTTACATAAATATAGGACGACCGCAAAAAACAAATATACTCAATGACTTGTAAGCTCACATATTTGAGGGCCGATAACTCGCTTCTCCGGGGTTTTTGAAGTTTGCTTCCACTTTAGAAAATTAAGCTTAAATAACTAGCTTTCACTTGGTATGCATGCGGTTCGTATTGGACTGCAGGCCAATTTGCCCATTGTTAACGCCTGGCATGTGTGCGTGCCAGCCAGCATGTGTCGACGCGGCACCCACACACGCACACGGCGAGAGGAACAAAATACGGCGGCGCTGCCGGCTGCCCTCACTCGCCACTGGACCATCGGAAAGCACGGCCGTGCTCAAAAATCAAAATTATATTTGTATATTATTCTCGGCCAGTAAACGCTTTCTAGATTTCAAAAAGTCTTACAATTATTTTGCTCCACCAATCCACGCCCTAGTAAAGTACCAGAGTTCGCTTCATTTTGGCCCTACGACCCGAATAATTTGAACCACCACATAGAACAAAGGAAATACTGCGCTGACGTGGAACCCACGCTACGTGAAGCTACTGCAAGAAATTTATAGAAACAGAAATTACAAGAATTATCATAAGAAGAATCAAGATACATCAACAACTTCAACAATTTAGCAGCGGGAAAGAAAAGGAAGTTTCTAGAAGGGTACAGCTACGTAAGATCCCAGGAGTAGCGGTATTGTGAGTTCGTTCCAATTTATTTCCCTCCCGTTATTTTCCGTCTATTGGCAGTCACAATTAAATTACTTATCACAAATCCTTTATTTTGTGATAATCATTAAGTCACTTCTCACAAATCCTTTATTTTGTGAAAATCATTACTTCATTTGTCATAAATCCTTTATTTTGTGACAATCATTAATACATTTCTCACAAAAATTCTTCATTTTGTGATTAATTTATATCCATTTCTAATTACTTTAAAATCACAGATCCTTTATTCGTGATTTAATAACCTACCTTTTTTCACAAATCCATTATTTTGTGATTACCAATTAATTATTCATTCTAGCAGATCCTTTATTCTGTGATTTAGTTACATTACATCTGATTAACGTAACGTTTGTTAAAAACTACTAGCAATATTTCTTTCACATAAATGAAATTAATCTTTCTTTATCGATTTTCAAACAGCATTCACAAAGCATTAAAAATAAATTCATTTCAGCGTTCCAAAGAGTTAAAGATCAAATCGATCTGTGTACGAACTGTTTCAATTTTGGCTAATTATTGTTATTTTCATATGTTCTAGAACGTTCCACATCGTTCGACCGCTGGATCGCTGCGCTGCGCTAGCCGCCCGCGCTCGCTCGAGAACCGGTTACGGCCGGCGCCCGGAGCCTCGGTCGAATAACATTGCTGTTGCTACCTCACCTAACGTTATTTTATGCGCATCTGCACTTCGCTTCATCTTTGCTGATTTAAGTATTTTATTATTTTCTTTTCGTTCAACTTTTGCATAAACAACTTTAATCTTGTTTTGGTTTCTAGCGACTCATTGCAACGCCTACCTGCCTATTTCATCGCATTCTTTAAGTAACTTTAAATCATTACCTGTTTTAATCTTAAAATTCTTTCTGAAGGCTTTCTTTACCTTTTAATACATCATGGACATTAAAAGCTTAATTAAAAAGCGTGCTTCTTATAAGGCCAAGCTTACGCAATTCCAAAATTATCTAGAACCCGTCGAAAGTTGTACAACCTTAAGTGGACTCCAAATTAATGAATTAAATGCCCGTTTGTCAAAAATCGAGGAACTTTATAGCGATTATGATTGCATCCAATGTGACATAGAAATTTCGTGTGAAATTCCAGAGGAGCAGTTCAAGGAACGCGAAACTTTCGAGATGCAGTACTTCAGCGTGCTGGCGCGTGCGCGCGAGCTGCTGGCGCCGGCGGCCGCGACCGCGCCCCCGCACGACGACTCACAGGTCACAGGTTCTTGTTGCACTGCACGCGATTATAGCCCCAAACTTAAATTACCTATTATTCACTTGCCTACCTTTTCGGGACATTATCAAGACTGGTTGGAATTCCACGATACTTTTGGTAGTCTAATTCATTCAGATAGTTCTATACCTGCTATTAGTAAATTTCATTACTTACGGGCCGCTCTTAAAGATAGTGCCGCTTTAATTATTCGATGCCTCGATTTCTCAGGTGATAATTATGAGGTAGCCTGGAATTTACTTTGTGAGCGCTACAACAATAGAAGATTACTTGTAAATAATCATATTCAGGCGATCTTTAACTTAGAATCCTTAGTGAAGGAATCTTCTAGGTCATTACGTGGTGTCATTGATACTGTAAATAAAAATCTGAGAGCACTTAAAACGCTTAAACTCCCAACTGATCACTGGGATATCATAATTATCCACATTGTTTCCAATAAGCTAGACTCAGTTACAAATCGTGAGTGGGAAACACATCGCAACAGTTTAAAGGAGCTGCCCACACTGTCAGATTTTAATAATTTTCTAAAGAATCGTGCTGATTTGTTGGAAACAATGGAGGAAGCTAGTAGAAAACGGAGATCTAGTGACACTACGCATGTTCGTCAGAAATCTTTTGTGGCAGCTACATATTCGCCTCCTGCGCGTTACCTTTGTCCCTTTTGTAAAAATAATCATGCTATCTATCGTTGTCAAAAATTTCTGTTGCTTTCTTTGGAAGAAAGAGTTAAGAAGGCTAAAGCCCTTCAATTATGTTTAAACTGCTTACGTAAGGGACACGCTGTAGGTACGTGTAGGTTGGATCCTTGCCGCTCATGCAAATTAATGTGCAACAGTTTATTGCATGATCATAATCAAGCTTCTACATCTCAGAATGTACCTTCCAACAATAACGTTACATTACACTCTGCGTCAAATGCAGAACCTCAAGGACAACCGATTAGTCGTCCTCAAGACATTGTTTTGTCAACTATCCATAATAACTGTGTATTATTATCCACAACTTTAATTAAAATTACCGACAGCGACGGTAAATATCACAAAGTGCGTGCCTTGTTAGATAATGGCAGCACATCCAGCTTCATTACGGAAAGCCTATGTGCTAAACTTAAATTATCGACTTCTTCAACCTCGACATTAGTTGAAGGGTTGAATCTCCAATCATCACGCTTGTCAAAGCGCTGTGACGTCCTTATATCGTCACTAATTAATTCATACACCGAGAACGTTAATTGCTTGGTTGTTCCCCAAATTACACAATTTTTACCAACCACACAAGTGGATTATAAGTCATTAAACATACCCCATAATATAACATTAGCGGATCCTACATTCCATATACCTTCTCAAATAGATATGCTCCTTGGAGCTGATATATTTTGGACGATCCTTCATTCTCAGAATATATCACTAGGTAAAAATAAACCGATATTAAGTAAAACAAAGTTGGGTTGGTTGATTTCTGGTCAAGCACAAGCTCTTAATAAAACAAATACAGTCCATTGCAATCACATAGTTTTAAATGCTAATCACGATGACAAAAATCAACTAACACAATTTTTTGAATTGGAGACGTTTTCTACTCGTCAACTGCTATTTAGGGAGGAGCAGGAATGTGACCAGAGCTTTATAAAAAATACAACTCAGCTGCCTGGTGGGCGCTTTGAAGTTACTATCCCATTAAAAGAATCACCTGACAAACTAGGTGACTCGCACGAGCAAGCTCTGTCCAGGTTCCTGCCTTTGAAAGGTAAATTCAAACAAGAACCTGATTTCAAAGAACAATATTGTAAATTTAAAGTAAACACGTTAGTAAGCCCTCAGTTTTATCAATCATGTCACAGATCTTTAATCCATTAGGTTTAATAAGCCCTTGTATAAACTCATAGGTAAAATTATCCTACAGAAATTATGGTCATTAAAAATAACATGTGAACATGTGATCATATCAATAAACATGTGGTCTAAGTTTGTAAATTCATTAAATTACATAAATAAAATAAAATTTCCCAGATACATTCTAAATGATCGTCCTTTATCAATCGAAACCCTCATGATAAACGTACAGGGTATTTCACAATTATGGAATTAATAACAATAATAATAATAATATTTTTTATTTCGACTTTCAGGGATCACAGTCTAAACATTAAATCATATTATAGATTAATTAATTAAATTAAAAACAAAAATCAGTAAATTAATCTTTAATTTGACAAAATAACTTTTATTAATTACGCATAAATCCAATACAATGGCATAAACAGTAATAATGTCAAATTAAAACTTAAAACAATAATAAACTCAGTACAATACAAGACTTAAGAAAAAAAAAATGTCATAAATTAAATTCAAATAATTAAATTTATCTTTAAATTCATAATGCAGGTTTGCTCAAATCAAATCATTCAATAACATAAATAAACTTCCGAGTAAACATAAACTGCTTAATTTGAATCTATTTTATGACAGCTACGATGGCTTAATCAGAGTTGGTGGCAGACTCAGCAACTCTTTTTATGACTATGATTTTAAACACCCCATTGTCCTTGACTCGCGTCATCATATAGCCACCTTGATCAGGCATTATCATATTATATATTGATGCACGTCGGTCCACAAACATTATTAGCTACTTAACGTCATAAATTCTGGTTTTTTAAATGACAGAAATTTTGCCGGATCAACTGTCCATGCTTGTGTCAAATGCTGTCGTTTTTCAGGAAAAATTAAACAACCAATCATGGGCAGTCTTCCTGAGCATCGCCTTAATACTGAGTATCCATTTTGCAATACCGCAGAGGATTATGCAAGGCCAGTCATGATATTGAACCGTAAGGGTAGAGGTAGCTCATTAATAAAATCATACCTATGTATATTTGTATGAATGGCAATAAAAGCTGTGCATATGGAACTTGTCACCGATTTGAGTAGTTTAACTTTTTTAGCTGCATTGAGCAGATTTATATCCCGCAGGGGAAAGCCTTCAACCATTTACTCAGATAATGGTACTTGTTTCGTGGGCGCGTGCAATGAGTTAGCCAATTTTATTAAATTAAATTCCGATCAAATCAGCGGTGAAGCGTCGAGCATGGGAATAAATTTTAAATTTTCGCCAGCGTACAGCCCTCATTTTAATTCATTGGCCGAGGCTTCGGTAAAATCTGTTAAGCATCACTTAAAAAGAATTTTTTCATTTGCAAATTTAACGTACGAGGAGATGAACACAGTTCTCACACAAATCGAGGCTATTTTGAACTCGAGGCCTCTCACTCCCTTATCTTCAGATCCTACAGATCTCTCAGCTCTCACTCCATCTCACTTTCTAATTGGACGAACGCTAACATTATTGCCTTCTCCTCAGGAAGCAGACCCTTCGAAGATACCTACTCTCTCACGATACATGAGAACCCAACAATTGAAAGCCCATTTCTGGACAAGATATTATAAAGAATATATTTCAGAGCTTCAAAAACGTCAGAAATGGCGCACACAGAGAGAGCACCTTCAACTCGGGGAGATGGTGCTAGTGAGAGACGACCGGCTGCCTCCAAGCCGCTGGCTGCTGGGACGAGTGACGCGACTCCACCCAGGCTCGGACGGCGTGACGCGCGTGGCTGACGTGCTGACCACATCGGGGACGCTGCGACGCGCCTTTAACCGACTATGCCCGCTACCAGTGATGGACAATACCGTCGTTCCTGGGGCGGCAGCATGTTAACGCCTGGCATGTGTGCGTGCCAGCCAGCATGTGTCGACGCGGCACCCACACACGCACACGGCGAGAGGAACAAAATACGGCGGCGCTGCCGGCTGCCCTCACTCGCCACTGGACCATCGGAAAGCACGGCCGTGCTCAAAAATCAAAATTATATTTGTATATTATTCTCGGCCAGTAAACGCTTTCTAGATTTCAAAAAGTCTTACAATTATTTTGCTCCACCAATCCACGCCCTAGTAAAGTACCAGAGTTCGCTTCACCCATCATTCTTTGTAGGTTTGTGAAAACATTTTCTATACGCAGCCGTATGTATAATGCTTATAGCAGATCCATGGTTTTGAGCGAAATGTGCGTAGTGTAAGGTTGATGTTGGTTAGTTAAAACTCTTAATAAAATTATCTTTATTTTTTAATTATTTTGTAGTTGTAACGACCATAGAAATACATAAACTCCTCTGGTTATTTCAAGTTAAAAATACATTCGTCGTAGGCCAAATATGCAGATTTACCGCAATAATTGTAACGCGATGGGCCTAATAAATAGGCTCGCATAGTCGCTCAACATGCTATAATAGACATCTGTTCAGGTTTTCTCTACGGGATCGAATCAACAATGAACGAGATTCGTAAAAGAACAAGGGTCACCGACATAGCCAAACAAGTTAGTTATGAAGTATCTTTTTGTATTTTTATTTTTTCAACTTAATTTTTTATTACTTTTACGGTCATCCCGTGAAACCATATAGTTCATACTAAATACAAACTGAAATATAGATGCACAGGAAAAACCCCAGAAAAAAGACCAATGCTGGGAATCGAACCCAGGTCCTCAGCATTCCGTTTAGACCAATGGTGGTGTAGGGGTATGGCACACGGCACGGAATGCTGAGGACCTGGGTTCGATTCCCAGCATTGGTCTTTTTTCTGGGGTTTTTTCTGTGCATCTATATTTCAGTTTGTATTTAGTATGAAATAATAGCCAAACAGATTAACTCGTTGAAATGGCAATGGGCGTTATAGCACGCAGGACAGATGGCCGTTGAAGCTGAAAAGTTTTCGAATGGAGACCACTGACTGGCAAGCGCAGCGTGGGACGTCCACCAACAGGATGGGAGGAAAATTTGGTAAAGGCCCAGGTTCACAACGGATGCAAGCCGTTTCCTACCGTAATGATTAGATATCTATACATATAATAAATCTGTAACAAGTCGGTGTCTGTACATTGAAGATATTTGAGAAAAACTGTCACTAGGGCTATTTATTAGCGCAATAGAACCCGAAACAATGATTTTTAGAATTATTGTCTGTTTGTCTGTGCGTTTGTGAGCGCTAATCTCAGAAACGGCTTAACCTAGAAGGATGCGGTTTTCACTGATATGTTGGTATTTTTTTGGATTAACATTTAGTGTTTGTTTCATTTCAATCGGTTCACAAATAAGAAAGATACGTCTATTTTAAGAATTTATCGAACAGTTTTTAGAAGAATTAATAAGCTGAAGAGTTTGTTTGTTGTTTGAACTACTGCTCCGATTTAAAAAATTCTTTCAACGTTAGATATCCCATTTATCGTGGAAGGCTATTGGCTATATATCATTACGCTAACACCAATAGGAGCGGAGCGGAGCGGAAGAATGTTTCAAAATCGGGGGTTTTCGAAGGAAAACTTCTATAGGCACGCTTGACTTGGGAGTACGGTGGTGAAAATGTGAACGCGGGTGTGCGGGGAAGTTCGGTGGGGGGGGGGGGGGGGGGTAAGGGGGGGTTTGCGGGGGCGGGTAATTTTTTTATATCGAGGAACTAAGGAGAGTCATAATTGATGAAAAAGCAAATTTGATAAAAAAATAAGCTGCCCAAATTACTAATTCCACGCGGACGGAGTCGCGGGCAAACGCTAGTTAATACTATAATCTAGATCTAGTTAGGCACAGATACATTCACTTTAATAATAGTATCAATAATAATGCCGTTAGAGTTTATAACAATTTAAATAATGATATCAAAATGTGCAATAATTTTAAAGAATTCAACAGAAAACTGAAACATTATTTCTTATCTAGACCTTTTTATTCCATTAATGAATATTTTGATAATGCATTAGATTGACTTTAATTTAGATAATATGTAACAATAAACTAAACTGTATTGAAATTTATGACATGTCTGTAATGTTTTTGTAATTAGTAAATATCAAATTAACAATAAATTTGCATGTATACTTGTATACTTATACTTATAACAAATAAAACAATTTGACTTGACTTGACTTGACTTAATGAGGGAAGCCTATGTCTACTAGTGGACTTCGTATGGTTGAAATGATCATGATGTTATGATGTGGGTGGCCGTACCAACATCAGTGCGCCGTCACCGACAGTGCGTCGGGCATGTTTGCGGAGGCGCAGGTGGATGGTTTTGCAGCCGTCCTGCGTAAGTGGTGCGCTTCGCTCCATGCCCGTAACCGCGTCAGCCCTAACAGAATCCTAAGCGCACTGACTGACCGGTTGGATTCTCCACTGTTGAAGAAGTGGATGAAACTCCATACTTCTTCTTAGTAGTACAGTTATTATTATTTATATTATTTTACTAACTCTAGAAATAAGTTTGTCCGCTAACACAATGAGTCATGTTACTTGAAAATAAATTATTTGAATTGAATTTGAAAATTGAATTAAATAAGAAATAGAAACAAACGACAAACGGTTTGATGCGGCGTCCAAGTTCAACTGTTCGTGAATCGAACAAAAACAACTGAACCCGATTGGCACAATGTAGACAACAGCAGCAGGACCAAGTTAACGTTTTTGCTTCAAAGTTCGTCTTTGTTTCACAATTTAGTATGCAACGGTAGTCCCTGCTAATTGCAACTTCGTTGGCTCTGCGCCAGGCCTACTGGCTTGACATGGGTCGTGGAGGGTAGTTGGGTTACAGTGTACCTGAATGAGACAATTTCGTGATTATTAAAAATGGCGGCCAAGTTTGAGTCGGACTCGTGCTCCGAGGATCATCATAATGTGGTGTATCTATGTAATAAGGTGCATTAGCTTAATAAATCAGTTTATAATCGACCGTTGACCTCCTTACAGTGCAACCCTGCCTAGTTTGGAGAGCCGCGCGTCGGATAGCGATAGTCAGGTACAATAGGGTAGACGACCAGATGGCATAGTGGTTAGAGAACCTGACTACGAAGCTTGAGGTTCCGGGTTCGATTCCCGTGTCGGGGCAGATATTTGTATGAAAAATACGAATGTTTGTTCTCGGGTCTTGGGTGTTTAATATGTATTTAAGTATGTATCTATCTATATAAGTATGTTTATCCGTTGCTTAGTACCTATAACACAAGCTTTGCTAATAGGGATGTTTCTGTTGTAATATTTGGTGGTAAGAGCTAGAAGAGCATTTAATAAAAAAAATTGTAAATTGAGAATTAGTAAAAAGATGTTGATTGTAAAGAGTATTTATTTGAAGTAACTAAGGAACACATAAAGAAAAAGAATAATCTTATAAACAAGTCTACACAACAGAGGTTACTATCTACAACAGCCGCCCTTAATCGAAGTTGTGCAAGACAAACACACAAACAATAAAACATAAGTATAAAATTAAGTTACAAGACCTAAGCTAATTGTACATCGTTTGTGTACTATAGGCCCTAGTGGCTTTGTTAGCACATCAGCAGGCATATCACTAGTTCTCACATAATCCAACATTATAACATTATCGCATAATTTTTTACTAATAAAGTGAAAACGGGTATCAATATGCTTTGTCCTGCTGTGGTGTACGGGATTTCGAACGAGATTAATGGCACTTTGACTGTCAGAAGCTAAGTTAACTGATGAAAGTTTACCTGTTATCTCATAGATAAATCGACGCAAGTAACACGCTTCCTTTGTGGCAGACGCTAGTGCCATATACTCTGCTTCCGCCGAGGATAAGGCAACAGTAGGTTGCTTTTTCGACTCCCAAGATACAAGCCCTCCACTCAACTTGAAGGCGTACCCAGTGTATGACCTTCTATCTATCGTGCAGTTCGCCCAGTCAGCGTCACAATAACCTTCTAAGGGTTTTCCGCTTTTCCTGTAAACCAATGAATAGTTTAGAGTACCCTTTAAGTACTGCAGAACCCTTTTTGCAGCATTCCAGTGTTCCTTCGTATAACACGTATTATACTGACTTAAGTAGCTAGTGGCGTAGGCGATATCGGGCCTAGAGTTTACCGAAAGGTACATTAGTCCTCCTATTAAGTTTTGGTAAGGATAAGACTCACCAACCTGTCCTTCGGTTCTCCTTTCCATATTCTTTTTAACTAAAGGAGTGTCCACTGTCTTGCAATCTTTCATATCAAACTTATCCAGTAACGATAAGATATAATTTCTCTGGTTTATTCTTACACTATCGGAATCATATTCAATTTGCAAACCTAAATAACATTTCAAGATTCCGAGATCTTTCA
This sequence comes from Archips crataeganus, assembly GCA_947859365.1. Taxonomy (NCBI): domain Eukaryota; kingdom Metazoa; phylum Arthropoda; class Insecta; order Lepidoptera; family Tortricidae; genus Archips; species Archips crataeganus. The sequence continues at coordinate 21,108,525 of OX402050.1, forward strand.
GAGAAAAATATTTCAACAAATCCTTTTTGACAATGTCAAATGTCAATTCGGATTTATAGAAGACTACTTATGAGTTCTTCACCAAAAAGTTCCGTATATACGCAAGGCTCAGATGGAGTTCCTGTAAAACCTATTTTTATAAGCGTTTCGTTTAACTTTTTATTCCAAGCTCTCGGCGCCTGTTTAAGGCCGTACAAGGATTTATGCAACAAACAAACCTTGTTTTCCTTGCCTTTTTCTATAAACCCAAGGGGTTGCTCCATAAAAACTTCTTCTTCTAAGTTTCCATTAAGGAACGCGGTATCAACGTCTAAGTGTTTCATTCTTAAACTCATCTCTGCAGCTAATGCAAACAAAGTGCGGAGAGAAGAGTGACGAATCACTGGTACAAACGTCTCGTCATAGTCTACGCCTTTAACTTGATTAAAACCATTGACGACAAGTCTGGCTTTATATTTTGTGACATTACCATAAGCGTCCTTTTTAAGTTTGTAAGCCCATTTACATGGTATGACCTTTTTGTTTGGTCTATCTACTAGATCCCATGTTTGGAGTTTTATTAGAGAGTTGTACTCATCAGCCATTGCATGGTGCCATTTATCAGCATCATCAGCATGAGTAGCTTCATAATATGTCGTAGGTTCATTGGCATCGGCCGTCGGCACATTGTAAGTAAGGAAATCTGGTGGATTTCTGTTTCTTGTGGGATACCTCCGCTCCGAAACTGATTGCTCCACTTCCAAGCTTGGTGGCCTTTCATCGACACTAGGAAGTCTCAGCTCATAGAATGATTCTGATTCTCTCATATTTGCTGATTCTTCAGCACTTTCTACATTTACTTGTGAAGTTGTCTCAGCTATGGTGTCGATACTGTCAACACAATCGAAGAATTGACCATCTTCATGTTCAGGTTCGTGACCTTCGAATAACAATATGGAATCTGACTGTACCCCAAGTTCAGACTGTCTCTGCTCCTTCAATCCTGTAAAACAATTCTCAAAAAAGGTTGCATCTCTGGACGTAATCACTTTTCGTGGGTTAGCAGGATCCCTAAATATATAAGTATTTGGATTTTCTGAATAACCGACAAAAATCGCTTCCTTTGCCTTTACGTCTAACTTTTTCCTGTGACATGAAGGTATGTGTACAAGTGCTCTGCATCCAAACACTTTCAAATGACTAAGGTAATTTCTACAACCACACCACCTGTCCTCCGGAATTTGACCACCGAAGGCTCTGTGAGGAGACCTATTCTTTAGGTACACGGCAACTTGAAAAGCATCTTCCCAGTATGCTTTTGGCAGTAAGCTTTCTGCTAGCAACGTCCTCGCCTTCTCGGTTATTGAGCGTTGAGTTCGTTCAGCAGCCCCCACTTGTTGAGGACTGTAAGACGTCGTCGTTTGATGTTCGATACCTTTAGAGGCAAGATAATCAACGAATTCCCTATTAACGAACTCCTTACCCCCGTCAGTCCTAACCGCTTTAATTTTCTTATCTAATTGGTTCTCAACAAAGGATTGGAAAATACTGAATTTCTCTTTAACCTGTGTCTTGGAAGAAATAAAGTAAGCAAATACCTTTCTTGTAAAGTCGTCAACTATGGTTAACATATACCTGTTACCCTGAAAAGAGTTAGTTGACAAAGGTCCCGATAAATCCATATGGATCAGTTGTAAAGGAGAAGTAGCTCTATTATATGCTACCTTCTGAAAAGGTTTTCTTGCCTGTTTTCCTTCCACGCAAGCGATGCAATTGCTTTTATCTACTACTGTAAACTTTACACCTACCTCGCGATTCTTGAGTTGGGTCATGCCTATACGACACAGGTGTCCTAACCTCTTGTGCCAGAGTTTGTAACTAATATTCTGACAGTCAGAGTGCACATCCTGCGTCAAATGATTACTTGCCACATTCTCGGAAACATTAACAGTACCATCTACAGCGTACAGTCCACCACAGGGCGAGGCATGAAGTACCGGGTCACCTGTAAAATGAAAATTATCAGTTTTATAAAAGTTACATCCATTTTTATCAAAAGTACAAACAAAACCCTTATCAACAGCTTTCTGCACAGACAGTAAGTTGGCTTTTAAATCAGGGACAAAAGCAACATCGCTGATCTTGTTGATTACGTTCTCGGGTGTGTTTATAGACATAACTCCTATGCCACAGCATTTAATCTGCTCCCCGTTTGCGACAGTAACACTACCTTTATTTTGTATCGTAATGTTCTGAAACCAATCTTGTCTGAAACTCATGTGTTTAGTACAACCAGAATCTACATAAAATACCTCCTTGCTTGAGTTGCCAAAAGTATTGAGAGCTGTAATGTGGTGTCCTTAGCATTCTCCGTATTGGCTTTCTCCTTCTTATTTCGCAATGGACAGTTGGGTCTCTTATGACCAGGTACTTTACACTCGTAGCAGACCATTTCCTTCTTCTTAGATTTAGGATTCTTCTTCGCATGAAAGACGGAATCTATGGATATAGCTGCATCTTTAGACATTTTGTTCAGCAGTTTTCTCTTTACTAAGTAATTTATTGAATCAGGCGTTACTTTGCGGAGGTCCATATTAATGAACTAAAACAATTACTTTGCTCACCCGCGACCTTACAATAGTTACGTTTATGCAAGAAATGTGCGTTCATGCAGTTCCTCCACCTCCACACTGTACGAACACACACAAATCACATAAACCCAACCATCACCACCACCAAGCTACACTGACGCGTTTCAAACTCAACCAGAGCTCATCTTCAGAGTTACCACAACCGTATGCTATGCTACCAACTGTTAAACTAACAAACCAAAACAAATGTTTTAACTTGTCACTGTAACTTCTCAAGTACCCACTTTATTTTTCTTATTCTCAAACTACCCCACAAAAATTAACTTTTATTGACATATTATAAAACTACCTTGAATTTTTTTTGTTTATTTATTTATAAGGCATATTTAATTAATACTAACTGTTCAAATTCGACCCAAGCCGCAGTAAAGGAGAAGATACTAAATTTACCTGTTCATTAATAATAGACCCCATAGTGTTGTACCTAATTATTTCCATGCATTCCAGAGCATCCAGACGCAACCCCTTGCCGCAATAATGTAACACTTCATAAGAATCTGAATCTAACAATGAATGATTTGATTCCAAAAAATGTTTTGCAAAATTCGATCTATCTGGATGCTCATTCCTATATGCCGAAACATGCTCTTTAAATCTAGTATTAAAACTTCGGCCTGTCTGTCCTACGTATATCCCATTGCAGTCATTACAAGTAAGCTTGTATACCCCCGATCTAGTTCCCTTATCTACCTGTTCTTTGTGGTTACATAGCCTAGAGTACAAAGAGTTGTTAGTCTTAAAGGCAACATTAATATTGTTTGATTTTAAAATGCCATAAATCTTATCAGACAAACCCCCGACGTAAGAGATGCTAGATCTATATTTGTTAGTAGACTGAGAAGGTAACGGTAGGTAAAAAATTCAAGGTAGTTTTATAATATGTCAATAAAAGTTAATTTTTGTGGGGTGGTTTGAGAATAAGAAAAATAAAGTGGGTACTTGAGAAGTTACAGTGACAAGTTAAAACATTTGTTTTGGTTTGTTAGTTTAACAGTTGGTAGCATAGCATACGGTTGTGGTAACTCTGAAGATGAGCTCTGGTTGAGTTCGAAACGCGTCAGTGTAGCTTGGTGGTGGTGATGGTTGGGTTTATGTGATTTGTGTGTGTTCGTACAGTGTGGAGGTGGAGGAACTGCATGAACGCACATTTCTTGCATAAACGTAACTATTGTAAGGTCGCGGGTGAGCAAAGTAATTGTTTTAGTTCTTTACTAAGTCACTAGTCACGTCTATATTGCAATTTTCCAAAGCCATAATGAGAGGTTCATATTTTGGGGTGAGACCTCCCAAAAGTATAGCAGCAACAGACCTGTCCTCTATGACTACATCAATATCCGCAAGATCCTGTGCGGTTGATATCACTGCATTTATGTACAGTTCAATATTTTCAAAATCTGACAGACTCAACCTGTATAGTTTTCGCTCTTAAGCAAGTCTTCTTCCCATTCCCTTATCCTCAAAAGCCTGTTGCAAAAGTTTCCACGCTTCGGCTGCAGTTTTCGCACATCTGACGTGAGTAATAGCTGCACCGTCTATTGTTAAGCATATTTTTGCTAGAGCTTTCTCGTCGTTGCGTACTTTGATCGAAGCAGGGGTCGTGTCATCTTCCGAATAACCACTTATTGTTACCCACAAATCCTCGTGTAAAAGGTAATTTCTCATCTTAAACTTCCAAGTAGGATATCCATCTTTATTCCTCAGACAAAATGATGGAATCGAAGATGAATTCGACGTAGAGGGATTCGACTTATTAACACTCGAAGCATCTCCAGTTTCTTGTGGCATTTCGACTAATCAACATTTTTTAATCACACAATAAACTGACTCAACTAATTTACAAATTAAATTTTAATCTCTTCTGCATTTCGTGCTGATAACGTGTTGTAATATTTGGTGGTAAGAGCTAGAAGAGCATTTAATAAAAAAAAATGTAAATTGATTATTAGTAAAAAGATGTTGACTGTCAAGAGTGTTTATTTGAAGTAACTAAGGAACACATAAAGAAAAAGAATAATCTTATACACAAGTCTACACAACAGAGGTTACTATCTACAACAGTTTCCTAGGTAAAAAAATAATAATTCTTATTAGTCCGTATTTTTACATTATCAAAAAATATTCGACACGTAATTTTTCCTTTGACAATTAAACAAAAAATGACGAAGATATGGTGCGTTGAAGTTCCGCGTGACGAGGCGTGACGTCACTTGTTCCTAAAACGCTCATACAAAGTGTAGGAACAAGTGACGTCACGCGAAACTTCAACGCGCCATATCTTCGTAATTTTTTGTTTAATTGACAAAATAAAAAATACGTGTCCAATATTTTTTGATAATCTAAAAGACTGACTAGTTAGGAAAGTAGCCTATTGGTGTGAATTGTCCCATGATATTTATTTATTTATTTATTTTTATTTTTATTTATAGGACAGTGCAATTTGACTGAAAAATAGTGACAATGTGTAATTCGCAAAATCACAAATTTCAGCCACAGGAGGCCAACAACTATAACACCCAGATAGGAAACAAAAACACCATGGAGCAAAACCTGTCCACAACACATTTGGAGTATCTCAGCCAGACAAACTTGTATCTGTACTTGTTATTGGTGCTGTGCGTCGGCGTATTATTCTTCGTGTGCTCCCGATATGCAACAGCTGATTCCATAAGAAAATACAACGGAGGGCTCAGGCTGACATGATCGAGATGATTAATAATAATATGCCTTTACATCTGTGACAGATGATTTAAGTAGCACCCTGGCGACACTTGCGCTCGTGGCTAAAAAGACCGATACGGGATAGAATCCCTCGGCCGCACTCGCGACAGTTGTACGCAGCCCCTGATGGTCGAGGGTTAGTGACCCGGTTGTGGCGCTTTATGCGTTTTTCCCTCAGTGGCTCAAGCCAGGCATCGTCGTGATTTGGTTGGCCTTTGTGAACAAGTTGTCGCCACTTGCCACGATTTTCGGCTAGCTCTTCCCATTGGTTGCTAGGGATATTAGAAACAACCATATCGCGCTTGACGCAGTCTTTAAAGCGCAAAATGGGTCGGCCTATGGACCTTTTTGCGTCTGCGACCTGTCCTAGCAAAATTTGCCTCGGCAAACGAGTCCGCTCCATGCGGTGCACATGCCCCAGCCACCGCAGTCGCCTCTGCTTCAGAGTGGCTGTTATGTTAAACAGACCTGGCCTGCACTATTTGGATCCAACGCGTGCCCGCGACCTTAACCACGTTCTGGCTCCATCTTTTGGCCCCATCGGCCATCAGTAATTCTAAGTGAGATGTCTCGCTTTTAAACCGACACTAAAAAAAGGAAAAGAAAATGTAGGTAAGGTCCACTCCTGCTGCCTCGTGCACCAATTTCAAACAAATCAGATAAAAGTTATTACCGTTTTTGGCGTCGGCTTAATTTTTATTTTAGAATTTTTTATACACACTTTTTAAATGTTGTATTCTTTTAGTCACGTAGATATCTGTTAGGGTTAAATCGCAGGTTGTTACTGTAGTTTGGTTTTAATCGCTATCGGATTCTACAACAAATCTAGGATAGAATTACAGGGCTTGAGTCGTAGTCCCCATGCGAGCCCAGTTTGGATTGGGAACTTCACAGACACCATTGAATTTCTTCGCAGCGTGTGTGCAGAGTTCCTTACGATATTTGCCTTCACAGTAAATTTCAAATGTACTTTCAGACACAAATTTCGAAAAACTCAGAAGTACGAGCCTGGGTTCGAACCCACGACCCTCTGCTTGAAAGTCTATAGGCCAATCCACTAGGCTAGCACGAATTGGATACGGTAATGTACCTACGGTACGGTACGGTAATGTATGTATGTATTTATTACTGGATTGAAATAAATTACGAACTTCATCAAAATTCAAGTAGGTCTGAGTATCCAATTTGACGTCTAAGCAACAGAAATTGCTTGATAAAATTCAATTTTGTGACAATATAATCTAAGAGGCATCTTTTATCTAAGAATCTACCACCGGTTCGGAAAAACCCTGTTGAAAAGAATCCGGCAAGAAACTCAACAAGGTATATTTTTTTCAAACACACATACACATACATTGTTATTAAATTACGTACATCTAAAGTACTAGGGGCGTTCAATAAAAAGTGAGAATGAGTATGTTATAAACAACTTTTACTAAATGTCATTTTATTTTTCGACATAGTCACCTTTTAGCATAATACACTTAGTATATCTTTTTTCTAAACTTAAAATTCCATTTTTAAAAAAGGTCTCATCTTGAGTACTTAAAAAATCTTGTACTGCAGCGACTACCGCGTCGTCGTCTTCAAATTTCTGGCCTCTCAGGTATTGTTTCAATCTCGGAAATAGGTAGAAATCACTGGGAGCGAGATCTGGTGAATACGGAGGATGCTTAAGGATATCGAACCCAGCATCACGAATTGCAGCCATTGCAACGGCGGACTTGTGTGCCGGGGCATTGTCCTGGTGGAACAGCACAACTTTCGAGAGTTTACCTCGCCGTTTTTCGCGGATCTCATTGCGCAATGTTGCTATTTGTTTGGCGTATAAAGTGCCCGTAATAGTGGCTCCATGCTCGAGATACTCAATCATTAATACCCCTTTACCATCCCAAAAAACAGAGCCCATGACCTTACCGGCAGATGGACTCACCTTGAATTTCTTCGGAGTTGGAGATGATGGCCTTTTCCATGTCATAGACTGCAGTTTCGTTTCAGGGTCGTAATGATGGAGCCATGTTTCGTCCATTGTTATAAATCGCGCCAAAAAAAGTTCCCGGTCTTGCTGCATCAGGTTCAAAGCTTCTTGACAAATCTCTAGTCTAGTTTGTTTTTGCGTGTCAGTAAGCATTCTTGGTACCCAACGCGCAGATACCTTTTTCATACCCAAGCGTTCATGTAAAATATTATGCACGCTCCCCGTTGAAATCTTTACATTTTCAGCAATAAAACGAACCGTGACACGACGATCCGCCAAAACTGAGTTTTCGACTTTTTTCACAATTTCTTCAGTTACTGCTGTAGTAGGGCGTCCGGAGCGGGGGTCGTCCATTGTCGATGTTCTTCCACGTCTAAATTCGGCGCACCAACGTGCGACTGTCGAATACAGAGGAGAATTAGACCCTAAAGTGTCCCGCAAATCCAAATTGACTTGGTCCGTAGAAAAATTTTTCAAATACAAGTATTTGATAACGGCGCGCAGTTCAATTTTCTCCATTTTCGCTAACGTACTCAATAGCATTGCAAATAAATTACCGTATATTTTTTTAAACAAAAGACAGTTAGTTTTTTTTTTCATAGCAATCAGCTAGATAGATTAGCTTTACCGGCCAGTATTTAATTTCGTAATATTAAAAGAGTTTGCATCTCATTCTCACTTTATATTGAACGCCCCTCGTATATAATACAACTACATTTGTTTTAACACATTATATGTTATGTATACGCTATTTGATTAGGAATCATTCTTATTTCTTTAAGTTCAACACAATTGACACTGGCCATCGAAATTTAAAAACAAATATGCCGCTTCAACATTCTCCGCCTGATTAAAACTGTTCCAAAATTGAAAAAAAGCTGGCAAACAGCCAGTGTCCTGTAAGCTTGCGTATCACATGGCCCATATTTTATCAGAACTGGCAGCTTTTTTTAACGTGAATTTATATTTAAAAAAAAACCTTTGTTTCGAGATGTTAAATGTTTCTCTTTTCAAAATAAATAGCAACAGACTCATTGTGCACCTAGTATGGAATACAACATGATAATAATTGACAGAGACTAACTGATTCATCAACACATAGCCAAAATCAGTCAAAAGAAAATTGCAGTTGTTCATAGATAGGTATTTACTTAATGACGCAGACAAGAAATAGGAAAATAAAATGCGGGATTTTCAAGGTATAACGTTGAGGTAAATATTATTTGAGTGATAAGTCCCGTTTAGTATAATAATTAGTAAGGTATATAGAGTTCTAAAAAGCTAGGGCATTGGACACCATCAAAGTTATACAACTTTTTGAAACTATAATATCATACAAAAATCTCTATAGTCAAACCCTTAGGATATAATTTACTGAGGACATAGGATTATGAAATTTGGCCTAACTTCTTATTAAGGCCTCTCAAAACAATTTAAATACTATGTAGTACAGTCAACCAATTTGATTTCTAGGCCCCTATAGAACCATATCAAAATGAATCAATCTTCTTCGACAGTGATTATTGGGTGATGTATGTCATGATGACAAACTCGATCTTTGCGAACGTGTGTCAACGATATTGAATAGGAAAGGAGTTTGCTTTTGTATTAATGACATGAATTGTCACTGGCCTTGTGTCAAAACTTCTTTTTCCTCTCACGTCATGGAGCGAAAACGTTTATAAAGTTTTTATGTTTATTGCAAATTGTGTTCGGAAAGTTGGTAATCCTTTGACTCGCACTGACGCCGTAATTGTCTAGTAGTTAATGCGACAAGGTTCTTTAGTGGCCTAGGAATCAAATTGGTTGACTGTACATGCATCTGAAGTATTTAACATAGCAAAATTTTTAGTACAGCAGATACGCTTTTTGAAACTAAGGAATCGCCAATGCGAATCTGAGTTATTTTTTAACATCCCTGTTCCGTTATAATCATTAATTTTGTAATACTCCTTAAAATATTAGTAAACGGTATTACTTTATTTTAATAGTAAACGGTAAACGTCTACAAATAAAAAATCCATTCAGCACCAAGTTATTAATAACATTTCACGCTCTAAGTCCCACCCTATCGTAAACAAATTAATTGAGTTTCAAAATATATATTCCCTTAGGCCATCCGAAACACTTTCTTGAACTTTTTACGAGCTAAACACAAGACGAACACTACTTACAGACAGAGCAAAGGGTGAGAAAAAAGTGGTCACCGTACCTCAATAAATTATCTCGTCGTTCCGTAGAAGAGGGTAACAAATATACCACTGACAAAACCAAATAGCACACCCCAGAGCGTTAATAAACAACCGTAACACTTTAGTAAAAGAACCTTCGCCACTTGCACATTTAAAGTTGTACATAGCTAGCGTGATCGTTGAGTTTTCACACTTTCCGATCCCGCAAAATGAACTTTCCCTATTGGTAACTAAGACGAGACTGTAGGCAAGAAAGTTATCGCTTTGTTACGCTCAAAGGATTCCTCTCTTGAAACAATTTATGTGTTTATCTAAGTTGAAAGTTTTCGAGTCATTATTTTATTTATGTCTTCGTGATAGTCGCCGGCGTGAATCGGGTGTATCTATTCAATTAAGCTATTATGGTAAACTATTCAACATTTATGTTTTATGGGCTTTCTTCTGCTTTGAGCAACTTACACGCCATTTTGACCAAGATACTATTACACAACTAAGTAGTCTATTTGAAGACCGTGATAGGGTAAGATTCTGCAACTATATTTTATGTGCTGGAAGGCCAGCAAGTCTTTTCTAGGGAATTACGTGAGGTTCTAAAAAAAGTGCTCAAGGATGCGAGAAAACTGTCTCAGAACTCATTTAAAAGATACATCAAGAGCACACTGAACCCTGAATAAAACGTACTACAAAGTTGCTCCTTAATCTACTAATCTGATCTTCTTGTATAAAAATCTCGTGTCACAGTGTTCGCCATCAAACTCTTTCAAAACGGTTAAACCGATTTCTATGATTTTTTTTGTCTTTTTTGGTAGGTCTGAGAATAGGTCGTAGGCTATTTTTTATACCCCTATTCTTCACAGACCGAGGCGTGGGCAACAACTAGTAATAACAATAATAACTCATTTTATTTCGAGTAACTTGACGACTCATTCATTATGTTAGTAAGACCTTATTTACTAAGTGGTAGTTCTAAATAAAACTTTACTTACTGTACCATCGCCCCTGACGCCAGATACCCATTTTCAAAACAAATTTGCTTGCAGCCGTTGATGTTTATTGCTATGGATTGTTATGGACAGATGTCTAGCCACTGCACGCAAACTGGGCCTTTAAGGTGGTTATCTGGCGCTTGGGGCGATAGTACATCTGTCACTATACACACGCAGAATGCAGGTTGTTCCAGTGACCCGATGTAGGTCCATCTATTTTGCCAACAGAATGCACTGAGCATGCACTAAACCGTGGTGGTCTAGTGGTTTGATCTATGGCCTCTCAAGCAGAGGGTCGTGGGTTCAAATCCCGGCTCGCACCTCTGAGTTTTTCGGAATTTCTGTGCGAAATTACATGTGAAATTTACCATGAGCTTTACGGCGAAGGAAAACATCGTGAGGAAACCTACATACACCTGAGAAGAATTTCAATGGTGTGTGTGAAGTCCCCAATCCGCACTGAGCCCGCGTGGGATCAACGGCCCAAGCCCTCTCATTCTGAGAGCCTGTGCCATGCAGTGGGGCGTATACAGGTTGGGATGATGATGATGATGAAGCACGGAATTAAAAATATATTGCAGTTTCTTGCAGTTAAATCAAAGGTAGCGGACTAAATACGCCATAGTTTATACCGCGTTTGTGTAACGTATGTGTTAATTACTATGCCCTGGAACGCTCAAAGGCGAATGGAACATAAAATCGTTTGAGTAATTAAGTGCGGGCGGGATTTTTATGCTGTCATTTATTTCACCACTACACTTTACCCCACGGCTTCGCGTGCCATTAGGCACTGGCAGTAGAATCTAACTCCAGGATTTTCCTAAATTGGACAAATTGGGGGTGCTTAATAGAGCGGGACAGTATCATGGGGAGTGTTCTGACGAACTGATCGAATTGCTGTCTGCGGCTAAATTCGTCTACCGCACTTCGAGGAACCGTCTGTCTTTCCATCCTCACCATCTTGATGATTGGCTAGTACCGTGCGTTTTATGTGAAACTTCTTTCCTCGCACGCCGAAGATCTGGAATCAGCTTACTGCGGCAACATTCCCGGAGCGTTACAACTTAGGGATCTTTAAAAAACGTGCCTACCAATTCCTAAAAGGGTCGACAACGCACCTGTGATTCCCATCGTTTTGCGGGTGTCCATGGGCGACGGTGATCGCTCTCCATCAGGTGACCCGTCTGCTCGTTTGCCCCCTCTTATACAATTAAAAAAAATTTGCTTACGCTTGTTCTCTGTTCTTCATGTTTAGTTATCAATGCAAAGAAGACCGTAATCCTAGCCCAGGGAACCTACCTGCCGACCATCTTGCTTGAAGGTACACTCTTGGAAGAAAGTAGAAAACAAGTTTTGCTACTTGAAGTCGACTGTGTCGAGCAATCTATCACTTGATGGGGAGATTGGCATTCGCATCGGCAAGGCTGCGACGACGTGGTAGGTTACGCACAAAAGTATGGGTTAATAAACACCTTACTGTAAGGACCAAGATGATTGTCTATAAAACTTGCATCCTACTTAAGCTGAAATCTGGATGACGTATGCATATTTTAATTTTCCTCGGACGAAGTCGCGGGTAAAAGGTAGCAGTCCACATCAGATAACGCATTCGCTGCCGGCTGACAAAATATGGCAGCGGCACTAGGTGGAAGTTATGAGAACGCTTGTTACATACGTTTCTAGTAGAGTTGCTGGGTGAATCGACTTTTTTGTCTTGTTTACTCTGTTCCCAGTTGTCCAAGTGACATCTTCATACTGTTTCATAGAAAAATGTTTGGGTTGTCCAGGAGACAAAATTTGTGTAACCATAGCAACGGATGGCAAGAAAAAATTGATTCACCGTGCCACGAATGCCGGTGTTATTTTATTATACACCCATAGGTTTCTTTTTCGATTCTGATGATATTTTTTATGGTTCTGGTACTAATGACCGCGGAACCCTGGCAAGTACAAATTAGAAATGCACTTCAAAGTGAGGTCAAGGAACGGCGCAGATTTTATTTCGTTTAAATTAAATCCCGCACTTTTACTTTGCTCTTAGTATTTGTTCATTTACTTTCAAAGCCCCAGGTTTTTTTAACGAAAATATTTTTATTTGCACCTTGCTTGTTTTTATTTTGATGGGATAAAATTTATGTAGAGAATCATTGGGATATTTGAAAGAAAGAAAGAAAGAAAAAAAATATTCGTGATATTAAACATCCCCAATGTTCACATGCAAAATTTACGTTGTACGAGTCTAAACACAGTTTTAGCTGCCTTAGTATCACCCAAAGAACCATTCTAAGAAATACCATATTCAAATATGATCATAGGAGTCTACAGAAGACTTCGTTTACAGGACTACAAAAGGCTCACGATCACGACCCCTCCCCAGGGTCCGTGGCGGAACAAACTGTCTTTGTCGGTTCCATTCTAAATTCAAATATAAATATTTTCGTTTATCTTGGAAGCTATTTGTGGCGTTATACTAGCCAGTTTTTAGGTTGTCTCAAAAGGAGTATGCATGTGTTAGATATACTAAGTAATAGAAACTGTTATAACATTATTAGATATGTAAGGTGATAAAATATATTGTTAAAATAAGTAAGTAAATGAGATATGGTTACGGCATTGATAATTTGGGTAATGCTTGGCTCTAAAGACAAGCGATAGAATAATTAAGATACTTTCCGATTGTCTTACTCTGGTGACGTCAGTTGTTTGCGACTCACCCGGACGGCAGGGCAAACTTATAAAAGGCCTTCTTAGGCCAGGTGGGGGGCACTTTGTTACGAGCCGTCGCCGTGGTCACTTGACAGTTAAGTACTTACTTGTTTGTATAATTAATAAATGGCTATAATTTGTTTCTATATCTTTCATATGTAAATATATTAATAATTATCGTATAGCTTATATATTAACGTGTACAGCTATAAATCAATGAATACTTGAATTATGTTGGTAACTGAATAATATTTATATATGTCGAAAATCTTGTGTGGTTGTTATTTGTGATCATTAAAAGCTGTTATTTCATTGGAAGATAATATTTGTTTCAATATAAGCGATTTCTCGAAATATGATTTGATCTGTTTGTTTTACTTACCAAATATAATATCTTAACCCATCATAAACTTATTATTTTATACTCCGTTAACTTCCTGGTCCCAATAAATAACAGAATAAGTTAGACTTTGATAATTTACTACAAGATGAGAAGGTTTCTTTTGTTTAATATAAAACATGTGACTGTAAAACTTCATTTCTAAGCAAGAGGTTATCGTTAGGTATATAGAATATCTAATATGAATAGAGCTAAATCTAACACATGCATTAATAATTCTTTGTTTTTACCTAATGGGTAGTGATCTAAAGCGGTTTTGCTATTGGTATTGAAATATATGTAGGATGAGTGAAATGAAGCGCAGTATGACGTATGATTGGGTAAAAGAGATAGAATGTATGAGTAAGAAAGAGCAAGCATGAATGACGGGTAGCTATTTGAATTGAGAATAGTAAAAAAACAGAGGATCTAGATGCAAGACGAATAAGACGTGTTGATTTGTGATTATTTTTAAATATATTTATTACTTCGATTTTATATTAGTTTTTCTTCAATTTGCAATCCCACATATACAGGATAATATAATAGTGGCCCGATACAATATCTTGATGACACTTTGGTAAAATGTTACATTAAAGATTAATATTATAGTTATAATTCTCAAGTGGCAGTATCGCTCGTACAAGGTACTCGAGTGGCGTCTACGGACCGGAAGACGTAGTATAGGTAGGCCTCCAAAAAGATGGAGTGACGACCTGGTTAAAGTGGCGGGGACGCATTGGATGCAGATGGCGCAGGGTCGATCAGTTTGGTGAGCCTTGGGGGAGGCCTATGTTCAGCAGTGGACGTTTTTCGGCTGAAATGATGATGACGAAACACTTGTGAGATCACAGCTTTAGCCTCCTAGGGTCTCAGTTCTACAAGACCCACCGTACCAGTAGAACTCAGAAGCTCTCTGACTATACTTCTTGACCTTATGGCTGAACGACGCTCGCTGAAACTGCAATCTCAAGATGCTGAGTCACATAGACAGCTTATTAGACGAATTCGGAAATCCTTATGACACGATATTCGTACCTTTAAGACTGTTCGTATGAAATATGCGAAAGTAATAAGCCAAAGTAAGATTCGCAAGAGATATGTCTACTGGGCAAAGCCAGACGACAAAGTTAAAGAGTTAAAGTTAAAGTTAAGAGTAAAACATTCCATTGGCACTACTTTGCGTATAGACAGAAAGTAAATCTGAAGTAATGTAATATAATTCAGTGGACCTTTTGATATTTTTTTCATTGCTCTGCCGCGCTGCGCTTAATATTTTTTAAACAAAAATTTTCCGGATTTTTTTTCCGTTTTATTTCGGTTTTTTGGCTCTGGTGTAAAGTCGGGTTTTCAGGGTTACGCCCTTATTGTTTTCTGGCGTCGATATACTTATTATATAGCCTATAGCCTTCCTCGATAAATGGGCTATCTAACACTGTAATCATTTTGCAAATCGGACCAGTAGTTCCTGAGATTAGCGCATTCAAGCAAACTCTAGTTATGAGCATTTAACTTCACCATACATTTGCATTTTTACCTCGTCATGTATTTTTACAAACATTATCCTGCAGTATGTGGCTGTCCACAAACTTTCTGAAATGTGTCTGGAATATTTCTGTGGAAATTCCCAAGGCAGGAATGCTTTTGTAGACGTATAACTTATTCTTTGAGCTTCGTTTGACCGTGTACTGCTAAGGTCAGGTAGATTATTGAGATACTAGCTTCTTTGTCTTCTTCAACTTTACTTGCGATAGCCTTTTAGAGCCTTATCTTTAGCACAGGCGATTTGCAGACGAGTTATAAGCGAGGGAGCGCGCAGCGAGTTTGTCGCGGGCACGGGACCGATCTGTTTAGTGAAACTTGGGAGAGGCTTATGTTCAGCAGTGGACGTCCTTCGGCTTAAATGATGATGTTGGTGATGATGATAGTCATCATCAAAATCATCATATCAGCAAGAAGACGTTTACTACTGGATAAGTCTTGGGCTACCGCGTACAGGTCATTCTTACAACATTTTCCAAATCGTCGATCCATCTTGTCGGGGACCTTTCTAGGCCACGTCGTTACTGTAAGTAAATGATAAAATAAATATCACGGGAAAATTCACACTAATTGACCGAGTCCCAAAGTAAGCTAGGCAAAGCTTGTGTTATGGGGTACTAGGCAACGGATAAACATACTTATATAGATAGATACATACTTAAATACATATTAAACACCCAAGACCCGAGAACAAACATTCGTATTTTTCATACAAATATGTGCCCCGACACGGGAGTCGAACCCGGGACCTCAAGCTTCATAGTCAGGGTCTCTAACCACTAGGCCATCTGGTCGTCTAGAAAGAATGATGATGATGATGACGCAACGATTTCGCCGCGCGTGCGCAGGGAGTTCCTCGCGCCTAGGGCTGGACGCCATGTTGTTTACTCACGGTAACGTCAGCTAACATCTATTCATCATCCCAGCCTATGTACGTCTCATTGCAGGGCATACGCCTCCTCTCAGAATGAGAGGGCTTGGGCCGTAGTTCCCACGCGGGCCCAGTGCGGATTGGGAACTTCACACACACCATTGAATTACTTCATTTTGAATATTCAGTTTCTGAACTGGGTCTGGGTTTGAGACGGAGTTACCACGTGGACCCAGAGCGCAACAACGGCAGAAGCAGTTGCAGCAGACCCTCTTATTCTGCGAGGAGCCTTGTGACTTGCTGTGGGACGTATACACAGGTGGGGATGATGATGATGATGATGTGAAGTTTCCATTTACGTTGCAAGAACACCCGTACGAAACTTTGACAGTAAGTATACGACTGCAAAGAGTGCGGTCCGATAAGTATACGGTCTATTTCAGTTACAAAAATATATTACACGACCTTAAAGTTAAGTATTGACTTAACCTATAAATGAAATGAAATGAAATGAAATGAAATGAAATGAAATGAAATGAAATGAAATGAAATGAAATGAAATGAAATGAAATGAAATGAAATGAAATGAAATGAAAATTTATTGCGTATGAATTAAGGTTATAGATTGCAGTTACATATGCATAAATGTAAGTTTCACTTAACCCTACCTTTACAGATGTACACGCAGTTAAAAAATAAAAATCTAAAATAAGAATAGTCACATACCTAATCATATCATTGTAAGATGAAAAATAGAAAATTATACTCAATCATTTTAAATTCGATGTCATTATTATTTATCATTATTATGTCGATAAAATTAGTGTAGTACCATAATAATTTAAATTACTTACAAGTAATAGTATAATAGTAGCGCATACTAATTTCTGTCCTAGGCCGTATCAATCTCCTTGTAGTTAAATAAATAAATAAAATAAATATCACGGGACAATTCACACCAATTGACCTAGTCCCAAAGTAAGCTAAGCATAGCTTGTGTTATGGGTACAAGGCAACGGATAAACATACTTATATAGATATATACACACTTAAATACATATCAAACACCCAAGACCCGAGAACGAACATTCGTTTTATTCATACAAATATCTGCCCCGACACGGGAATCGAACACGGGACCTCAATTTCGTAGTCAGGTTCTCTAACCACTAGGCCATCTGGTCGTCTAAATAGTAGTTCACTATATATTATGTACACCCTGAATTCCTGGCCATATCAAGGCTTATTGTGTTATTCCACCGATCCAGCTACCGCTATACCAAATTTCATCGAAATTCACGAAAATTTTTTGAGAATTCCAATGGAAATTCGTAATATTCCGAAATTTTAATTCAACTACCAAACTTAATCGATCACGCCAACGAAGCTACGAGTAAAAGCTAATATTAAAACAATACCATAGAAAATAGAAAAACGTTTTACCCGAATATTTATTTATTTCGACTCCCTGCATTTTTCTTCAAAACTTCAAAGAGATTTTTATCCTTTAACTCTTTGATATTTCGCTGTCGCAGAACCATGAGCGGTTTGTTTGTTCTGCGCTATCTCGATCCCTTTTCAAATGCCAACTAAAAACCACATTCACTAAGAATAATTCACGGAACCAGTTCAAAGATGGTCCTGTTTAAATAAAAAATGTTTGTGTTAGAATTTAAGAGGATACAGATGCCAGAGAGAATTTTAAAAATTCCTATATGTACAGCTATAAAAGGGAGAACTGCATCTCAAACCGTTATTTTTCTTCTATCCATATAACTATACTCTTCAAATTTGGCATGCGAGTAGGTGAAAATAAGAGTAAAAATTTAATTTCAAGACATTCAGAAATTCCCATGGGATAGGGAAGAACGGGATTGGCATGTGCAACGACTATCTGAAGTTATAGTTGTTTCTGGACCAAGGAGATTTAACGCCAGTAAATGAACTGTGTATTCTTGGTTGTCTGTTATCTCTTATAACGTAGCGTGACGTTTGAGCTCTTAGCGTCTTAAAGTAACACTGCACTGACAAATGACGGGACCAAATGAACGGGCATTAAACGGAGCGTTACCTTTGGTACTCTATACGGTTAGAAGGCGAGTTTTTAGCGAGTTGTAGTTCAAATTAGAAGCAGAAAAAGTGTTAGGAATGGGTACGCATCATAATAACTACATCTGAAATTTAATATCGACGCTTATATTATCAAGCGTAGAAAGTGCGAAATGCTAATAGTCGATGTACTGAAGCATCGAATAGTACATTACTATAGAGGCCGGAAAGTAGGGGGTTGCCGGCTGAATATTTTTATAGATTACTAAATGTTGCCCGTGGCTCCGACCGCAAAGAATAGGGATATAAAAAAAGCCTACGACCTTTTCTCAGACTTACCGAGCATAGAGAAAAAAGTTTCATAAAAATCAGTTAAGCCGTTTCGGAGGAGATCGATAACAAACACAGTGACACGAGATTTTTATATATAAGAAAGAAATCGGCAAAGAAACATAGGTAGGCTTAGGTTATGTTAAGTTTGCATCGCCCCGCAGGGTCAAAACCACACATAAATAGCAGCTCCGCCAGTGCGGTGCTCCGTCGACACTGTTTTTTTTTTTTTTTTTGAATGAGTCGCCAGAGGGGCCAAAGACGCGAAGTCTTTGCTATTTTTTACTTTAGGGTAGGAAGAGTGACTTGTGCTCGGGACGTCGACACTGTTTCCAAGTCGATTCAAATTGGGAAAAAAACGCTACTGTGAAAATAAGCTTCAGTAAAATATCATAGTAGGAAAAAAGCACTTGGGGAAAAACGCGAATGGGACTAAAAATATTGGGGAAAAATAATATTGGTACATTGATCTATACAGTCCTTCCCACGCAGGCCCAATAGGGATCGGGCACTTCACACACACCATTGAATTTCTTGCAGACATGCAAATATTCAAACATCTTCAATTCTCATTTAAAAAATGATGTAAAAATACGTAGGATATTAAAAAAGTTCCGTAGTAGCTCTAAGCCTACCGCGCTCCGCCAACCGTGTAATACATTCTGGTATTCAAGCCAAGACAAGGGCGCGCGTTTATTTTTAATAAAAACGTTCTACGAACAACCGTGTTTAGGCAAGATTGATATCTGCATATCAACGGCGTCTCGTGTGATGTCGGATCATTTGATATTCATGCGTGGCAGAGGTTTCTACCCCTCATATTTGGGCGTGTCTTCAGTTGTGACTTGCGTTGTTTCAAGACAGATACGGTAAAATAATGAGGGTTTTTGACAAGTGGAAGATCACTAGATGGCGTTAGTATCGTGAGATTCGTCGACCGGTCTCAGTGCAAACAAGCACTCGTGCCTAAAACACCGTATTCCCAAAGTACCATATTTTTCAAAATACCACATTACATTCCCATTTTACTAGATGCCCAAAGTAAGACATTCCACCAAAGAAATGACTAACGTGAGTAATCTTCGATTTTGTAATGTGGTCCAACGAGATGATAAGCTAGAAATGTGGTACTTACCACACAGGTAGGTGTGGTAAATGTGGTATTTTGTTAACGTCAAGTCGCTACACTGAATGGTTAGGTTAACAAAGGCTTTGGTGTTAGTTATATTATTATTAAGACCAGCTGGAAATCTAACTATGACATAACATAATGTCTGCAACGATAGTTTTCGGGAAAACAATAAATATGCGTGAAATTATGACCAAATATTATTCGAACTAACGAAATTCCGCGTAATCAAACTATGACTATTTATATTTTGCGATAGCAGTTCATGCGAAAAGCCTAATTTGGCTATATAGATTATGCCACATAGAATTATTACTTACAAGATTATGTCAAAACAGTGTGAACCACATCTCACTGCAGGGCACAGGTCTCCTCCCAGACTTAGAGGGCTATGGCCGTATATCCCAAGCGGGCCCAGTGCGGATCGGGTACTTTACACACATCATTGAATTCCTTCGCAGGTGTGTACAGATTTCCTTACAATTACCCAAACCCATGGAAACCAATACCACGACTTAATCAATCCTCGCCTGAGACTCAAACGAATAAAAACGCCTCGAGTTTAATAGCGCGTTTCATGGATGTGTTGCACAATCAACTATTAGTCTTACAATTTTATTAGTCCTTTTTTTCTCCTTTTCTCAAAGTATTATTACTGGCCAGTGCCGCGCAAAGTTCCGTTTCACAAAGGTAAAGTGGCCACTGAAAGGAACCACGTTGCAAGTGTATTTTTAAAAGGTTCGGCACAGCCTGGCCGCTTACCTTGTAGCTGTAGCTGCGGTGGCTGTATTGTTTTCGCTTTACTGGCTTATCTGGCTTATACCATTAGTTTACTAGAAGTGTTACTACTAATAATCTTACTAATAATAAATGCGAAGTGAGTGCGCGGGTGCGTGTGTGCGTGCGAGCGTGCGTGCGTGCTTGCGTGTGTGCGAGCGTGTGTGTGTGTGTGTGTGTGTGTGTTTGTTACTCTTTCACGGAATAACGTCTATATAGATTTAGACGAAACCTGACGCATTAACAGCTGGTTATTGGAACTTACTACGCTCACACGCACAGACGCAAGCCTCAAATTTGTATACATCTGTTTCTCTTGTCAAATATTAATCTCATGTTGTTATGCACAATAAAGAGTTTTACACTCATACATACACACTGTCGTGAAGCGGGTCGGTATAATTGGATTAGGTACTTACTTACTCCTCACTTCACTGGCAGATAAGTTACATTTCTTTTGGTTACAAACTAGAAGTTGCTCAGATAGGTTCAGCGGCTTCCTAAAAGACCTTTGCTTCAAGGGCCGTAGCCGGTTGTGCTTATGTTGGGGTGATTAGGGCAGACAGCGAAATGATACAAAGGCCAATTTAAATTAACAGTGTATTGTTTTACCAACATGCAACGATAAAAACAATTTCATAGATTGCAATAATTTCATAACATAAGTTGTGTGACGAAGAACGGTACGTTCGAGTTAGGAATGACCTCTTATTAGGATACGTTTGGTAACGCGCACTGATTTTAAAGCGTGGGCAAATTCACGCTCGCACTGGCCAGTGGATAAATAAAAGTTAGTGCACTTACGGGATCTTCGGGACTACCTCGACGATGACGGGTGAATCACGCTAGGCTACGGAGGCCGTAGCCTGCGGAGTATGTTCGGGGACCCTCAGGCCGTCGAACCCAACTAGCCAGTAGCTAGGTGAGGCCTGGGGGGGAAACCGGAGGCTGCGCCCGATGACCGCGGTGATGGTTAGTGCGGGGTGCAGTGCGCGGGCAGGCATGAAGCCCTTGGCATCGCACTATGTACTGCAGGATCTGCCCGCCAGAATCCTGAGCCTACGGGAACCGAGGCGCGCGCGGTCAGCCGCGGCGCGCGACGGGGGTGAAGTAAGGCGTTGACACACCCTTGGCTTCGCGTAAACGCATCAGGCCGCCTCTAAGCCTGAGCCTTCGGGCAATCAAAAGCGAGCGCGGTCACGCGCGGCTCGCGTTGCAAATAGGGCGCGGCATTCAGGCTCGGCGCGTAGCAGGGGTGATGAAGGGCGTTGAAATCTTCTTGGCGTCGCACGAATGCACCCGGCCGCCCTCTCAGCCGGGGCCTACGAAGAATGAGTGCGGCGGCGCTCTCACACCGCGAACGTCACTACGCGGCACAACTCGCGTTTAACACTGTATTTGTGGCGATACTACAATCCGCGGCACATTACTAAGCGACCGCAACGGCCTGCCAAGACGTTCGGACCGACGCGGTATGCGCGGGCGTGATGTTTTTGTCCGATTGTTTACATGCGGGTTCGGAATGTCAAACGCGCGCGATAAAAATGCGTACGTGAGCTCGCGAGGAGCGCCGTGCCAACACTCACGTTTCACTCGGGAAACTCCTGCGCCAGTTCCTTGTTACGCTCCGCGGCGGGATGCTGTCTTAAATTAGCATGACGCGCCGCTGTCAATGTGCGCCGTTAGGGAACGCATATTTCGCTAAATGGAATGGTTTTTGACAGGTGTCTAACTTTTCTAATAAAAAGATACCGTCTCGTTTGAAAAATAAATTTATGACAGTTCCGCGTCTGGAATTTACTGAAATACGTTTTGTTGTGTAAAACAGTGATAATAAGTGTGTAGCTTATGTCCTGGCGATGAAATTGGTGTATCGCATGTGGTTGGGAGTAAGATAGTTTAGTGAGGAAGTGCTTGTGAAAGTTTGCGATAACACATGGAGTTTCTGTGGTGAATTCAACTCCTATAGCTACTGAAGGCCTGGAATATGCCTGTTACTCGTTAGATTAAGAGTTTAGCTACACGTGAGTACATATGTCTTATTCCAAAACATGTTATTCATGTAAATACTGACATGTCAAAATCGGTATTGAGTTTAAGGTTATGTTGTAGTAATTTGTACTACAATACCCCCCTTGTCAGGAAAAGAGGTTAAGCCGAGCTTAACCGCAACAGCCGGTATAGCCGGAAAAAAAAATCTTATGCCCTCATTTAGGTATGCATGCGACTTAATATCGTTAAGATTAGGGAGTAGAAAATCAAACTTATCAAGTAAGTGATCCTAAAGGCTAAGCATGCGTGTTGAACTTTATCAACGTCTAACACTAATGCCTGGACTCCGGCCTATGTGGATCCGGTTCCTGGACTATGATCCTAACTTTCTATCTAATACGCCTAGAATACCTAAATTACTACCAACGAGCTATGGTAGGTCATGCCATGTTATGATGTTTATCCTAACTTAAAGTACAAGTATATGTATACTACAATATACATTTTGTACAAGAGGTACATGACAGTGTGCGCACACTGTCAAGTCCTCACTATATACAGTAGCACACCTTGTGGTGGTGGCTACAGCAAATCCTAGATGTGTGAAGTGTCAATAGACTTCACACTGAAATTTAAAGTTCGATAATTGTGATAGCTATCAAGAAAGTATGAGAAAAAACTTAGTTTTCATTTTTTCTCTAAAAGTACTGGACCGATTTTAATCCAGTTTGCACTCCCTGGTACCTAGGGTAGTACAGGTACACATAAATTTTTAATTTTTCAAAAAAAGTTGAGTTTGACACTTTTTGTAAAAAGGTGTACTGTGTACAAAAAAGCAAAACAAAGTCAATGTCGCGCTTTGGTATACACCTTATGGCACTTTTATGATGTCCTTGGCATGATATTTTCCTGTTTTACCCGTGTCAATGTCTTGTAGATCATAAACGACATCTGAGTGCTTCTTCGTAACTTTGCTCTTGACGAATCTCGGGGCAAGTTTCGCTGAGAAGAAGTGTGCCGCACTTGACTGTACAAAATTACGCCTCCACACGGTATCTCCCACGCTTAGCCGGAGCTCTCGGCGGCGTAGGTTATACCGGTTCGCGTTTTGTTTGTACGCTTTGGTCAAGGCGTCTGTTACACGGTTGAAGATATCTGCCAAGTCATCTAGCGTGTTAGCTTTGTTAGACCGAGTTGCGAGCTGGAGGTCGTCTGACGAATGTGGTGCGTTGCCACGTATGTGATGCAACGCGCCGTCCGCGACGAACTCACGGCCTTTTGCCAAGAAAAATGGTGTATATCCCGTTGCAACATTGACGGTGCTATTCAGTGACATCTGAATATGTGGTAGGTGCTTGGACCAGTTTCTGTGGTCTTCCCCCACTAAAATAGCTAAGCAGGTTTGGATCGTTTGGTTGTATCGCTCAATAGTGTTCGATTCTGGCGCGTAAAAAGCTCCGTAAAATATCCTGGGAATTGAATGTTTCGAGCAAAAGTTTTTAAATTCTCGACTTTGAAAGATCGTGGCGTTATCGCATATGAGAACGCATGGTATGCCCTCTTTGGTCAATATCTCAGACTCTATAAATGATGACACTGTTTTGGTGGTTGCAGTTCTTAACGGGTGTAACCAACAATATTTAGTAAAAACGTCTACAATTGACAGTATGTAGACGTGACCAGAATACGATTTAGCTATGGGGCCGATGATGTCTATTGACAAAGTATGCATCGGCCTATCAACCTTCTTCTGGTTAGTCATGTGCCCGTGCGGCGGGTTATTGGAGTGTTTATAAGCTTTACACTTCTCGCACGCGGACACATAACTTTTCACGTCCGCATACATGCCCTTCCAGTAATAATTTTCCTTAATTTTTGAAAATGTTTTAAAAGTACCTGGGTGCACCGCGTTAATTTCGTGGTTTTCCTTCATGCACTCTGGTATTAGTTCTCGTGGAATTACTATTTTCCACTCGGTAGCGCTAAGTAGTTGCGACGATGGTTTGCTATACCTTAACAACATTCCATTTTTTATTTGGTAATTTTTGTGGAATGTTGGGTTTGATTCTACGTTTTTAAATAATTTATTATACCAATCGTCGTTAGAACTGCTACCACCAGTAAATGCAACTGCCTTGAGTTCAATTCGAGATAATATATCTGGGACTACGTGGTTCGAGCCTTTTCTGTGTCGTATCTCGAAATTGAAGCAAGACAGCTGCATCGCCCAGCGTGCTAAACGACCAGAAGGGTTGTTTAGCGACTTCAACCATTTGAGGCACATATGGTCCGTGACGACCACAAAGTGAGTACCGTCTATATAAGGGCGGAAATGATTTATGGAGTCTACCACGGCCAACAACTCGCGCTCTG
Organism: Archips crataeganus; assembly: GCA_947859365.1. Lineage (NCBI taxonomy): Eukaryota > Metazoa > Arthropoda > Insecta > Lepidoptera > Tortricidae > Archips > Archips crataeganus. Next base: position 21,133,177 of record OX402050.1, read on the forward strand.
TAGTGCTGTAGTTCCGCTCGGTCTTGGAGAGGAGTCTCGAGTGGAATGCGACGGGGTGTTCTATGCCGTCGATCTCCTGAATAAGGACGCTCCCGATGCCTACCGACGAAGCGTCGGTATGGATTTGGAATGGTAGGGAAAAGTCGGGGCAAGCCAGTACTGGAGCCATGGTGAGAGCTTCTTTGAGCGCTAGGAAGGACCTTTCTGCTTCTTCTCCCCAGGCTATGGCGTCTTTTCCCTTCTTTTTTCCTACCAATGCGGTCATCGGTGCGACTATGGTCGAGAACTTATCCACGAACCTGCGGTAGTATGAACACAGACCTATAAATGCGCGCAATTGCCTAGCTGTTGTTGGTTGTGGGAAGTTTTTAATACAGTCCAACTTTTGTGGATCTGTTTGTAAACCTTGAGGGCCGATAACATAACCAAGATATTTCAGCTCGTCCTTACAGAACTCGCATTTGTTGAAGTTAATTGTCAAACCCGCTTTGCTTAAAGCGTCGAAAACGTCGTTTAAAATTTCAAGATGTTCTTGAAAGTTACTTGTGGCGATTAGTAAGTCGTCACAATAACCAAAGATTTTTTCACCATATTTGTGATGAAACAAAGAATCCATTAAACGTTGCAATTCGCAACCGGCGTTTGATATACCAAACGGAAGCCTACGGAATTCGAAAAGTCCTCTGCCTGGTACAACAAAAGCCGTTTTTTGACACGATGTTCCAGAGCCGTCCACGTTGTCGGAGTTACATAAAGATATTTGCCAGTAAGCGGCAGACAAATCAATTGAAGTTAGATAGCGAGAACCGCGCAAATTATCCAAAATCGAACTTATGTAAGGTAATGGGTATGAGTCTTTGACTGTGACATCATTTAATTTTCTTGCATCTAAGCAAAACCTAAGAGAGCCATCTTTTTTTGGAGTCATGACGACTGGATTTGACCAAGGCGACTTAGACGGTGCTATCACGCCCAGCTCTAGCATTCGGTCTACTTCCTCATTTAAAGCCTTAAGTTTGGCTGGGGAAAGCGGATAGTACCGTTGCTTGATTGGTGGTCCGGTCGTCAGGATCTTGTGCTCGACTATGGATGTTTTGCCTAAACCCCTCTCCTCTGTACTTATGGTTTTGTATTTAGCTATGACCTTATTTATTTCGATTGCTTCCAAAGGAGAGAGTTGTTGCTTTGGAATTATGGCGCAAACACCGGTATTACCTTGTGTTTGTGTCACAATTCCATTGCATGTTGTTGTGCTGTGGTTTATTAAATTTATTAATCCAACTTTATGCATAAAATCCATACCCATTATAAAGTTATCGATTACGGTTGGTATTACCAAAAACGTGGTCTCGTAAGTTCGATTTCTGAAAATGATCGGTAAAAGTAAAGTGCCTATGACGTTAACTTTAGAGCCGTTCGCACAAGTTGCACTTGAGCGTACGGGTGTTAATTTGAAACCTAGTTTTAACAAGTTTTTGTGGTATCCGTTACCAATAATATTTAAATTCGCGCCTGTGTCCAACAGTCCCTTGTAAGTTCCAGATCCAATGTCGAAGTCGATGTACAGTCTATTGTCACCATCAATGACTGATATGCCAGGGGTTACCGTTCCTAGATGGGGTGATTTATGATCTGTTTCGGTGAACCCTGGAGTATCTAGTTTTTTTGGGCTATTGTTTGCCTCCAGGTGTGGCCTGCGCTTAGGGGGGTTGCATTTTGGGCAGGTATTTGACAATACCCCTCTTTGTCCACACTGGAAGCAAACAATGCCGGGTATAGTTCGACATTGTCTGTAAGAGTGACCAATTTTTTTACATTTTTTACAGGTCACTGAGTTATTTGAGGTGAATTTTCTACTATGCTGTGTATTTACAACAGCCACGTGATTCGACTGTTTGTTTGATCTGGATCCGGAACTGACAGTGGGTGGACCGGCGTAAGCTTCGAGTCGCTTACCCAAAATGATCAAGTTTTGGATAGTGTAAGTATCACCGACAGCTAGCAGTTGTGCATACATAGGCTGAATATTGTGTTTGATGATTTCGATAAGGCTGGTCTCTTGTAATGGGGACACCAACCTCGAATTCATCGTCTGCATTTCCAGTATGTATAAATGTAACGGCTGTCCTGGTAGCTGTCGGTGGTCTCTAACTTTCTTTTCTAAAGTGTAATCGCTATCAATGGATGTGAAAAAACTCTTGAATTTGGTTTGTAACTCCGACAGGGTGGTGACGCTGTCTCGTATCTGCCTATAAAAATCTAAAGCTTTGCCACTCAATAAGTCGGGAAAACATTTGAGTACCTTGCGCTCCGACGTATCGCGGCTGCGCATATAATCATCGAGCCTAAGGAAGAAATCTGCGACGTCCGATTCGCCCGTGAACTTTAAGTTCCACGCTCGTAAGCTATCCTCGCGTATTACGTGTACAACGCGTTCTTCAGAATCTGCGGTCGGCTGGTGGTACATTTCGCGCCAGTGAGGTGGTTGGTCTAAGATTCTGGACACAAGCTTCGGAGCTTCCAATGTGTTTATGGAACGATACTGTCCGGTCGCGGCGGTCGGCGCGTCTGGTTGATTGGATGGACCGGGGGTCGGTTCATATGGGTCTCGATTTCCGCGCGGTCGCGTGTTAACGAAACTAGGACCGGGTCCTAAGTCAAAACTTGAGGTTGTCGTCGGTGGATCGCGTCTGGTGATTTCAATTTCGTGATATAATTCGTTTTCGTGGTCCGACATGTTGGCAGCTCGTCAATGTCTGTGTGGTCCCGAACAAGTGTGATAATAATAACAATAATGACACTTCTCAATGGAGAAGGTGTTATATAAATTGTATCAACTGCAAAGCATCTATTATGATGCGCAGTAAAATAATTGGGGAATATATTTAATTGTAATTGTTCAAATTGTTTGTTGTTACTATGCTACATTCTCATAGTACAACTAAAATAATTAAATTAATTAATTGTTACTTGGTCGGGTACACACAGATGCACAAAAAGACTTATAAGTACAGGCAGGTTACCATATTGCATCAAAAATATTCAATTTGTTTCAGAAAATATGGCCATGTTATAAAAAATACAATTTAACTATCAGCTGTCCGCTAATCACACCAACAATATTTAAATTTAGTGAAACTATTTTTTCCTATGTTAATTACAGTTTTTTGTTATTGATGTTGTATACTAATATCGACTAGTGAAGGTAAATTTTATAATTAATTGTTTTTTTTTTTTTTTTTTTTTTTTTCCAAAGTTACATTTTTTTTTTTTAAATTATTATTATTTATGATGCTGAATAATAACGTTAATAATTAAGGTTCGGGCGCCAAATCTGTCGTGAAGCGGGTCGGTATAATTGGATTAGGTACTTACTTACTCCTCACTTCACTGGCAGATAAGTTACATTTCTTTTGGTTACAAACTAGAAGTTGCTCAGATAGGTTCAGCGGCTTCCTAAAAGACCTTTGCTTCAAGGGCCGTAGCCGGTTGTGCTTATGTTGGGGTGATTAGGGCAGACAGCGAAATGATACAAAGGCCAATTTAAATTAACAGTGTATTGTTTTACCAACATGCAACGATAAAAACAATTTCATAGATTGCAATAATTTCATAACATAAGTTGTGTGACGAAGAACGGTACGTTCGAGTTAGGAATGACCTCTTATTAGGATACGTTTGGTAACGCGCACTGATTTTAAAGCGTGGGCAAATTCACGCTCGCACTGGCCAGTGGATAAATAAAAGTTAGTGCACTTACGGGATCTTCGGGACTACCTCGACGATGACGGGTGAATCACGCTAGGCTACGGAGGCCGTAGCCTGCGGAGTATGTTCGGGGACCCTCAGGCCGTCGAACCCAACTAGCCAGTAGCTAGGTGAGGCCTGGGGGGGAAACCGGAGGCTGCGCCCGATGACCGCGGTGATGGTTAGTGCGGGGTGCAGTGCGCGGGCAGGCATGAAGCCCTTGGCATCGCACTATGTACTGCAGGATCTGCCCGCCAGAATCCTGAGCCTACGGGAACCGAGGCGCGCGCGGTCAGCCGCGGCGCGCGACGGGGGTGAAGTAAGGCGTTGACACACCCTTGGCTTCGCGTAAACGCATCAGGCCGCCTCTAAGCCTGAGCCTTCGGGCAATCAAAAGCGAGCGCGGTCACGCGCGGCTCGCGTTGCAAATAGGGCGCGGCATTCAGGCTCGGCGCGTAGCAGGGGTGATGAAGGGCGTTGAAATCTTCTTGGCGTCGCACGAATGCACCCGGCCGCCCTCTCAGCCGGGGCCTACGAAGAATGAGTGCGGCGGCGCTCTCACACCGCGAACGTCACTACGCGGCACAACTCGCGTTTAACACTGTATTTGTGGCGATACTACAATCCGCGGCACATTACTAAGCGACCGCAACGGCCTGCCAAGACGTTCGGACCGACGCGGTATGCGCGGGCGTGATGTTTTTGTCCGATTGTTTACATGCGGGTTCGGAATGTCAAACGCGCGCGATAAAAATGCGTACGTGAGCTCGCGAGGAGCGCCGTGCCAACACTCACGTTTCACTCGGGAAACTCCTGCGCCAGTTCCTTGTTACGCTCCGCGGCGGGATGCTGTCTTAAATTAGCATGACGCGCCGCTGTCAATGTGCGCCGTTAGGGAACGCATATTTCGCTAAATGGAATGGTTTTTGACAGGTGTCTAACTTTTCTAATAAAAAGATACCGTCTCGTTTGAAAAATAAATTTATGACAGTTCCGCGTCTGGAATTTACTGAAATACGTTTTGTTGTGTAAAACAGTGATAATAAGTGTGTAGCTTATGTCCTGGCGATGAAATTGGTGTATCGCATGTGGTTGGGAGTAAGATAGTTTAGTGAGGAAGTGCTTGTGAAAGTTTGCGATAACACATGGAGTTTCTGTGGTGAATTCAACTCCTATAGCTACTGAAGGCCTGGAATATGCCTGTTACTCGTTAGATTAAGAGTTTAGCTACACGTGAGTACATATGTCTTATTCCAAAACATGTTATTCATGTAAATATTGACATGTCAAAATCGGTATTGAGTTTAAGGTTATGTTGTAGTAATTTGTACTACAACACGCACGCACACTCTCACTTTTTTGCATTTATATTAACAGGATACTCGTATCGTTTCTTGTACAACTTAAACATCCTTGGCATCCCCGGGCCCCTCATATTTCTGAATAAATTTGCCTCCTGCAGCCCGGGGCGGGTTTAGCATTCAATTTATTATAAATTCATACCGCCGCGAGTTGACCGAAAGACATATTTGTCGGTTGGCTTAGGCCAGGTAGTAATTAATTTTAACTATTTAAGCCCGGCCTGATAACAAGGATAGTTTTATTAATATTGATTGGACTTTACGGCGAAGAATAAACATCGCGAGGAATCTACGCAAGCAAGCAAATCAATGGTGTGTGAAGATTCCACACTACCCGTCCTCTCATTCTGTGTCCAGGGACGTAGATAGGATGAGTTTAATTAATATCTTGGAACGGTCTTTATTTTATAATTTACTAGCAGCCCGTCCCGGCTTCGCACGGGGTAGACAATTATTTATTTTTGGAAATTTGGATATAAAACACTTTTTTTGACAAATATTTTTATTTATTAAAAAATTATTATTTATTATTTATTAATTATTACAGACGTGCACGCCCCACTCCTGTATTTCAGTGCCCCCTCCACCCCGCCCGCCGTGATGCCCGGCGCGCTTTTCAGACTGCATCGCAAACAACGGCCACGGCGCTATGGCGGTTTTGTTTACTGTTTGAATTTTTTAATTCGTAATATCTTTTGAATGGAAAGTCCAATTTAAATAATTTAAAAACTATTTTATAGGTAGTTAAATGGTATTTACCATTAAATAATTTATTTGGATAAGGATTAATATAAACACATAAATAGCATGGTTTGAATTTGGTTAGCATTTTCATTAATGTTTAAAATGAAAAAAGTTGTTGTAGTGACATAACTACAATAGTTGGACATATGCTACCGCGGAGTTTTTTGTAGACATTATGATGTTCTTCAATATTGTTGTACATTATTTTGTTCTATCGCTAATAGTTTCGGCAGCGCATTCGACGAAAGACATTTTAAGACTCATTTTTCTACACCTTCGGTTACATTGTTCAAATTTTACCAAGGATCCCTAATTTTTTTCAAAATTAAATGTAGCCTATGTCAAATTGGAAGAATGTAGCATTCTACAAGTTAGCTATGAAGTATCTTTTTTTGTACTTATTTTTTCAACTTCATTTTTTTTTTTTTTTTTATTACTTTTACGGTCATCCCGTGAAATCATACATTTCGTACTAAATACAAACTGAAATATAGATGCACAGAAAAAACCCCAGAAAAAAGACCAATGCTGGGAATCGAACCCAGGTCCTCAGCATTCCGTGCCGCGTGCCATACCCCTACACCACCACTGGTCTAGAGATTAGACACGAATCTTTCCTATACATCATACATTTCAATCTGCTAAATCATCACCTTATGCAGTGACAAACGCACATCTATGTTACACCCTCATCGAGAGATTTTAACACTCCTTCGGAACTAACCGCTCACCTGGACAAGAGATGGCGCTACTGTGCAACTTTAAACAAGTTAGCTATGAAGTATCTTTTTTTGTACTTATTTTTTCAACTTCATTTTTTTTTTTATTACTTTTACGGTCATCCCGTGAAATCATACATTTCGTACTAAATACAAACTGAAATATAGATGCACAGAAAAAACCCCAGAAAAAAGACCAATGCTGGGAATCGAACCCAGGTCCTCAGCATTCCGTGCCGCGTGCCATACCCCTACACCACCACTGGTCTAGAGATTAGACACGAATCTTTCCTATACATCATACATTTCAATCTGCTAAATCATCACCTTATGCAGTGACAAACGCACATCTATGTTACACCCTCATCGAGAGATTTTAACACTCCTTCGGAACTAACCGCTCACCTGGACAAGAGATGGCGCTACTGTGCAACTTTAAACAAGTTAGCTATGAAGTATCTTTTTTTGTACTTATTTTTTCAACTTCATTTTTTTTTTTTTATTACTTTTACGGTCATCCCGTGAAATCATACATTTCGTACTAAATACAAACTGAAATATAGATGCACAGAAAAAACCCCAGAAAAAAGACCAATGCTGGGAATCGAACCCAGGTCCTCAGCATTCCGTGCCGCGTGCCATACCCCTACACCACCACTGGTCTAGAGATTAGACACGAATCTTTCCTATACACCATACATTTCAATCTGCTAAATCATCACCTTATGCAGTGACAAACGCACATCTATGTTACACCCTCATCGAGAGATTTTAACACTCCTTCGGAACTAACCGCTCACCTGGACAAGAGATGGCGCTACTGTGCAACTTTAAACAAGTTAGCTATGAAGTATCTTTTTTTGTACTTATTTTTTCAACTTCATTTTTTTTTTTTTTTTATTACTTTTACGGTCATCCCGTGAAATCATACATTTCGTACTAAATACAAACTGAAATATAGATGCACAGAAAAAACCCCAGAAAAAAGACCAATGCTGGGAATCGAACCCAGGTCCTCAGCATTCCGTGCCGCGTGCCATACCCCTACACCACCACTGGTCTAGAGATTAGACACGAATCTTTCCTATACATCATACATTTCAATCTGCTAAATCATCACCTTATGCAGTGACAAACGCACATCTATGTTACACCCTCATCGAGAGATTTTAACACTCCTTCGGAACTAACCGCTCACCTGGACAAGTGATGGCGCTACTGTGCAACTTTAAACAAGTTAGCTATGAAGTATCTTTTTTTGTACTTATTTTTTCAACTTCATTTTTTTTTTTTTTTATTACTTTTACGGTCATCCCGTGAAATCATACATTTCGTACTAAATACAAACTGAAATATAGATGCACAGAAAAAACCCCAGAAAAAAGACCAATGCTGGGAATCGAACCCAGGTCCTCAGCATTCCGTGCCGCGTGCCATACCCCTACACCACCACTGGTCTAGAGATTAGACACGAATCTTTCCTATACATCATACATTTCAATCTGCTAAATCATCACCTTATGCAGTGACAAACGCACATCTATGTTACACCCTCATCGAGAGATTTTAACACTCCTTCGGAACTAACCGCTCACCTGGACAAGAGATGGCGCTACTGTGCAACTTTAAACAAGTTAGCTATGAAGTATCTTTTTTTGTACTTATTTTTTCAACTTCATTTTTTTTTTTTTTTATTACTTTTACGGTCATCCCGTGAAATCATACATTTCGTACTAAATACAAACTGAAATATAGATGCACAGAAAAAAAAAAAAAAAAAACCCCAGAAAAAAGACCAATGCTGGGAATCGAACCCAGGTCCTCAGCATTCCGTGCCGCGTGCCATACCCCTACACCACCACTGGTCTAGAGATTAGACACGAATCTTTCCTATACATCATACATTTCAATCTGCTAAATTAAACAAGTTAGCTATGAAGTATCTTTTTTTGTACTTATTTTTTCAACTTCATTTTTTTTTTTTTATTACTTTTTTTTGTTTAAAGTTGCACAGTAGCGCCATCTCTTGTCCAGGTGAGCGGTTAGTTCCGAAGGAGTGTTAAAATCTCTCGATGAGGGTGTAACATAGATGTGCGTTTGTCACTGCATAAGGTGATGATTTAGCAGATTGAAATGTATGATGTATAGGAAAGATTCGTGTCTAATCTCTAGACCAGTGGTGGTGTAGGGGTATGGCACGCGGCACGGAATGCTGAGGACCTGGGTTCGATTCCCAGCATTGGTCTTTTTTCTGGGGTTTTTTCTGTGCATCTATATTTCAGTTTGTATTTAGTACGAAATGTATGATTTCACGGGATGACCGTAAAAGTAATAAAAAAAAAAAAATGAAGTTGAAAAAATAAGTACAAAAAAAGATACTTCATAGCTAACTTGTTTAAAGTTGCACAGTAGCGCCATCTCTTGTCCAGGTGAGCGGTTAGTTCCGAAGGAGTGTTAAAATCTCTCGATGAGGGTGTAACATAGATGTGCGTTTGTCACTGCATAAGGTGATGATTTAGCAGATTGAAATGTATGATGTATAGGAAAGATTCGTGTCTAATCTCTAGACCAGTGGTGGTGTAGGGGTATGGCACGCGGCACGGAATGCTGAGGACCTGGGTTCGATTCCCAGCATTGGTCTTTTTTCTGGGGTTTTTTCTGTGCATCTATATTTCAGTTTGTATTTAGTACGAAATGTATGATTTCACGGGATGACCGTAAAAGTAATAAAAAAAAAAAATGAAGTTGAAAAAATAAGTACAAAAAAAGATACTTCATAGCTAACTTGTTTAAAGTTGCACAGTAGCGCCATCTCTTGTCCAGGTGAGCGGTTAGTTCCGAAGGAGTGTTAAAATCTCTCGATGAGGGTGTAACATAGATGTGCGTTTGTCACTGCATAAGGTGATGATTTAGCAGATTGAAATGTATGATGTATAGGAAAGATTCGTGTCTAATCTCTAGACCAGTGGTGGTGTAGGGGTATGGCACGCGGCACGGAATGCTGAGGACCTGGGTTCGATTCCCAGCATTGGTCTTTTTTCTGGGGTTTTTTCTGTGCATCTATATTTCAGTTTGTATTTAGTACGAAATGTATGATTTCACGGGATGACCGTAAAAGTAATAAAAAAAAAAAAATGAAGTTGAAAAAATAAGTACAAAAAAAGATACTTCATAGCTAACTTGTTTAAAGTTGCACAGTAGCGCCATCTCTTGTCCAGGTGAGCGGTTAGTTCCGAAGGAGTGTTAAAATCTCTCGATGAGGGTGTAACATAGATGTGCGTTTGTCACTGCATAAGGTGATGATTTAGCAGATTGAAATGTATGATGTATAGGAAAGATTCGTGTCTAATCTCTAGACCAGTGGTGGTGTAGGGGTATGGCACGCGGCACGGAATGCTGAGGACCTGGGTTCGATTCCCAGCATTGGTCTTTTTTCTGGGGTTTTTTCTGTGCATCTATATTTCAGTTTGTATTTAGTACGAAATGTATGATTTCACGGGATGACCGTAAAAGTAATAAAAAAAAAAAATGAAGTTGAAAAAATAAGTACAAAAAAAGATACTTCATAGCTAACTTGTTTAAAGTTGCACAGTAGCGCCATCTCTTGTCCAGGTGAGCGGTTAGTTCCGAAGGAGTGTTAAAATCTCTCGATGAGGGTGTAACATAGATGTGCGTTTGTCACTGCATAAGGTGATGATTTAGCAGATTGAAATGTATGATGTATAGGAAAGATTCGTGTCTAATCTCTAGACCAGTGGTGGTGTAGGGGTATGGCACGCGGCACGGAATGCTGAGGACCTGGGTTCGATTCCCAGCATTGGTCTTTTTTCTGGGGTTTTTTCTGTGCATCTATATTTCAGTTTGTATTTAGTACGAAATGTATGATTTCACGGGATGACCGTAAAAGTAATAAAAAAAAAAATGAAGTTGAAAAAATAAGTACAAAAAAAGATACTTCATAGCTAACTTGTTTAAAGTTGCACAGTAGCGCCATCTCTTGTCCAGGTGAGCGGTTAGTTCCGAAGGAGTGTTAAAATCTCTCGATGAGGGTGTAACATAGATGTGCGTTTGTCACTGCATAAGGTGATGATTTAGCAGATTGAAATGTATGATGTATAGGAAAGATTCGTGTCTAATCTCTAGACCAGTGGTGGTGTAGGGGTATGGCACGCGGCACGGAATGCTGAGGACCTGGGTTCGATTCCCAGCATTGGTCTTTTTTCTGGGGTTTTTTCTGTGCATCTATATTTCAGTTTGTATTTAGTACGAAATGTATGATTTCACGGGATGACCGTAAAAGTAATAAAAAAAAAAAAAAAATGAAGTTGAAAAAATAAGTACAAAAAAAGATTCTTCATAGCTAACTTGTTTAAAGTTGCACAGTAGCGCCATCTCTTGTCCAGGTGAGCGGTTAGTTCCGAAGGAGTGTTAAAATCTCTCGATGAGGGTGTAACATAGATGTGCGTTTGTCACTGCATAAGGTGATGATTTAGCAGATTGAAATGTATGATGTATAGGAAAGATTCGTGTCTAATCTCTAGACCAGTGGTGGTGTAGGGGTATGGCACGCGGCACGGAATGCTGAGGACCTGGGTTCGATTCCCAGCATTGGTCTTTTTTCTGGGGTTTTTTCTGTGCATCTATATTTCAGTTTGTATTTAGTACGAAATGTATGTAGCATTCTATTGGTGAAAGATTTTTTTAAATCAGCCCGGTACTTTTTGAGCCTATTCATTACAAACATACAAAAATAGGTACAAATCTTTCCTCTTTATAATATTAGTGTAGAAGTAGGCAGACATTTGTGAATCCTGTCCATTATAAATCATAACCCAAGGCGCACAAACGAGGTCACTTGTGGTTACAGAATCTCAAAACTTCAAAAAGAAGCTCCCATCGTCTGTTTTTCCAGATAGTTATAACCTAGGGCTCTTCAAGACTAGAGTGAAGAGGTGGTTCCTGAACCATTAGCCTCATTTTCATCAGGTGAGTTGTTAGCGGTCAATCACGGGTTCCTTTTATTAACCCTCGACACAAAAAGAGGGGTGTTTTATGTTTGACCGCTATATATGTGTGTGTGTGTGTGTGTGTGTGTGTCTGTACTGTCTGTCTGTCTGTGGATTTATTACTTTCAAACGGGTGAACCGATTTTAATGCGGTTTTTTTTTATTTGAAAGCAAGTTTCTTGGCGAGGTTCTTAGCCATGCTTCATCAAAGTTGGTCCAGCCGTTTCAAAGTTATCACCTCTTTTATATGCTGCGGAAGGGATCTTAGACTTAACTGCGTTGGAAGTTTTTAATTTTTTTTTTTAGTTATGGAAAAACTCAAGGTTTGCCAACGAGCAATCATAATCATCATCACATCGTTTCAACCGAAAGAAATCCACTGCTGAACATCCAAAGCTCGCCAAACAGATCGGTCCTGCGCCATCCGCATCCAACGCGATCCCGCAACCTTGACCAGGTCGACGCTCCAACTTGTTGGAGGCCTACCTACACTGCGTCTTCCGGTCCGTGGACGCCACTCGAGAACCTTTTTGCCCCATCGGACATCAGTTCTACGAACGATGTGCCCTGCCCACTACCACTTGAGTCTGGCGATTCTTCGAGCTATGTCGGTGACTTTTAGTTCTTGCGCGGATTTCATCATTTCTAATGCGATCCCGCACAGAAACTCCAAGCACCACCACCACTATCGAAAATGCCCTATAAAAAACCGGCCAACTGCGAGTCGGACTCGCGCACCGAGGGTTCCGTGCAAATTTATATGTATCTATGAACATCCAGTCTTAGCAGACCCCTGCTCCTAAGCAAAATGTGCGCAGTGTGGGATCATTAATTTTTCGCAATGTCTCCTTTATCTGTGCCATACCTTGCTCGACCTTGCTTTGTACCAAATTTCAAGATTCTGAGTTCACGGGAAGTAGGTATACCCTGTAGGTTTGGATTCCCTTGCGAGTGTCGAAAATTTGCGGCATAAATAGCTGTATCTTTTGATTGCGTGGGCTTAGAGGTTTGATTTTTTCACAGCTCCAATGGACAGTAGACTCTGAGTGTTTGATATAAATTTCGGCTTGATACCTTTACGCGTTCCTGAGAAAAAGGGTCTTGACAGACGGACGGACGGACAACAAAGTGATCCTGTAAGGGTTCCGTTTTTTCCTTTTGAGGTACCAAACCCTAAAAATGCACCGACTTGTCTCCAAAATCATCCCCTAATCATTCCACAGACGAATAATAAAAAGCCACAATATCTCGGCTGTCATATTGTGTTTTTTCCTCACATCCCGTAACGCTTGACCTCTCCCAATGAATAAAACATCACGTTCGGCATCATCGGGCGCCGCGGCGAATATTGAAAACGGAAATGTGATAAAAAAATGTGATATGGAAAAAAAATGATATGAACAAAATAGTGAGCCACCAAATCAAATCGGGACGTGTGTTGACGAATAATCTTGGGCCCTGGATGATAAGGTTGCTTCGAGCTTACGAAATGTATTCTCAGTGCTCTGAATTGACGAGAAAAAATTGTGTTCGTTCTATTTGTAAGTAAAATCAAAACTTTATTGAATCAGGCGTTACTTTGCGGAGGTCCATATCATTTAAATGAAACAATTAGTTTGTACTTCGGGAAGCCTCGCAATATCTTGTCATAATAATATACCGCAATGTCTCAAGTCAAATGTCTTTGACCAGTGTGTGTTGCCAGTGATGACTTATGGCACTGAGACGTGGCCGCTAACGATGGGCCTCATAAGAAAGCTTAAAGTCACTCAGAAGGCGATGGAGAGGGCTATGCTCGGAGTTTCTCTGCGGATCACATTAGAAATGATGAAATCCGCGCAAGAAAAAAAATCGCTAGAATTAAGCTCGAAGAATCGCCAGACTCAAGGTGGCAGTGGGCAGGGCGCATCGCTCGTAGAACTGATGGCCGAGGGGGCAAAAAGTTCCCGATTGGCGTCCACGGACTGGAAGACGCAGTGTAGTGTAGGTAGGCCTCCATCAAGATGGAGCGACGACCTGGTTAAGGTTGCGGGAACGCGTTGGATGCGGATGGCACGGGACCGATCTGTTTGGCGAGCCTTGGGGGAGGCCTATGTTCAGCAGTGGACGCCTTTCGGCTGAAATGATGATGATGAGGCTTAGTAGGCCGTGATTCGCGCATCTGTTCATTATCCTGGCACAAACCTTAAATTAATGAATAAGCGATGTTAATATCAATTTCAAAGTAAATCTCCATGTTTACGCACTAAGTTGAATGTAAAATTAATTCTCTAATCCAACGTTAAGTGGATCCGATGGTTTATAATAGGTTAAGCTATTTACGACTCTAAGTTTTGCCCTGATTTATCACCTTACGAGTAGGTAGCAAGTTCTTAATGTAGTTTGGACCGAGATTTAGATTTTAGGCATCAATTTTAGTATTAGTTTCTAACACCTAACTTAACATCGCGGTGAAAATACAACCTAAGTTTTTAAGACTGGAAAGGCAAAAGGTTCGATCCTCAGTCGGGAAAGATATCAAATACTAGTATGTATGCAAAATACGAATGCTTGGTCTCCGCTCTTGGGTGTTTAATACGTACAGTCACGAACTTTAATAATTTGGGACCCACTTAAGGTTGATAGTCCTGTCATATTGTATAGGCATTCAAAGAATATTTTTTCAAAATGGGTACCAAATTATACCATGCGACTATTACCTTAGTACGAGTACGTTTATTCGCTGGCTAGTACATACCATACTACAAGATTAACGTACTTTGTAGACAAGGTGTAAAGACTCTGACTTAAAGCATTAATTAAAAGGAAGGAGCCACAAAAAAAATAAACTTTTTAGTACGGTTAATGCTCTAAGATAAGGATAAGTGATGTTTTTTACACGCTTTATATTAGCTTCACTTGTATGTTTGTGTGTTTGTTTGTAACCGACTCCTTAGGGCGCGATTTTGACCCACTTCCCGGTTTCCGATTGAGCTGAAATTTTGCACATATGTGTAAATTGGATGACAATGCAATATTATTGTAACATGGAGCTGATCTGATGATGGAGCTGGATGGTGGCCATAGGAACTATGTAATAAAACAACACAATCCCGTCGAGTTTGGGCTCGTTTGATTCGTCTTGACGAGCACTTTGATCCCAAATGGTAACCAGGGTCTGATGATGGAGCTGGAAGATGGCCAAAGGCACTCCACAATAAAACGACACAACCCCATCGAGCTTGGGCTCGTTTAATTCGTCTTGACGAGCACTTTGATCCCATATGGTAACCAGGGTCTGATGATGGAGCTGGAAGATGGCCAAAGGCACTCCACAATAAAACGACACAACCCCATCGAGTTTGGGCTCGTTTGATTCGTCTTGACGAGCACTTTGATCCCATATGGTAACCAGGGTCTGATGATGGAGCTGGAAGATGGCCAAAGGCACTCCACAATAAAACGACACAACCCCATCGAGTTTGGGCTCGTTTGATTCGTCTTGACGAGCACCTTGATCCCATATGGTAACCAGGGTCTGATGATGGAGCTGGATGATGGCCAAAGGCACTCCACAATAAAACGAAACAACCCCATCGAGTTTGGGCTCGTTTGATTCGTTTCGACGAGTACTTTGGTCCTAGATGGTAACAAGGGTCTGATGATGGAGCTGGAAGGGGGGTAGGTGGCGGGGTGGTGGGGGAATGGGGTATGTGGGGTTAGGGGGTCGGGGGTTTAGAGGGTTGGGGGTAAGGGTGTGGCGGTTGGGGTTAGAGGATGGGGGGGTGTTGGGGGGTTCGGGGGTAAGTGATTTTGGGGGGTTGTGGGAAATGGGGAGGGGGTAAGAGGCCTATATGGTAACAAGGGTTTGATGATGGAGCTGGAGGGGGGGGGGGGGCAGGTGGCGGGGAGGGCTTGGGTGGTGGGGGTCGGGGTTGGGGGTTGGGGGTCTGTAAAATGAGAAGGGGGATAGGGGATTGGGGTTTGGGGTTGGAGGGGGGGGGCTGGGGAAATGGGGTGGGGGATGTTGGGGGGTTGGGTTTAGGGGGTTGGGGGGTTGTAGGTGAGGGGGGTAGAGTTAGAAAGAAAGAGGTTTACGTTTAGTAGTGTAGAGCAGTGCGCGCGCACCAAAGACCAAGTATAAGATGGACTGATTCTATTTAAGACGAGCAAAAACCGTTTTCTCTTTTTAGCACATGGAAACTCTCACTGTGAAAAAATGCAACTAAAAAATAGAAAATAAATAATAGTTTAAAAGAACTAAAAAACACGCTTTAAAAAATAAAAAATAAATTTTAATAAATTTCAATTCACTATTCTTATAGTACAGTAAAAAATCTTTATAAGAAATTATTATATTGTTATATCCAGATCAAAACTTGTAAACAATTCTAAATATTGATAAAATAAATAATAATAGTTTAAAATATTTTATTGTAAAAAAAGCGTGGGGTGCATGGTGTCAATTGTCAATGATTATCATTTTGATAACATCTTAAAAAGCACCCCACGCTTTTTTACAATAAAATATTTTAAACTATTATTATTTATTTTATCAATATTTAGAATTGTTTACAAGTTTTGATCTGGATGCATGGTGTCAATTGTCAAGGATTATCATTTTGATAACATCTTAAAAAGCACCCCACGCTTTTTTACAATAAAATATTTTAAACTATTATTATTTATTTTATCAATATTTAGAATTGTTTACAAGTTTTGATCTGGATATAACAATATAATAATTGCTTATAAAGATTTTTTACTGTACTATAAGAATAGTGAATTGAAATTTATTAAAATTTATTTTTTATTTTTTAAAGCGTTTTTTTAATTTTATTCATTGTCCCGTGATATTTATTTATATTTATTTATGCACCTTGTATAGTAAAGTCTAATCCACGCAAACGTTAATTACAGTTTTTAAGCACTCAGATTAATAATTCAGACGGGAATACGCTATAATCATCTATTTTAATTCTTTGTCGCTTAATTATCAAAAAGCTTATTCAGTATTTACTTTGATGTTCCGAAGTCACTTCCGAAATGGCCTCTGGTTTGTTTTAATGGCCTGTTTATCTCAAACTGGAGTTAAAGTTGCATTTAAACGTCTCTAGAGATTTAAATTTGGCGTGATGTACTTAATGCGGTTGTCATTAAAGGATCTTTAAATATTTAAATTTAAGAGAAACGGCATGCCAGAAAAAATTATGTTTTTTAGTTTTCGTATCTCAAAAGGAAAAACGGGACTTTCATAGGATCACTTTGTTGTCCTTCTAACCGTCTCCCAATATCCCCTTTTACAGGAGCGCGTAGGAGTATCAAAATAAGCTTGAGTATTTGATATTTTCAGCGTGATAACACCAAGTCAATGGAAGTGAAGGAAGGCGAAACCGTGGTAGCCTCGTGAGTCCAACTATGGCCTCTCATTATCTCTCTGAATTTTTAGAAATATATGTGCGAAATCGCCTTTGAAATTTGCCATGAGCTTGTAGGTGCGCTGTTAAGGCTTCGTAAAGATGCAAGTAAATTAAAACGGCATAAAAAGGCACACGGACGTTGAAAAGAGATATCAAAAAGTATTTACAATAAACAGACTTAATAATTCAATGAACGTTATGTGTATTCGGAGGAGACTTGGCAGAGCTCTGCTTCAGACCGTGCCGCTGCAGGAATGAGTGGACCGCCGTTTCATGACCGGTCTTCAATTTGAAATCAGCCGCGCAGTTCTACACGCCGGTGTGCAGTTGTTTCATCACTTTTGCTGACGCGCGGATCCGTCTGTGGCGAGGTTAATAATGGTATTATTAAGCCGCTACAAGCTTTGCAGTGAAGGCTAACATCATGGCTGCTGCCTACTGCCATCGCTCATGGAACTGATGGGCAATGGGTTCAAAATGTTCTCGAATCGGACAGGAAGACGCAGTGTAGGTACGTCTCATACAAGATGGAGCGACAGCTTAGTAAAGGTTTAATGCTGATGGCGCAGGATTGGTATGTTTGGCAAACCTAGTGTGAGGCCTATGTTCAGGCAGGGGCGTCCTTCGGCTGGAATTATGATTATGACGATGTAACAATGAGTATAGACACTTTTTTCACGAAAAAACCACTTTGATTTAATGTGGCCATACTTCGGGACTCCGAATAAAATGCTAACTTCAAACGTCTCACCTCGAGCTTTGTCACATTAGCAGCTCGTTCCGTTTTTGCGAAGTCGGGAGAGTCCCGATAAGTGCCGGCCGCCTTGTCACCCGAGACACGAAGGGACGGGGAGAGAAAGAAACAGTAGGCTATTTCAGGTCAATTATTTATCATTGAATCAATTAAAATATAAAATATCACGGAACATTTCACAACAATTGACCTAGTCCCAAAGTAAGCTAGGCAAGCTTATGTTATGGGTACTAAGCAACGGATAAACATACTTATATAGATAGATACATACTTAAATACATATTAAACACCCAAGACCCGAGAACAAACATTCGTATTTTTCATACAAATATCTGCCCCGACACGGGAATCGAACCCGGGACCTCAAGCTTCATAGTCAGGTTCTCTAAACACTAGGCCATCTGGTCGTCTAAAAAATCAATCATCATCAATTAATTCAAAAATAAAATTAAAATTCAAATTCAAATTCATTTATTCAAGTGACAAGACTCGTAAAAATATTACATATTACAATAAAGATTAAGTTATTACAATAAATAAATAAAAATAATAGTTTAAAAAAACTAAAAAACACGCTTTAAAAAATAAAAAATAAATTTTAATAAATTTCAATTCACTATTCTTATAGTGCAGTAAAAAATCTTAATAAGCAATTATTATATTGTTATATCCAGATCAAAATTTGTAAGCAATTCTAAATATTGATAAAATAAATAATAATAGTTTAAAATATTTTATTGTAAAAAAAGCGTGGGGTGCATGGTGTCAATTGTCAAGGATTATCATTTTGATAACATCTTAAAAAGCACCCCACGCTTTTTTTACAATAAAATATTTTAAACTATTATTATTTATTTTATCAATATTTAGAATTGCTGACAAATTTTGATCTGGATATAACAATATAATAATTGCTTATTAAGATTTTTTACTGCACTATAAGAATAGTGAATTGAAATTTATTAAAATTTATTTTTTTATTTTTAAAGCGTGTTTTTTAATTTTTTTAAACTATTATTTATTTTATATTTTTTAGTTGCAATTTTTTTTCTTTCTAACTTTACCCCCCTCACCTACAACCCCCAAACCCCCTAAACCCAACCCCCCAACATCCCCCACCCCATTTCCCCAAACCCCCCAAACCTCACACGCTTACCCCCAATCTCCTTAACCCCCCTTACCCCCTCCTCATTTTACAAACCCCCGAACAACCTAAACCCAACCCCCGTAACACCGAACCCCCCAAACCCCCGGAACCCCCCCCCTACTCCCCTCCCCTTCTTCCCAACCCCTCCCACACCCCACCCCGCCACCTACCGCCCCCCCTTCCAGTTCCATCATCAAACCCTTGTTACCATCTAGGCCTCTTACCCCCTCCCCATTTCCCACAACCCCCCAAAATCACTTACCCCCGAACCCCCCAACACCCCCACCCTATTTCCCGTAAACCCCCCCCCGTATCCCCTAACCCCAACCGCCACACCCTAACCCCCAACCCTCTAAACCCCCGACCCCCTTAACCCATACCCCATTCCCCCCCACCCCGCCACCTACCCCCCTTCCAGCTCCATCATCAGACCCTTGTTACCATCTAGGACCAAAGTACTCGTCAAAACAAATTAAACGAGCCCAAACTCGATGGGGTTGTTTCGTTTTATTGTGGAGTGCCTTTGGCCATCTTCCAGCTCCATCATCAGACCCTGGTTACCATATGGGATCAAAGTGCTCGTCAAGACGAATCAAACGAGCCCAAACTCGATGGGGTTGTGTTGTTTTATTATATAGTTCCTATGGCCACCATCCAGCTCCATCATCAGATCAGCTCCATGTTACAATAACATTGCATTGTCATCCAATTTACACATATGTGCAAAATTTCAGCTCAATCGGAAACCGGGAAGTGGGTCAAAATCGCGCCCTAAGGAGTCGGTTACAAACAAACATACAAACATACAGGTGAAGCTAATATAAAGCGTGTAAAAAAGACTGGCCACCGCATGACATTTTTAAAGAAAAAAGATTTTATCTGCGTCCCCTGCACTGGCCTGTGTCACAGGTTGACGCTTGCATTATCTTTTCAGATTTTGGATTACCTGGCGCTAAAGTAATAACCGTATTTACTAAAAAAATTACTAATCAATCAATCATTTTATTTATTTGCAAGGAAATGAGTAAGTACCAATATCATCATCATCATCATTTTAGCCGAAAGACGTCCACTGCTGGACATAGGCCTCCGCCAAGGCTCGCCAAACAGATCGGCTCTGCGCCATCCGCATCCAACGCATTCCCGCAACCTTAACCAGGTCGTCGCTCCATCTTGTTTGAGGCCAACCTACACTGCGTCTTCCGGTCCGCGGACGCCACTCGAAAACCTTTCGGCCCCATCGGCCGTCAATTCTACGAGCGATGTGCCCTGCCAACATACAGATATTAATTTTATTATTATTAATTGGCCTGGAGAAGTGTCCCACTGCCGGGCCCATGCCTGCCCCCATTTTGTCCATTCAGCCCGATTTTGAGTGGTGTTCTTCCAGTCCTTAAGGTACAAATCTAGGACCCGCAACGCCTACTGAGCCCACTTCCTCGCCACCAAACATCTTGTGTTATATAAAAAAAAAATGTTTTTGATAAAAATAAAAATTGAAAATATTAGAGTAGGTAACGAAATGGTGATGAAAAAATAAAATGGGTAGTTTACGGGTTTCTTTAAATGACTGTATGTATCTTAAGATAAATCTTTAAGAGTAAACTATATTTTAAACCCGTTAGAATTTTGTGTTGTGTTCAGTCTGTGTCTGCGTCGTAACTCTCTTGAACATGACGTAGTGAAGACGTTTGAAATATAGTTAATTGATAGGTATATTGGCTAATACCTTAGCCAATACTTCAAACTAAACTTAAAGTTACCACATTAAGTTTATTTTTTAACCATCCTCATCATCTTTAATCATTTCTGCGATAATTATTAAAAATACAAATAAATAAATAAAAATTAAAAAACATAAAACAGTCATAATTTTTACAAGCTTTCATTTAACTTGCAATGAAAAATAATGTAATTTATCTTAAATCTTACCAATTCATCACCCACTTTTAGTGACCAGAGCAAGTTTTGGTACGAAGTTATGGTACGAATGTGAAATATGAAAGAAAAAGCAAGCACAGTCGGCAAAAAAGATCCCTTTAAGCAATTTTATACGTATTGGCCCTGACCTGCTGTTTTATAACTCCACTGTGCCTCCGGAACCTGGCAACTTTTTCCGTCCCCCGGAGTTTCATTGTGTCCTTGTTTGACATTGAATTAACTGTAGTTTACGCACGGAGCTTTCGAAGCGCACGTTTGTTACGTAACGAGTGATATATGTTTAGAGTTGGGAATACTGGATGGATTTTGTGAAGTGTTTCATAAGAGGGGGGGGGGGGGTCACACACATTTTTTTGCTCGCGTCTTTCCTGTTGACATGGCAAAAGTTAAGTGTCTATTTGTCTAGTTAAGTCTACAACCAAGCGGCGTATTAGGCATTAGAGGGAAGGAGAATTTGACATGTATTTTTATTGAAATACACTATTAAAAAATTTGTCACAGCTAATATGTAACAATTGGAAAGGAAATAATTATGGTCACTAACACTCTTTTGGTTTCATAAGTAACAGTTACTATTTTTTTAAAAGCGTTTTTCAATAAAAAGACTCGTCAAGATTGTTTACCTTATTACTAATGCTAAAAAAACGAAGTACTTATAGCAAAGCTTTAGTTCTGAAGTTCATGTGTAAGATAATTGAGAATTCACTCTATACCTTGACAAGCTCGTGCACGGCACTCGGCGGAACCCTGTCGCAGGGAGCCTCTGCTAATAATAAGAAGTAATTTTAATAAGTGCGGCAAACGCTGACTGCGACAGAGTTCCGCGGAGGGTCGCACACGAGCTTGTCGGACTAGTGACCATACTAGTGTTTTTCGAAACACGATTACTTGTAGTTCGTTCGATACAAAAAAAAATCCTTACTATGGCGTAAGTACTGCACGCCAGGTCATGGCTTTTTGAATGTTAATAAAGCAAGATGTTTTCTAGGGCCTAATTTTAATATGAATTTGTTATAGTAATACGATAAAAAACCTAAAAACACGCGCGGTCTGACTGACCTATCTTGAGCCGTCGTGCTTCCCCCTTGCCCGTAAAGTTAGTTGCGTTAGTTCTGCTTCGGCCGACGGACGGGGAACTTGTGTCGCTGGCGCTTACGCACGGCTTTGATTCTAGCCGCTCTCACGGACACATACACGAGTGCATAGAATACCTAAAATCGATTAGCGCAAGAAGCTCGGTGCGGCCTTAAGATTTTTTTAAATAGGCCTAATGTTGGCTAGACGTCCCACACGCCGATGAACACTTGACGAAAAAATATTGGCTATAGACCCTTAACTTACGCGATGTCCACAGGAGAGACACGAGCAAAAAAAATCGTGCGTGCAGCTTCTCCGCGCGGAAGAAGTGAAACTTCGTAATGTGGAAATAAAAAAGGCACTTATGCATCTATGTGATTAAATTACTCACTAGATGGCGCTTTTATCAAGTCTCATACAAATTTGCACAGACAGTATGAGTTCCACATCCGTTAATAATTATATACAATGTGAGATTACTTGCTTCGGCAGTACATATACTAATGCTTTCATACCCCTCCATGGTAGCGATAAATGTTTAACGCGACCTTGTTGGAAGTCGCATTAGAAGTTTCACTTCAAAAATGTATAATTGTTATGCACAAAAATATTTTATTTAGCCTTTCTGTATAAAATGATTATTTACCAACGTATTCAGAATCACCGTGACACCTATGCCTTAAAAATAACTTCTGTTTATCTAACTTTTTAAAGTAAAACTATTCACAGCAAAGGTTCTTTTCAGTGGCTACGTTTGAAAGCGTAGCGTTCCGTAGCAAGCGCTACGCCGTAGACGCGGAGGCGTAGACTCTTACTCGGTGGCGACTTTTCCAAGAAAACTTACTTTTCAATACGACCAAAAGTTGAGGTTCTTTTCACTAACAGAACCGATAACGTAGTTCCATTTTAATTATTTTTCGTAAGATTTAAGTTTTAGTTTAGAAATGGGTGGAAAACCCGGCCAAGTGCGAGTCGGACTCGCGCACGAAGGGTTCCGTACCATTATCTATAAAAACGGCAAAAAGAAATACGTTTGTTGTAGATATTAGATATTTGATTTATTTTGATTTAATTATTTATTTTTAAAGTGAATATATAACTTTATTTATTAGTATTATTAACTAGCCTGGAGAAGTGTCTCACTGCTGGGCAAAGGCCTCCCCCCATTCTCTCCATGCACCCCGATTTTGAGCGGTGTCCTTCCAGTTTCCAAGGTACACGTCTAGGTCGTCCCGCCAACGCCTCCTGGGCCTACCTCGTCGCCGCCATCCATCTTGTGGCATCCAGTCTGTGGCTATTTTAGCCCACCGATTCAGATCCATGCGGCTGACGTGGCCTGCCCAGTCCCACTTCAATTTGGCAGCCTTGGCACCCACATCAGTAATGCGTGTTTTTGTTTATAACTATAATATTCTGTGAATATGTCAAGCGTCTACCTGTGGCCGTTATCGCTATCTCGTGCGAGCTATAGGTACAATTTTTCCTGGATAAATACTATCATCCTCACCAGGGTTTAAACTACCTCCGTCCCAAATTTAATCTATGTTTAACGACCGCTTTAGCCTAGTTGGTAGTGACCCTGCCTACGAAGCAAGAGGTCCTGGGTTCGAATCCCGGTGAGGGCATTTATTTGTGTGATGAGCACGAATATTTTGTTCCTGAGTTATGGATGTTTTCTATGTATTTAAGTATTTATTTATCTATATAAGTATGTTTAACGTCGTCTAGTACCCATAGTACAAGCTTTGTTTAGTTTGGGACTAGGTCGATTTGTGTAAGATTGTCCCCTAATATTTATTTTATATTTTTATTTTATGTTATTTCAGCGGTTTAAGCGAGAAGCGGTAATAAAGAGACAGACAGACATACTTTCGCATTTATAATATAATAGTTATTATTAGTATGGATTCTTTGAACATGGCAGTTGACAGTTAACATAACAGTTAATTGTAAGCGCGTAAGCGTATTTATCTTAAGTCTCGAGTCAAAATAAAAAATAGACACGAACACGACCCGCCGTTCAACCTCCTTACTGTTTGAATGCCTTTACAAATTTACGTCTCTATCGCCAATAGTAATATTGACTCTGCAGAGTAACTCTAAGGTTTATAATCCAACGCTTATACCAAATCGAAAAGTATACGTGAAATTTTTCTGCTGTAAATTTCGTATTCCATTTGTATCGCTTGGAAGTCGCGACGTCTCTTAGGTCTTACCTGTGTATTTGTGTTTAAGCAATATGTATGTTTGCAATTGGTTTTAATCTAACATCTATTGGTTACACAAGAAGAGGTAGCTGGTTACACTAGTGACATAGCTCGAATTTTAAACTTAAATATGCAACACGGTAAACCTTCATGGCGCGCTAAAACTGGCAGTGAGTTAGGCCACCTACCACTAACTGATAGCCATTGAAAAAAAACGTCTTCATAACTCCGTAATGATTTCAAAAGACCTATCCCACACTATTAGGTTAGACGAGAAAAAAATCACCCCCACTTTACGTCTACGGGTACCTACTCTATACAATTATTTTTCTACGATATATTTTATAATTTTGTTGTGGTAATTGCTACTCGTATGCAGTGGACAGAGAGCAGTGGAAATGTTGGGGGAAGGCCTTTGCTCAGCAGTGGGACAGAATAGGCTAGTAATAATAATAAATTGCTACTTACCATGCAAAATCACAGCTTTCTAGGACTAATAAATAGTCTCTACGCTAAGACAGGACAGACGGACATGACGAAACTATAAGGGTTCTGTTTTGCCATTTTGATTTTGCTCCGGAACCCTAAAAAGGTAGAAAAGTAAATGGTGGAACCGGATCTTTGTCAATCCGGGGCACTGTGATAGATCACTATATACAACTCCAAGCCTTCACGCCGAAATGTCCCAAATTAATTTTCCCCTCTAGTTTGTTTGTAGACTTTGACTACACACGGAGAGGCGTGGCCGTAGAGGATTACACTGCATGAAATGTCAAATTGCACCACGGAATGCACGTACTGCCCAGCCCTGCGGTCACAACAGGCCAAAGAGTAATATCATCATCATCAATTCAGCCGATAGACGTCCACTCCTGAACACAGGCCTCCACTAAAGCTCGCCAAACAGATCGGTCCCGTGCCATCCGCATTCAACGCGTTCCCGCAACCTTAATGAGGTCGTCGCTCCATCTTGCTGGAGGCGTACCTACACTGCGTCTTCCGGTCCGTGGACGCCAATCGAGAACCTTTTTGCCCCATCGGCCATTGGGTGAGGGGGGTTCGTAAGACGGCACAACGTTAATTTTCATGTTTTCACTTCTGCCGGCACTCCCGGAGTGCAACCCGTTGTTTTTTTTATTAGTATTTTATCTTTCTGAATATTTTTTCTGTGTATCAAATATGTGTAAATAAATCTCTCTTGGTCTCTGTTCCTCTCTCTAAATCCTACTAATATTATAAACGCGAAAGTTTGTAAGTATGGATGGATGGATGGATGGATGGATGTTTGTTACTCTTTCACGCTAAAACGGTTTGACGGATTCTGATGAAGTTTGGCACACAGATAGTTTATGATCCGGATTAACATATAGAATACTTTTTATCCAGGAAAATTGCATAGTTCCCGCGGGATAGCCATAAACGAATTCTTCGCAGACGGAGTCGCGGGCAGCAGCTCGTATATAATAAAACATAGTGTAAATAGCTACAGATAAGGAATAATCCTTGATATTCAAATTATGGAAATCGTCACATCTAAACTATTAAAGTCCTCAAACACAGGTTTTACAACAGTTTCTATCACACCAAACACTTTCCTAACTAAACTAAACTCTAGATTAAAACTTTAATAGTCTCCTAGACTACACGTATAGAACAACATAGTCCAGGAGACAAGGCTCCGAGCTCCACGTATAAAGTGGTGTTAGCAACCATTATAAGTTCCACTTTTCTGATGCGCCGCAGTTTTCCCTTAGTATTTTCTTTTTCTTTGAAGATAGGTTGGAACGGGCGAGTAGAGTGGAGCGAGTTGCTGACTCATTAGTTACAGAGTTCAAGTTCCTTTAAATAATAAGTTACATAATCTATAAGCCTTTAAATCTTTTGATGGCCTCAGCGCGCCTAATTTAGGCACAACAATAAAGCAAAATGTTAAGTATGTATTTAAGCAATAGTTTTATCAAAGATTTTTTAATAATGACAAATAATTTATGTGAGCCTTAAGTTAAAAAATAAAAGTCTTAATTTTTATTACCCTGCAAACTTCAATAAAGATGTACGTAAATGATCACTTCACCAAAAAGCGTTATTGGTTTTTGTCAGTCGATGACTCTGAGATTACCATCCATGCTACGAAAATCGTTTCATCAAAATGAATCACAACCATCACCACCATCTCCAGGTGTTGTCTGTAACAGGAACACTAAAACTCATGGTAAAGTTTTAATGTGATTTCGCACATGCATTCCGAAAAATTCAGAAATATACAGGTTCTCATCCGCAATCATCTGCCTGTGAATTGTGATGTCATACTTCAAAACATGACCGCATTAAAAGAAACGCTGGGCTACAACTCCACGGCTTCCCCTAAGGAGGTTAACAAATCAATATCCAAGGGGTCTGCAAGTTTTTGGATTTTTCAAACAGTCTTTTTTTTTGCCTTAGGGGCCTCTCCTTCGTTGCCCCAAGGCTTTCCAACATCTAAATCTGGACCTGAGGCAAACAAATAAGCTATCACAGTTTTATTATTTCACGACCGCTTTACTTTTTACGACCGCTTTAGCCTAGTTGGTAGTGACCCTGCCTACGAAGCAAGAGGTCCTGGGTTCGAATCCCGGTAAGGGCATTTATTTGTGTGATGAGCACGAATATTTGTTCCTGAGTTATGGATGTTTTCTATGTATTTAAGTATTTATTTATCTATATAAGTATGTTTATCGTCGTCTAGTACCCATAGTACAAGCTTTGCTTAGTTTGGGACTAGGTCGATTTGTGTAAGATTGTCCCCTAATATTTATTTATTATTTATTTATTATTATTACTTACCAGCCACCATGCAAGTAACTCGCCCGCACCGAAGCCAGCATAGTCGCTAGCTCCACGTTTACATACAATTTCCTCTGCTTTAGCCGCCTTTGCGCTCTCGAAATTCTACATTTTCGCCACCGTATAGTTTTATATTTATCTTCTCATTGTAAAGGATATGTGTGCCATCCTTACGGTGTTTTATTTGACTTCACTTTATCGTTGAGTTTTGTGAGACGTTCAGTTGTTCGGTGTTTTTATTGAAAATAAAATCGATATAAAATTACTACTACTACTTACTACTGGTACTTTATCACCAAATTTTGGCATGTATCGCCCGGTGCCGTAGAGGTAAACTTTGTTTGTTGGTTTTTCATCATCAAAATCAGCCGGAGGGTATCTTCTGCCAACCAGAAACGGCGTGAAGATTGATTTTCAGGAAATGATGTCATATGAAAGATAAGTAGTGGTATAAATAAAATATGTTAAATATATTTGAGCTATACAGGGTTATTTGTAATTCACTAGCATCCTTTTAACACTAAACTCCTACCACTTAAACAAATGCTTTTTGTTATACGGCTTTTGTCATAGCTTAATATTTTTGGTGTAATAACGTTTTGAAAATTTGAGATTACCTCTTATTTTTACAATACTCTGTGTATTTGTATGGGAAAAAAAGTGCTTCATTTTAAAAAGTCGTAGAACAAAAAACATTTGTTTGAGTGATAGGAATTCAGGGTTAAGAGGATGTCAGTGAATTAAAAATAACCCTGTATATAGATTTAGAGCTATAGATTATACCTATACCTTCCTCTAAAAAAGACTGAAAATCAGTTTCAGCCTGATTATGATGAACACACCGTAAGTAGAAATAAATAAAAATACAAATTATGTATTGAATCAGGCGTTACTTTGCGGAGGTCCATATTAATGAACTGAAACAATTACTTTGCTCACCCGCGACCTACAATAGCTACGTTTATGTAAAAAATGTGTGTTCATGCTTGCAGTTCTTCCACCTCCACACTTTATGAACACACACAAATCACACAAACCCAACTATCACAGCCAACAAACTACACTGACGCACGCATTTTTACATAAACTTAGCTCTCTATCGTACTTAAGGTCGCGGGTGAGCAAAGTACTAAATATTATAAGTCACAGAAGATCAAAATAGGGACAACCCTAACACATATTTTTGAAACTCAGTTTTTCGTCAACCTTGGCCGTGTTTGAAAATAATATTTTTGTTAGTGTTTAACCTACGTATAAACATCTGTTTGTGCCAGACAGAGGTTCTATTTTGAGCTAGTATACCTACATAAAAATAAATTCGCAAAATTTCCGACACAAGAATAAACCTTGTGGATTCTATTCTGAGTGGCGTCTCTTAATATTATTTTGGGTCATATTTGTCAATCGAGTGTAAAAGTAAAACGATTAGATTTCCAGATAATCCATCTTGGACAACTGAGGTTGAAGCTTTTCAGAAGCTTGTCTACCCTTTTTGTCGCACCTTAAAATAGCAGTGTCATCTGCAAAACTCGCCACCATTACATCTTCCACACAGGTATTTCGGACGTCTATTTGGTACAGAAGTGGGCACAAAACAGATCCCTTAGTAAATTAAATAAATAAAACCTAACTAAACCGAACCCTAACTAAAGATAACAATGGGGATAATGTTAACGGTTCATGCATTATAATCGTAATGTAATATTAAGTGCATGCATAGTTAATAATTCCTTTGTAATTAGTACATTAATTCTCAATCATAAAGGAACAACGCTTCCGTTTGTGTCTGTGTTGTGAGGATTACATAATATAATAGGTACATATTCAGTCAAGTTTGGATTAATTAAATCCATTAATCTGCTGGAGCTTGCTTGTTTACTAACCATACTAACCATTGGACCTTTTGATCACATGAATAAATACGGAGCAGAATAAAAAGTTCAAACAACGTCGCGCACGCATTACGCTACTACATGCACAACATGTGTGCGTGACCTGTCACAGACAGGACGGGGGGGGGGGGGCGTGCACCGGCGCCCGCTCGGAGACAAACCGGTTTGAACTAGCTCAGTGAGTAGACAAAGTTCAGGTGTGCCGCCAGCGACGACGCGACCGTTTAGCGTTTAGCTACATAGTTCGGGTGTTCGGTTGTTTTTAAAGATGCCTACCTGTTGTAGTGTTTGTAGATATACAGATAGGTATTAGATACTTAGGTACTTGTTTGAATAAAATATTTTGATTTTTATTTTATTTTTTTACCGAGTGACAACCCTATGATAATAGGTAAGAATTTCGAGCTCTGTTCGGAAGCTTTTATTCTGCTCCGTATTTATTCATGTGCTTTTGATGTCTTGATTCTGAATAAATTATTACTATTATTATATTGCTTGAAAACTAAAATTTGAATAAACGAAAATCCATACTTTATACTATATCTTTTTTTACTCCAAATTTTTATAAAAAATGCGTTTAATACGTAACAAAAAATATTCAAAATTAACAGAATGTGCGTGTGAGCTTGACCAGGATCGTATAGTGTCTGTCGCGGCGACGCGGAGCGGTCCCGAGTGTAGCACGGCGAATACACCGTGTTCTACTGTGTTTAACGGTGTCTCCAACACTTACTATATCATCATCATCATCATCATTTCAGCCGAAAGACGTCCACTGCTGAACATAGGCCTCCCCCAAGGCTTGCCAAACAGATCGGCCCTGCGCCATCCGCATCCAATGTCTGTCCGTCTGTCACCAGGCTGTATCTCATGAACCGTGATAGCTAAACAGTTGAAATTGTCACAGATTATGTATTCCGGTTGCCGCTATAACAACAAATACTAAAAAACAAAATAAAATAAATATTTAAGGGGGCTCCCATACAACAAATATGATTTTTTTTTGCTCGATATTGATAACGGCAACAGAGAGACGGTTGAAATATTCACATAAGCTTAAAGGCTATTTGTTGTCATTTCAGAAAACTTAATTCCTTTCCTTTCCAGCACTATTTCACAAAACTTCTTTGATTTTTCTTTGTCTCGGTTATTTCACTTCTTGTTTTAATCCGCGCAGAGTTGTATACTTGGCAAGTGAGTTATATTATAGTATAGTAATTTATGATTAAGTAATTTTGTTAAAATTATTCGTTTTTATGATCTACAAATTATCCATTTACGCATGTAGTTTATGTAGTTTATCGCTTATATTTATAAGTGTACATTTTATCTATCTGTGTGGCGTTCCGGGTATTACCGACGGTACTGGCTGAAAATCAGCGCTGGGGTGTTATAAACGCCTCAGCATTATGCTGAGCCAGTGTCCAATTTGCAACCGCAATGAAACACTCTATTTTTACACTTTATTTTTTTTAGCCTGTGTAGTGTATTGTCCTTTTTGTAAAAATATTTATGTGTCTTGTGTTGTTGTAAATAAATGTATTTTCTTTCTTTCTTTGTTCTTTACATAATATTGAATTATATTCACTTAAAAGTAAATAATTAAATTAAAATAAAACAAATATTTAAGGGGCTCCCATACAACAAACGTGTTTTTTTTTGCCGTTTTTATAGATAATGGTACGGAACCCTTCGTGCGCGAGTCGGACTCGCACTTGGCCGGTCTTATCATTATAGTAACCTTCCTGTCGTCATCATCAACATCCCAGCCTATTTACGTCCCACTGCAGTCTCATATTGAGAGGGGATGGGCCGTAGTTCCCACGCGGGCCCAAAGCGGATTTGGAACTTCACACGGGTACGTATCAAAATCTATAAAGTTTAAAACAAATAATGGACGAAATACATAATGGTCATAATACGTACTAAAATTTTCTATGCAACTATTGATTAAACGAATTTTTTTAATCGTGTAATCTACAGATTGGTTTAGGTTAGGTTAGGTTTATTTTATGAAAATCCTGTAAAGTTGAGAATTTCCAAGAAAATTACATTATATAATAATAATAAATAATAAATATTAGGGGACAAACTTACACAAATCGACCTAGTCCCAAACTAAGCAAAGCTTGTACTATGGGTACTAGACGACGATAAACATACTTATATAGATAAATAAATACTTAAATACATAGAAAACATCCATAACTCAGGAACAAATATTCGTGCTCATCACACAAATAAATGCCCTTACCGGGATTTGAACCCAGGACCTCTTGCTTCGTAGGCAGGGTCACTACCAACTAGGCTAAAGCGGTCGTATATCAAACGACCATTATGTATTTCGTCCATTATTTGTTTTAAACTTTATATATTTTGATACGTACCCACTTCACACACACCATCGAATTCGCAGGTGTATACAGGTTGCCTCACAATGTTTTCCTCCACCGCAAAGCTCATAGTAAATGTAATTTCGCACATAAATTCCGAAAAACTCAGAGGTGCGAGCCGGGATTTTAACCCACGACCCTCTGCTTGAAAGCCCATAGGTCAAACCACTAGGCTACCAGAGCGTCCAGTTTTTCGTATTCCATTGCAACATTTCTTCTAATCTTACTAATAATATCAATGCGGTAGTTTATGTGTTTGTGCGTCACCTACTCATTCACACTAAAACGGCCGGACGGATATTAATTAAATTTGATATCCTGGTAGCTGGACGACTGAAATAACACATAACCTACTTTCTATCCCGATATTCCCAGGGGATATCGGGCTGCACCGGACACGGAATCCTAAAAAGTCAGTCCTGCTCGCATACAGTGCGTTATCGACCGGGGCAGCCAGATTTGGGAGGCATCCAACAAATATACGCCTCATTGCGTCTCAACTGTTTCAAGTTTGTGTTCATGGTTCAAATAAAGCTACTGAGTCGTACGCAGCGTAAGAAGCAATAGTTGTCTCTCCTTATCATCATCATCATGCCAGCCGAAAGACGTCCACTGCTGAACATAGGCCTCCCCCAAGGCTCGCCAAACAGATCGGTCCCGTGTCATCCGTATCCAACGCGATCCCGCAACCTTAACCAGGTCGTCACTGCATCTTGTTGGAGGCCTACCACACTGCCTCTTTTTGCCCCATCGGCCGTCAGTTCTACGAGCGATGTGCCCTGCCCAGTAATTTGCCCACTGCCAATTAAGTCTAGCGATACTTCGAGCTATGTCGTTGACTTTAGTTCTTGCGCGGATTTCATCATTTCTAATGCGATCCCGCAGAGAAATTCCGAGCGTAGCGCTCTCCATTGCCCTCTGAGTTACTTTGAGCTTTGTCTCTTCTGTGGTCATGAGCGACTCCGAATCATCAAACTTAAGATTTATTTAAACGGGCCGAGACTTGGCCAGGCGTCCCACGCGCTGATGTAGACTTGATTAAAAAATATTGTCATAGACCCTTAACTTTTGCTACACACAGGAGAGACATGAACATTTATCATTTTTATTATTTTACTAACTCTAGAAAATTAAATAAGTTTGTCCACTAATACAATGAGTCATGTTACTTGAAATAAATTATTTGAATTTGAATTATGTTTGAAAAGAAAGTTAACGCCCATTATGCGTCTAAGATCCCTTCCGCAGCTGGGGAATTTCAGAAATAGGGTACAACAATTATTTTTTTCTCCGATTTTAGAATTTTTTGCATGGCATTTGTTATTACGTATTACTCTGTGACGTTGAAGTGGTACTTATCGATAACAGGATTGTCGATGTTTTAATTATGTCAAACACTAACCAGATGTCGTTCGTGCCAGAAAAATATCAAAGTATACTCAATAATAGTTTCATACACGTTTGTCACAGTAAAAATATTGATCAGCGCGTACAAACACTACCGTTGTGAATACAGTATGCAAAGTGAAAACAATCCAGGCACCTCTACGCCTCAAGTTTGTATTCAATGTGAACGGGGATATTATGTTGCTGGTAGAGTGAAATATCTGGATATTACAAAAAATCTAGATACTTGTGGGGTTAATGAACTTCTTTTTACCTTGCTCCTCTTCTACCACAAGTACCAGGTATTAAATTGCTGAATTTTTTGAGCATAAATGAAGCTTTTTCGTTCATAATATTTAGCGAGGAAATGCTGCCAGTGTTTGCGGTGCAATGCCGCAAGGGCCATTTTTTAGAATTACTTTAGTTTATTTTATCTTAATATATAAAAGAAGAAACTGACTGACTGACTGACTGACATATCAACGCACAGCCCAAACCACTGGGCCTAGAGATACCAAATTTGGCATGTAGGTTCCTTTTAAGGTCTAGGGGTGCACTAAGAAAGGATTTTTCAAAATTCACTCCCTAAGGGGGTGAAAAGGGGGTTCAAAGTTTGTATGGGGAAACAAGATTAGTTCGATTATTTTATTCGAAACTTCACAGAAGTACTCCTAATAATAAATGAGTAAACACGTGTATCAGGTTTTTTGAGAATTCAACCCCTAAAAGGGGGTAAGGGGTAACAAAGTCTGAAAATCAACATGGGTGTTGTTTCTATGGTTTATCGGGTCGCTGGTTATGAAAACAACAACGGTTTTAAAATCCGACGTGGCAGACGTAAAATACCATCTCCCTGGATGGGGTGCGATGGGTTTGAAATGTCTAAATATCAATATGGGTGTCGTTTTTAAGATTTTGCCCAAACCACTGGACCTAGAGACTTGAAATTTTGCACATAGATACCTTATACAATGTAGGCATCCACTAAGGAAGGATTTTTGGGAATTCCCTCGGGAACGGGAAAAAACGGGATTTATATATTCGATTCCGAGTGACTCTATCTCAGTAACTATAATAACTAGACTCTTCAAATTTGATACACAAGTAGGTATTACATTATTTAAAACATTAATTTCAGGATTTTTCAAAATTCCCACGTAATAAGGTAAAAACTGGATTTATATATTCAGTTCAACGGGATCCTATGAACTATAATTACTAGACTCTTCAAATTTGGCATAAATGTAGGTAATTATAAATTCCCATGGGATATGGAAAAAACGGGATTTTTCGTTTAACTGGTCGTAGAAAGCTGAAATTCGGCATGTAGGTTGTTTGGGGAGTGTTGAGCTGGATTGAGAGAGGACTTCTCAAAATTCCTACGGGAACGGTAAAAACAGGATTTTTCGTTTTACAGGTCGTAGAAAATTTATTGAATCAGGCGTTACTTTGCGGAGGTCCATATTAATGAACTAAAACAATTACTTTGCTCACCCGCGACCTTACAATAGTTACCTACGTTTATGCAAGAAATGTGCGTTCATGCAGTTCCTCCACCTCCACACTGTACGAACACACACAAATCACATAAACCCAACCATCACCACCACCAAGCTACACTGACGCGTTTCGAACTCAACCAGAGCTCATCTTCAGAGTTACCACAACCGTATGCTATGCTATGCTATGCTATGCTATGCGCGTCAGTGTAGCTTGGTGGTGGTGATGGTTGGGTTTATGTGATTTGTGTGTGTTCGTACAGTGTGGAGGTGGAGGAACTGCATGAACGCACATTTCTTGCATAAACGTAACTATTGTAAGGTCGCGGGTGAGCAAAGTAATTGTTTTAGTTCATTAGGCCGTAGAAAGTTAAAATTCGGCATGTAGGTTGCTTGGGGAGTGTAGATGAGCATTGAGAGAGGACTTTCCCATATTCCCACGGGAACGGGAAAAAACGGGATTTTTCGTTTTACTGGTCGTAGAAAGCTGAAATTCGGCATGTAGGTCGTTTGGGGAGCGTAGAGGAGCATTGAGAGAGGACTTTCCAAAATTCCCACGGGAACGGGAAAAACGGGATTTTTTGTTTTACTGGTCATAGAAAGCTGAAATTTTGCAAGTGGGTTCCTTGGGGAGTGTAGAGCTGGATTGAGAGAGGACTTTCCAAAATTCCCACGGGGACGGGAAAAAACAGGATTTTTCGTTTTACTGGTCGTAGAAAGCCCAGCCCAGCCATCTCATCATCTTGGAGAGTGTAGAGGAGCATTGAGGGAGGACTTTCCCAAATTCCAACGGGAACGGGAAAAAACGGGATTTTTGGTTTTACTGGTTGTAGAAAGCTGACATTCGGCATGTAGGTTGTTTGGGGAGTGTATTCTTCGCAAAAATAATATACATAAAAAAAATCATCAAACAAATCAATTCAAAAATCTGCCTGCCATTCATGCTTTCTCTTTCTTACTCATACATTTAAATCTTAAACTATTTCTTTTACCCAATCTTACGTCATACGGCGCTTCAGTTCACTCATCCTGCATTTCCAATATTTGGTTAATAGTATTATTATTTCGTTTTCTTAATATATACCAACTTACTATGTGTGAATACATAAATAGCCCAATCAAAATATCAATGCTACATTGAAACGCATAATACAATCGTGTGTAACAACACTACGAGTACCATTATTCATTCAGAGGACCATGAAATGCGTCGTCGCAGTGATATCCTGTGTCATTTAATGACAGCACAAACTGTACTGGCGAACATCTGAGCGGGCTTACTGTAAGGATGATTTAAAGGCCCACATTGATTTACTGATATATGTTCCCGATTAACGCAAGTCCCGTGGTCATTGAGCAAACTTTAACTAATTCTTAGCTAGAACTAATAAAACTTTTTAATGAAAAAATACGGATAGCTCACGTCTATGATCGAGTGTAGCGGCTGCTGCTAAACGCGCATTGCGCGCTACTGCTCTGCTCGCGCGGCTGCTCGACGAGCTGACAGCGACACACATCACCCACGTTTTCATCGTCATTTTTATTGCCATTGTCAAATGTAGGGTAGCACACAACACAACAACATCACTTTGTAAAGGTTCGCTCGCACTCACCGTTGACGCAGTACGATAATTCAACACTGTTTTCCAACCACTATCCCGGTTGAAAATCGTAATAAGTTTTGATTAAGAATCTTATTTTTAATTTGAGGTTTTTTGCTGACTGAATTTTAACAATCGACATTCATACTACATTATAAAGGCAAACTCTTTGCTAAATTTCAGTTTTCTAGGTCCAAGGGATCCAAGCTAAGCGTTGACGAGTCAGTCAGTCAATCAGTAAGGACTTTTTTACATGTATAGATTTCCTGCTTTCCATAACTCTCCGTAACATGGACGTGAGATTGAAATAAAAGAGAATTCGCTGTTTGCGCGCTCGGCATCAATTGCAAATATTTGAAATAAGTTAGGCTGTTGTTTGAGAATGAAATTGTGCAAATAGACAGGCCCTCGGTGTGCTGTGGCGTTCCTGTTTCACCCTAGAACAGAAGTATAAGCAAATATTTTGTGAAATGGTATTTTATTAAAACAATTTCTACTAGGAACCTTACACTCCAAACATAATCCTCCTTCTGACGCTGACAAGTGTGCGAAGTGTGACAAGTCGTGTTTAGTGACTAGTGGTATCTCAAGCGGAGGGTCGTGGGTTCGAGCCCGGGCTCGCACCTCTGAATTGTTGCGTTTGTTGTATGGGAGCCCCCTTAAATATTTATTTTATTCTGTTTTTTAGTATTTGTTGTTATAGCGGCAACTGAAATACATAATCTGTGAAAATTTCAAGTGTCTAGCTATCACGGTTCGTGAGATACAGCCCGGTGACAGATGGATGGACAGACGGACAGACGGTCAGACGGACGGACATCAAAGTCTCAGTAATAGGGTCCCGTTTTTACCCTTTGGGTACGGAACCCTAAAAAAGGATAAAACTTTTGTTTAACAACGATTTTCTTTGACTGATTGCTGACTACTTTGCAAGCTTTTATTTTATTGTACACGCAGTTATTTAAATGTCAAAATACCTTCTTACAATGTAACAGCACAAAAATAACAAAATAAACGAACACAATTTTAAACTCCTGGGAGTTTAGCTGATACTCCCTAAGTGCAAAGATACAGAACACGCATAAGCTTTCAAAACGAAAGATTTGTGGTCTCGAAACATTTTCGTTAAAATAAATGGCCGATGATGGATCCGAAGACTTGTCCATCCATCATTCCGAATTTAGACGTTTCATGTGGTAATGCATACAAAACGGGAATGAAAGTATTAAGATCTAGAAAAAAAAAAGTTATTTCGTGGCGAAATTTCAAGAAAAACTGATGCCTGAGAGGATGTCAAAGTTTACTTGGCAGCTATTTGACCAAGGACTTCTAAGCATGACTGCAAAAAATGGCCACTGTACTGTAGCTATAATTTGTCTGAGAAGACAAATCGATTAACCATCT
Source organism: Archips crataeganus (assembly GCA_947859365.1). Lineage (NCBI taxonomy): Eukaryota > Metazoa > Arthropoda > Insecta > Lepidoptera > Tortricidae > Archips > Archips crataeganus. The sequence goes on from OX402050.1 coordinate 21,170,277, forward strand.
CTGCCTTTATCATTTGACAGAAGGAAATGGTAGAAGCGATGGTGATTCCAAGTGCATTAGACAATACGGGCACTGGGGGGGCTACTCCGAAATTCGAAAATCGAAGTTCGCATCGTACCGTCTCGCTCGCTTTCGTATTAAATGCTATTAGCGTGAGCGGAACAGCACGATACGAAGTTCGAATTTTGCACTTGGTTACCGTTATGTCTGCCTACGTCAAGCGTGTCCTGTTAAACGATTTAAGTCTACATTTTGATGGCTATGGTTGTACACACTGCCATGCGCAGTATATTATTATAGTTCCATACTATGGCTAGGAGACTTGTGGGTTCAAATCCCGCCTCGCACCCTCTGAGTATTTTGAAATTTATGTGCGAAGTTACATTTGTAAATTAACATGAGCTTTAAGGTGGAGGAAAACATCGTGAGGAAACCTGGATACACCTGTGAGTTCCCAATCCGCACTCGGCCCGCGTGGGAACTACGGTCCAAGCCCTCTCATTCTGAGAGGAGGCCTGTGCCCTGCAGTGGGACGTATATAGGCTGGGATGGGAAGATGATGATGACTATTGCTAAGCCGGTTAAATGAGTTCTCACCCACTGCTGCTGCTGCTGCTGCTGCTGTACGACGGCCAAGAGGCCGAGAGAGGTGCGGGCGGCGAGCGAGGACTCATTTAAACGGCCTAGCTATAATTATCATCACAACTACACTAGCCAAAAGACATCGAGTGCTGAACAAAAGCCTTCCCCAAAGAATTCCATAATTATCCGTCCTCCGCCGCCCACGTTCAACAGGTTCCTGCAACCTTTATCACATCGGCTGTCCATCTTGTTGGGATGAACAAAGTTACTGACATAGCTCAGAGTTCCCATATACTTAAGGTGGCAGTGAGCAGGACACATTGTTCGTAGAACCGACGGCCAATGGCCCAGTAAAGTTCTAGACTGGTGACCGTGAACTGGAAGACGTTGCGTGGGAAAGGCATATTAAGTTGATCGCTACATCTTATTGGAGGCCTACCTACACTGCTTCTTCCGATTTGTGGACGCCACTCGAGAACCTTTTTGTCCTATCGGCCATCAGTTCTACGAGCGATGTGCCCTGCCCATTGCCACTTGAGTCTGGCGATTCTTCGAGCTATGTCGGTGACTTTAGTTCTTGCGCGGATTTCATCATTTCTAATGCGATCCCGCAGAGAAACTCCGAGCATAGTCCTCTCTATTCCCCTCTGAGTCATTTTGAGCTTTTTTATGAGGTCCACCGTTAGCGGCCACGTCTCAGTGCCATAAGTCATCACTGGCAACACACCCACACACACAGCTGTGGTGGTGTAATTTTACAAGTTGCAACGTTTGTACGGGGTCTAAATTTTCAAGACATATTTCAACCACTTTGAATAATCAAATCGAGTTCAAATTTGGTACAGATATGTTGTTTGAATGCCAATGCAACTACATTTATCATAAAGAGAGCTTAACCAATAATGCTTGCACAAAAAATAAAACTTTTACCAACTTATTCACTCCTTTTTAGGTCCCAACAACTTGCCTAGTTCCACACCAGTTCACGTGAGGAGAATTGATTGATTCATTCCTGAGCACCACACTCCACGTATCTACGGCAGTGACTAATGTTCCAGTTTGCAAAAAATATGTTTATCACCCCGATATTTGGGGGCAAAAAATCAGCGAAAGAAGACTGATGACCCGAGTTGGATACGCACGGGGTGACGGCGGGACTGTATCAGCATATATCCTGTAAAATCTTCGAGTTAAGATCACTGGAGATGGGTATCCACACGTATTAAGAAAGTTTTACTTTCATATAATAAGGTTCTACTAACACCTGTACTGGGCACAACGGTGATTGGAAACTTCGTTCAAATACTAATGTGTTTCACAAATGTATCGAGGTGTGATCACGATGGTTTTCTTCACCGAATAGCTCATGAAATTTCAAGTGTGATTTCGCACACAAATTCAGAAGAACTCAGAAGTACGAGCCCGAGTTTGAATAACTACACGACTGCTTGAGAGGGCATAAGTAGGTCAAGCCCATAGGTTACCACTGCGTGACGTAATGTCTCATCATTTCAGCCGTAGGACGACTGCTGGACATAGGCTTCCCCCATTGATGCCCATTCATTACGGTTGGAAGCGACTTACATCCATCCTGATCCTGCGGCCTTCACCAAATTAGTATTTCACCAATTATTATTTTAAGTTTTATTGTTACTAACATATTTAATAACTATGGATTTAATCTGAAATATATAATTTCAATCTCAAAATCGTCCGTTCATCTAGTTGGTGGACGTCCCACGCTGCGCTTGCCAGTCCGTGGTCTCCATTCCAGAACTATTGGGCCCCAACGGCCATCTGTTCTGCGTGCTGTACGACGTAATGTATTGTACGACATATTTTTTACATGATAGGGTGGGACGAGCGTGCCGTTTTACTGATAAATAAATAAAATAAAATAAATAAATATTAGGGGACAATCTTACACAAATCGACCTAGTCCCAAACTAAGCAAAGCTTGTACTATGGGTACTAGACGACGATAAACATACTTATATAGATAAATAAATACTTAAATACATAGAAAACATCCATAACTCAGGAACAAATATTCGTGCTCATCACACAAATAAATGCCCTTACCGGGATTCGAACCCAGGACCTCTTGCTTCGTAGGCAGGATCACTACCAACTAGGCTAAGGCGGTCGTTAATCGAAAGCAACACCACCGCCCAATGGGCATCCGTAATAAGAAGAATTACAAATAAGAAAAGTAGTCTTTTGAGAAAAGACTAGGGATCGTTTTTAAAGGTTTCGTGCTCGAAGGATAACAAACACAAGCCTATTACTGCCACTACGCGGTTTTTCTGTCCGGCTGTCTGTCACATTGGTGTATTTTGAAAACCGTAAAAGTTAGACAGTTCTATTCAACTAATTTTTAGGGTTCCGTACCCAAAGGCTAAAAACGGGACCCTATTACTGAGACTTCGCTGTTCGTCCATCTGTCCGTTTGTTCGTCTGTCCGTCCGCCTGTCACCAGGCTGTATCTCATGAACCGTGATAGCTAGACAGTTAAAATTTCCACAGATGATGTATTTCGGTTGCCGCTATAACAGCAAATACTAAAAAAGACAGAATAAAATATATGTTTAGGGGGGGTTCCCATACAACAAACGTGATTTTTTTGCTCGATATTGATAACGGCAACAGGTGACGCTTGAAATATTCATAGAATATTTAGTTATATACCTATTCATTTGAAAATTAATAATTTAATTAAATAAAAAAAACATTTAAGAGAGCTCCCATACAAAAAACGTATTTTTTATGCCGTTTTTATAGATAACGGTACGGAACCCTTCGTGCGCAAGTCTGACTCACACTTGGCCGGTTTTTTTATTTAAGTTAGTTTAATAACTTGATTTAAATTTTACCGTAAACTTTTCGATATTTTAACCCATTTTGAACATAAAACTACCGTAAGACTCGCTCATAGCGAAAAAGTACGGATAACTCACTCTGTGATCGAAATAAGCTTTACCCGTTGCCCATCTACTTGGAACCACACGTCGTCTAAGAAGAAGGGCTACAGATTAGCCCCAAAACATGTCGAGGTAAACTTGATTATAGACATGAGTTATCCTTACATTTTAGGGTTCCGTAGTCAACTAGGAACCCTTATAGTTTCGCCATGTCTGTCCGTCTGTCTGTCCGTCTGTCTGTCCGTCCGCGGCTAAGCTCAGAGACTGTTAGTACTAGAAAGCTGTAATTTGGCATGAATTATATATCAGTCACGCCGACAAATATATTAAATAAAAAAAACTAAAGTAAATTTTTTTTAGGGTACCTCCCATAGACGTAAAGTGGGGGTGATTTTTTTTTCTCGACTAACTCTATAGTGTGAGGTATCGTTGGATACCACTGGGGGGTTTCTAACATGATTTTTCTATTCAGTGATCTGTTTGCGAAATATTCAAGTTTAAAGTGAAAATTTTCATTAAAATCGACCGTCCCCCCCCCCCCCCCTCTAAAATCTAAACTGTTCGGTGGAAAAATTTGAAAAAATTCAGAATGGTAGTAAATATATTATATTTACAAGGAAAATTATAGCGGCTAAAATTGCTTGTGAATTATTTGTAGTTTAAGAGTAAATAGTGGCCTAAGGTATAAAACATACCTCAACCTGGAAGATTCCGTACACATACGACCAGACGACCAGATGGCCTAGTGGTTAGAGAACCTGACTATGAAGCTTGAGGTCCCGGGTTCGATTCCCGTGTCGGGGCAGATATTTGTATGAAAAATACGAACGTTTGTTCTCGGGTCTTGGGTGTTTAATATGTATTTAAGTATGTATCTATCTATATAAGTATGTTTATCCGTTGCCTAGTACCCATAACACAAGCTTTCCTAGCTTACTTTGGGACTAGGTCAATTGGTGTGAATTGTCCCGTGGTATTTATTTGGTATTTATTTATTTACATACGAAATCTTTGAAAAATATTACTTGATTTTGTCCCCCTAATATATACTTATATATACTTATATATATATATTTTCGTAATGTCTACGGAACCCTATCTTGGGCGTGTCCAACACGCTCTTGGCCGGTTTTTTATTCGTTATAGCCCAATTGACTGTTTTTGGTGATCAATAAAGAATATTTGTATTGTATTGTATTGTATTGACATTATTCAGATACGTGCTCGTTGTCAGTCCACTTAGTACGGGGCATGCCAACGCCTCACCTTTCAATTTGTGGTCGCCATTTAAATCTTTATCCCCCACGGTCATCTGCTTAGATTTAGATGTTACAATACGACCTAAGCTAGGGCATGCACTAAATATTATGTCGTACAAGTTTTATGAACTCCAAACTAACCGGCTTTGGGCGCAGCGAATCAGTAGCGGTTACACTCTAACTTCGCCTTTAGTTCCCAGCTGTTAACTTTCATTATAGTCTGTATAATTTCCAGATAGTACATCCATACTTAATTTTATAAATGTGAAAGTGTGTTTGTCCAACTTTCACGTAGAAGCTGAGCGACGGATTGCCATGATTTATTGTATGGACGTAGTTGAAGGGCTGGAAAGTGACATAGGCTACTTTTTACCACGGTAAAATATCTCATTCCCATGGGAAAACTCATTTTTAATCTACATAGTTTAGCGGGGGCGAATAAATATTTAGCCGCAAGCCACACAGAAGAGACGTGGGACGGGGGCGCGTCTCAGTCCACGTCGTTTGTTCGCAGGACGCTCCATCTCGTCTGCCTGCTGCTTTGGATCGCGACGCTTCTATACATTGAGTATAAAAACCGGCCAAGAGCGTGTCGGACATGCCCAAGGTAGGGTTCCGTAGCCATTACGAAAAAATCAAGTAATATTTTTCAAAGGATTTCGTATGTGTACGGAATCATCCAAGTTTAGGTATGTTTTATACCTTAGGCTACTATTTACTCTTAAACTACAAATAATTTCCAAGCAATCTTAGCCGCTATAATTTTCCTAGTAAATTTGATATATTTACTACCATTCTGAATTTTTCAAATTTTTCCACCCAACAGTTTAGATTTTAGAGGGGGGGGGGGCGGCCGATTTTAATGTAAATTTTCACTTTAAAGTTGAATATTTCGCAAACAGATCACTGAGTAGAAAAATCATGTTAGGAACCCCGCAATGGTTTTAAAAGACCTATCCAACGATACCCCACACTATAGGGTTAGCCGAGAAAAAAAAAATCACCCCCACTTTACGTCTATGGGAGGTACCCTAAAAAATTTTTTTTTACTTTTTTTTATTCAATCACTTTGTCGGCGTGAGTGATATATATTCATGCCAAATTACAGCTTTCTAGTACTAACAGTCTCTGAGCTTAGCCGCGGACAGACAGACAGACAGACAGACGGACAGACATGGCGAAACTATAAGGGTTCCTAGTTAATGAACTAAAACAATTACTTTGCTCACCCGCGACCTTACAATAGTTACGTTTATGCAAGAAATGTGCGTTCATGCAGTTCCTCCACCTCCACACTGTACGAACACACACAAATCACATAAACCCAACCATCACCACCACCAAGCTACACTGACGCGTTTCGAACTCAACCAGAGCTCATCTTCAGAGTTACCACAACCGTATGCTATGCTACCAAACGTTAAACTCCTAGTTCCTAGTTGACTACGGATCCCTAAAAACTGACTGATGGGGCGCCGCGACTGCGACGCGCCCCCGTCCTCCGTCTCTTCTGTGTGGCTTGCGCCTTAGGGCATATTGAGCTGGACTCGTTTACTCTATTTATTAAATTTTGAAATAAATGATCATAACCTAAATGACAATATTATAATTATTTAACCTATTTTTAATGTGGTGCTTAAAATTATGTTGAGTAAATGAGTGACTTTTTAGGACTATTCAGCATCCAAAATAAAAAAATCGCTCCACGCTAGCATTGGCAGTACGACCTGGACCACCTTATCGGCTGGATAAACAGCACATAAACAGGACGAATGAAGAAAAATGGGGGAGGTATTTGCCCAGCAGTGATATAGAAACTTGACTCTGTAATCCCTTTTTTCGAGAAACCCTTGTTATTATTGTTACGCAAGATTTTTTTTCTAATTGTCAGTCAGAAATGTGTACCATTGGAATTTATGAACTGTGACGAGCCGCTGTTTCCCGCACAGAAAATTCACGCTTAAACTGTGACATTTAAATTTAAAACCGATGTGAGGAAAGGTAGCTGAATGTTAAAAGTTTTAGAACTACGGAGTTTTGGCCTATTTTTTTATGCATATATTTAGTACTAACTATTGTCCGCGACTCCGTTTGCGAAGAAATTGATTATCGGGAACTATGGATAGAGAAGCCTGTGCTGCATATACTATATGTGCTGTTTATGCTGGGATAACGATGATGATGGAAGTTGGGAGACATTAAACTTAAAATTGAACCAAGGGACTGTGAACAGGTCAAGAGACAAGCGAGTATATTACACGACGGTTCGTGCACGCCGGTAATGGCTGCATGCGACGGGGTAGGGTATCTCTTGATAGGATTGTCATCGCCAGTTGCATGTTGTGTAATGTAAATTTAGAACGTAAAATGGTTAGAATCTTGCTTTTTCTCCTTAACGTTTGTGGATTCTTAACGGGAATTGGCCAAATGTGAAGACTATACTATTGGATCAAAGTTAATAGGATCAAAGTTAAAGTTATCTTAAATAAAAAATATATTATATTTATACTGCTTTGTATTTTAATTTGCTTTTGTAATAATAGGGATGTTGACGCCATTAAAAATAATTAGAAGACACGACTCCAGTAAAAAAAAACTCTTTATTTCAGCCCTGAAAACCAAATAAAAATTCGATTAACTGCAAAATTTGTTTTTTTGTTGCTAAAAACGAATAAATAGTTAGTTGATTGAGTTGTCGAACAAGTGACGTCAGAAGTTGTTATTGCCGTTCAAACTCTATGGGAGAGTTGTGTTTTGACAGCTCGTAATAAGTACGTCAGTTGATTGGTGGTGTCATCATCCCTCATGTTGGCGGGTTGTGTCTGTATCTATTTTTATTTTTATTAAGATTTTTATTTGGTTACCATGGGGGAGAGGAGGGATGTATAGTCTCGGGAACTAATGAAATGATTCTATATTCTTCTTTTCGATTTCTTGATTCTGTATTCGGAATAGTCAAAGCAAAATAAAGGCTTCATAAAAACTTCCTGTGGGGTCATATTTTTCCACACATGGACTCCAAAGGGGAAGTATAGCATCCCAAAAAAAAATTACGGAATCTAAGGTGACGAACATAAAAAATATACAGCAGAATATTATGGGAAGCTTCTCTTTTTTTTCAAGGCAATTAAAAATATTATGGTAACCTAGTAGTTTGATCCTCTTAAGGAGAGGATAGATGCAAGCTCCAACCCGCGTTTTTGATTTTTTGAGAAATTACATTTAAAATTTACTCCGAGCGTTTGAAGAAATTCAATAGCGTGCCTGAAGTTCCCATAACACATTGTGTCCACGTGGGAACTACGGTCTAAGTCCTCTTATTCTGAGAAAAGTGAGCTCTATAGTAAAATGTATATAGGATAATTAAAAACCACTAACTATACTGCTCTAAAATGTACGTTCAACCCTAAACTATCCGCTAAGGTACTTACGTCAGGAGATATAAGGCGGGCCGTATCAGGCGTGCATGTGATTTATGCACTGCGAGCAGCGCGCTGGCCGATAACGTCTCGTTTGTAAGCAGCTTAATTTGGCCAGTAGTTTAATTAAGTTACTGCCAAAACTAGTGGGTGTATTGTCTAGCTGACTTCAAAAAGCTTACTGCTTATACCTGTAGACGACCAGATGGCCTAGTGGTTAGAGAACCTGACTACGAAGCTTGAGGTCCCGGGTTCGATTCCCGGTCGGGGCAGATATTTGTATGAAAAATACGAATGTTTGTTCTCGGGTCTTGGGTGTTTAATATGTATGTAAGTATGTATCTATCTATATGTATAAGTATGTTTATCCATTGCCTAGTTCCCATAACACAAGCTTTACTTAGCTTACTTTGGGACTAGGTCAATTGGTGTGAATTGTCCCGTGATATTTATTTATTTTATTTTATTTATTTATATCTCGTTTGTTTTAGCACTGGTCTTGACGAGCCTATTTATTTAAAAATGTCTTTTACCTGAAATTGACCAAATTTAAATTGGAACTCCTGAAAAAAGTATATCTAAAAAAACCGGCCAAGTCAGACTCGCGCACGAAGGGTTCAGTACAATTATCTCTAAACATCACGTTTGTTGTATGGGAGCCCCCTTAAATATTTTTTTTATTTTAATTTAATGATTTATTTTAAAGTCAATATATAATTAAATATTCTGTGAATATTTCAAGCGTCTACCTGTTGCCGTTATCAATATCGAGCAAAAAGGATCAAAAAAATCAAATTTGTTGTATGGGAGCCCCCTTAAATATTTATTTAATTCCATTTTTTAGTATTTGTTGTTATAGCGGGAACCAAAATACATCATCTGTGAAAATTTCAACTCTCTATCTATCACGGCTCCCGAGATACAGCCTGGTGACAGACGGACAGACGGACAGACGGACAGACGGATAGACGGACACACGGACGGACGGACGGACAGCGGAGCCTCAGTAATAGGGTCCCGTTTTTACCCTTTGGGTACGGAACCCTAAAAAATGTTAAATCGCTTTTTAAAAATATTAATACCGAGTTAGGTATGACGTATCTTTTTGTATTTATTTTTTCAACTTCATTTTTTATTACTTTTACGGTCATCCCGTGAAACCATATATTTCAAACTAAATACAAACTGAAATATAGATGCACAGAAAAAAAAAAAAAAAAAAAACTTAACTTGTTAAAGTTGGCACAGTAACGCCATCTCTTGGTCCAGGTGAGCGGTTAGTTCCGAAGGAGTGTTAAGTCTCTCGATAGAGGGACTTCTCGATAGATGCGCGCTTTATCACTGCATAAGGTGATTATAACACACTGAAATGTACGATGTATGGGAAAGATTCGTCGCTAACCTCTAGACCAGTGATGGTGTAGGGGTAAGCACGCAGCACGGAATGCTGAGGACCTGGGTTCGATTCACAGCATTGGTCTTTTTTTTGGGGTTTTTTCTGTGCATCTATATTTCAGTTTGTATTTAGTTTGAAATATATTAATACCGCTTAGCACATAGAGATGGTGGTGTCTCTAAATTTTACAAACTAACGAAGTTTTGCTTTAAAAAGTATATAAAGTTTAAGTTTATTTGTACCTTAAGCTTTAACTGAAGATCATTAAAGCAGTTAAGTTGATAAACTGTCTTTGACTTTGAGCTTCTTAAACATTGAACGTGTCTTATCGGAAACGTTATCAAGTTAGGAGTTAAAAAATAGTAAATAAAAAAAAAATCTAAATGACTTTTTGTCCTTGCTATTCTTACTTATTTACTGTGACTCATTATTCTAATGTTTTTTATTATAAAGATTCATCAAGATTGTTTACTTACTCTTTTTAAAATGCTAAAATAAAAGAAGTGTAGTAATTGTTTTTTTTTTAATAGAACCAAACGGGAAGTATATACTTCCTAACAAAAAAATCTAAATCGGCCAGTGAAAAACGAAGCTCTGACACGATAAATATGAAAAAATCAACACAATTGAAAAGGTAGATAAAATACTATAACCATACTGCTCTAAAGTGGACATTTAATAAAAAATAAAATAAATAAATATCACGGGACAATTCACACCAATTGATATAGTCCCAAAGTAAGCTAAGGGAAGCTTGTGTTATGGGTACTAGGCAACGGATAAACATACTTATATAAATAGATACATACTTAAATACATATTAAACACCCAAGACCCGAGAACAAACATTCTTATTTTTCATACAAATATCTGCCACGACGCGGGAATCGAACCCGGGACCTCAAGCTTCGTAGTCAGGTCCTCTAACCACTAGGCCATCTGGTCGTCTAAACATTAACGTCATTAACGTCTTGTGTGTAGCAGCTTAACTTGGCCAGTTTTGTTGTTTAATAAACTTACTGCTAAAACTAAAGGGTATTTTGCTGTGGGTATTGTATGCTCAGCAGACGTATTTTGACTGAAATGATGATGATGATTGTCTAACCGAATTCAAAACCTTACCTTTCCTAGGAACGGTATAATTTTCTTTCAATTTGAATGGAACCAATTGAGAAGTATACACTTCCAAACAAAAAATGAATGAAAAAAGACATATAAACGATAGAGAACTGAGATAAAAAATATATACAAAGAATTGAAAACTTGCTTTCCTTTGTCCAGCAGTAAACATCTTTTAGCTAATAAAGAATTTTTAGCTGATTATGATGATGATGATGAAGATAATGAATTTAGAACAGTGAGAGATCTTACAGAGTGCCAGGTGACTAAAAACTTAATTCACTCAGAGAAAACATTTAACGTTATTTCCTTCCCAGGAGATTTCAAGGCAAAGAAGAGATCAGAATATCACATATCTATCACTAATTCAAAGATTCACTAACGAACCTTCTACAGAACTTTGATCAACTATTAAAATGCGGTGTATCATTAAAACTAAATTACACACAAAATAACACCATACGCTTCAAATCATAAAGTTCAAATTATGCACGACTGAAACGGTCGTTGGAATTTAGATGGGGTTTACTCTAAAATAGGCCGTATTATTTTAACGTTAAAGACTATAGCTGGAGGAAGTTTTTGGTTGTTCAGTCCACAAAGCGAATGCTAAATGTCCCAAGATGTTTTACCTTTAAGCTTGTGTTAGGTTGATTCTCTGAGGGCCTAAGGGTACACTTCCCCTGGGACGGAGATTGGCGATGTACAAAATCGATTAATCGCGTAATCGTTTTATAAGAGAAGCGAGGCGAAAAGTGAATTTCAGCTAAGCAGCTTTTGATGAAACACGTCTAAGAACCATCGCCAAGAAACCTCCTTTCAAATGAAAAAAACCGCATCTAAATCGGTTCACTCGTTTAAGAGCTATGATACCACAGATAGACACTCAGACAAACACACATAGCGGTCAAACTTATAACACCCCTCTTTTTGTGTCGGGGGTTAAAAATACGGATCAAAGATTCCACAACGATTGGTCCCGCGCTGCCAACATCCAAATGGTTCCTGCGACCATTCCATCTTGTTGGGATCTCCATCCATCCATCCCAGCCTATACATATACGTCCCACTGCAGAATCCTACCTACAGTTGGGACCCTACCCATGCCAAACAACGTGTAAACGCGTGAGGTTTAATATTACAACACAAACTTTAACAAGTTTGGTATGTAGTATTGTAACGATCCATTTTTCGTTACTGCTAGCGCCATCTATCGCAGCGTTCTGCAACCACTGCAAATTTGTTTTAAGAGGCATCTAGCGGAAGTGAGGTGAACTGTTATCGACGTTCGGAAGCGATCAAAAATTCTTTCGTTACAAACATAAATACAAAACCTCCCATTTTGCTTTCAGGAATGATAGAAGGGGTTCCTCTTTTGTTTTCAGAATTTATTTTAGTCTTTTTACAAATCTTTTGGAAGTCAAGAAGAGATTTTTGATCAAAAGTTCTACTTTGTCTATGGCAGTAGGACAAGTGATGGGCTGTGGTTGCTTCATTCGGTGCACGTAGATGTCGATGACTGAGAGATACTTTCACATGATCAAAGGCGAACCAGGAGTGTGTTTAGTGTTTTAGCTCTCAACATTTGCGAACACTCGAAATGCATAGTCTGGTTTCCTATTGACTCCCGCAAGGTTCTAGTGTATTTTTAAATTATTAGCAGTTTTTCCATCGATATCGACAGTGGGCAATGATCGATAAATTCATCGACACGGGAGCAGGCCGATTAGGACATTTGCATCTTTAAAATGAGCTGTTAGCTCCGTTGATTTTATTTCTTTTTGGCCTCAAAACACTGCCACAATCTCCTGAAGTGCCCCAGCTGCTGTTCGGAGCCCTGCCTGGTGAGTACAAGGCTGCACAAGTGATTTCGTGTCTCGATTACCCTTATTTGCTTTGGACGAGTTTTGTAACCTGGTTTATTTTTTTTACAGTATGTTTCGCCGGCTAAATTTTTGGACATGAGACCCAGCATATTTGTCTGCTGTTTCTTTTGAAAGCTTTCGACGTGTTTTGTTTCTTTTCCGAGTGAGTATTTAAGCCTGTGCTTAGTGATTCGTGGCAACCCAATCTTTCAACCTACCTACTTTTCTCTGGAATGTTCCTCTTTCTTTTTTTTGAGCCTTCCTTCGCTTCACAGACTTTGTTCGGTGCTTGGCGAGGGCAGAGAGCACCTGCCCAAGAGTCGATAGTACCCAGGGTGGTGCTTAAGATCGCTTGCTGCTGAACGGCTGTCTGCGGATGCTTTGGTTGAGCACGGCCTACCATCTTCCGTGACACAAGCTCCGTTGGACCCTTTTACAAACACCCAAACAGGTGATACCGTTTCATTTTTCTATCCCGGAGCATTAGGCCCTAAGATTTAGGCTTTATCTTATTCTTTTTAACTACACATATCGTCGTCCCTGTTCGAAGGTAGTTTAATTTTTTTATTCAGGCTAAGACCTAGGTCAATTTTAATTGGTGTTCTTTTATTGCTAATTTAGTATAATTTTTATTACAAACATTGTTCCCGAACCCAACTATCCACGACTCCTGTAATATTTTTTTTATAATATAATTTGTTTGAGTGCAACAATATTTTAATTTGTCTCTTTAGAAGTAAGTACCTTTTCCTGCTTTAGGTTTACAAAAGCACGGTGGCGCCCCTAGAGCATTTCTTTTAATTTTTTTTTGTGATTTTATTATTTTTTCCTGTTTTCTTTCTATTTTTTTTTAAATTGCTATTTGTCAAACCGAGCCCCAGCTGAACTTTCACCCTGAGCAGCTGGCCCGGCATATCATCTCGTGTGGAAACCTCTGCAGCCACCTCACACCTTTACAGTATCTTTTGTATTTTTATTTTTTATAACTTATTTTTTTTACTTTTACGGTTATCTCGTGAAATCCTTATATTTTATACTAAATACAAACTGAAACATGAATGCACATAAAAAACCCCAGAAAAACAGACCAGCGCTGGGAATCGAACCCAGGTCCTCAGCATTCCGTGCCGCGTGCTATTCCGCTACACCACCACTGCTCATGAGTTTAGACACAAATTTTCCTATACATCGCACATCTTCAGCTTGTTAAATAATCATATTATGCAGTGATACAGCGCCATCTATGTTATACTCTCAACGAGAGACGTCAACACTCCTTCGGAACTAACCGCTCACCCGGACAAGAGATGTCGCTACTAAGCCAACTTTAACAAGTTTGGTATGAAGTATCTTTACGTATTTTTTATTTTTTTCAACTTCATTTTTTACTGTTACGGTCATCCCGTGAAATTCATATTATTTCATACTAAATACAAACTGAAACATGGATGCACAGAAAAAAAAAACAACCCGAACACAATTAACCTTTTGACCGCCACGCATCGTTTTTGTTTGGAACAAAATTGATTCTTATGCGGATGCGGGTAAGTTTAATTTTGTATTACCGTACTGTCGTCTATAGCCGACGCTGGCGGTCAAAAGGTTAAAAACAACCTGAACATAAAATTATATTAATCTTTATTACGTAACTTCTTCATCTTCTTTCCCGTTGTGTAGGTGAAATTTATTATTAATTCCAAAAGCGATATACGTATTACAACAGATATCGTGAACTCTAGTAGCTTTTCCATATTCCAGTACGAAAGACACATATGTGACAGTTCCTGAAAAAAAAAACAAAATATGTTACATGGACGGAACTGTTTCGACATCATATAACGATTCCAAGACAGGAATATTGTGGAAACAGTATTATTTAAGACTAAATTTTATTTAAAGCTGATGTTTGATATTGATGATTTGTATTGTATTGTATTGTATGCCCGTGGCTTTGCTCCGTTAAAGTTTTTCTTTTCATAAGAATCTTGTAAAAAAAATATCCGATTTAGTGTAGTGGTTCTCGAATTTTGCGCCTGCATTATATCATGGCGATAATTATCAATTAACATTAAAAAAACAATAAATTTTAAAACGTCAAGGATAAAAAAATATATAATTTTAACTGCAAGCGTTGTTATCGTAAGCCAAGAAGCTTAATTCTTCAACAATCGAAGAAAGAAAGAAAGAAAGAAAGAAAATACATTTATTTACAACAACACAAGACACATCGTCAATATTTTTACAAAACAAAAGATAACACGAAAGCTAAAGATAGAATGCGTCATTGCGGTTGCAAATTGGACACTGGCTCAGCATAATGCTGGGGCGTTTAAAGCACCCCAGCGCTGATTTTCAGCCAGCACCGTTGGTGACACCCGAATCGCTGATAAAATAGATAAATAAACTATAACACTAATAGCTACATAAGACTAAACTTACTTTCTTTTATTTCACAAAAACTTTACCAACACACAATACAGATGTAGAATAGTTTAAATTAAATCATTGCACTAAAATACACAATTCCAATCAGATAATTTAGATACCACTTCACACTCTCTTGGCATTGGCAGTTGTGTTTATGAACAAGTCAGATAACTAGTATCTAGAAAACAAAATGTCATTGACATAATTAGTTATTATTTTTTTCTATTGACGAATCCTAATTACATTTGCTAATTGGTGTTAAATGACGTGACTATCATTATTCATTACATCATTAGGAGGTTTGTTTACAAATAAGTTAGAGAAAGTTTTTTTTTTTCGATTTAAATTAGAGGCCGGTGCAGACCAGATTCGTGTGTCACGTCACGCACACAAACCAGTTGTAATAAATGAAACTGTAAGAAAGATCGTGCACTATATTCGTGCACATGGCGTCGCCAAACCATTAGATTTATTTATTTACATCCGTGCAAAATTTTATGTTTCTAATCATAGCGGTTGAGATATTGGTATTTTACATAATGTGAAAAATGTTAGCCAAGTTCAATACTCTAAAAATATGCATTTTTATGTACTTCGCCGACAAAAGGATTGGGATGGGATATAAATGGGTGCCAAGTTCTGCAGATGATCCTGAAATCTACTTATTAGAAGAAATACAATCATAAGCAATTTTTAAAATTTTTAACTCTATTTTTTTTTTCACTGCTACAACAGACTTTGATATTTAGAAATATAAATTCCTAAATCGAACTGTCGAGTAAATTACATAAAGCAGATAACTTAGTTTAAGTTTAAGCTTAAAATATGGCTACCTTTATACAAGTTATCTTAATTTATATTTGGCTATTCAACTTAACTTCTATACCTATTTCATTTGCTGGTGAGAACTAAAAAATTATTTCATTTAAAAACGCGATAATAATATCTCATATACTTACACAAAAATTAAAACGAACTAAAATATAATAAAGTAAAACTACATTAAATCTAAAATGGCCCCTGCGGCATGGTGCCAAAGACGCTGGCACCATTTCCTCGCTGGATCGTAACCAGACTGATGCGTTGAGCGAGGAAGCTGCCAGCTCTTCGGTCTCCTGTGGTATCTCTGAGTCTCTTTGACAAGTCTTTGAAGAGACTCAGAGCACCAGGGCCCCACGGACCAAGGGTCTCGCACGACGCCAAAAGGTACAAAATTATATTCGGCGCCGAGACCACTGCATTTTCCTAACTTGGCAATTTCGGCCGTTTCTGCTGCTGCCACTGCCCTGATGGATGTTCGGTGAAGATGTGTAGACAATTCAAATCCTAAGCTTCGATTTAACATAAGTTATCTACTTTATCTGAATTCTTAACAAGTCTTAGAATCTCTCTATGCTCTCTCTCTTCACAATTTAAAGTTATTTTCCCGTAATAGGGCACATCCGGTATAATATGTAATTCCTAGAAAATCAAAGCCGTTAACGTAACCTAGTACAAAGCATATTGTTCTGCATCCGGCAGAAAATGACAAGGAAGCACCTTATTAACAATATAGTTCGAAAGCTTTCAAGTATTCCAGCTCACTCCGGATGTAACTCCCAAGTAGTTATTCTACCCATTTACCGAGGGCCGACGGTATCGTCTTTAACTTATTTATCCCGATGGTGCCGAAACTCGGAGTTTTGCTAGCACGCCTGCCCGGGATAACTTTATTAGGTTATTCTGGTATAAACTTAGTGCTTAACTTCGAGTTTTTGATTGTCAAATCGCGGAGAAAAGGCGATATAAAATTTTATTTTTTTGTTGAACAATAAAAACTGCCAGTCTTGTTGGTGAATAGTTTTTATGGGCAATTTTCAATATGAACGGGGAAAAAAGTTTCGAGTGGAAATTTTCATTTTCAAATACTTATATTATTGAAGATTTATAAATTTATGCTTGCAAGTTAAAAATATGCGTACTTTTGTTGAACGAATGGGAGCCACTGTGGACCAATGTGGACCAATATGTCCTGAAGAATTTATTCCCGGAACCTGGCCTGGATCATCCTCAGTAACATTTTTTTATAGTCTTATATTATAGTTTTCTCATTGTTATCGTCAATATTTTAGTAAGGAGCATCCTGGAGAAAAGCTGGCAAAGTGCGAATCTCTCGCACACTGCAGGTTTCGTACAAAAGTAAGCAGGAATAAAATAGGCATAAATATATCTTTGCTTAATTTTCACACTAATAATTTTTGTTTTTTTTTTCGTTTTTGCTATGAGGTCTTACTTCTACCTAAATTTCATAGTTCTACTGTACCTACAATAAAATAATTCCCAAATTGAACAAGCAAATCTTATATTTTTTTTATCAAGGATATCTTGGGAACGACGCCAATGTTTTCGATTCATCATCATCACCATCCCAGCCTACTGCAGGGCACAGGCCTCCTCTCAGAATGAGAAGGGTTGGGCCGTAGTTACCACGCGGGCCCAGTGCGGGTTGGGAATTTTGATTAGCATAAATCAATGAAATTAGCTATTTGAAGGTTTTCGGTGGTGGTGGTCTAGCTCGGTTTCAGCTCTGTGAAAACGCGTGTTTTCGCATTTTAGCACAAAAACCGGCCAAGAGCGTGTCTGTATAGATCTGCGCTAGGCAGAGTTGTTTAGGCATAAATACTTAAATATAAAAATGGGGGGAAAAGTGTACCTCGCTTTCACTGCGCCGCTTCTGGCAGGGCCCTGCTCGCTTCCACGACGCTCTTCAGCTCGATCACTTTGTGATGTTGGTGTAGGGAGTGTGTGTGTATTTTTGTATTTGATACAGCCCGAAATCCGCACTTTTATTCTTAAAGATGCGCACAAACACTAGGCGCGTGCCGACCGAAACTCGAGAGCTTTAGAACTGTCACCTTGACAGGTCAGAAGAGTACTTCTGAAGGAATACACAGAGAGGTGTATTTTCCTATCAAGGTTGAAAACCGAACAGTGTCGGACACGCCCAAGGTAGGGTTCCGTAGCCATTACGAAAAAATCAAGTAATATTTTTCTAAGGATTTCGTATGTGTACGGAATCATCCAAGTTTAGGTATGTTTTATACCTTAGGCTACTATTTACTCTTAAACTACAAATAATTTCGAAGCAATCTTAGCCGCTATAATTTTCCTAGTAAATTTGATATATTTACTACCCTTCTGAATTTTTTCAAATTTTTCCACCTACCAGTTTAGATTTTAGAGGGCGGGGGGACGGCCGATTTTAATGAAAATTTTCACTTTAAAGTTGAATATTTCGCAAACAGATCACTGAGTAGAAAAATCATGTTAGCAACTCCGCAATGATTTTAAAAGACCTATCCAACCATACCCCACACTATAGGGTTATCCGAGAAAAAAAAAATCACCCCCACTGTACGTCTATGGGAGGTACCGTAAAAATTTTTTTTTTACTTTTTTTTATTCAATCACTTTGTCGGCGTGACTGATATATATATTGATGCCAAATTACAGCTTTCTAGTACTAACAGTCTCTGAGCTTAGCCGCGGACAGACAGACAGACGGACAGACATGGCGAAACTATAAGGGTTCCTAGTTGACTACGGAACCCTAAAAAAGGACTACGAGCCGGGCTCGGTCGTTCAACCCGTGAAACTAATTTTTTTTACAGTTCCGAGGAATTTCTAATCAGTGTACCAATTCGTTATCATCATCCCAATGTAAAAACCACTGCTGGGCACAGACCTCCTCTCAGAATAAGAGGGCTTTGACCATAGTTCCCACGCAAACATTGAACTACTTAACTACCTATTTGATATTTCAATTTGTAGCTACGCGTCTAAAAGAAAAAGCTGTCTTAATTAACAGGCGGACAACTTTTTTTTGTACAATATAGGCTTGCGTTTGACCACAATCACGCCTGATGGAAAGCGAAGATGAGGCCTACGATGGAGCACGCTTGCCTAGTAAATGCTCATTCATCCTAGACTTGAATTTAGGGGAATAAGCAGGAAGAAGGCAGTTGAGCGCGTCCCTAAGCAGTGCTAACCATACCGCAACAGCGTAACAAATACGAGGCACTGTATGTAACCGGTACGCGTGCGCTGCACAACTGCTCAGACCCTTCCTCCAGAATGGCTTCTATAGGCAACAGGCCGGAACACGACGAGCCGTTTGGCAGCCGGGCTCAACCTATAGGGTGGTGATCAGCCGCGGCCGAAGCCTACCACCGGAGAAAGGAAGTGATCCCATAACGGTTCCCTTTTTTGACGTATGAAACCCTAAATAAGGGTTCCTAGTTGACTACGGAACCATAAAAAACTTTCTCATTAAAAGCCGATGGAATGCAAAATATAACAGAGTAACAGACTCATCTCCTGTGTAGAAAATAAATTTTCTATTTCCCTTTTACTGGATAACAGGATGCTTACAGATAAACGCGATGTGTTTACGTTACGACGACGCAGCACATAGCATTTTATTATCTAGTTTTAGAGTTCAGTGGTCCTCAAAACGAACTTATATAGTTTCGCCATTCCCGTCCGTCTGTTTGACTATTCTTGGGTGAATATTCAAGCGTTTTAACCGCTCGGTTGAACAAAATATACATACTTACATCATTATCCTCCCACGATTATTGCCACAACATGAACACAAGTCACAAGATCTTTGATGAAACCATGAGATTTTTGGCAAAGGACATCGTGAGGAAACTTGCACACACCTGCGAAGAAATTCAATGGTGTCTGTGTAGTTCCCCATCCGCACTTGGCCCGCGTGGGAACTACGGCCCAAGTCCCCTTAATCTGAAAGGAGGCTGTGCCCTGCCGTATGACGTATGACGATATTATTTATTTTATTAGCAATAACGGCTACTTCACCGAATCTAAGATTATTTAAAAGCTAAAAAGTTTTTCGGGTGCGCCGGTGGGATTCGAACCCAAGTCTCCTGGGTATGCGCCCCAACCTGGGTGTTCTACCAATTGAACCACGTCGCTCCCAACCGTCACCGTCACCGTCGGGGAAGTCGGTTGGGAGCGACGTGGTTCAATTGGTAGAACACCTAGGTTGGGGCGCATACCCAGGAGACGTGGGTTCGAATCCCACCGGCGCACCCGAAAAACTTTTTCGCTTTTAAATGACGTATGATGATGTTTAAGACAGTAGGATTAGAATTATTTGTCATTTCTGGAACTGAATTCAAATCAGAGTGAGACGGTAAGCCCTCATCCAATAGTAATGACAGGTCGGTGCGATTGTTCGGCTGACAGCTGGAGGGCCGCCCACTCGACTGGGAAATTAGCTGGTGAATTTTCACTATTGTATTGCGAGTTGACGACAGATATATTAAGTGAGTCATACATAACGTGACCATTTTTAGGGTTCCGTACCGAAAAGGTAAAAACGGGACCCTATTGCTATTACTGAGACTTCGCTGTCCGGCCGTCTGTCCGTCTGTCACCGGGCTGCATCTCGTGGACCGTGATAGCTAGACAGTTGAAATTTTCACAAATGATGTATTTTGGTTGCCGCTTCAACAACACAATACTAAAAAATAGAATAAAATAAATATTTAGGGGGGCTCCTATACAATAAACGTGATTTTTTTGCTCGTTTTTGCTCGATATTGATAACGGCAACAGGTAGACGCTTCAAATATTCACAGAATATTAAGTTATAATATGTTAACTTTAAAAATAAATAATTAAATTAAAATAAAACAAATATGCAAGGGGAGCTCTCCCAAATATTTAGGTGGGCTCCCGTACAACAGACATGATTTTTTTGCCGTTTTTATAGATAATGGTACGGAACCCTTCGTGCGCGAGTCCGACTCGCACTTGGCCGGTTTTAGGAAATATCCTATATTATGCGATTCTATTGTCACTCAACTACATAAGTGACATGCATTTTTTTTCAAAACAGACATAACATATCTTTCGCTACCACGTCCACGAAAACCGCGATATAAATAATTAAATTACACTTTTTGCAATTTTTGGAAGAGCGAGACCAAGAAGGACATTCCATGTTCAGATTGGGGATGTCTTGACGAAGAGTCAGGTCAGGAGTAC
This sequence comes from Archips crataeganus, assembly GCA_947859365.1. Lineage (NCBI taxonomy): Eukaryota > Metazoa > Arthropoda > Insecta > Lepidoptera > Tortricidae > Archips > Archips crataeganus. The sequence goes on from OX402050.1 coordinate 21,191,319, forward strand.
CCGAAACCGGCGAGCATGTAAAAAGACTAATGAGTGTTGTGGAAACGAAAGATGTATGTCAGGATCGTAGCAGCTGGAAACAAAATAAATAGTCTCTGCCTATCCTTTTGCTGGGAAGGAGGCGTGATTGTATGTATGTATGTATGTATGTTTTTGCAACAAATTATCTGAACACTAATCATTAAATGGCAAATAAAACTGAGACAAACAAACATCTGCGTTCAAGCCTATTGTGTGACAGCTCCAATTACGCTGGGCACACGCGACTGCATTTAATCTCAGCCACAACTAAACCGTAATATCAGTATGATGAGCCGCCCAACAATGGGCTCTCAATCTCTGGCGGGTATTAAGTTTCCGCAGATATGACAATGAAATGTTAGTAGCACCGCTTAGTGACGGGAGGAGCGGTAGCGGGTAGCGGGTAGGCTTAAGCGGGTGACTTTTTTTTTGTAAATTGAACATACGCGACGTTAGATGCTTTGCCATTTTTTTAGAAAGGAGTACACATTTTTCTTAAAGGTCCTTCTGTCGAAGCTATTCGGGAACACCACTGAGATTCATTACACAGATTTTAGATGAATTGGGATGTAGCTGAGTGGTAACAGCATCGTCTTGTCTCGAGTTAGAATAGATCATACAAATGTTTGTTATTGAATTTTGCTTGTTAATTATGTCGACGTCATCCGCCGGGCCTTGGTCAGTGCCGGAGCACCAGCCGTTTTGGAGCCTTCGGGCTTGGTCCGCGACGACGGCAAAAGGCCCGACGGCATGACACTCATGCCATGGAAAATGGGACGGCCGTTGGTTTGGGACGCCACTTGCGTTGACACACTCGCGCCGTCCCACCTTTTCCATCTACAGCCATCAGGGCCGGTGCCGCTGCTGACTCTGCGGAATGCCTCAAGAAGCGCAAATATGTAGGCATCAGTAGTGCCTACATTTTTGAGCCGTTTGGGGTTGAAACCATGGGTCCTTGGGGTTTGAGTGCATCAAATATCTTTAAATCACTGTCGTCAAAATTGATTGCAGCTTCAGGTGACCAGAGGGCTGGCTTTTTCTTAGCACAAAGAATAAGCATTGCCATACAGCGTGGCAATGCTGCCAGCCTTCTGGGCACCTTACCACTTGGCAGTGATTTTGGACAACTTTTTTATTTATAAGTTTAGTTTGTATGTAGTTTTAGTTTATAGTTTTAGTTTTATTTTATGTACCTAGTATTGTATTTTAGTATGTATTTATTTCAATATGTTTATCTGTTACCTAACACCCATATCCTAAGCTTGCTTACTTTGAGACTGAGTCAAAAATAAAAAATAAATTAATAAACATAACACGTCATTTTTGCCAGTCTACCCTGTGATTGTTTTACAGCAGTAATTTATTTTTTATGCATATTAGATGATATACAATATAAATACAGCTACACAGTAAGATTATTTCCACTTTGGCACTCGGCAATTCTTGACATACATCAAGAGAGATCGGAGGTTCAAGGTGCAATACTTAGGCTAAGGTTTTTTTATTAATTACATTAAATCGGTTTGGATATTTTATGTGCTTAAATTGTAGGTTTTTATATAAGTGAAAAACTCTCTCTCTCTCTCTATGAAAAAACACGAACCTTTACGGTTAAAACTGAGACGTCCCGAGTGTCAAAGTGGAAATAATCTTACTGTAACACATTTTCCAGCAGACTTGGAACCGTGGTAGCTTAGTGGTTTGACCTATTGCCTCTCAAACAGAGGCAGTAGTTTTTCGGAATTTATCTGTGAAATTGCAATCAAAATTTATCATGAAATTTACATCGTGAGAAAATCTGGACACTGGTGTAAGTGAGATTCTCAATCCGCACTGGGCCAATGTGCGAACTACGGTCCAAGCCCTATTCTGTAAGACAGTGGGATGTATATAGTTTGACATGATGTCCGCTTATCGCCCCGCTCCCCGCTCCGCTCTCCACCACGCTACATTCAAAGTCCTATGGTGCGGTCGGAAATCGTTCCTCATGGAGGTTGATCGTGCGACGCATGATTGCGATCGAGACTGTTTGTACAGCGATTGTGTGGGATTATTAAACGTCATTGTAACGCAGCTGTTCAGTGCTTAGTGTATATTGTCCTAACATTATATGGCTACTAGCTTTAGACTTCGCTTGCGTAAACTATTTTATCTACTCTCATATCGTAAAATTAAAATTATAAAATTCAAAACGAGTTTATATTGACATAGGTACTTTATAAACACAATACCGAAATATAAAAAAAAAACATATTATAACACTTTTCTTCTAAAGAAATAATGTTATAATACAATTTTTTTACCATTACGATACAGGGCAAATCCAAAAAGTTTATATCACCAAGTTTTGATTCCAATTTCCACTTGTCTGTGGCAGAAGCGGGCTTTAGCGCATGCGCGTACATGCGCGGTGACGTACTGGGTTCTAGCGCCATTCCATTCGTGTCGTTTTGTTGTACGAATTTTCGTGGGAAAATTTTATTGTGTTCTTGCTTAAAAAATGTCTGATATCAGTGACTGCGAAGAAAATTTGACTCCGCCCAATATTTTAGATGCGGCGAAGGAAATGACTCATAATTGATTACCAGCAAAGTCCAGAAAATTATACGAAAAATGCTATCAAGATTTTATGGCATGGAAAATGCAAAAAAAGTTGTGAGAGTAGATAAAATATTATATGCAACTGTACGTAATTAGGCCTTAAAACACTCATGTGACCATTTATGAAACTCGGCTACGCCCCGTTTCATGAAACCACATTCGTGTTTTAAGGACCCCTATTACGATACAGTTGCATAAATAGCTATAATTTGGGCTGGCAGTTTAAGTGAAATCCCCGAGCAAATTTCTAAAACTTACATCGTGATCTAAATTTACAACATGTTACTACACTCACTGGTTAAGATTTTGGGATTTTATCTGTTTGAATATTGATCCTATAGGAATATCGGTGAAACACAAGTAGTCTTTGTTGGTTCTTGAGATTCGGCCATTTGAAAACTAAAAATCCAAATGAGTCCAGCCGTTTTAGCGTAAAAAGGTAACACACAATGCATACACACACGGACGCACGGATAAACACACGGTACTTGTGATAATTTTCAAATGTAATTTCGTACGTAAATTTTGAAAAAAAATAACTGTTTCGGACCCACGGAACAGAAAAAACTAGTGGAAGTACCATGAGTCCCGTTTTGTATCGAAACCAGGTGTGGCAAAACTCAAACATACACACTCTTGCAATACATTGAAATCTTAGCAATCATTGGTCGTAGCTTCTATTCAAAAAAGTCATAACTTCTGAATCCGGTAACACAATTTAAACTTTACTACCACGGTATATCGTTGAGAGTAAATTACAAGGGCACGTAAGTAAAATTGCATACAAAGTGCTGCCGTCTTTCATCGAGTAGCTGAATTAAAATGACAGGTGTCAAAATAAAGTTCTGCTACACGCCGTCAGAGGTCGTTAAAATATTCCATTGAATAATGAACTCTATGAGATAGGGTTTGGGTTCATCACGACTGAAAAGTAATATTCGTAAATCATCGTAAATACTAGTGGTGGGCAGAGTACATTTTATGAGAATATCGATGTAATTCATAGGTCAATAATCTCTATCTAATATTTATAAATCTCGTGTCACGGTGTTTGTTACCAAACTCCTCCGAAATGACTTGACCGATCTTTATGAAACTTTTTTCTCTGTATTTGGTAGGTCTGAGAATAGGTCGTAGGCTAGGTCGTAGGGTTCCATACCCAAAGGGTAAAAACGGGAACCCTATTACTGAGGCTCCGCTGTCCGTCCGTCTGTCTGTCTGTCTGTCTGTCTGTCTGTCACCAGGCTGTATCTCGGGAACCGTGATTTCTAGAGTGTTGAATATTTAAGGGGCTCCCATACAACAAACGTGATTTTTTTGCTCGTTATTGCTCGATATTGATAACGTCAACAGGTAGACGCTTGAAATATTCACAGAATATTTAATTATATATTGACTTTAAAAATAAATCATTAAATTAAAATAAAAAATATTTAAGGGGCGCTCCCATACAACAAACGTGATTTTTGTAGATAATTGTACGGAACCCTTCTTGCGCGAGTCTGACTCGCACTTGGCCGGTTTTTTTCTAAGACACAAGAAAACACCGTGTAGATTAGTTTTAATTTTTATGCCCGACAACTAGGAAACGGAATGAAAATTCAACTTTAAAGGCCACCACAAACCGGGAATAAAATATACGGTGACACAAACTGGCAGCGCGGAACACTGTTATTAACCACACTGTTGCGTCAGCGCCCTGCGCTCCCGGTTTGTTGTGGCCTTAACACGGAATACTCAGAAATAAACATCGATAATTTTATCGGCAACACCTCCGCTCTATGCGAGTAGCGGAATGTTCCGGTCTCACAAAGTTCTGTGACACAGACAAAAATCGACGTTATCGTATTAGAATAAAGTCTATTTTTATATTACGCATTTCTAAAAAATGTCTTACGGAATAGAAAAAATATAAATTAATCTAAATTAAAATGAAATACTACTTTCCGATGATACGAAATACCACAATGGGTGACGTTTTTGGTGCGGCTATCATTTTTACACTCTAAAACTGAACAACAAGGCATATTTCCTCAACTTTTCTCTATAATTGTCGTTTTGATTGCACAATCGCCCGACACAAGCCTCTGCGCGCAACTGAGCCGGTTACGCGCAAGTTATGCGGAACTCCGCATAATTGTGCCACACTCGACATGACTGCATAACACTTCTATAGTTTTTTCTGTTCTGTGTTCGGACCTTTCTGTCCGTTTCCCAAAACACCCGTTCCCAAAACAGTCATAGGTACTGATGCGATGAGAAACGGATGTTTTGACCTACGATCATTTGAAGAAATAATTATTTTGGTAGGAAGATTTGAGAACGAATCTTTTGAAAAACGGTTAGAACGACCCGAAAGGCACAGAGCTCATTGTAAATTACAAAATGTAAATTCCGAAAAATTCAGAGGTGCGAGACTGGGTATGAAATTACGACCCACTGTTTGATAGGTCATAGGTCAAAAGCTAGGCTCTATGGTGAAAAATGGAAAGAAAACTATTAAAATAAACCCCTGAACAGTTAATGTAAGGGGTTCAACAAACCGTGAATGAATGGGAACAGCTCAAGCCTGCAGCCGACGTTTACGTCATTCCTTACAAACGCTAGATAAGGCATTGTCAGGGAAAAAAATGTCGTTCTGCGGTAAATATTTTCTTAGTTGTAAAATCTATGATAGTGATTCTTATTCATATGAATTTGTCTTTGTAATAGAAGATTTTTAAATACGCAACTGCATATGACAAGGAAAGAAATTTCTTTCGATGTCATATTTTTAAGAATGTAGTGTGTCAGCTTGTCTGCATATTCACAAAACATACATGCAATTGACAGCAGCCGCCGTGGCGTGTGCTCCGTGATGAAGGGCTTCGGATTAGACTGAAGCATGTCGATCTAAACTCGATCATAGACGTGAGTCGACCGCCTTTTTTCACTATGTATGTAGTTTTATGTTCAAAATTCTTTCCTACACAAAAATCTATAAACCTAACTTCCAACCTCATCGTTTCCAATCCCCAGCCTCCTCGATAGTGATTCCCAACTTCTAACACCTCGCGGCAGTTAAAAACAATACACTATACCATCTGTACGGCGATAAACCATACCAAGTTTAGATTAGAAAAGTTCCATTAAACACAACCCCAAATTACGGTAACGACTCCAAACAAAATCCACAAATCGTTGCAAAAAGTGCTGAGCACCAACAATAACAAGTGTTAGGTCCCTGCCGCGCCAAACAATAAAACAGGCGTGACAGTTTAGCACTTAGCATGGGGCCAGAACAACAGCGGGATAGGACACAGACAACTTATTAAACCAGTTAAATAATTAGACACATGATTAGACCGACGATGGATGACTATAATGGGGACAGGAAGACGCAGTGTATGTAGCAGGGCTCTCTGACAACACATAGATAAAACACACTTAGAGATAAATACATACTTAAATACAACAATACAATACAATACAAATATTCTTTATTGATCACCAGAAACAGTACAGTGACATTACAAAAATAAAAATTCAGGTAGACAATAGGCGATCTTATCGCTAAAAAGCGACAACATCCAAGACACGAGCACAAACATTCGTATTATTCACACAAATATCTGCCTAGACCGGGAATCGAACCCGGGACCTCAAGCTTCATAGTCAGGCTCTCTAACTACTAGGCTATCCGATCATAAGCCATTTGATGTAAATTGTCCCTTGAAACAAAAAAAAAGTTGCTTAACCTTTTCAACGCTCTGTCAAATACAACAGCTCTCACTCATACGCCATGACATCGGAATGTCAAACGCGAAGTTGAACTCTACAGAAATGCATGTAGGGATATCGCTCTGCATATCAGACTGATATATCAGTCGTTGGCGTAGAACCTACGGTGCTGATATATGTGTCGTTGGCGTCGAAAAGGTTAATGGATCGCCTGTCTCTTGGCTCCACACCGAAGGTTGCGTAATGAAAAAAGTACGCCCGTTTGGGGCGGCCGTGGCTACTCCGCCACTATTTCACACTTCGCGGTCGATACTTACATGAACTCTGGGAAGTCAAATCCTTATCTTTTGCACTGGATACATCCTACTAACTTTAATAAGGGTGAAAGTTTGGATGTCCGCATGTTTGATGTTTCATCATCATCACCCCAGCCTATATATGTCCCACTGCAGGACACAGGCCTCCACTCAGAATGAGAGGGTTTAGGCCGTAGTTCCCACACGGGCCCTGTGCGGATCGGGAACTTAACACACCACTGAATTTCTTCTCAGGTGTATACAATACAATACAATACAATGACTCTTTACGCAGGTGTATGCAGGTTTCCTCGCGATGTTTTCCTTCACCGTAAAGCTCGTGGTAAATTCCAAATGTTATTTCGCACATAACGAAAAAATGAACGTTTAAGAGCTATGATGCCAAAGCCACAAACACACACACACACGCATAGCGATCAAACTTATTGTAACACCCCTCTTTTTGTGTCGGGGGGTTTGTTTCTTCTTCTTCTTAAATTTAAGAGTTATCTTCTTGTCGGTAGAGTTACTACCACTCCGCACGGTCTTCGATCAGCTGATGACTTCCTGATACGACACGAAACCCACTTTCTCCTTCACCTGAAGCCGTGTTGTCTAACGCTTCTGACGCTTGCCTTCGCTTTCACCATCTCTTTCTGTCATCATCTTATACCGTTTGACAGAAAGAAATAGTGATTTCGAAGGCAAGCGTCAGAAGCGTTAGACAATAAGCCTGCTGGTCGACATACATCCATCTTGGTCTTTCTCTGCCTCGTCCTCTTCTTTTCTTGCCAGGCCGCCAGCTTCATTTGTTACTTATTTATGTATTTTATGAACATACAACTTCGATACTACGAAACTAGCAAGCAAAACGCTCAAATTATAATATTTATGTTAGTTTCCACCCAACCGGCAAGAGACCAACTTTCAGTATACTTTAAAACTCTGAAGTGAAACTTAAAGATCGCAATCAAAGTTCAACTTCGGCGGTAAAGTCTGTTTTGTGTGTTTAAGCGAGTTGCTAGTTATCGTTGTGGTTAGCTATACTACTAGATTTGGTCCGCGGCTTTGCCCTCGAATAATTGTCTCCTGCCGATGATGGGGCAAAAATGTAGATGCCGCAGTACCTTTACTATGAGTTTACACTAATTTACGTGACCGTACTCGCTAGCGACAGCGTAAATTATTTGTATGGAGAATTGTACAGCGCCTCTAGCGGTCACTTACGGCAGTACAATTCTCCATACAAATCATTTACGCCGTCGCTAGCGAGTAAGGTCACTGTGAACTAGTGTAAACTGATGGTAGAGGTACAGGACCGGTCTGTTTGGCGAGCCTTGGGAGAGGCTATGTTCAGCAGTGGACGTCTTTTGGCTAAAATGATAATGATGGTGACAAATTGTCCTCTGTCGTTTTTTATTAGTTTTGTTAAGCTTATTTCTTGTCTACATAAAGGTAAACCTTCTGTAGTACAACAAACCTACTATTCTAGCCAAGAACGACCTATATCATTCCTACACAGAAGAAACGTGGGACGGGGGCGCGTCGCAGTCCGCGTCGTTTTGTCGCAGGCCGCGTCTCCGCCCCGTGTCTTCTGTCCGCTTTGGATCGCGATGTTTCTATACATTTATTAAGAAAACTGATTCAAGGGCCGCGACTGCGACGAGCCGTCCCACGTCTTCTTTATGTGGCTTGCACCCTAGGCCACCACATAACTGGCTAAGTAAAGTTGTTTGAAGAGGTGCTAATTATATTTTTTTTCGACAGTCGGCGTTCTGGAGATCGAGAAACTGCAGCTGTTTTATTTTTATCTCCTATTGTTTACTGGAAATATTTTTTTGAGTGTTTGAGATGACATTTGTGAGATTTTATGGTTGACAAGCCGTTCGTGCTCAGAACTTAGTAGAAACAGAAAAAAAAACGAAGTGAACTGTCACTGCTGTCAATGTCAAATCGTTTGCGTTTCGTTTGCTTTGCGTTTTGGTGTGCTCAGTGTGATTTTTTTGACTATTTTTATCGACCTCCGTATAAAATACGGACTTTCAATTTTACCGCATTTCTCCACGACCTATGCACAATAATTGGATCACGATTGAATACTTTCGATCACTATTTTGGAACTGCTTCTTGGACAACGCAAAGCAAACGAAACGCAAACGGTTAGATTTCATTTGACATTGACAGAAGCGACAGTTGAATTCGTTTTTTTTTTCTATTTCTTCTTAGTACTGAGCACGAACCGCTTGTCAGCCATAAAATCTCACAAATGTCATCTCGAACACTTAAAAAAATATTTCTAATAAATAAAAGGAGATAAAAATAAAACAGCTGCAGTTTCTCGGTGTTGAAGTCGACCACTGTCGAAAAAAAATATAATTAGCATCTCTTCAAAAAACTTTACTTAGCCAACTGTATAAGAGACAAAATTGATGCTGTAACAAAAGCAATACATCCAGAACTGTTTCCACATTGACCATTGTATTTCGACCCTGTTGTAAATTATATGGCATTAACGGTTTCTACCTTTTAATACTGCTATTATGAGTGGCAATAAATTTACAACAGAACGCGCTGAACACGGACGTACTTTTACTAGATCTATTTAAGGGCGTACGAAATCCAACGTCAGTTATGAAATTGATTCCTTTATAAAGACACTAGCTGTTGCCCGCGACTTCTACGAAGATAGGGGTATAAAAATAGCCTACGACCTATTCTCAGACCTAACGAATGTATAATACAAACTGAAACATGGATGCACAGAAATAACCCCAGAAAAAAGAACAGCGCTGGCTGGTTTAAAAAAAAATGGAGTTGAAAAAATAAAAGTACAAAAAGATACTTCATACTAAACTTGCTACCGAATGTAGACAAAAAAAATCATAAAAATCGATTAAGCTGTTTCGGAGGAGTTCAATAGCAAACGCCGTGACACGAGATTTTTATAGGTATACTAGCTTTTGCCCGCGGCTTCGCTCGCGTGTACTATGAGTATTCCAAAGAACTAAGATATCAAGCAAGCAAGCATACAGGCAAGCAAGCAAGCAGGCCCACAATTGACCGAGAAATCGGTGAACATACCTACATAAAAAAATACATAAAGTGGAATGCATAACCTCCTCCTTTTTTAGAAGTCGGTTAAAGTGCCCTTTGCGGCCTACTTACAGTATAAACTTACGAATTTTGAAATTTTAGCTTTCTACAACCAGTAAAACGCAAAATCCCGTTTTTTCCCGTTCCCGTAAGATTTTCGGGAAATGTTTTCTTAATGCTCCCCTACACTCCCCAAGGAACCCACTTGCCAAATTTCAGCTTTCTATGACCAGTAAAACGAAAAATCCCGTTTTTCCCGTTCCCGTGGGAATTTTGGAAAGTCCCCTCTCAATGCTCCTCTGCACTCCCCAAACAACCTACATGCCGAATTTCAGCTTTCTACGACCAGTAAAACGAAAAATCCCGTTTTTTCCCGTTCCCGTTGGAATTTGGGAAAGTCCTCTCTCAATGCTTCTCTTCACTCTCCAAGCAACCTACATGCCGAATTTCAGCTTTCTACGACCAGTAAAACGAAAAATTCTGTTTTTTCCCGTTCCCGTGGGAATTTTGGAAAGTCCTCTCTCAATCCAGCTCTACACTCCCCAAGAAACCCACTTGCCAAATTTCAGCTTTCTATGACCAGTAAAACGAAAAATCCCGTTTTTCCCGTTCCCGTGGGAATTTTAGAAAGTCCTCTCTCAATGCTCCTCGACACTCTCCAAACAACCCACATGCCAAATTTTAGCTTTCTACAACCAGTAAATGAAAAATCCCGTTTTTTCCCGTTCCCGTTGGAATTTGGGAAAGTCCTCTCTCAATGCTCCTCTACACTCTCCAAGCAACCTACATGCCGAATTTCAGCTTTCTACAACCAGTAAATGAAAAATCCCGTTGTTTCCCGTTCCCGTGGGAATTTCAGAAAGTCCTCTCTTAATCCTCCTCTACACTCCCCAAGCAACCTAAATGCCGAATTTCAGCTTTCTACGACCAGTAAAACGAAAAATCCCGTTTTTTCCTTATCCCGTGGGAATTTCCGAAAATCCTTAAAATTATTTTTTACTATTGTAATTACCTACTTCTATGCCAAATTTGAAGAGTCTAGTAATTATAGTTCATAGGATCCCGTTGAACTAAACCCCGTTTTTTCCTTATCTCGTGGGAATTTTGAAAAATCCTAAAATTAATATTTTAATTAATGTAATACCTACTTGTGTATCAAATTTGAAGAGTCTAGTTATTATGGTTACTGAGATAGGGTCACTCGGAATCGAATATATAAATCTCGTTTTTTCCCGTTCCCGTGGGAATTCCCAAAAATCCTTCCTTAGTGGATGCCTACATTGTATAAGGTATCTATGTGGAAAATTTAAAGTCTCTAGGTCCAGTGGTTAGGGCTGTGCGTTGATATATCAACAGTCATTTAGTTTATTTAGACATTTTTACCCCATCGCACCCCATCCAGGGAGATGGTACCTACCTATTTTACGTCCGCCACGTCGGATTTTAAAACCGTTGTTGTTTTCATAACCAGCGACCCGATAAGCCATAGAAACAACACCCATGTTGATTTTCAGACTTTGTTACCCCTTTCCCTTAAGGGTTGAATTCTCAAAAAACCTGAAACACGTGTTTACTTATTATCATTAGGAGTACTTCTGTGAAGTTTCGAATAAAATAGTCGAACTAATCTTGTTTCCCCATGTTTCCCCATAATAACTTTGGACCCCCGTTTCACCCCCTTAGGGAGTGAATTTTGAAAAATCCTTTCTTAGTGCACCCCTAGACCTTATAAGGAACCTACATGCCAAATTTGGAATCTCTAGGCCCAGTGGTTTGGGCTGTGCGTTGATATGTCAGTCAGTCAGTCAGTCAGTCAGTTTCTTCTTTTATATATTAAGATAATGCTATTAAAACATTACCTATGTATATGTAATTGTTTTTTTTTCTGTTTCTATTGTTTGTTGTATCAGTTCGTGTTTCCTTTTCTTATGTTATTAAATATTTATACATAGGTATAAATTGTAGTTTAGCTCTCTATTAAATTGATAGTAAATTATAGACCATGCTTTATTTATGACGTCTGCTTAGTATGCCGTGTTTGTCACTTCCTTTTTGATGTCATTATAAGCGGAACTTACTGTGCATAGTACAATTTTCGTACTAACTGTAGCTCATTTGTTCGTTATAATGGGAGAGGAAATTGATACTATAAATCACTTTGTGGTAAAAACATCGTTGATACACTATCTGGGACATGAAACATACATTGATTTATCAAATTTTGCTATAAATATTTATTAAATCATTTTATCCGCTAACTAAAGCGGTTTGACCTATGGCTTCGAAGCGATAAGGCCGCCTATTGCTTACCTTGTATATTTTTTACCATGTTTTTCTGTATTGTTTTCTTTGTGGTGTACAATAAAGAGTCATTGTATTGTATTGTATTGTATTGTAGAGAAGTTCGGAGCCGCAAATCGGATCGCACCTCTCTCGCCCCGTTTGTCGTCATACCCCCCAGCCCCTGTACCGCGAGGTCGAGGACTAATTTGAACGGTTTAGCTATAGTATTTAGTTAGTATGGATACGATTTAAATATTGTTTTTTGCAGCCACTTCCATCCCCCAGCTTTCGTTGGCCTTAGAATTGCATCCGAATCCATTTGCATCGGCCACTCGGCATATTCGCCCGCCGTTTATTACACTACAGTCGCGCGAAATTGTAAATTATTATGTGAAAATTTTAAAACTGCAACCCACCATCTTAATGAATTCCGCGGTCGGAAAAGTGACGCTGTTGAAATGAGATGATGACAATCAATCACTTGAGTTGAAGCCAATTCTGCCGTGCAGATTTTAAAACGCAGTAAGTGGCATTTTGGGTGATTTCTGTTTATTAGTGATTTGGAATCAGTGCATCGAAACGCACATATATCGAAACTATCATTGATGACTAACTGCATCAATGATAGTTTCGAGAAAAACGCATTTAAAGGTTTGAGTGGTACGTTCTCTAATAAAACCTTACATTAATTGAAGTGTTTTTGTGTTTTTATTTAGATGGGTTATCTGTAAGTAAAACAGTATGAAGAAATTTAGCCTATACCCAATATAAGTAGGTAAAATCACGCTTTGAGTAAAAAAAGTGGCGCAGATAGTCGGTTTTGCTTGTAGGAGATGTGTAACGTTTCGAAATTAAGCGCCATTAAAGTATTAAAATGTAACTAGTATGTTTTGTCACTTAGCTAATTTTACAAACTGCACAGATCCAATAGGGCGAAGCGAAATCCTTTGTAACGATTGCAGTTATTTTTATTCTATTCTATTTGTATATAAATTATCATGGAGTTATATTTACAAATCTGACGATTATTTGACTATAAAGCAACATTGAACATCAAACAAGACAAAGATGACCATTTTAATAAATATTTAACAATTAATATTATGGAAATTAACCCAAAAAGTCCCTTGTAACCACATGGAGGAATATAAAACCTAAAAAAAAAAACGTGTCATCGACTAATCAAAACAAGGAAGTTTTTGTTCATTATCCGAGGGCTGGTACGGTTAAAAGAAAATAAAAAGCTCATCTGTATCAAAACCTTGTATTTGGTATAATTCAAAATATAACTTTAATAATATTCAACATTATAGATCGAAATACACGTCATTACAATAAAATATTATTAAATACCAAAAATAATCATATACAGTATTATAGGTATATCGTTAACCCACATAGTCATTATTCGTCACTTGACTCGCCTTCGGCCACATCTGGCACGCGGTCTACGATATTTTCGCAGACAAGTGACTGAAACCAGCCATGGTACTCTTCAGGTGTACCTAATACCCTTTTCGCAGATGGTCTTAAATAAGTATTCAGTATTAAACGTTGTCAATAATGTCTATGAAAGCAAGACATTCAGTAATCATAAATAAAATAGTTCTCTTACATCCTTTTATTTACCTAATTAAAGCGACCACAAAAAAATTAACCTCAAACTGAGACAAATAAAACAAAAAGGTACTTAAGTAAGTAAGTAAATACTTTATTGTACAGAAAATAAACAAACAAAGAAAGTTACAAATGATGAGATACAAGTCGATATGAAACACAAGTGTAGGTAGATTTAATACTTAATACGGTGTAATTCAATGGCCTGCTTGATTTTTTTGTTACTTTTTCTAAGTACCTCACCACAGTCACCACCATCTGACGATTCGTGCTTATTTTCAAAATCTGAAACGAAAACAATTTTGTTACTAAGGTACGCTGAGGTGCGCTAAGGTGCGGTCAAGGCCGTGCAATTTGCTGTCATTTAACGCAACCAAAAATAATCCCGAGACTTCAACGCTCACTTTTAATTATTTTCACTATTTATTGCATTTAGATAAAAATAATTAAGTAGCTTAAAACTATAATCTACACTCTTCAAAGTTTAGGTAGGTTAGAAACAGTAAACAGTTAATTTGTACTTACTTTTATTCGTATCATCGTCTCCAAGTCTAGATTTAAAAGTTTTCGAGATCTTGAACTCATTATGTACACATAAAGTATACGAACTCATTAGAAAATAAATTCAAAACGGGATGCGCGCGCGCGTGCGCAGTCTCGATCAAGGTTGAAATGCGACTAAATGCGGGGAGGGGAGGGGAGGGGAGGGGCCGCTTACGCGCTCTTAAGCGGTTTTGCCTGTACTTCCTCTACTATAATTCTGCCGCTGATAGGAGAAACGTTACATTCAAAACCAACTATTCTACGTTTAGTTTGTTTTTGCAGTTGAATATTTTAATCGATGCAATAATTTAGTACAGGAAAAAAATACTAAGGTTAGGTTTGATTGTTTTTTCAGACGTCCGAAATGCCATATTTGTTTTAATAGTTTCCAGCAAAAAACGACTATGTATGGTTTGGTCGCTTTATGCAGTAATAAAATAGCGGCGTATCAAAAAACGGGTTTTACCACCAGATAGAGCTTGGAAAGCGTATTCTAACGGTACGTCTAACTCATTTTTGCCAAAAAAGGAGGTTAGTCGGTTTTAGCAGTAAGGGGGCGATATATGTAATCGGTTTTTTGGTCCGGAGCCTCCTTCGAAGCCTCTACGAGCAGTATGTCAAAGTGCTCAGTAAATAATACACTGTAGCACTAACCAAAATGCAGTAAGAAACAACTTACTTTATTTAAACTGTAAAGATACAATTTACGCTCATCTGTAATGGCCATTTAAAATGCAGTGATTAGGCAACTTACTTTGAGTTAGTTAGTAATTATTGAAAGATCAAAATAATATAATTCTATTTAAATTGCAGTATACGTAAAATTTACTGCGTATTACTTTGTAAATTAACGTTTTTTTTTTACTTTGTACTGCGATTTTCACGGCGGATAAAAGGTTTACTGTTCTTTGGTCGGTATTCGCTAATCGTACGAATATATAAGTCTACTAGCTAAATCGCAGTATACGTTGAGTTGCTGCATTTAAGTTAGTAGATTAATATTTTTTAATGTTTGTACTGCATTTTTGGCGTTACTTACTGCATATTATTCAGTAAAATTAATGAATAATATAATATTAGGTGGTCGGCGGAGTCTCGAACGCCGTACGAGCAGGATAGGTCAGTGGCGTTCTGTGATTCGAGGACTGCCGTGCATTCGAGGTAAGTACATACTTATACTTGAAATTCGGTTATTTACATATTATTAACGCATTAAATTGTATTATGCACAGGTCACAGGGATATGCGTTTTATTTTATTGACTCTAAACAAACAAAAAATTGGTTATATAAATACCTAAAGCTGGATATGAAAGATTAGAAGATAGCCAAGGTATAATTTAAATAATACTTTAACAAAATATTTATAAAAAAATCTATTCACTTAATAGTTCTAATGCATGTTTGTTTTTTTATTCGTGTAGGTACGTTAGATACCTTCTGTATTTTCAACCGACTTCATTTTTTTGTATGTTTGTTACGCGATTATCTTTTTCCGTTCCATTCTCTCTGTGGTAATTCTTTGACATCAGATTTTATTTTGTTTACAGAAATAAGAAAATTAATTCTAGATCGAGAAAAATTCTAGCGATGACAAATAATTTACAAAATTCCGAAGAACAACCTACTGTTGTGAATTTTTAATAAGCATATTGACGAAAATTATGTACAGCTGATTTTTTTTAATAGCGATGTTTGGTTATTTACAAAATCTTGTAGAACTTTTTTGTACTTTACAGAATTATAGGTAAAAAACTTAAGTAAATAATTACTTTTAATTAATTGTTGTACCTTTTCGACATTCTGCATTTGATTTGCTGTACCTAAAATCCTTTTTTTTATTTATTACAACTACTTGCAAGTGGGACTTTACTTAAGTATACCTATACTTTTAAAAGAAACCATACCTATAATTTTTTTGTAACTTTGAAATGAATGTAAAATATATGTTGTTAATTTAGTTAAATTAAGTATTATTATGTACACATAATTATGAATCTGATCTCAGAACTTAATTCCTAGTTCTACATAATTTAGGTAACGTAAAGAATTTTTTATAGGTTTATAAGTAATAACTATTATTTTAAAACAAAGTACAAGTAAACTCAGTGGGACTGATTATTTTTTTTTGTTACCATGTTAGTTTTAACTAGATAAAAAGTTATAAATACATTTAAATTTTGTGTATTATTTTGACTTTGTTCTCAATTAAGACTGAATATAATTTAAAGTTTTTAATGGTAATCTTTCATTATTATCCAAAACTTATATTGGTCTTATTTATACATAATGATGGTGACTAATAAATAAATAAAATAAATAAATAAATAAATATCACGGGACAATTCACACCAATTGACCTAGTCCCAAAGTAAGCTAAGTAAAGCTTGTGTTATGGGTACTAGGCAACAGATAAACATACTTATAGAGATAGATACATACTTATATACATATTAAACACCCAAGACCCGAGAACAAACATTCGTATTTTTCATACAAATATCTGCCCCGACACGGGAATCGAACCCGGGACCTCAAGCTTCGTAGTCAGGTTCTCTAACCACTAGGCCATCTGGTCGTCTAAGACGGTCGACTAATGATACCGATAACAAAATATTGTAGAATGTGTATTTTACTCAGTCATTTTATACATTTTTACGTTCAATTTCCTTACAAAAAGCAGTAAAATAACTCGTAGCATTTCTAATGAATGCTACATTCTAACAAAAATGCAGTAAATATGATGACAATACTGTACTTTACTCTGCAAACACGATTAAATTTTTGCAGTATCAAGCTTTTTACTGCATATTATTCGGTATTCTGAATGATTTTTAGTAAAAACATAACAGCAGTAACAGCTCAGATTTTCTTAAAAACCTCCTCTCATGCTTAATATAAGTCTGAGGATGTTCTTTTTTTTTTTGTAAATAATTCTTGTAACATTTACTCTATAGTTAAAGTGTAAATTTAGCTAAATTCTTCGAAATAACGAAAAAAACGAAGTTTGAAGTAGTTTTTTGCGTTTTTCTTGAAACCGCATTTTTGCACTTACTGCGTTTTAAAATCTGCACGGCAGAATTGTGAAATATTTTTTTGGGTTCCGTGCCCAAAGGGTAAAAACGGGACCCTATTACTGAGACTTCGCTATTACGGAACCCTTCGTGCCGGTTTTTATTCATTATAAAATGTGTGTGTGTAAGTGTTATTTTATTTTATTTTATTTTATTTTATAATTGAAATGTATATGTGTATGAGTCTTTGTAACTACTTGAAATAAATGAATTTTAATCTAATTTTAATTTAATTATCGTTGACAGATTTTCCCAAAGGTCGAGATGTTACCATGACATACATCACGCAATATTCACTGTCGTAGAAGATAAACAATTTGCTTCATAAAGACATGGTTCTATAGTGGCCTAGGAATCAAATTGGTTGACTGTACTATGTAGCGACCTCTAGCGCCATCTAGTCATCAATTAGAGAAATCACTACATTTTACATCGCACTATCGAAGGTTCTCAACTCGAGTACTAAATACCTACGATTTCCAACTTTCTTCCTTCGGACTTCAGGCTTCGGGCGTAAGGCCTGCCTGGAGAAAGATCTTTTTATAGGGATATTGACGCCATTAAAAAAGTAATTCGAAGACACGACTCCAGTAAAAAAACGCTTAATTTTTTGCCCGAAAACCAGATTAATTTTCGATTAACTGCAAAATTAGATTTTTTGTTGCTTTAAAACAAATAAATAGTTAATTGATTGAGTTGGCGAACAAGACAGTGACGTCATAAATTGCTATTGGCATTCAATCTCTATGGAAGAATTGTGTTTTGACAGCTCATTAAGAGTCCGTCAGTTGATTGGTGGTGTCAATTTCCCTATATTGTGGCCAAGAATATTAAATAATAATATTCTTGATTGTGGCCTATCCCCACAGTATGAATGAAGAACATTATCGCACATTTCTAAGGTTATCTTATGCGGTCATTGTTTATTTTGTTTGAATAAACAAAGACGGCATTAGTCATATTTTGGAGAGTTGGAAAACAGGTGCCAATTTTTATCTGATAAAAAACCTAAAGATGCATTATTGGTATCGAACAACCACAAAAAGAAACACAAACACAGTTATAAATAAATTGTTGTATTTAAGGTTGAAACTCAAAATGATACCATGTAATAATCTTATGAAGAAATTACAATATTATGTCAATAAAGTACAATTTAACTTTGCCTATGATCGTTGTGATGTTTGAGGTCGTGGAGGTATAAATTTCGGTCCAGGATCTTCTTCCAATCGAACAACTTTTCGACTAAACGTATTGGAGTCTTCCAAAGTCGACGGCAGCTCGGTGTTCTTTGTCTCAGGTAAAGGAAACGTTACAATAGCACCTAAGATGGCCAAGCTCGCAAATATACTACCAGCTACAATAGGAGTAAAGGCATTCACTTGTGGAGCAACGATTTGCCCGAACCTCGACAAGAAGGACAAAAAACCTAACACGGAGTTGCGCACTGAAGTAGGAAACAGTTCAACGCTGTACAAAAATACGGTAATAAACGACATGAAGAAAAAGCAGTTGCAGATGCAAGCTACTATAACTCTGACCCAGGGAAAATTTTCGGGGAAACTAATTACAATAACCATGAACAGTCCTGATAGGAAATTGGTTGCTATAAGCAATGGTCGTCTTGCCAACCACTGGAGTAAGAATACACTAGCTATTGTCCCTGGCAATAGTAAAGTTCCAGATATAGCCACATTTATATGAATATTTCCACTCATTTTCCCTATAAACTGCGAGACTCCGTAATAACCCATGCCACATACAAAATATATGATTGACATACAACCGAGATTCAAACATTGCTTCCTGTATTTGAAGATTTGATGAAACTTGATTCTGTGTTCTTTTTTATCTTTGATTTCTTCGAAATATGCTTCTATTTCAGCTCTGATGGTTTCACAGGAACCTCTATTGCTGAAACAAACAGAGTAGTTAGATTTTGTAAATGATGAGCTAGAAAAAGTACCTCATGTTTTAAACTATTTCTATTTGCCTAAATATATTTGATGCTTCTTGTCAATATACTGGTTGTATATCTATGTTAGATTGTATGACCCTAGTTGGTAAAGACATTTGTAATGCATTTCAGAAAAAAAAACACCTATCCCATTTACTTATTTCGGTATTTTTCTAAAATTATACCTGTTTCTTTCGCTAGGTTTTTTAAAACGTGGCAGCACAAAAAGAATTTGTACTTTTTTTCATTACATTTTATTACTAGTGTATGCATATTCCGCTAAAATAAAGTGAACGAAAAAATCATAAAGCCAACCTTATGGCACAATTAAAAAAAAATAGAAACTCCTCAGATCTTCTAATGTCATAAAAACTCCTTCAGTATCTGATTATTCTAACGATACGCCGTATAATTGCTTAAATAAGAAACACAGGCCAATCATGTTTCGAACCAATCCGTGGTTATTTTTCAAGTTTGTTACGATCGGAAAGGAAAAAGAAAAATTACTTGAAAATGTTGCACCGAAAGAAGCTTTTGTCGTAATAACACAATTGTCAATCAAGTAGGTATGACGTTTTGGACCTAACTGTAGAGCGACTAATTACAAGAGTGACCAGCTAGTTTTGATGCTGACTGTAAATAGTAAATTGCTTAATTAGGTACTCTATGGATATAAATAACCGCAAAACTCACAAGTTACAAAACTTCTCCATAATAGTTATAGCTTCTTCGCAATGGTCATTATCCAACAGCCACTTCGGTGACTCCATGACTAGCCATCTTGCGGCCACGAAGAAAAACATGGGTATCGAAATAGCCAACTGAAACTCGTCACAGTTCCTTAGAAGGTACGACATTCCAGCTAAAGTGATGTGACCCAGGTTGATAGGAATGTGGAAGAGAGCTGTGACAGTCTCTCTATGTCTGACCCCACAGTACTCTATGCAGAGGACGTAGGCAGTGACGATGCCGCCGCCAGCTCCCATGCCTTCGAAGAACCTCATGATGATGAAAGGCGTCATGGTTGGCATCACGCTGACGAGGCAACCCGCTACTGCGAGAACCAAGCAGCACATTGTAAACATGGAGAGGCGGCCGTATCTAGAAACATGTTTATTCCTTACAAAGGAAAGGTACACAACTGTCCGGCTACGATTTGATTTATATCATAAAATATAATAGACACGTATTTTTTTGCTGCCCAATCTCAACCTATTTGGAGAAATTGTCCTCCAAAGTCAAAGTGAATGGCAGTCTTCGACGGTGCGTTTTAAGCGGTCCTTTTTGCCACGAACTTGCAAGATCTGGAACGAGCTTCCCACTGGGGTCTTCCCATCAGCGCTGCGGGTGTCTATGGACAGTGGTGTTTTAACATCAGGTGACCCACTAGTTCGTTTGTCTGACCTCTCTAACATAAAAAAAGTACTGAAAAGTGACTAAACTATGTGACTAAAATATTTTCCTAAAAAAGCACCTTTCAAAGTTTTATATTTCTCATTGGAGCTTTTCTTCACTTTGGTTGAGTTTGGTAAGCCAAAAAAAATACGAGTCTGTTATTTTAGACTTCTCTCTAATATTTATTAAAATAAATCAAATCGGAGCCGCACAGTTTGGGTACCTTTCCTTCTTAGTCGTACTGATATTAAATCTTTAATTTGTATTTTTGTACTGCAGTTCTCATGATTTCATCACAGCCTATTTACGTCCCGCTGCAGGTTCAGTACGGTTTGGGAACTTCACAAACTTCACAGAACTGAGTTGCTTACTTATAAGGAAACTTTTTACATATTAAGTTATTCTGTAAAAATCAACTTTTGAATAAATTATCTTTATCGTTAGAGATGTTACTTTAACTTCAAAATTCCTTATTAAACAACAAAGGAGGAGGATAATTAGCTAAAGCTCTTATAGAAAAAAATTATACCCAATCATTTTCAAAGTACCTGTCAGATAGACATCCAAATAACAATGATCCCACCAACAAGCCGACGTATGACATGCTTTCCGAGAAACTAACAAGCCAGGAGTTTTCACAGTATATTCCAAATTTAGTTTGCACAGTTTGGGCAAACACAGTCCGGTCCCAAGAGGGGTCATCACAGGGACACGTATTTGATTCATTATACCTCGCGTCATTAGAATTACAATAGTATTTCATCGGCGGAGATAAGAATATTAGGTTCAGAATATGCCAAAGGCCCGGCAACTTGCTTGAGAAAATGATAAAGAAGAGGAAGTAGTGATACCGGGTCATTACGTTGAACTGTTTCTCGATTGGATTTTTTAGTCTTGGGTGTTTGATTTTAGTCATTTTTGATGCATTTGACGTGTTTTATTTGATCGCGTTGGCTGTGCATGTTTCGTTTGACGATGGAGTAAACACACTATTTATTTTCTTATCTTTTCCACTCATTGATTTAATACTTTAACCTCGCGATTACAGACTTTGTTTTATTCATTAATGGTAAACAATTATTTAAATAAAAATCAATTTTATTGTTGAATGTGTGCACGCGCATCACTTCAAAACGGTTCCACCTCTTTTGTTAAATCTTTTTCTGCTGGTGTTTGTTATTTACGGGTCAAGATTTTTATGAAAAGAAATGCTTGAAAACGTGCAAAGCCGACGTAGGAATATTTTTTTTTTACATATAAAGTAATAAAACTGACCCCTGATTGGCCCTATTTGACCCGATGAGAAGTCTAGATGAGGCCAATAACTAACTAACTAACTACCAGGGCGCTGTGAGCCAAAGTGGGTCTTGGCCTCCAACACCAGATTACGCCACGCTTTGCGATCTTGAGCCAGCTCTTGCCAGTCTTCGACCCCGAGGTCCAAAAGGTCTTTCAGGACCTCGTCCCTCCAGCGGTACCTGGGACGACCAACCGGCCTACGTCCAGTCGGTCGTCCCAAGTACGCTCTCTTCACGGCTCGATCCTCTCCCAACCTTTCTACGTGTCCGAGCCACCGGAGTCTGGACGCCTTGGTCTCTCCTAGAACATTGGACTCAGACACCAGGTCCTCAATTTCCTTGTTCTTCCTTACCCTCCAGCAACCGTCCTCCCTCTGAGTCAGCCCCAGAATCTTCCGCAGAATGCTCCGTTCTGCCACTAGCAGCTTATTCTCTTCTTTGAGTGTTAGTGTCCAAGCTTCGCAACCGT
The DNA here is from genome assembly GCA_947859365.1 of Archips crataeganus. NCBI lineage: Eukaryota > Metazoa > Arthropoda > Insecta > Lepidoptera > Tortricidae > Archips > Archips crataeganus. Next base: position 21,213,685 of record OX402050.1, read on the forward strand.
ACATCAGGATCGGTCAATGACAGTTTTGTAGACGCGAATCTTGGTTCTCCTGCATAGTAGCCTGGACACCAGAATCTTGTGAAGAGCAGCTGTACATCTGAAGGCACTCTGAACACGGATATCAATCTCCTCCTCTCTGTGGTTAGTGTCTGTCACAGTGCACCCAAGATACTTAAATTTATTGACTCCTCTATAGATGGTGTCACCCACCTTTAGGTCTTTACGTTTCTCTTTTGGATTACTGTACTGTAGATGAGGCCAATGGTGTATCACAATTATTGCTCAGCAAAGATCTATTCACTCTAGCTTTGAAAAGTCCTAGGTTGTGTGTACTCGTATCTGGAAGTAAAGACGATGGAAGCGAATTCAATTTCCTAGTGGTTTGTATTATAAAAGCAAAAATATCATCACCATCAACATCATCATCATTTCAGCCGAAAGACGTCCACTGCTGAACATAGGCCTCCCCCAAGGCTCGGCAAACAGATCGGTCCTGCGCCATCCGAAATTGACGGCCGAAGGAGCCGAAAGGTTCCCGAGTGGCGTCCGCGGACCGGAAGACGCAGCAAAAATATAAATAATCAAAATTAAACTGTAACAAAGATCGGCGTATTTTTCGTTAGATAATGGTATTTTGAAACGGTAAAGACATATTTAAGTGTGACTTTTACCAGCAATTGGCTAAGTAAAGTTTTTTGAAGAGATGCTAATTATATTTTTTTTCGACAGTCGGCGTTCTGGAGATCGAGAAACTGCAGCTGTTTTATTTTTATCTCCTATTGTTTACTGGAAATATTTTTTTGAGTGTTTGAGATGACATTTGTGAGATTTTATGGTTGTCAAGTCGTTCGTGCTCAGAACTTAGTAGAAACAGAAAAAAAAACCGAAGGGAACTGTCACTGCTGTCGATGTCAAATCGTTTGAGTTTCGTTTGCTTTGCGTTTTGGTGTGCTCAGTGTGATTTTTTGACTATTTTTATCGACCTCCGCATAAAATCCGGACTTTCAATTTTACTGCATTTCTCCACGACCTATACACAATAATTGGATCACGATTGAATACTTTCGATCACTATTTTGGAACTGCTTCTTGGACAACGCAAAGCAAACGAAACGCAAATGGTTAGATTTCATTGGACATTGACAGAAGCGACAGTTGAATTCGTTTTTTTTTTCTATTTCTTCTTAGTACTGAGCACGAACCGCTTGTCAGCCATAAAATCTCACAAATGTCATCTCGAACACTTAAAAAATATTTCCAATAAATAAAAGGAGATAAAAATAAAACAGCTGCAGTTTCTTGGTGTTGAAGTCGACCACTGTCGAAAAAAAATATAATTAGCATCTCTTCAAAAAACTTTACTTAGCCAATTGCCCAATTTTTGTACTAAAACTTAAAATATTATTGACTACTCACAACTTTAACGAAGAATGACACGTCATGCAATCACACAACTTGGTCTTACATTCACATTAATAGTTCTATAATAACCGCACTTCATATCTATGAACAGCTCGCTAGTTCGCTCAGACGATAAAGCCTTTAATACTGGAACGGACACAAGCAAGACCACTTTTTTTCTCAAGAATGTACGTAAGAGTCGTCATTGCTTAACATAATATCACCATCGCTTTCAGATTTAATATGTATGTTAATAAAATCGTGCCAGTGGAGTTGGTAGTGTTCAGGGCCCAATTGCATAACAAAGTACAACTAATATTACAAGCGGAACTCTCGCTTCAGTTATATTAACAAGAAAGGTAGTTCCGCTTGTAATATAAGTTTTACTTTGTTATGCAATTGGGCCCTGGTTTTGCTCTGCTGTTTACACTTATTCGTAAAATGCTGTCTTGTAACTATATAATTTAGAAAATGTTCTTTACAATGCATATGCTCGAAAAGTGCCTCTTGACGCGAGTCAACATATCTATAGAAAGTTAGTCATCCCAGCACACTTTCGCAAGTGTGAAAAAAAATTGTATGGATTTTACTTTCCACACGTGTGCGGAAAAGTAACTTTTTAAATTGCCAATTCTCAAAAAGTTGTGTCCAAACTAGTGTTTAAAAAATATGACTAGAGAGTTGTGTCTTCATAATTCAGCTTTGCACAAATAAGAAAATGTCTGATGCAACCAAATGAATATTTACTGATAAAATAATAAAACAGATTGATTTAATATTAAAACACACAAATTTTAATTTCGTCAAAAGTTTTGAAATAAAAAATTTAGTACTAAAATAATTCCTTGAGTCCATTTCGGACCGTACGACATCTGCGCTTTCAGTGCGCGCGCATGGCGTAATACGAACCAATCATGTTTACCCGTTCGCGCCTGTCAACCAATGAGCTTTCAGTGTGCGCGCATGGCGTAACACGAACCAATCACGGTTACCCGTTCGCGCCTGTCAACCAATGAGTTTTCAGTGCGCGCGCATGGCGTAACACGAACCAATCATGGTTCGTTCCGTTCGCGCCTGTCATGAAAACCCGCCACAGTAATGTTCACGAATTCAGTCCGGAGAGTTAATTTAAGTTTAGTAAATTAAAATGGAGAGTTCAAGTGATGAATTTACATAGGTAGGATTTAACGCCGCCTGAGGTCCTAGACCAAGCACAAAATTAAATGTGATAGCCTCCTGCTGACTAAACCGATGCTAAAATATGTAAACATCTACGAGACTTTCCCTCAATTAAAGGTAAATAAGAACTCAACATCTTTTTCCGAAAATGTTTATGAGCGCGCGCGCGCAGACGGAGCGGTCTGGAGTTCCAAGTTCAGAGTTCTGCGTTCTTTCGAATGTACTGAGTCTCTTACGATAACGCACACAGCAGGCGACTGGAACTCTCGAGCGATGAAAACACAGAACTCTGAACGCGGAACTCGGTACTCCAGACCGCTCTCTGTCTGCGCGCGCTCTTAGCCCCAATTTTTTTCCTCGCTTAATGCATTGTAAAATGTTGTATGATATACGTGTCGAAAGTAGGAAATTCCCAACTCATGTCGGCTAAACCAAACTCGCTTCGCTCGTTTGTTTAGATCTCCGCCATTCGTTGGGAATAGCCTACTTTCCGCACTTGTATCATAAATAACTATTGTATAATACATTTGTGGTTGTGTATTATTGTAACCCTCAATTGGCGCAAATATGCCTGTATAGGACAATCGAACTTATTTGCACCGTCTGGGGTAGAAACTCTGGGTGCATGGGGTCCAGACGCGAAGGAACTCGTAAAAGAGATTTCTTCGCGTCTGGTAGAAACGACTGGCGACCAGAACGGGTTTGGCTATTTCCGCCAACGATTGAGCCTGGCCATTCAACGCGGGAACGCTGCCTGCCTCCTTAGAACTATGCTTTCGGGTGATATCAGTGAGATGTAAATATATACATATATTTTGTCTCATCAAACTTGAATAAAAATGTTAATTGTAGAAAAAATAAAAAAATTTAAATAAAAAATAGAACCGCCTTCAAAAACACCCAAAAAAATATTAATTAAAAATTTAACCGACTATAATGAGCATTATAATATCTTTCTACTAATCTGTTTGAAGTCGGGTCTCAGCACGAGCTGGCAGGAGTGGTAGAAGCCCAACAGATAGTAGGTATAATGCTCATTATAGTCGGTTAAATTTTGAATTAATATTTTTTTGGGTGTTTTTGAAGGCGGTTCTATTTTTTATTTAAATTTTTTTATTTTTGGCTTTTTAGTTGTATTAGTATAAAAAGATGCGTAGGCGTAGCCAGTAAACGAAGCCCCGGCTTCTGTTTACGCTCTGAGGATCGCAAGGTAACTAACAAACTTAACCAGGCTAAACGGGGGTGGTTTAAAGGTATTTTTTTAATGCGGGAAGCTCTGCCCCCCGAGCCCCCCGTTCCAGTAGCGAGGCTTCTATTACTACTCTGAAGGACGCAAGATAAACTGACGAATTTAACCAAGTGAAACGGTAGATGGTTTAAGGGCGTTTGTGCACTACAATGAATTTTACTGTCCGGAAGTCTGAGTTTTCATGGTCCGTTTTTTTCATGCCTTAAATGTATAATAGGACTGCCGGGCAGAAAAATTCATTGTAGTGCACAAGCGCCCTATACATTTAATGGCGTGCCATATCGGACCGGTAAAAACTCAGACTGCCGGACAGTAAAATTCATTGTAGTGCACAAACACCCTAACAGATTTTTTTATTGCGGGGGGCTCTGTCCCCCGAGCCCCCGTCCCCTCCAACAGCGGGGCTTTTATTTTCACCCTGAGGGGCGCAAGACAGCTAACTAACCTAACCAGGTTAAACGGGAAGTGATTTGAAGGTTTTTTTTACTACGGGAACTCCGTCCCCCAAGCCCCTCTACCGGTACCGAGGTTTCTATTTCCACTCTTGAGGGACGCAAGATAACTGACGAATGAAACCAGATTAAACGGGAGGTGGTTTAAGAGTATTTTTATTGCGGGGAGCTCTGCCCCCCGAGCCCCCCTCCATCAGCGGGGCTTCTATTTCCACTCTGAGGGACGTAAGATAACTATCGAACCTAACTAGGTTAAACAGGGGGTGGTTTGAAGGTGTTTTTTATTACGGGGGGCTCCGCCCCCCGAGCCCCCCTTCCAGTGCCAAGGCTTCATTTTCCACTCTGAGGGGCGCAAAATAACTAACGAATCTGGTCAGGTTAAACGGGACGCGGTTTGACAGTTTTTTTATTGCGGGGGGTTCCGCCCCCCAAGCCGCCCCCTCCCACCTAATATCACTTTGAGGAGCGCAAGGTAACTAACGAACCTAGCCAAGTTAAACGGGGGATGGTTTGAAAGTATTTTTTATTGCGGGGGCTCCGCCCAACGAGTCCCCTTTCCGGTAGCGATGCTTCTATTTCCACTCTGAGGGACGCAAGATAACTGACGAATCTAACCAGGTTAAACGGGAGGTGGTTTAAGAGTATTTTTATTGCGGGGGGCTCCGCCCCCCGAGCCCCCCTCCAAGAGCGCGGCTTCTATTTCCACTCTGAGGGACGTAAGATAACTAATGAAGCTAACCAGCTCCGCCCCTAACAGGGTTTAAAACAGGTTTGGTTTTAAACAGAGGATGGTTTGAAGGTGTTTATTATTACGGGGGGCTCCGCCCCCCGAACCCCCCTTCCAGTACCAAGGCTTCAATTTCCACTCTGAGGGACGCAAGATAGCTAACGAATCTGGTTAGGTTAAACGGGAGGCGATTTGACAGGTTTTTTATTGCGGGAGGCTCTGCCCCCAAGCCCCTCCTCTCTAATATCACTTTGAGGAGCGCAAGGTAACTAACGAACCTAAACAGGTTAAACGGGGGATGGTTTGAAAGTATTTCTTTTATTGCGGGGGGCTTCGCCCCCCGAGCCTTCCCCGTTTAATATCACTTTGAGGAGCGCAAGGTAACTAACGAACCTAACCAGGTTAAACGGGGGATGGTTTGAAATTATTTTTTTAAAACGGGGGCATCGCCCCCCGAGCCCCCCTCCGCTGACTACACTTCCATTCCCACTCTACGGGACACAAGATATCTAACGAACTTAACAAGGTTAAGTGAGAGGTGGTTTGTAGGTATTTTTTATCGTCCCCTTTTCTTTGTACATAGGTGCCATACCTACTTACTATAGTTTAGGTGAATAACTTACACAATTCTTAGGACTGCTTTGGCCAATTAATATTAGTAATAAAACGTTGTAGGTAATTCGATTTTCTTGTTATCAATATAAGGACGAACAAATATGCTTTAGGACTTCCAACAGTATGCCAAACATTCTTGGCCAGAAAATTTTAGAACAATCAACATTATGCGATACAACAGGCACTCTTTGCTGACTGTACTTTTTGATCCTGGTTACCAAAGTACTCGTCAAGACGAATCAAACGAGCCCGAACTCGATGGGGTTATGTCGTTTTATTACGGAGTTCTTATGGTCACCTTCCAACTCCATCTTCAGACCCTAGTTACCATCTAGGATCAAAGTTCTCGTCAAGACAAATCAAATGAGCTCAAACTCAATGCGGTCGTATCGTTTTATTACAGAGTTTCTATGGCCATCTTTCAGCTCCATCATCAGATCAGCTCCATATCATACTAATATTGCATTGTCATCCAATTCACACATGTCTGCAAAATTTCAGCTTAATTGGAAACCGGGAAGTGGGTCAAATTTAACTTGCAAGATTTGACCCGTTGAGGAGTTCCGTTGGCCAATTACGGTCTTCTTCATCAGGTCCAGTTTACTAAATGATACTTTCTGAATGCAAATACTTCACTTGATACTAAAAATGTTAAAATCACTATAGGTTTGCCTGTAAAATTTGAAGGTTGCCCTCGATTTCTCTAGGATCCCATGATCAGATCTTGACTTGGTGCCAATGGGACCACCTCAGGAGTATACTGTTTCAAACAAAAAAAGAATTTTGAAAATCGGTACACAATTGAGGGAGAAATCGCGTAACAAACATACAAAAAAAAAAAACATACAGACGAATTGATAACCTCCTCTTTTTTTTGAAGTCGGTTAAAAAATACTTTGTGCCTAGTTTCTTGCGGCGCATTCTTTTTGGCAGTCATAGTCTTTCCGAAAGCGCTAGTAGACTGAAAAAGGTGCAATATACCAATTTGATCGGACCTTAGCAGAGAAAATCAGTTTATTTGTCTATAACAATGAGGTATCAATGAGGGCGGGCCTATATGTATGTCCAGCAGTGGGCGTACAACGGTTGAAATGATTATTTAAAAGCGAAAAAGTTTTTCGGGTGCGCCGGCGGGATTAGAACCCACGTCTTAAAAAAAAATGGTTGAAATGATGTTGAAGAATGATTATCGAAGTCACAGGTAGCTTAATGGTTTATTCTATTGGGGCTGTGGCCAGGGCTCGTACCTCTAAATTTTACGAAATTTATGTGCGAAATTAAATTTTAGATTTACTATCGGCTTTATGTTTGAAGGCAATTAACGCCGTGAGAAAACCTGCTCATACCTGTGAAAGAACTTCATGGTGTGTGTGAAGTTCCTAATCCGCACTGGGCCCGCGTAGGAACAACGGCCCAAGCCCTCTTATTCTGCCTACCTATTCTCAACAGTGGGACGTATACAGAGTGAAATCAAATTGATGATACAAAATTATTGTTTCGTACTCAGGTTAATGCTGGACAATTTGGGGCGTCCATACATTGACTTCGTGAAATCAGGAACTCAGTGTATGCACGCCCCAAATTTTATAAGAATAATTAAAACAAATGAGTTAGCGCATTATAGTGTCCAGCATTGAGTACAAAACACTAATTTTGTATCACCAATTTGAATTCACCCTGTATAGGCTGGGATGATGAATCTATGACAGATATACTTCCTTGGAGGTCTCTTCCAGTGTTCTTAAATATGCTCTTTGTAGACGCAAGATGACAAATGTGCTTCGCTGCACTGTGTGTTAATGCTACATAGCTGTAGAAGTGTGCGTATCTAGCAAACCAACAATCGCTAGGTGCACTCAGACTGACAGTGAGTTGTTGATTATCTCATTTAATTTTAACTCTCAAGCTACACAGAAATAATCATCTACAGAAATAATTAGTTATCTACTGTATACTGTTGCTGACCAGATGGGCTAGTGGTTAGAGAACCTGACTACGAAGCTTGAGGTCCCGGGTTCGATTCGGGCTCGCGGAAATTTTCAAATGTAATTTTACACATGAATTCCAAAAAATTTAGACTTGCAGGTCCGTATTCGAAGCCACGACCTCCTGCATGAGAGACCATTGTCAAACCACTAGGCTAATTTTATTGTGGCTCGCGAAGCAATGTACTAGTAATCGTCACTGCAATCCTTTACTTTATAAAAAATCGGTCGTGTTAATTGAGCCCTGCTTCTCAGTAAAATGTACGCAGTGTGGGATCATTTTATGATGGTTGTTCGGGACCATCTTCAATGTTTGATTTAATTATATTTTTATTATTTGTTGTTGTAGCGGCCAACAGTAATACAACTACCTAGTTAATGTCATTATAAAGATCAAGTTAAAAACGCTGAAAAAACACGTTTCTTGTATCACGACTCCCATTAATTTTTAGGGTTCCGTAATCAACTAGGAACCCTTATAGTTTCGCCATGTCTGTCCGTCTGTCTGTCTGTCTGTCCGTCCGCGGCTAAGCTCAGAGACTGTTAGCACTAGAAAGCTGTAATTTGGCATGAATACATATATCAGTCACGCCGACAAAGTGATTAAATAAAAAAAACTAAAATACATTGCTAACATGATTTTTCTATTCAGTGATCTGTTTGCGAAATATTCAGCTTTAAAATGAAAATTTTCATTAAAATCGACCGTCCCCCCCTCTAAAATCTTAACTGTTGGGTGGAAAAATTTGAAAAAATTCAGAATGGTATTAAATATACTATATTTACAAGGAAAATTATAGCAGCTAAAATTGCTTGGGAATTATTTGTAGTTTAAGAGTAAATAGTAGCCTAAGGTATTAAAACATACCTAAACTTGGAAGATTCCGTACACATACGAAATCCTTTGAAAAATATTACTTGATTTTTTCGTAATGGCTACGGAACCCTATCTTGGGCGTGTCCGACACGCTCTTGGCCGGTTTTAGCTTTATTTTATTTTTAGTATTTGTTATAGGGGGGGCAACATAAATACATGATCTATGAAAATTTCAACTGTCTATCTATCACGGTTCATGGTCTTAGTAACAGGACCCCGTTTTTACCCTTTGGGTACGGAACCCTAAAAACTGCTACCGTGATTAATTGTGATGCTCAAAAGCATACCGTTTAGTAAAACTAAAACTTCTCCGCTGCTTAACGGTGTACGATACTACGCCAATTTCTAACCAATTTAGACTGACAAAGGCGCATTAAACCATTTAGCAACAGTATTAATTACTATCCTTTATTGGAGCCATCACGTGAACTGCCTATTAGCGGCTCGAATAGACCGCGAGTAACGCTCAACCCTTCCGTTTGCTGGCGGGTAGGGAGCGGTCAGTTAATGTACACTTTTGTTCTGACAGCTTTTGCTAATGAGAGAGTTTAAGTGGTAGATAATTAGTATGGTTCGTTTGTTTATTTTTAGTAATTTGTAATAAAAAGAAAGGAAAGAGTAAGTTTCACGGTAGCAAGCGTTTTTACTAACCACGCTAAGTTTCCGCGGGAATATGCTAGCTAAACAGCTCTTATAAAGAGCGCACCAGGTTTTGGAAGTGAATAAGAGTGTATGATATTCTTGCACGCTGAAGAAAACGTGCTTGTCACACCTGTAGTAGAACTGACAATTGTTAGAGCTGATGAATTCTATAGTAGAGACCACGTTTGGTCAAGTGTAGCGTGAGATGCCTCGCGAGCACATTGGAACGATGACCTGGAAAGGACTATTTATTGGCAGTGGCTGAATGAAGGTACGCGATTGATAATATGCTCGGCAAAGACTTTGATCGACGACGCTTGCTTAATACTTGTCTGTCTACTCGTCGGTAGCCCGTAGTGCCAAACCATTCTAATTTCACTTCGACCGTTGTTATTTATACAATTTGAGACCGCGGATCCAGCATCATAACCCGGGCCGCGTCCCGCAAGTCATTTACAATAAAAAAGAGACCCGCGACATTGTTATTTTCAATAAGCCTACACGGTGATGAAAAAAGTTTTTATTACATGGGATACGGAGAGAACGCCCGCAGTGGTTTGTGGAATTTTAACATGTATTTACTGGTAGATTTAAATATAAAGTTATGTGACATCTTTGAGTACCCCGCCCGCTTTTGTTTCTTCTCCTTGGAACTAAACTTTACATGATTGATCTAAACAAACTAATAGAAATTTGTTTAAATAATATGTTTTCGAGGTTCAAACTTCGTCATTGTTGCATCGCAACATCATGCGCTGTCACATCACTACTTATATATCACTACGTTAAAACTAGTTTGAAGGGCGGTGCGGGGAGCGGAGCCGCTGCGCCGCCAGTGACATTCAGACCGTCTTAGCGTCAACACTTTGTAAATTAATTTGTTAAAATCATTATAGTTTTTATATGCAAACCAGCTGCCTTTCATTCATTATCAAACAGTCAAGCAGGAGCATCAGCTCAAACAGTCATCTTGTGGCTAAAGACAGTATATAAGCGGATTTGCGCTATCTCGCTGACATATTAAGAGAAAAACCACGTTGAAAAGGTCAAAATAATCCATATATTTCAAACTAAATACAAACTGAAACATAGATGCACAGAAAAAGCCCCAGAAAAAAGACCAATGCTGGGAATCGAACCCAGGTCCTCAGCGTTCCGTGCTGCGTGCTTACCCCTACACCATCACTGGTCTAGAAGTTAGCGACGAATCTTTCCCATACATCGTACACTTCAGTCTGTTATAATCACATTTAGGCAGTGATAAAGCGCATCTATGTTATGCCCTCTACCGAGAGACTTCAACACTCCTTCGGAGCTACCCGCTCACCTGGACCAAGAGATGGCGCTACTAGGCCAACTTTTACAAGCCAACTTTTTTTTTTTTTTTACTTGTAAAAGTTGGCCTAGTAGCGCCATCTCTTGGTCCAGGTGAGCGGGTAGCTCCGAAGGAGTGTTGAAGTCTCTCGGTAGAGGGCATAACATAGATGCGCTTTATCACTGCCTAAATGTGATTATAACAGACTGAAGTGTACGATGTATGGGAAAGATTCGTCGCTAACTTCTAGACCAGTGATGGTGTAGGGGTAAGCACGCAGCACGGAACGCTAAGGACCTGGGTTCGATTCCCAGCATTGGTCTTTTTTCTGGGGTTTTTTCTGTGCATCTATATTTCAGTTTGTATTTAGTTTGAAATATATGGTTTCACGGGATGACCGTAAAAGTAATAAAACTTGTAAAAGTTGGCCTAGTAGCGCCATCTCTTGGTCCAGGTGAGCGGGTAGCTCCGAAGGAGTGTTGAAGTCTCTCGGGAGAGGGCATAACATAGATGCGCTTTATCACTGCCTAAATGTGATTATAACAGAATGAAGTGTACGATGTATGGGAAAGATTCGTCGCTAACTTCTAGACCAGTGATGGTGTAGGGGTAAGCACGCAGCACGGAACGCTGAGGACCTGGGTTCGATTCCCAGCATTGGTCTTTTTTCTGGGGTTTTTTCTGTGCATCTATATTTCAGTTTGTATTTAGTTTGAAATATATGGTTTCACGGGATGACCGTAAAAGTAATAAAAAAATGAAGTTGAAGAAAATAAAAAAATAAACAGAAAAAGATACTTCATACTTAACTTGCAAAATAATCCAGTCCTAATATCTCGTGTCATCAACGTAACGAAGAATATACAAGTTACAGTGGCAATGGTCGGGCCATGCTCAAAGGGCAGCTAGGCGCAAGCCATACAAAAGAGACGTGGGGCGGGAGCGAGTCGCAGTAGCGGCGCCCCCTGAATCAGTTTTCATACTAAATGTATAGAAGCGTCGCGATCCCAAGCAGACATGCAAAATTACCAATATGTATTGAAAAAAATAACGCAAAAGGACCAAAAAGCGTAATAACCAATCTATCTATCTATCTATACATATAATAAATCTGTAACAAGTCGGTGTCTGTACATTGAAGATATTTGAGAAAAACTGACACTAAGGGCTATTTATTAACGCAATAGAACCCAAAACAATGATTTTTAGAATTATTGTCTGTGTGTCTGTTTATCTGTTTGTCTGTTTGTCTGTGCGTTTGTGCGAGCTAATCTCAGAAACGGCTTAACCTAGAAGGATGCGGTTTTCACTGATATGTTGGTATTTTCTTGGATTAACATTTAGTGTTTGTTTCATTTGAATCGGTTCACAAATAAAAAAGATACGTCTATTTTAAGAATTTATCGAACAGGTTTTTTGTTTGAACGCGCTAATCTCAGGAACTACTGCTCCGATTTGAATAATTCTTTCAGTGTTAGATAGCACATTTATCGAGGAAGGCTATAGGCTATAGAATCATCACGCTAACACCAATAGAAGCGGAGCGGAGCGGAAGTATGTTTCAAAATCGGGGGTTTTTGAAGTAAAACTTCTATAGGCACGCTTGACTTGTGGTGAATGTGAACGCGGGTGTGCGGGGGGGTTCGGTGGGGGGATGGGGTTGGGAGGGGAGTGCGGGGGTGGGTAATTTTTTTATATCGAGGAACTAAGGAGAGCCATAATTGATGAAAAAGCAAATTGGATAATAAAAGTAAGCTGCCCAAATTACTAATTCCACGCAGACGGAGTCGCGGGCAACAGCTAGTATCTAATACGCATATTGACCAATATTAGCGCGGTCATTTCGCATTATGTCTCAATTTATGTAGATACATATGTCATTATACGTGTAAACGAATATAAAAGGTTACCTACTCTATTTCTTGATATTCACGGCTACAACGGTGTTTCATATTGAAAAATAAAAATTATTAAACGTCGAATAATTTACATAAAATTTAAAAAGTTCAATTGAAGCTCAAGATTTGACTTGGCTAGTTTTTAGTAACAAATGGAATATAAAATATAATTAAGTTGATTAGCCAAATATAAGACGACTCGTAAGTAAAAAGTTAAACTTAATCTTCCGCTTCCGCTTCCAGCACCAGGGCAAAGATTATTAAAAAAAATATATATATTAGGAGACAATCTTACACAAATCGACCTAGTCCCAAACCAAGCAAAGCTTGTACTATGTGTACTAGACGACGATAAACATACTTATATAGATAAATAAATACTTAAATACATAGAAAACATCCATAACTCAGGAACAAATATTCGTGCTCATCACACAAATAAATGCCCTTACCGGGATTCGAACCCAGGACCTCTTGCTTCGTAGGCAGGGTCACTACCAACTAGGCTAAAGCGGTCGATAATGTAAACAAATGCCAGCTAATACACGCGGTAGAAGTTCTAACAATAGAATTAAACGCCTTTATCACTTTCGACCCTAATTACTCCAATATTCTAAAGCACAAATAGTTCCCATAAAGCATCCACCTAACATAACACCTTTACAATAGAATTCTCACAGGATCCCGTAAGCCGAACCTACATGAGAAGGCCATACGACTTAGGGCAGTAATTTACCGCCTTGGGTAATAGATGGCGCCACGCCCACAAGGCAATGCCACTAACGGTCATAAAACAAGGGGATTCTAACTTTGAAAATGTTTTGTGAGAAGATTTTGAATTATGCTGACTTGGGAGGTGTGATTTATCGATAATGAAGCTGTAGATTTACTGCACCTAATCTAGAGTTTTCTTATTGGATTTAAATAGTTATTTGTGCAACAAGAGAGCAAAGTTGGTTTTTACTGCGAGTGCTGATTTTGAATCACGAGTTAGCGAAGGATTCTATAATTGAATCACGAGCGTTTAGCGAGTGATTCTAAGTTAGAATCCTGAGTGCGCGAGTGATTCAAATACACGAGATGCAAAAAAACTTTGGTCTCGTGTGACACATACAACTTTTCACCTCAGCAGCGAGAACATAATAAATTATTAAAGGTACCTATATGAACGTCGTCTTTTTGTCTTTGTTGTGGTTTTCAACATTGAGTAAATACTTCATATTATATATATATAACAATAGGTACAGTCTCCGAAAAAGTGTTTGCATTGTTTAAAAATATCATAAGCTTTTAAATATTTTTCGCGAGACTTTTCAAGTAAGAAACTTAACTCTGCATTATGTATTACTCCATTAATTCGTCACTGGACTCACTCAATTCACTCATATCATATTCAAACATATATTAAATAAGTACTTATTACTATTCTAATAATTTCCAAATTGCCTCTGATCGTGTACCAAACTCATAGATATCGAACTCTGTAGCTAGAGAAACAGAAGAAAAGAATTAAAATTTGAATCCCGCTATTTTTTAAAGATGCGTTCCGATACTACACCCGCTGCGTTCCGATGCTGCATCCGCTGTATTTACCACGATGTTCAAGATTGTTAAAATTATTAATAATTATATAGATACATGTTTAAACTTTGTTTTCAACAACATTTTTACTATTTGATTAATAAAAATATAATCCAATTATTAAAAAAGTACCTACAATAATTTAATTTAAAACCTTAACAGACGAATTACAATTTTAAGGTTAAGAACTTATTATGAGTATCCGAACGTTCAATCGTTCGTTTATTTTTAGGTCTACTAGGATAGAATTTGAAATCGAAATTCGAATCGATTTGATCTTATCTCTCGCTCTTTTCGTATCGAAATGAAAGTGACAGATCAAACTGAAGTTCAAATCGTTCGAATTCAGTAAGCAGACTCATCATTGTCTTTGACTTTTAAAAAAAAATAATTAAAAAGCTACTTTGTCTCACGCAGTGAGCAAAATCGGATTTTGCTCACTGTTTTTTAGTAGCAAAACCTGCCTGTTTGAGGTGCTGAGGTGAAAAATGCTTTATGTGACCGAATGAACTGAAACACGAGTCATCTTTATCATTATCCCAGCCTGTAGTATATGTCCCACTGCTGGGCACAGGCCTCAGAGTGAAGCTCTACTGGTGCGTTGCGTTACGTCGTCGCAACGATGACGCGTCGTTTTAAGTTTTTTTTTATGACATGCCACATTGATGCGTTGCGTTGTTCGCACGCGACGTTCAACGGACCGACAGACAAGAGTCGAAGTGGGGGAAGGTGATTTATTTATTTGATTAGCAATAAAAAATTACAGCATTACAAATACGTCACCATCTCAATTTATTTATTTATTTATTTATTTATTTCAATAATTTTACACGGCATTACAGTGTTCACCAATACGCCGTGAAATTAAATTTATACATATATAAAAACAAAACAGAAATAGAAAATTTTACTCAAACAAACACCTATCATCCATCAACTCACAAACAGTCAGACATTCACGGCACACAATCAGCCAACGAGAAGCAAATAGATCACAATCAGGTGCTGACGTCAGGAGCGTATTGAGCAGCTTCAGCGCTCGAGGCAGCGGCGAGTTCTTGCGCGACACCGTGCGCGCCGCCGGCACCGCCAGCAGCGCGCGCAGCCGCGGCCGCAAAGCTATCCGTGGAATTTCTGGGACGAACAGCTCACAGCTCCACCTACAAGCTCGAGACAATCCGACTCCCCGCGCAGTATTTTACACATCGTGAGGAGCAAATTGTTGGTACGCCTCACCACTAAAGAATTATAACCGAGAGTACCGAGTAAAAATTTAGTTGGGTATAAAAATGGATAATATCCATACATCTTTTTGTATGCAAATCTAAGAAAGGCTTTTTGAATTTTTTCCAGAAACAAAGCATATGTACTGTCCACACAATTGGCAAAGTAAAGTTTTTTTAAGAGGTGCTAATTATATTTTTTTTCGACAGTCGCCGTTCTGAAGATCGAGAAACTGCAGCTGTTTTATTTTTATCTCCTATTGTTTACTGGAAATATTTTTTTAAGTGTTCGAGTTGACATTTGTGAGATTTAATGGCTGACAAGCCGTTCGTGCTCAGTACTTAGTAGAAACCAAGTAGAAACAGAAAAAAAACGAAGTCAGAAGTCACTTTTGTCCATGTCAAACCGTTTGCGTTTCGTTTGCTTTGCGTTTTGGTGTGATTTTTGGACTATTTTTAACGACCTCCGCACAAAATCCGGATTTTCAATTTTACCGCATTTCTCCACGACTTATGCACTATAATTGAATCACGACTGAATATTTTCGATCATTATTTTGGAACTACTTTTTGGACAATGCCAAGTAAACGAAACGCAAACGGTTAGATTTCATTTAACATTGACAATTGACTTCGTTTTTTTTTTCTATTTCTACTAAGTACTAAGCACGAACCGCTTGTCAGCCATTAAATCTCACAAGTGTCATCTTGAACACTTAAAAAAATATTTCCAGTAAACGATAGGAGATAAAAATGAAACAGCTGCAGTTTCTCGGTCTAGAAGATGACTACTGTCGAAAAAAAATATATTTAGCACCTCTTCAAAAAACTTTACTTAGCCAATTGAAGACGCTTCTAATTTGTTCCTCACCAATGCGTTAAACACTAGCTTTATAGCTCCGAGGTCGTAAAATTCTTTACAGTTACGAATTACAAAACCCAGCCTTCAATGAATGGCAGTTACCGCTGTACGCTTTCTTCGACACTTCCTGCCACGTACGGTGAAACTGTGGAACCAGCTTCCGGCAGCAGTGTCACAGAATAAGTAATAGTACTAACGTACAGAAGGATCACTCTCGAACATAGGTCAACTTTAGGTATAAAAACTTTCCTACTCCTACTGCGTGTACGCGAAATTAAAACTTATCGTGTGATACGAGCGTTCATATTCCGTTGGGCACCGCTGATCCGAAACCAAGGGCACAGGGTTCCCACTCGCCCATATTTGGTAGGTATATAGATCAAGAAAGATAACAGTGTGTATTAATTCAGTAAACTACCTTTAGTATGTAAATAAGTTATTTATAATATCGTTTAGAAGTCATTGTTTGTTGCAAAAATCACAGAAAAAGAAGATGCTTAATTAGGCGCGACGCGGCTAGCGTGCGAGCTGAAGGCCGCGCGACAACCTACTGCCATACTCCTCCCGGGAGGAGCGCCACACGAACATACCTAAACTGCGGAGTGAAACCCCCCTGGCAGTGTTTCCAAACAACTATGACATCGGGGCTTTCAAGAAAAGAGTTTATACTTACTTTGAAGGCCGGCAACAGATTGGCAACTCTCTTTAGTTGTTGATATTTATGGGCGGTGGTGATCATTTCTCATCAGATGACCCGCTTGCTCGCTTGCCCCTCTCTCTCTCACAATAAAAAAAAAAAAATTCTAAATAGGTACGTATTAAACACAAGGGGGGAAGAAAGCTTGCTTGTTTGCTTGATGCCGCTGCACTGTCTCGAACAGTACATTTTCGTCGTTTGTCGACGCAGCGCAGGTTTGACATAGTAACTTACAATGCGTTGATTTTTTCCGATGACGCGACGCAACGCACCGCAACACACCAGTGGAGCCTAACCCTTAGAATGAGAGGGACTAATGCGGGTTGAAAATTTCACACACACCGCTGTATTTCTTCGTAGGTGTGTGCAAGTTTTCTCACGATATTTTTAGCCCGACACAATGTCGAGCTAATCTTGATCATACCCCGGCGCCACACATATTACAAATGTTTCGACACATATTTGAACACATATTTGATCTATGGTTGATTGTATGGATGTTCTATTGAACAAATAAGCAAATACCGGTGCTACACATGTGATCAAATAACTGTGTTCAATCATTTGTAATATGTGTGGCGCCGGGGATAGACGTGAGTTATCTGTATTTTTTGAAGTGAAACTTCTAATGCGACTTCCAACAAGCGTTGCGTTAAATGCGTTGCGTTTAATACGCAACGCAACGCAAGTTGACGTTTACGAAACGTTTGCGAGGGGTGAGGTGAGGGGGGTGAGGTGAGGAGTGAGGGGGGTGACGGGTTTCAAAAGGGGGGATGAAAAGTTCATTGATTTCGGCGTAGGATGCACCGTTTTCCAGATAATATTTGACAAAAACACCGGTGGGTGGGGGGGTGGGGATGAGGGGTGGGGGGTGGGGATGAGGGGTGGGGGGCGCGGGGATTTTACAGGGGGGATGAAAATTTCATTGATTTTTCCGTAGGATGCACCGTTTTCAAGATATTTGACAAAAACACCGGTTCTCTTCCGATCACCGAAGTTAAGCAACGTCGGGCGCGATCAGTACTTGGATGGGTGACCGCCTGGTTTTTTTCATTTTTTATTATGAAGTTTCACTTCTTCCGCGCGGACGGACTCCACGCACTATTTTTTTTCACTAAAAGTGAGTCTCACGGTAGTTTTATGTTCAAAATGTCTAAGAAGCGTTTAATATTTTTGCGATAAGGCCATTTACAATCACCTAGAACTTCGTGTTACGGCTTTTTTGCAAGAGCTGAGCTTTCATTCATGTAATTCTGCCCGTCTGTCCAAAGTAAATTGGCACTTCTTCACAAATAATAAAACCACCTTTTACCTATTACTATACACAGGGATCTGAATTAAATCAAAGTTATAAGTGTAATTTTAATTTTATTTATTGTAAAAAAACACCAATCTTAGTTACATTTACTACACCAGCCTTACAGATGCTAAGATAGGTACACTACATTCCAGTCGGCAATGTTCATAAGAACATTTATGAAAACCACTTCTTTCTTTATTTCTGACTTTTTAAATTGCTAATGTGACTAAAAACGACAATGAACCTACTGCGCTGATAGGGCGCTACAGATTCGCATAAAAAAAATCTCATTCATCGAAATGTCATTAATTAAATTGAAAACCACAATAATAGTAGACTTACTTACGTGATTTATCATCTTTCAATAGAAATGGAAAATCTCCCACTCGAAATTATACGTCAAATCAAAAAATTATAATTTTAACACATTCAGTGCCTAGAACCCACCAGGGGCTAAATTCAGGAACGGCCCAACACGGTTTGCGAGCAGTAATTCGATCGTTTGCGAGAGGATAGGGATGAACTGCTATTCAGGAACGCCAAAAATCACTGGTTTGCGAGAGGTATGGGCTGAGATTGGAATGTGCCTTATTTTTTCTAGGAAAACTTAGCCTTATTTTCCTTATTTAATTAAAGATCTGCTAAAGCGTCTGGTCAACACCACTGGAGACCAAAGGGCTGACAGCTATCTCTCTCAACGAATCGCCATCGCCATTCAACGAGGGAATGCTGCCAGCCTTTTGGGTACGTACGACGCCACGGGGGCCTTTTTAGGGTTCCGTAGTCAACTAGGAACCCTTATTTAGACTTATGGCCCGTTGTTTGATCAATAGTTAAACAAACAACTAATAGTCAAATTGCCTTTGAAATGCGTTAACTATTGTTATGTTTGCCATATATTTTAACTATTAGTTTGTTTAACTATTGATCAAACAACGGGCTCTTAGTCTAGCACCTAGTTTTTAAGTTAGATAGGTATTTAGTTTATAGTTAAGTTTTAATTATTGTTATTGTTTCTTAATATTTGTATTCTATGAATAAATGTAATCCCATTTATGACGAAAAGGAATTTGCTATAATTATTTTTCAGCACAATTACACTTTGTCGAAATTCATTCTGAACAGTATTATTTTGGTCGAAATTCATAATGGTCAATTCAAGTGGACGAAGAAGTGGATGACAGTGTAAATCACTTGACTTGAGTTGATAAATATCAAACTCCAATATGTCCGCAATAAATAACATGCAGATAATAATGAAAATAAGGATCATATCTCCATGTCATTTATTGTGGACATATTCTCCATGATATTTATCAACTCACTTTTTTTTTGCGACTCAGCGAGTGGTGCCCAGCGAACACCCTTCCAAAGATTTTTTACAGTAATCATTAGTATCTGAGCAACGCATTTTTTTTTTTTAATAGCCTATACAGTGTCCCACTGCTGGGCAAAGGCCTCCCCTTTCTCCTTCCACTCGTCCCTGGCTTCGGCAAAGTGTTGCCAGTCCGGCTGGAATCGCTCCAAATCGTCCCGCCACTTTCTTTTAGGCCTACCTCTGCTCCGGTGCCCGTCGCTTGGAACCCAATCAGTAGTGATTTTGGCCCAGCGATCCGGGTGAGTTGAGTTTGGCGGTCTTTGTCCCCACATCAACAATTCGGGTTTTGGAGCGCAGTTCAGTGTTTCTGATTTTTCTGACGCAATTTCTTTATTGAAATATAGTTTTCTTTTCTATGAAACTTAGAAATTAAATAAAGTTAAAAAAAGCTCTCAACTTGTCCAACGTTTGCACAGCTTCATGTTAGATGGGAGTGAAATTTAGCGATTTTACTGAGCACGAAAAACCAATACAAGGAAGCTCAAAAATACGCCTTTTCCCAGAGACAAGACCAATAGACTTTAAAAAACTACTAAAGGTACTTATTGAAAAATTTGTCGTACTTTAATAATCGTAATTTTTGGTTTTAAAACTTTAACATGGTACTCCAGTTGATCATATCCATGAAATAAAATATCATGGCGCAAATAGATTAATAGAGCTTAATTAAGGACAAAGATATTTTTAACTATGACTAGATTTTTTGATTGCATTGAACTTTTATCTACGAAGTTCAACGATATTACTTGAGCCATATTTTATAACAAGGTATAAACTAATAATAATAATAAATCCGTTAACACATTCCCTGTCCGAATACTTCTAAACAACAAAGACATTCAACTTTTTGCCAGGAGTCCGTGCCTCCACTACACAGTGTCGAATGGCCCCCACTATTGGGTCACGTCGTTATTGGGCATTTAAAAAAGTTATCCTTTTCACAAATCACAAATTCGTTTTAGAAAGAAAAAAAAAGTGTCTTTATTACCCAAAATTTCCTCATTTAAAATTAAAAAAAAATTAAAATGCCCTAATTGGGGATGTCTATTTTTTTGCAATGTATAGAAAATCGAAAACCATTTCGAGATAAATGCTTTTTAAATCGTTTTCTGTAGTTATTTAATTTTAATATTATGTAATGAATTTATTATATAACAAATTAGCAATGACCTTCATTTGAGATTGGTGTAAATTGCGTGACCGGTTCAAGTCGTACTTTATTCTGTGTGGTTAGAATTCTTCACAATTTACGCGTGGATTAGGACCCGCTGTCTGACATCTAGCACTGTCAGTGCCAGTAAAGTGACACAGTGTATAGTGTACCACTACGCAAAAAATAATTAAAGGGGTTGCCTTATCGTACGCATTTAGATAGATTTAGAAATTTGGCATTGTGGGAGCCTTCAATTATAATCTGACGTCATCAACTAAAATAGTTTCAATAATTAATTTTGAAAAAAGTTGAGAACTAAATGACAAAATATTGAAATTAGTTGCTTATAATTGACTTTTATATACAAAAAAAAATATAAAAACCACTGGTAATTTTTTTAGACATTCCCAATTGTGCCATGAACCCGTGTGTCCACACTAAAATCATTTTAGTCTAACATAATAATGTTTATACAATTTTAGGTATGCCAAGAAATCACCACAATACTGGGAAACGTCACCCAGTCACAAGGAGAATTCACGTAAATAAATCCGAGTCCCAAATCTGCATTCAGACTTGAGACATTATCAGACCATTTTGTATGGGAGCAGGGAACGTGTTAAATACCATGCTTGAATAATGTACTAAAATCTCAAATTAAAATAACAAATCCCATTTTGATCAACTGAAAAATTTCAACTTGTTCTTATATCAGTCACATTTCATTCGTAATCTTATAATACTCAACTCAGCGCTCCGAAATTAAAACGAAAATTATGATTTTTTTTCATACAAATTTAACCTTTTCAACGCCAACGACACATTATAGGTGTCACAAAGTACAGTGTCAAAGTGATCTTGACACAATGACATAAGATTCAAAGTAGGTTTACGTTTTGTCGAGGCGTGGCGTTGAAAAGGTTAAAATATACTTTGTGCAATTTTCTTGATGTACTGCGCTAATCAGCAGTTATTAGTCCACATTCACGCACCACCTGCTCCGTAGACACTGGATTGAGAAACACTGAAAAAAAGAAGATAAATGTGTTTAAAACTGCAAGTTGAGTTATGATTTAATTAGTCACTACCTCACTAGCCATTAGTTCTCTCGACGCATTATCATTTTTAGGGTTCCGTAGTCAACTAGGAACCCTTATAGTTTCGCCATGTCTGTCCGTCTGTCTGTCTGTCTGTCTGTCTGTCCGCGGCTAAGCTCAGAGACTGTTAGTACTAGAAAGCTGTAATTTGGCATCAATATATATATCAGCCACGCCGACAAAGTGATTGAATAAAAAAAAGTAAAAAAAAATTTTTTAGGGTACCTCCCATAGACGTAAAGTGGGGGTGATTTTTTTCTTCTCGGCTAACCCTATAGTGTGGGGTATCGTTGGATAGGTCTTTTAAAATCATTGTGGGGTTGCTAACATGATTTTTCTCAGTGATCTGTTTGCGAAATATTCAACTTTAAAGTGAAAATTTTCATTAAAATCGGCCGTCCCCCCCCCCTCTAAAATCTAAACTGTTGGGTGGAAAAATTTGAAAAAATTCAGAAGGGTAGTAAATATATCAAATTTACTAGGAAAATTATAGCGGCTAAGATTGCTTGGAAATTATTTGTAGTTTAAGAGTAAATAGTAGCCTAAGGTATAAAACATACCTAAACTTGGATGATTCCGTACACATACGAAATCCTTAAAAAAATATTACTTGATTTTTTCGTAATGGCTACGGAACCCTACCTTGGGCGTGTCCGACACGCTCTTGGCCGGTTTTTATGGCAGGGTTAGGAAACGAGCAAATCAGTCACTTGAGCTATGCTTGGAGTTTCTCTGCGGGATCGCATTAGAAATGATGAAATCCGAGCTAGAACTAAAGTCACGGACATAGCTCGAAGAATCTCTAGACTTAAGTGGTAGTGGGCAAGGCACATCGCTCGTAGAACTGATGGCCGATGGGGCCGAAAGGTTCTCGAGTGGCGTCCGCGGACCGGAAGACGCAGTGTAGGTATACAACAAGACGGAGCGACGACCTGGTGAAGGTGGCGGGAACGCATTGGATGCTGATGGCGCAGGGCCGGTCTGTTTGGCGAGCCTTGGGGGAGGCCTATGTTCAGCAGTGGACGTCTTTCGGCTGAAATGATGATGATGATGAGTCACTTGATGGCAAGTGAGCATTATGCGGCAATTACACTACTACGTTCACCTAATGCGGTCGCCGAACTTGTTTCAAACTACTTCGGCGACCGAACGTCGTCTTCACATTAGTCTTTCCGCCTAATGCGGTGTCCATAATTAGGCACTGGTAGCTGTCGCTCGCCAAATGTGGTCGACTACCGTGCTTTTCGCACTATTACGGTCACCGCATCTTGCATGCGGCGATCAACTTAATGTACCTAATTAAGGTACTCGCAACACCAGTGACTGCAGTATGCTTAGTATAAGTTTTTACATCACCAAACACTTCTCGATCGCGTTTACGTAAAAAATTCAATTACTAGGGAAACATGGACAGCGTATCCGCGCGCGCGCTTCCATGTTTCCATAGAATTGAAATTTTTACGTAAACGCGATCGAGAAGTATTGAAGTGAAGGAAAACTTATACTAAGCGTACAGATGTCAGCCTAAAAGGCTCAGACAGGATTTATGTGGTAAAAATTTCATCGGCTTTGTGCAGCCAGTTGACCACAGGAGTGCAGTCGTGGGGGTACCTTTTCTCTGCAAATATTGCTGCTTAGCGGTAGTATTTGTGAGTAAGATATGGTAGCAATCTGGATGAACCTTGTGCAAGGTCTTACTACCGTAGAAATTGTTATAATATGTATATGTATTCCCTACATCCTAACTACCACTATAAATGCGGATGTGTGTTTGTCTGTAATATTTTTACTAATATATTTACGCTATAGTTTAAGACACAGAAAAATTTATACAATTGTTTAGTTCCGTGGGGTGCAGTTAAAGTACGACCTCGTATGTTGTCAATCCGAAATGACAATAAGACCTGACAATTTAAACATCAGTCAATAACATGAGAGTTTGAATGGGGATGTTGACACCACCAATCAACTGACGTACTTTTTATGAAGTGTCAAAACGCAATTCTACCAATAATATTTGAATACTTAGGCAAGTTTGAAATGTATCGACACATTCAGTTCCATAAAACTGCATTTACGTCCACTAAATTGTCACAGCCATTTATTTCTACATTCGATTTGAAAAATTCAAACGAAAGCTCCGTTTTGAATAAACTTATTTAATTTTAGCCAACTTTACGTATTTAAAAAATGTCGTCGACGTTGATTTGCATCGCCTATGCGTTACAAATTTAGTGACGGAATTATCGGAAAGTTTATCTACGATTTCTGCGTTCTGATCACTTACATACATTATATAGACGCAATGCCAATACAACAGAGATGATGGTACCACCAATCGACTGACGTTCTTTTTATGAGCTGTCTATCCTATCCTATCTATATCCTACACTATCCTCCCGTAGCTTATGTTTGGAAATTACTAGAGTTATAATGTCACTTCTAGCCCAACTTAGTTGACTATTGATTTGTTTTAAAGCAACTAAAGATCTAAATTTGCAGTTGATTGAAAATTAATCTAGTTTTCAGGGCCAAAATTATATATTTTTTAATAGAGTCGCGTCTTTGTTTTATAAATGATGTCATTGGTATTACCTATCTGTAAGATTTACGTATACCACGTTTTATCCGGTCTTGTCACATTTTAAGGTTTAAGCACACTATACCGAAGATACGCGACGTAATCGGCTTACGATACGACGCACTATTAGCAATTTGGAATAATTACGCCTGCAATGTTATTTCAATTACTGGCAACAGATTTTCCGAAATAATGTAATGGTTCGTTTTGATACGATCAGACGCGTAAATTCGGTTACCGGCCGACCGAAGTTACTACGCTAAACCGTTACGCAATTCCGGAAAATGTGTTGCCAATAATTTAAAAAAAACAGGCGTAACTACGCCGAAATTCAATCGCGTTATTTCCGCAAAGTATTATTCACCAAGCTTTTTCATTATTAAACACGACCAACAGTCATTTTCTGTTGCTATAAAGTCACACAAGCTAACCTCTCCATTTCAAAATCAATCTTATAATTCAAAACCCTTCCACGACCTCGAAAACGTACCCACTTTCCCGGCAAACCTTTTTCAAAGATGGCTGCCAGGTACATCGGCCTCCAATGAGGCCGCATATTGATGACGGCAATAAATAAGACTTAAAAAAAAAACTCACTTGTACTACCCGAGAATAAATCTTGATCGGGAATGATACTGGCCGCTGCGATCGCCGCCTCGTCCAGGACTATGACCTGAAATTAAAAAATAAATACATAGAATGCCGTTTAAAAATTAACAGCCGTCGAGGCAGTTTGCGAAACGAACGACGCCAAAGCACGTTTCTTTTTAAATGAATTTGGAATTGGATGCATACTGGGAATAAATAGAAACTGACGTAAATGACTTTCTGCTGCATTTGCCAGTTGTATAGAGAGAAAGGTTGAATATTTATTTAAGAGGGTTTATACCTGCTGAGCTGGCAACGTTGCATTTTTGTTAGTTTTTCTCGATTATTCCATAAAAATTTAATGAAAATTAAAAATGGTTTGTATACAAATTGTTCTAATATATAAGTTACTGTGTCTACTGCAATAATAATTCGTGATAGACTTTTATTTTCTTTAAAAACGAACAAATTATTACCTAACGGTTTTTAAAGAAAATAAAAGTCTTATCACGAATTATTATTGCAGTAGTCACATTAACTAATATATTAGAACAATTTGTATACAAAACATTTTTAATTTTCATTCAATTTTTATGGAATAATCGAGAAAAACTAACAAAAATGCAACGTTGCCAGCTCAGCAGGTATAAACCCTCTTAATATTTCAAACATTTTGGTTTAAAAAGCGAGTTAGGAAAGGTTGCTCTGAGAAATTCGTATTACTACTTATACCTACAAGGCGTTTTAAAATTATTCTGGAATATTTCAGCTGATAGGGTTAGTTTGACTTCAGGCATTTTTAAAAAAAGGGTACCTTTTATTTCAAAATAAGTTTAATTTTGGGGTTTTCTTATTCAAAATCACGAGTACTATTAATTTTCAGAAAATAAGTGTTTTTTTGGGTCAGTTTTGTGAGGTTCTGTTCATGCAGTTTATATTATTATGAATCGTCACAAAAGTGCCAAAAAAACCGTATGAAAATTTACGGAAATTTTATTTGAATTACTTATCAAGATCAATATTATAGCACTCTCAATTCTCAGAAAGAAAAATCCAAAACTTCATTATTTAAATAAAAGTGTGGGTTACATTTTTTATTGAAAACGCCCGTAAACGACCTAGAGTAAAGGTTTTTCATCGGAATTTTTGATTCAAAATATGGTCGCGCCTTAAAAAACCTAAAAAGAAATAGGGGTATTTGACAAACTAACTCAACTATCCACTGAAATACGCAGTCTTAATTTTGGAACCTCTTAGACTAAGCTCCTGTGATGATCCGTTTGCATGGAAAATAATTATGGAAAATATTAAAACAAACATACCAACTATGAAACTAGCCATTAATAACCGATATAAAATGACCCCACTCTTCGTACATTTGGCTTAGAAGCAGGAGTCTGCTAACACTGGGGTATTGGATACGACGGATTTGAACATTTATTGGCACACAAAAAGTTTATAATTTGGATTAACATGTCATATATTAAGAAACCAGCTAACTAATCAAATTAAAGTAATCAATAAATCCACCCAAAATAGCAACTACCAACTTAGTAAAAACTTGTAATTTTAATCAACTGCCATCCTAATAGTTCACGTGAGCTAAGCCACGGGTATAGTACAGTCGAGTTCTCCAATATCTGTACAGCCAACCGTTCATAAATATCTGTACATAGACCTTATTACCGTAACATAAGGTTCATGTTTATATATTTATGAACGGTTGGCTGTACAGATATTGGAGAACTCGACTGTACGAATTTTTTTTTGTGGTGTCCCAGTCTCGTTAAGAGCCCACCTTTCGAACAAAGCCATTGTATTCTATTATGTCCTTAAGTGAATAATCCTCAGTTTAAAATGAACGTAAGTATAATATAAAAATAACGACTTTATTATTTACAGTAGAGTGTTAATTTTAATTGAAACTGTTTTTGGTTGTTTTGGCAGCATGTCTACGACGCATTCAGTGTTGAAAAATATTACCTGCCAACAAAGTTTCATTTAAAATGAACTCTCTACTTCAAATAATAATAATAATAATGTTTTATTTAAAGGCATTCGGTACACCCATATTATAAAGTTACAATTTTAAATTAAAATTAAATAAATTAAAATCAAATTACAAATTACATTTTAGTTTAGTCTAAGTACCTACTTAGACTAAATCAAAATGCAACAATAATGTTTCCGTCATTATTTCAGTCAAAAGTCGTTATTTCAGTGAGCTATTTTATCTTATATTTCCGTTCATTTTAAACTGAGAATTATGCACTTGATGATATAATAGAACACAATGGCTTTGTTCGAAATGTGGACTGCTAACGAGATCGGGACACCTCAAAAAATTCCTACTATAAACGCCAGTAAAAATATAAACATAGGTAGGTACTCAATTCGAAAAACAGAAAAGTACTCTTCAAACAAAACAAGACCCAAAACATTACCTTGGGGCATTCAATGACACGCGCCTCATGTATTTCCTCTTCTTCTATCATTATGTGCGTCCTCATAGGCAGCAGGTCTAACGCGTTGGCAGCTAGAGACCAGAGGTGGCCGGCGCCTTGCGGAGCCCGCGCCCCCTTCCTGAAGTGGGGGTTGATCGAGAGGTTGTGGCGGACGGAATTCTTCCAGCGCTCGTCGTTGGCCTTGTAGTAGGGGAAGCGGTCACTGTTGGAGAAATTAAAATCAAAATCAATAAATAAATAAATACCACGGGACAAAAACAGCCGTGGTGGCCTAGCGGTTTGGCCTATGGCCTTTCAAGCCGAGGGTTGTGGGTTAAAATCGTGGGATTTGCATTTCCAACTCAATGCATGTGGTCGCTAAATCACCTCTACCTTGTTAAGTTTAAGTATTACATAAGTGAAAATCGCGGAACTTTATAACATTACACAGGCATTATTCCCTGACCTTATTATGATATCTAAAATTAAATAGGACTTAGAAGCTTCCAAATTTTATTATTGAAAAACGAATAAGACTTATAAGCAGACATAGGAATTTAGGGGGTAAAATTTAATGACAGGTAGGGAGTTACTTTATCGATAAACTCAACTATCCGACGCTTTTCCTATATACTAGTAATCGCCCACAACTTTGTTTGTAAGTTTTTGTATTATTTTGTAAGTCTTATTTCGGAGACAAATATGATACAGTTTATACAAAGCGTATTTTAAACGATAGCTGCTGGGTAATAAGTACTATTGCATTATAAAATATTTGCAATACTTAACCTCGTAAGGCCCAACATGCTAAATTTAATACGTATGTCAAAGCAAACGTCAACTTTTCTTGATTGACAATAAGTTTCAAATTATGACTGTCAAAATTTGACGAGGGCTCTACGAGGATAAAGAAGCAAAGAATTTTATTATTTTGTTTCATTTTTATACTTTCTATAAAATTTTATTTCTATGACAAAAACTTGGAGCGATCACTAGTATATGGGAAAAGCGCCGATAGTTGAGTTTGTCGATAAAGGAACTCCCTACTTGTCATTAAATTTTGCCCCCTAAATTCCTATGTCTGCTTATAAGAGAGAGACAAGTTACAGAATTTGACCATATAAGATAATTACTGATAGCGAACAAGACGAATAAAGAATGAATGAAGAATGAATGACGAATACAGAATGAGACGATATAAGAATTAAACGAATAACGAATGAGGCGAGATATCAGGATACCATTTTTTCACCCACCGGTATATCAAGGGTCTTATGATCAACCCCTAGCACGATGACAACAAAGCAGCGCACGCGAGCCGGCGCCTGGCACCGCTGCCGCGAGCATCGATTGCCCGCCAAGCGGAACCAAATGACGCATATCACAGGAAATTGGTTCAAATATGCTAATATCCGAGGAAGAATTACACTTAATCGAACACTATCACGGTCATACACATTTTTTTTCCTGTGGACATGGCCAAAGAAGGGTCTATCCATGTCTATACCTATCCAATACTAAGGGGCTGTTTCACCACCCATTGATTAATTTTAACTGACGGATAAATGTGATGTCTCCTTCTATTGGAACAAAAAACAGAGACGGCATCACATTTATCTGTCAAATAAATTTGATCAATGGATGGTGAAACTTATTTACTTAAACTTATTTATTTGAAATTTATTTATTATTTATTTATTTATTTAAGATGATCACCACCGCCTATAAATATCAACAACTCAAAGAGAGTCATTGATCTGTTGAAGGCCTTTAAAAAAGGAGAGGGAACAGGGATGGGGGAGGATTAGAGGTATTAGGCCCCCGGCGCTCTCACTGACCGAACGAAACGCAGCAGCAGTACTGCTGGTTCACGCCGGTGTTCTGTGAGAGGGTGGTACTGCCCCGGATGAGCCAGCCCATTCGTGATGCAGCCTAGCTACAACATGGCTCTACATTGGCACTGTCTCTCTCACTCTCGTATAAAATACTATAAGCGTGAACGGAACGACACAATACGATGTTCCAATACTGAACTTGATAGAATAAAAGGCCACCACAGACCGCAGCGCGTTGTATGACATTGAATCATTATAATACTGTGACACACACCGGCAACGCGGCGCAGCGTATAATGGTTCAGTGTTATACAACACCCACACTCAGACACACTTAGCCACATGATTACATGCTGCATGTTAATAAATAGGTTAATTTAGAACAATTAGTCATGTAATTTAATTTTCTTACTTTATTTTACTTAATACTAATGTAAAACTTGTTTATCCGCACTAGCAGACTACCAAGATACAGGGGGGTTACTCCGAAATTCGAAGTTCGAAGTTCGGATCGTGCGGTCCCTCTCACTCTCGTAATATAATACCATTAGCGTGAGCGGAACGGCATGAAACGAAGTTCGAATTTCGCGCTTCGTAGTATAGGGCCAGGCTTAGCCTACTTTGGAGTCTGATGGACAACTACCCTTATGTAAAAGTGTTTTTGTGAAATAAATCATTATATTATTATTAGGGATGATCAAATAAATGAAAAATTACAACTAAGTACTAATTTTATTTAATCACAATAGGTAAAGTTACAAATACCTAATTGCAAGACGAACGAAAATATGGATAAAACACTTTCTAATCTTAAAATTAGGCGCGAAAGAATAAGCTCAGAGCAACACGACCGTCCTATGCCAAGTGCCCGGTAAGAGTGGCTCATGAGACTGAGCTCCGGCGCTCACCACTGACATAACGGCGACGGAAGTCAATTGACGATCTCTAAAATCAACGCGTGGTGTTGCAAGTCTTATTTATTCCTATTATTATTATTATTATTTTATTATTACAACGCGCGGGGCACGCTCCGTCGGCGTCGCGCGCACGCCCCGCGCTGCGGTCTGTGGTGGCCTTAAAGGCTGTGCGGGCTAATCGCCCCGCTTTGCCACCGTTTGCCCCTCACTTATCAACGACACGCAGGTCACGTGTGGGACGATCAAATTTGTTTATGGATTGTTTACACAATGAAGAACGATGAAAATTAAATGAATCAAACGCGCTGAATTCAGTAGCAAGTGTCGCGGGCAACAAAAAAACCGGCCAAGTGCGAGTCGGACTCGCGCACGATGGGTTCCGTACAATCTAATATATAAAAATCTCGTGTCACGGTGTTTGTTACCGAACTCCTCCGAAACGGCTTGACCGATTTTTATGAAACTTTTTTCTCTACACTCGGTAGGTCTGAGAATAGGTCGTAGGCTATTTTATATGGCAAAACAACGTTTGCCGGGTCAGCTAGTTATCTATAAAAATCACGTTTGTTGTATGGGAGCTCCCCTTAAATATATTTTAATTTTAATTTAATGATTTTTTTTTAAGTCAATACATAATTAAATATTCTGTGAATATTTCAAGCTTCTACCTGTTGCCGTCATCAATATCGAGCAAAAAAATTACGTTTGTTATATGGGAGCTCCTTAAATATTTATTTTATTCCATTTTTTAATATTTGTTGTTATAGCGGCAACCGAAATACATCATCTGTGAAAATTTCAACTCTCTAGCTATCACGGTTTCCGAGAAACAGCCTGGTGACAGACGGACAGAAGGACGGACAGCGGAGCCTCAGTAATAGGGTTCGCGTTTTTACCCTTAGGGTACGGAACCCTAAAAAAGGAGAAAGTGCATATTTCGGGAAAGTGAGCTTTACAAGTCGGACTCAAGTAAAGGTGTTTTTAACACGGGCAAAGTCGCGATTAAAGTTAGTTATAAAAAATATGGCCTAGTGGTTTGACCCATGGTCTCTCAAGCAGAGGGTCGTGGGTTCGAGTCCGAGCTCGCACCTTTTTTGGAATTTATGTGCGGAATTACATTTGTAATGTACCATGAGTTTTACGGCGAATGAAAATATCGTGAAGAAACCTGAATACACCTGAGAAGAAATTCAATGGTGTGTGTGAAGTTCCTAATTCTCACTGGGTATTCTGACAGGAGGCCTGTGCCCTGCAGTGGGACGTACATATATGTATAGGCTGGGATGATGATAATGATAAAAAATATTTCAATATTTATCTGTACTATATGTAGTCACAGCCACTCATGCTAGCCATGAAGCTGATTATTAATAAAGGCCCCTCTTTCCGCTCGAATAACAATCTAAATCCAAATATTAAATCAGCCCGATAACGGACTTATCGGGTTATACCGTGATTATAATTGTAATATCGTGTAATTCGCGCCACGGTGACCACATGGGGTTCCGTGTGTAGAGTTCAGTGTAAAAAGAGATGAAACTCAAGTGATTTCAAAACCCACGTCGAGTCAGACTCGCGCACCGAGGGTTCCGTGTATCTTTAAAAAAGACGTGACTAGGTACAACAAGTCAAAGTCATAAATATTATTTAAGTTACCAAGGTGTCAAAAATATCTGTACATCTTTATGCCATTGACTTTATTTATTTATGGTTAGTGTCTCATTATTATATTTGACTCTATATGGCTGTATAAACATCTATGCCTTCAATTTTAGCTGTTCAGGTTCAAATTATGTACAGTAGCTGACCAACAAATTACAAAGTTTAAATTTTTTCCCAAAAACCGACTCACAAGGGACTGTATTTTATTATTTGTTTTTTTTTTGAATGAGTCTCCAGAGGGGCCAAAGACCCGAAGTCTTTGCTGTTATTTACATTAAGATAGGAAGGGTGACTGACTTGTGCTCGGGAAAAATCCCTTCGGACGGACTGGGAATGGAGGGCCCAGACAGTGTCCGACTTGCACGGACTAAAAAAAACCCGGTCACAAGTCCCCTTCTCTATTGGTTATCAATACAAAAAACGTGTGCTTTAAATTTTGAGGAGGGGCGGGGTAGGGAGGGGACTTAATCTACCCACAGCGTCCTGCCTCAGCCATTTGCTGGAAGGCCGGGAGAGGAACATGCATTCTCCCGCTGGGCACTGTGGGGTGCTTAGGTCGGTCTTTTATGTTTTATGTTTATTATTTGTTGATAATTATGCATTTGATTTCAATTATAATTTTACTATTGGAGTCGCAATAGAACGACACAATCAGCAGTCTATCTTTTACGGCTCTTAAGATGTGACCTGTGACGGACAGATGCACAGCGTCGCTATTTGTCACCCCTCGTGTACGGAACTCTGCAACTACACTTGCCCTGACCAGTATGCTATTTTTATAAACACAAGTTGCGGGAAACGGCGATTATGTATTTATTTGTATAACTCTTTAAAGTACATAAAACATTGCCCCTGCGGCTTTGAGGTCGACGCGCTGGGACACCACGGCCTTTCGTGCCAGAAGAGCGCGGGCCGCTTCTCTAGACAATCTCAATGACATTATCCGTCGCTCTCTTGCCACCGTCAATGTGCCTGCGTTACTGGAGCCATCGGGCATCGCCAGAGATGATGGCAAGAGACCAGACGGAATGTCATTGATTCCGTGGAAATTGGGTCGTGTGCTAGTGTGGGACGCTACTTGTGTAGACACACTGGCTCCGTCCCACATCCGCGGAACAGCAAATCAAGCTGGTGCAGCAGCAGAAGCGGCAGAAAAGCTTAAGAAAAATAAATACAAAGGTCTTGGCTCTGAATACAACTTTGTTCCATTCGGGGTTGAGACCTTTGGTCCGTGGGGCTCCAGCGCAAAAAGTCTTTACAAAGATATTTGTAAACGGCTTTGTGACACTACAGGAGACCAAAGAGCTGGCAGCTACCTCGCACAACGTATCAGCATTGCTATACAGCGAGGTAATGCTGCCAGTGTCTTTGGGTCCATGCCGCGGGGGGAACCTTTTGTTAATTTTATTTAGTTTTAGTTTAAGTTAGTTTTATTTTATTTTATTTATAGTTATAGTATTAATTTATTATTGTTATTTTTTCTTAATATTTGTATGTGTTTCATAAAACATATAAAATTAATAGATAACATGAGAAACAGATGGATAAAGGCAAACTCATTCCTCAAAACGAATGTTTTCCAGTTAAACTTTGAACGATGGATAGGACATAAGAAAGAAGAGTAGCATGCAAAGAAAAGTAAAGAGAACCGAAATCTAAAATGAACCTTAATAATAGTAACTCCGAGTCGCACTTGACAGTTAGGTACTTAATAATAGTAACTCCGAGTCGCACTTGACAGTTAGGTACTTAATAATAGTAACTCCGAGTCGCACTTGACAGTTAAGTACTTAATAATAGTAACTCCGAGTCGCACTTGACAGTTAGGTACTTAATAATAGTAACTCCGAGTCGCACTTGACAGTTAAGTACTTAATAATAGTAACTCCGAGTCGCACTTGACAGTTAAGTACTTAATAATAGTAACTCCGAGTCGCACTTGACAGTTAGGTACTTAATAATAGTAACTCCGAGTCGCACTTGACAGTTAAGTACTTAATAATAGTAACTCCGAGTCGCACTTGACAGTTAAGTACTTAATAATAGTAACTCCGAGTCGCACTTGACAGTTAAGTACTTAATAATAGTAACTCCGAGTCGCACTTGACAGTTAAGTACTTAATAATAGTAACTCCGAGTCGCACTTGACAGTTAAGTACTTAATAATAGTAACTCCGAGTCGCACTTGACAGTTAAGTACTTAATAATAGTAACTCCGAGTCGCACTTGACAGTTAAGTACTTAATAATAGTAACTCCGAGTCGCACTTGACAGTTAAGTACTTAATAATAGTAACTCCGAGTCGCACTTGACAGTTAAGTACTTAATAATAGTAACTCCGAGTCGCACTTGACAGTTAGGTACTTAATAATAGTAACTCCGAGTCGCACTTGACAGTTAGGTACTTAATAATAGTAACTCCGAGTCGCACTTGACAGTTAGGTACTTAATAATAGTAACTCCGAGTCGCACTTGACAGTTAGGTACTTAATAATAGTAACTCCGAGTCGCACTTGACAGTTAGGTACTTAAATTTCTTATTGATTTTATTATAAAGTTTCAGAATAGCGATACTTAAAACTTTGGCACTATAAGCTAGACCAACTAGATTAACTCGGAAAGTAATGTTTAAGGACAATTTCAATTTAGACTCTAAGTTGTTTCAATTGAGCTTAAATTTAAATTATAAACTAAATTAAGTCTTTCTCAAGACTTGCGCCAGCCAAATAACGCTTTATGGATTTAATATAAAACTATGAATAATTTGCAATATTTTGTTAGGTACGAGTCTTCGAAAAATAATGGAATTTTTTAAGCTTCGCAAACATCACTTGGCCACTTGCTGGTAAAAATAAATCTTGATTTAGCGTTAAGCTCAGTTTAGTGGCATTACGATCGAACTGTCAAGCTAAAACCAAGTTTCAAGTTTCCTGGAAGTAGTCGATACAGTTTTTTAAAAGGCATCCTGGAAGCAGTTGGTATACCATTCAGATCATTGAATATACTTATTGTGTATTTATAAACTAAAACAGAACGAAAATCAATCTAAAGGCGTCCAATTCTCTAGTTAGTATTTTCATTCAACGCATTCGCTGCCGGCTGTCAGATTCTAGACTTTTTCAGATGCTACAAACGCACATAAGTGTTCAAATGACTGCCAAACAAGACACCGATACTAGGCGCAATAGGACGCATGTATGCCTTACGGCCAGTGAATGCGTTGAATCTTCAAAAATAAAAGATCACTCACGAAATCCATTGGTAAATCGCAGACACTGTTAGTTCTCCATTTTCCCTCAACGCCCGTTCTATGAGCTCTGGGTACGTGTACGGAGGTTTCCTTGCCGCAGGCGGTGGCTCTGGCAGCCTAGGTTCGATGACGTATGGCTCGTCATCAGGTACTTTCACGTTCACTATTTCGTCTAACCTGAAGCTTAGCAACCAAGCCAAACTAGCGCAGTCATTGTCATCGTCTGGCGGTGGTTTTATACATTTTTTACGCCGCCATTTTGATCTGTCAACGGCTCTGGTCACCGACATGTCTAAAGCCGAGCAGTGCACTGAGCGCTTTTGAATTTGGAACGCCAGCGATTCTTTGGTGCCAGTCCGCGCTATCGCGGTGGTTCACGAAGCGAGCTTTGCTTCATGCATGTGCAAAGAGGTTATATTCGTGTGCGATATTGTTTGTGTTTTTGGAAACGATTTGTCTGTAGAAATTTGTGATTGTGTAATAGAGGTCTGTCTATATAAATATAAATTGATTTAAATCAAGCTTATGCGCGCATCTTATCCCGTTTGCAATATTTATTGACGACATTTTTTTTCAGGCAAATATTTTTCGGACAATTACAAATGCACAAAAAAATTTAACCTACAAAAATAATAATAATAATAATCATCATTTATTTGGAACACATGTCCATATATGGTTAATAGTAAGTAAATTATACAATAAGTTAGTTAAATTCTTGTTAAATTTAATAATTTAATGTCTGACTATTTTTTAACAAGCTTTTATTCTCTTCTTATTTACCTTTACCTGACCCGTTGTCTGTGTGTCATTAAATCTTGCAAGTTAAATTTGACCCACTTCTCGATATCCGATTGAGCTGAAATTTTGCATGCATGTGTTAATCAGATGACAATGCAAATACTATTTTGACATGGAGGATCTGATGATAGAGCTGGAAGGCGGCCATAGGAACTCTGTAATAAAACGACATAACCCCATCGAGTTTGGGCTCGTTTGATTCGTCCTGATGAGTAGGTACCTACTTTGGTCCTAGATATAGTAAGATATCAGTTGCAAAAAGTAAAGTCAGCAAAAAATTGTATTAAAAATGGTATTTTTAACAAGCACTTATCGTGATTGAGCCAGCCTGAGGGCTTACATAATACTTTTGAAATTTACCACGAGCTGAAGGAAGACATTGCAAGGAAACTTGCACACACCTACGGAGCAATTAAATTGTGTGTGAAGTAACCAATCCGCACTGGGCCCGCGTAGGAACTACAGCCCAAGATGTCTTATTTCAACATCATCGTTCAGTGGAACTTATAAACTGAGACGATCACACTGAGAAGGGATTTTTCGCAGTTACTACGGATTAGAGCGGTCAGATT
This sequence comes from Archips crataeganus, assembly GCA_947859365.1. Lineage (NCBI taxonomy): Eukaryota > Metazoa > Arthropoda > Insecta > Lepidoptera > Tortricidae > Archips > Archips crataeganus. The sequence goes on from OX402050.1 coordinate 21,249,966, forward strand.
TTTTTTAGGATCCCGTAAGGATCCCGTACCCAAAGGGTAAAAACGGGACCCTATTACTAAGACTCCACTGTCCGTCGGTCTGTCTGTCTGTCTGTCTGTCACCAGGGGGAGCCCCTTTTCTCCCATAATCTTTTTTATACGAATTTTGAAAGTCAGAAATCGATGTCCATAATATTCTTGCTCATAAATATCGATGGTCATAATTTTTTTAAAGCATATCGCGTAATAGTTCTAACTGCAATGATCCATAATCCTGATCATAACTTTAAAAAGACATAATATTGATATCAATAAAATTTAACGGAATATCGTTGATTATTCAGAAACATTGTAAGGCATATATCTTAAAGTAATAATTGTTTTCAGTCATAATTTTGCATTACGAGGGGCGTTCAATATAAAGTGAGAATGAGATGCAAACTCTTTTAATATTACGAAATTAAATACTGGCCGGTAAAGCTAATCTATCAAGCTGATTGCTATGAAAAAAAAAACCAACTGTCTTTTGTTTAATAAAATATACGGTAATTTCTTTGCAATGCTATTGAGTACGTTAGCGAAAATGGAGAAAATTGAACTGCGCGCCGTTATCAAATACTTGTGTTTGAAAAATTTTTCTACGGACCAAGTCAATTTGGATTTGCGGGACACTTAAGGGTCTAATGCTCCTCCGTATTCAACACTCGCACATTGGTGCGCCAAATTTAGACGTGAAAGAACATCGACAATGGACGACCCCCGCTCCGGACGCCCTACTTCAGCAGTAACTGAAGAAATTGTGAAAAAAGTCGAAAACTCAGTTTTGGCGGATCGTCGTGTCACAGTTCGTTTTATTGCTGAAAATGTAAAGATTTCAACGGGGAGCGTGCATAATATTTTACATGAACGCTTGGGTATGAAAAAGGTATCTGCGCGTTGGGTACCAAGAATGCTTACTGACACGCAAAAACAAACTAGACTAGAGATTTGTCAAGAAGCTTTGAACCTGATGCAGCAAGACCGGGAACTTTTTTTGGCGCGATTTATAACAATGGACGAAACATGGCTCCATCATTACGACCCAGAAACGAAACTGCAGTCTATGACATGGAAAAGGCCATCTTCTCCAACTCCGAAGAAATTCAAGGTGAGCCCATCTGCCGGTAAGGTCATGGGCTCTGTTTTTTGGGATGGTAAAGGGGTATTAATGATTGAGTATCTTGAGCATGGAGCCACTATTACGGGCACATTATACGCCAAACAAATAGCAACATTGCGCAATGAGATCCGCGAAAAACGGCGAGGTAAACTCTCGAAAGTTGTGCTGTTCCACCAGGACAATGCCCCGGCACACAAGTCCGCCGTTGCAATGGCTGCAATTCGTGATGCTGGGTTCGATATCCTTAAGCATCCTCCGTATTCACCAGATCTCGCTCCCAGTGATTTCTACCTATTTCCGAGATTGAAACAATACCTGAGAGGCCAGAAATTTGAAGACGACGACGCGGTAGTCGCTGCTGTACAAGATTTTTTAAGTACTCATGATGAGACCGTTTTTAAAAATGGAATTTTAAGTTTAGAAAAAAGATATACTAAGGGTATTATGCTAAAAGGTGACTATGTCGAAAAATAAAATGACATTTAGTAAAAGTTGTTTATAACATACTCATTCTCACTTTTTATTGAACGCCCCTAGTACCTAAAATGCACTAAGCATATACATCGAAATCTATAACATCTAAAGGAATATCGATAATTATTCAGAAACATATCGCTGGCAGCGAGCGAGCGAAGCGAGCGAGCTAGACCTTTCAGAGCAGAAGCGACTCGGACAGGACAGGACAGGTAAGGTTCATGATAGGTTTTTTTTTATGACAGCACAGAAAAGGATTATTACCTTTAATATTATGAAATGTCATACAACCACGACACTGAATGTTATTACAAAGTAATATTATGTCTAAAAATAATTATGACCTGCGAAAAAAGACCATGCAATAATTATTATGAGTGACTTTATTACCTTTAACATTATGAAGAGTGATGCATTCATGACACTGAATGATATGACTTTACTTATTGTTCCTTACAATAATTATGACTTAAGAAAATCGTAACTCCTATTTATGTTGTTTAATATTATGACTTCCGATAGTATGACGTAGAAAAATTATGACAGAAAACGTTTTGGGCTTGAAAATTCGGAACAAAAATTTTATGGGTGCCATTATAGACCCGTCACCAGGCTGTATCTCATGAACCGTTATAGCTAGACAGTTGCAATTTCACAGATGATGTATTTCTGTTGCCTCTGTATTATTATAGAATAACAAATACTAAAGATAAAGTAAAGTAATAGTATTTTATGCAACTGTTGTATAAGTGAGGTCTTAAAAGGCGAGTGACGTGAGTTGCGATACGAGCGAATGCGAGTATCGCAATGGAAGACGGCACGAGCCGTTAAGACCAAATTATACACCGTTGCATACAATATTTTTCCTACGACTCGACTCTACTGTACTGTACTGTACCCTACTGTAGGGTACAGTTGGGTACAGTAGTGTAAAATAGGGTACAGTCGGGTACAGTAGGGTAGAATAGGGTACAATTGGGTACAGTAGGGTAGAATAGGGTACAGTAGGGTACAGTCGGGTACAGTAGGGTAAAATAGGGTACAGTAGGGTACAGTCAGGTACAGTAGGGTAAAATAGGGTACAGTAGAGTACAGTCGGGTACGGTAGGGTAAAATAGGGTACAGTAGGGTACAGTAGAGTACAGTCGGGTACAGTAGGGTAAAATGGGGTACAGTCGGGTACAGTAGGGTACAGTCGGGTACAGTAGGGTAAAATAGGGTACAGTAGGGTACAGTTGGGTAAAATAGGGTATTTTAACCTACTGTACCCGACTGTACCCTACTGAACCCTATTTTACCCTACTGTACTCGACTGTACCCGACTGTACCCTATTTTACCCTACTGTACCCGACTGTACCCAACTGTACCCTATTTTACCCTGTTGTACCCGACTGTACCCTATTTTACCCTACTGTACCCTATTTTACCCTACTGTACCCGACTGTGCCCGACTGTACTCTACTGTACCCTATTTTACCCTACTGAACCCGACTGTACCCTACTTTACCCTACTGTACCCGACTGTACCCTACTTTACCCCACTGAACCCGACTGTACCCTACTTTACCCTACTGTACCCGACTGCACCCGATGTACCCGACTGTACCCTACTGTACCCTATTATACCCTACTGTACCCTACTGTACCCTATTATACCCTACTGTACCCGACTGTACCCTATTTTACCATACTGTACCCGACTGTACCCAACTGTACCCTATTTTACCCTACTGTACCCGACTGTACCCTACTGTACCCTATTTTACCCTACTGTACCCGACTGTACCCGACTGTACCCTACTGTACCCTATTTTACCCTACTGTACCCGACTGTACCTGACTGTACCCTACTGTACCCTATTTTACCCAGCTGTACCCGACTGCCCTATTTTACCCTACTGTACCCGACTGTACCCGACTGTACCCTACTGTACCCTATTTTACCCTACTGTACCCGACTGTACCTGACTGTACCCTACTGTACCCTATTTTACCCAGCTGTACCCGACTGCCCTATTTTACCCTACTGTACCCGACTGTACCCGACTGTACCCTACTGTACCCTATTTTACCATACTGTACCCGACTGTACCCGACTGTACCCTACTGTACCCGACTGTACCCTACTCTACTCAACTCAGCAGGTCTAAACTGGGCTTTAGTGTTGAGTGTACCCTACATTTAATATTATGTGGCAGCTAGGTGTATCGTAATAACGACATTACGACACAAGTGCTGTTATGGCGAATAGATTAAGTATAGACTTTCTGAAGTCATATTATCTATGTTCTTATATATTTGTTCGCGACCATGTAAAAACCAGATAAAAGTACAGGAGTAGGAAAAAAATTAAATATGGGGTCGTCATACAAGAAACGTGGTTTTTTTCAGCGTTTTTAACTTGTTCTTTATAATAGTGTTAACTAGACACTTGAAATTTTCACCATTATGTATTACTGTGGGCAGTACAACAACAAATAATAAAAATATAATTATATTAAATACTAGCAGCCCGTCCCGGCTTCGCACGGGGTAGACAATTATTTATTTTTGGAAATTTGGATATAAAACACTTTTTTTCACAAATATTTTTATTTATTAAAAAAATATTATTTATTATTTATTAATTATTACAGACGTGCACGCCCCACTCCTGTATTTCAGTGCCCCCTCCACCCCGCCCGTCGCGATGCCCGGCGCGCTTTTCAGACTGCATCGCAAACAACGGCCACGGCGCTATGGCGGTTTTGTTTACTGTTTGAATTTTTTAATTCGTAATATCTTTTGAATGGAAAGTCCAATTTAAATAATTTAAAAACTATTTTATAGGTAGTTAAATGGTCTTTACCATTAAATAATTTATTTGGATAAGGATTAATATAAACACATAAATAGCATGGTTTGAATTTGGTTAGCATTTTCATTAATGTTTAAAATGAAAAAAGTTGTTGTAGTGACATAACTACAATAGTTGGACATATGCTACCGCGGAGTTTTTTGTAGACATTATGATGTTCTTCAACATTATTTTGTTCTATCGCTAATAGTTTCGGCAGCGCATTCGACGAAAGACATTTTAAGACTCATTTTTCTACACCTTCGGTTACATTGTTCAAATTTTACCAAGGATCCCTAATTTTTTTCAAAATGAAATGTAGCCTATGTCAAATTGGAAGAATGTAGCATTCTATTGGTGAAAGAATTTTTTAAATCGGCCCAGTACTTTTTGAGCCTATTCATTACAAACATACAAACATAGGTACAAATCTTTCCTCTTTATAATATTAGTGTAGATGTAGATTAAGTGGGGTCCTGACTGACTAACCAAGATTAAATGATCTCACACTGCGTACATTTTATATAGAAGCAGGGTTCTGCTCACTATTATATTTACCTACAGCTGTTTACGACGTATACAGGGTGTTACAAAATTACCCGTAATAACTGAAGGGTATGGAAGTACTCCAGTAAAGAATTAAATTAGTATATATTTTTTTGGGATGGCGGGAGCTCGCCTTTGATAGGCAGAAGTGGAGCAAGAGAGGAGAGGCCTTTGCCCAGCAGTGGGACACAAAAATAGGCTAAATAAAAAAAAAATCTTTTTAGAAAAAGAAGAACAGCGCGAAAAGTTACAGTTTTATTTACTGTTCATGGGGTTTGAGGCTTTAGGGGTTATTTTGTAACACCCTGTATTTTAACGTAATCTAAAAATTTGTGCGAAACCCTCGGTGCGCGAGTCCGACTTTTTTCCACTGAAACAAAGCCTCAAGTAAGTATTATAGCCAGTAAAGTATCTACATAGGAGATCAAGGAGTTTTTATTCATATTAGCGCTAATGATGAATCACGATACGCCTCCTATTATAGTACAGGGTAATTTTTTAATAAGTGCACTAATTTTATTATGTCATTCAGTATCGTTAAAATATCGAATTTCAGAATTTTTCATTATTTATTACCTTAGATTATTTATACACTAGATAGAGCTTAGGCGGCATGAAAACGTCCCGAAAAATATAAGCCAACAGTTGGCTTATATGTCATTTGCCTCCCTTCAGTTTGAATTACGTAACGCGATCGTAATATGAAGCTGTGATTTTTGGACGTTTTGTATCGCAATGTTTGCTACTGACATTATCTAGTGTATAAATAATCTAAGTTTATTACTTATCTTTTTTGTTTTTCATAGTAGCTCGAACAAATTATTGGATGACTACACTATACCCAACCCAAACTTCAAAATGTAAAAAAACAAATTCTCGAACAGATAATCGTGATTCTATCAACGATACTGAATGAAATATCAAAATTTGTGCACCGACTAAAAAATTACCCTGTACCGAAAAAAATTACCGAGAGCGTGGAATAGCATATGTAGTAGTATTATGTGTTTATAGGCACTGGAGAGAGAGATCTGCATATTGTTGTCTCTCTCTTACTAAAGTGGAATGCCTATAAACACACAATACTACTACCTCCATATGCAATTCAACGCTCTCGGTAATTTATCTATACCTATGTGGTCATATATTAAGTGGCAGCGAGCAGGGCACATCGCTCGTAGAAGTGACGGCCGATGGGGCCGAAAGGTTCTCGAGTGAGTGGCGTCCGCGGACAGGAAGACTCAATGTAGGTAGGCCTCCAACAAGATGGAGCGGGATCGCGTTGGATACGGATGGCGCGGGACCGATCTGTTTGGCGAGCCTTGGGCTCCCCCTCTCTCCCTCCCTATGTTCTGCAGCGGACGTCTTTCAGCTGAAATGATGATGATGATGATATGTGGTTATATGAAAACCGTGCTAAAACCACTTTGACTCTAATAGGAGCCCGTCAGAATAAAAATAGAGTACCTAATACGAAATCCAATTTTCTCGCAGATCGATATATCTTCGTTGAAAAACAACCGTTTGGCGCCCGTTGGAAAAACACGATGCTCTCGCTACATTATCTTAAGTTAATTGTTTTTATTACCGTACGGAATAGCACATCTATTTTATCAATCAGGCAAATTTCGTAAGCTGTGCAAATATTTATATGACTTGACCACTAAATTATGTTTCCTATCCATTCATACAATGAATGAACTGTCACAAATCGCGTATTTTTAAGGTTCCGTACCCAGAGGGTAAAAACGAGACCCTATTACTGAGGCTCCGCTGTCCGTCTGTCCGTCTGTCACCAGGCTGTATCTCATGAACCGTGATAGCTAAACAGTTAAAATTTTCACAGATGATGTTTTTCGGTTGCTGCTATAGCAACAAATACTAAAAACCAGAATAAAATAAATAGTTAAGGGGGCTCCCATACAAGAAAACATGATTTTTTTGTTCGTTTATACTCGATATTGATAACGGCAACTGGGGGGCTACTCCGAAATTCGAAAATCGAAGTTCGCATCGCATCGTCTTGCTCGCTCTTGTATAAAATACTATTAGCGGGAGAGGAATGGCACGATACGAAGTTCGAATTTTGCACTTCGTAGTATAAGGCCAGGTAGACGCTTGAAATATTCACAGAATATTGAGTTATATATATTTACTTTAAAAATAAATAGTTAAATTCAAATAAACTAATATTTAAGGGGGGCTCTCATACAAAATAACGTGAATTTTTTGCCGTTTTTATAGATAATTGGTACGGAACCCATCGTGCGCGAGTCCGACTTTTTGCCTTAAAACTTTTAACTTTTTGGCCGGTTTTTTTTGCCTTAATGTCGAAAATGGTTCCTCTGTTTTATTAGCTGGTCAAGCTTAGCCCTTGTACGTTTATAAGGAGGTACTAAAATACAATTCAAGCCTTGCTTTTTTTCCAGCAAGTAAATTCGGAAGTTACTAAACGAAATTCTAAGGCATATTAAGAAGCCGCGGTGGCCTAGTGGTTTGACTACGGCTTCTCAAGCAGAGGATCATGGGTTCAAATCCCGGCTCACACCTTTGAGTTTTTCAGAATTTATGTGCGAAATTAAATTTGAAATTTACCATGAGCTTTACGGTGAAGGAAAACGTCGTGAGGAAACCTGCATACCCCTGAGAAGAAATTCAATGGTGTATGTGAAGTTCCCAATCCGCACTGGGCCCGCGCGGGAACTACGGCTCAAGCCCTCTCATTCTGAGAGGAGGCCTGTGTCCTACAGTGGGACGTATATAAACTGTGATTCTGATGATGATTTTGACTTTGACTTCGAATGAAAGTATTTTTAATATACTTACTTTGATAAAAAGTTTGGTTGAAATCTCAAAATATGTAACTAAACTAAAATTTACTGTTTCGTTCTTTATTGTTTCGTTCCCTGGTTTACCCATTAGATCTGGCAGTTAAATCAGATCAACAATTTAATTAATTTCCCATAGGAATTCCCGAATTTTGCTTTGACGCTGTTACCTGTGAGGAACACCTGTGCAGAATTCACTGCCCCTAGTCCTAGCGGTAAAGGAACCGGGCTGTACGCAAGCCAGGGTGGAACCTTTTCACAACCAATTTCACAATGATTTCTTTAGCAGATGTATGGAATGTCGACATGGCATTTGCAATTAAAAGGGTACACTCTGATACGTGATCCAGTTTTTTCGACAGTACATACCGATTCCATAAGGATATTGGAATATATAGCAGCCATGTGTGATTCCCGAGATCCCACTATCTGCATACCAAATTTATTAAAATCCAGATGTTTTAGCGTGAATGATTACTCACGAACTTTCGTGTTTGTAAAGTGAATTCTATATATTTTCTTATCGTTTACATATTCACAGACACAAAAACTCAACTAGAAAAATTTGTTAGCAAAAAGTAACTTTTTTCGCTCCATTAATGTGTTTCAAAAAGGATCGAGGATTGAGAATGGAATTGAATTATCGCGTCCCTTTCTATGTCTGTCCGTAAATGTAGATAGAGTTTGTATAAATAGGCAAAAGAGCTAGCGAGTCGTCTATTAGCAAGCGATCACTGATCGCCGCCACTTACAAAGATTGTCGTAATTTATTGAATCAGGAGTTAGGTAATTTGCGGAGGTCCATATTAATGAACTGAAACAATTACTTTGCTCACCTGCACACAGACTAAAATTTTGGTAGCATAGCGTACCGTTGTGTTATCTTCTCTGAAGATGAGCTCTGATTGAGTTAGAAACGAGTCAATGTAGTTTGGTGGTGGTGATAGTTGGGTTTATTTGATTTGTGTGTGTTCGTACAGTGTAGAGGTGGAGGAACTGCATGAACACGAATTTCTTACTTAAAAGTAACTATCGTAAGGTCGCGGGGGAGCAAAGTAAATAAATAAATATCACGGGACAATTCACACCAAATTGACCTAGTCCTAAACTAAGCAAAACTTGTACTATGGATACTAGACAACGCATAAACATACTTATATAGATAAATCGTCGGGTGATAAGCAAAAGTCACTAAGTACCAAATACCTACTTAAAACAAAGCTCGTATCTCAGTATGAAATTACTAACTAGATACGGTTTTTTGAAGAGCAGCGACAGAAGTTTTAGTGAGTTTTGCTTGTCATCCGGCGAAATACATACTTAAATACCTACATAAACACCCAAGACTTGAGCAAAAACATTCGTATTTATCACACAAATATCTGCCCCGACCGGTTATCGAATTCAGGACCTCAATCTTCGTAGTCAGGTTCTCTAACAACTAGGCCATCCGGTCGTCAAAGTAATTGTTTCAGTTCATTAAAGATTGTCATGCCAAAGGAAAAATGACTTAGTCCTTTCTTCTAGGTTCTTTTTTTTGCCAATTATTAGCGTCTAAAATTATGGTAGCAAATAGGACGGATAGGGCAAAATGATGGAGCTAGAAGGTTCTCGAATATCATCCACGGACTGGAAGATGCATTGCAGGTAGACCTCCAACAAAATTAACAGCAGGAAGTCAAATTATAATAGTTGCTAGCTACCTACAATAGAGAAATCTTTCTCAAGGATAGATGTTATGCCTGGGACCTTTTTCAAATGCTAAAAAAAATAATCGTATTGAATTTGTCGCATAGTAGGTAGTATAGAATGTTATACTTACTGGGCATGTTCCGACAGGCTCGTAGCCGGTTTTTTAGGGTTCTGGAGCCAAAATGGCAAAAACGGAACCCTTATAGTTTCGCCATGTCTGTCTGTCTGTCCTCTCGCGCCTTAGCTGAGAGACTATTAGGGCTAGAAAGCTGTATTTTGGATGGAATATCCAGACAAAATGAAAAGTTAAAATTTAGATAAATATTTGTTTTTAGTGTTTTTTTTTCTCGTCTAACCTTATAGTGTGGGTATCGTTGGATAGGTCTTTGAAAATCATTACGGGGTTGTAAAGACGATTTTTCGATATAGTGATTCATTTCCGAAATGTTTAACTTTAAAGTACAATTTATACTAACTAATTTATAGATACAAATACTTACCAGATACTCGTAAGTATGCAAAGATTTTTTCGTAACGGCTGCGGAACCTTATCCTGAGCGTATCCGACACGCTCTTGGCTGGTTTTCAAACATGGTTCTGTCTTTCAGTAGATAAATTTTGCATCGGCACGACCGAATATTGGCGGTGACACCCGATTTGGCGCCAACGTTGGCCGCCAACATGGAAGCCAGTTAATGGCAGATCAGCGGAGCGGAGTGCTCTTCAGTCTGTGCATGAGACGTGCGGTATGTATGGTGGACCAGGGATGTAGAAGCGTATTGGTTGCAAGAAGGGTTATTCCTAAGGTTTCATAACCGAAAGCTAACAAACGGAACCTTACTAATGTCGTTATCTAACAGGGTGGGGCTTTGAAGCTTTCAATTGCTGTATCCCGTATTTACTATACTAAACGGGACTTATCACGCAATTAATATTTACCTCGACGTTTCGGCCACATTGCAGCAGCCGTGGTTGCAGTTAACTCGTGACCGCGGCTGCTGCAATGTGGCCGAAACGTCGAGGTAAATATTAATTGCGTGATAAGTCCCGTTTTTAGTATAGTAATTATGAGTGAAAATCACGAAAGTTTAAAACAGTGTATCCCGTACGTTACGAAAATTGACTACTTAATAACAACTAATAATTATGTCCATCATCATCATTTCAGCTGAAAGACAGCCACTGCTTAACATAGGCCTAACCCCAAGGCTCGCCAAACAAATCGGTCCTGCGTCATCCGCATCCAACGCGTTCCCTCAACCTTAACCAGGGGCTAAATTCAGGAACGGCCCAACACGGTTTGCGAGCGGCAATTCAATCGTTTGCGAGAGGATAAGAATGGGCTGAGTTTGGGATGAGCCTTATTTTCCTGTTAATTCGTTATGTAAACAAATAAATAAATAACGCTCATTCCAATCTCAGCCCAAACCTCTCGCAAACCAGTGATTTTTGGCGTTCCTGAATAGCATTTCATCCCTATCCTCTCGCAAATCAAAAATCCTAATGACCAGCTACAGCTAAAACATTCTCCAGTAGCCTAGCAACCGTGATACCCTGGTGGTTTGACCCATGGCCTTTCAAGCAGAGGATCGTAGGTTCGAACCTGGCCTCGCACCTTTGAATTTTCCAAATCAATGTTCGAAATTACATTTGAAATTTACCATGAGCTTTATACGGTTACAATGACCCTATCTCTGAGGCTAAATTCAGTAACGGGCCTTCACGGGTTCGGTAGCGGTAATTCAATCGTTTGGCAACTATTCAGGAACTATTCAGGAACGCCAAAAATAACTGGTTTGCGAGAGGTTTGGGCTGAGTTTGGGATGAGCCTTGTTTATTTGTTTATTTTATTTATTTATTTACAAAGTGAATTAACAAGAAAATAAGGCTCATCTCAAGCCAACCCATTCCTATCCTCTCGCAAACGATTAAATTACCGCTCGCAAACCGTGTTGGGCCGTTCCTGAATTTAGGCCCTGGTCTGTGCAAACAAATAATGTCCACATAATTAGCAGTGTTACACGTTAGGTACATGAGAAGCAAATTTATAAAATACAATTAATTTCTAAATAAACATGTTTAAATTTTGACACGGTATTACCAGCGACCGATCCGTAGTCACACCAATTTACTACACTGGTGTGACTATGGTTAATTTTATTTATCCGTAGTCACACTGGTGTGACTACCGTTTATTTTATCCGACCCATGGTCACACCAATGCACCCCAACCATAATTTAGTCCAGAAAATAGGTAGGTTAGGTTAAATAGTTAGTCAAGGGTGAGTTGGTATATAGTAAGTAGTTGGTATAGTGGTGGATAAATAAAATGAACCACAGTCTCACCAGTGTAGTAATTTGGTGTGACTACGGATAGGTCATGGTATTACCTGCCACATCAAGTCCATTCCCTTTAGTGTTACAATCAATTTAACGGTTCCATCCTCTATATCACGGCATGGTGCATATAATTGAATCTGTGGGCGATAGATCGCATCAGGAGAGGAATTGCTTACACTTGCGCTAAGGTAACACTTTGGGTAAATGTAGGCACTTACCTTGCAAATGTCTTACGATGAAACAGCGTACTGCAGCGAAATGGTGGCTATTTGTCTTGACTATCGACTATAACCAATTACAGTATTACCTATTATGTAACTATTTATTATAATACTAGCTGTTGCCCGCGACTCCATCTGCGAACAATTTGTTTGTCGCTATCGTATTGTAACTATTCCATTTTCAGGGATATAATAGTATCTTAACTATATGTTAATCCAGGTTATAAGTTTAGTATCTGTGTTCCAAATTTCATCAGAACCCGTCAAAAAGTTTCGGCGTGAAACAGTAACGAACATCCACACATCCATCCATTGATTGTTTATAATATTAAGATAAGATAAAATTGAAGGGATGTTTACAAAAACAACATAACTGACTAGACTGGTTGACACTTGTTGTCAGTAAAATTGTTTCTCTACAAGTGTCAACCAGTCTAGTCAGTTATGTTGTTTTTGTAAACATCCCTGCAATTTCATTTTAAATTTTCATTCAAGCCTTTAACATAATTATAGAGCCTTTTATTGGCGATTTGCGGATGAGTTAAAAACAAGGCGTGCGCACTGTTTGTTCGCCGCGAGCGCGCAACGATGCGTGTGTGCGTGCGTGTGTTCGTGCACGTGTGCGTGCATGGATGTATTGTGTGCTTGCGTGCCTGCGTGCGTACAGTCGCCATCATAAACATCGGAGCATTCAAGGTGCTCAAAGATATCTTTAGAGTTTATAACAATTTAAAGTAATGACATCAAAATGTGCAACAATTTTAAATAATTCGACAGAAAACTGAAAAACTATTTCTTATAGACCTTTCTATTCCATTAATGAATATTTTGCCAATGCACTAGCTAGATTGACTGTAATTAAAATAATAATCTAACAATAAACTGTATTGAAATTTATGTCTGATAATTATGTCTGTAATGTTTTGTAATTAGTAAATATCAATTAACTATATATTTGCATGTATACTTGTATACTTATAGCAAATAAAATAATTTTGACTTTGACTTTGACTTTGATCGGAACACGACCGTATTGTCAATCGCGTGCGTGCCTGTTTAGATATTTTTGTTTAGCTTGAACGCTCCATCCATACTAATATTTTAAATGCGAATGTGTATCTGTCTGTTACCTCTTCACGCTTAAACCGCTGTACCGATTTAGGTGAAATCTGGCATGGAGTTAGTTTGAGGCTCTGAGGAGGACATAGGATAGTTATTATCTCGGAAAATTGCACAGTTCCCGCGAGATAGCGATAAACGATTTCTTTGCATACGGAGTTGTGGGCAACAGTTATAGTATAAATCTTCCCAGGTGAATTTTTCGCTTCGATCCCTTATCTTTCAAAACAAACGGTATCGTCATAGTATTAAGGTTCAAATTTAATGTAATGGCTGGGAAGTAAGTAATAAGTTTAAGTCATCATCATCATCATTTCAACCGAAAGACGTCCACTGCTGAACATAGGCCTCCCCCAAGGCTCGCCAAACAGATCGGTCCCGTGCCATCCGCATCCAACGCGATCTTGCAACCTTAACCAGGTCGTCGCTCCATCTTGCTGGAGGCCTACCTACACTGCGTCTTCCGATCCGCCAAGTACCTAAGTAACTAAATAAGTAAGTTTAAGTAACTTCAACAAAAGCCGTGGTGGCCTAGCGGTTTGACCTGCGGCCTCTCAGGCAGAGGGTCGGGGGTTCAAATCCCGGCCCACGCCTCTGAGTTTTTCGGAATTTATGTGCGAAATTACATTTGAAATTTACCATGAGCTTTACGGTGAAGGAAAACATCGTGAGGAAACCTGCAAACACCTGCGAAGAAATTCAATGGTGTGTGTGAAGTTCCCAGTCCGCACTGGGCCCGCGTAGGAACTACGGTCCAAGCCCTCTCATTCTGAGAGGAGGCCTGTGCAGTGGGACGTATATAGACTGGGATGTTGATGATGAACTTTTTAAGTTTCAATGTCGCTGACTGGCATTGAGTCCCCCAATGAGACTGGCATATTTAGTCACACAGGTGCACTTAAGCCTCGAAAAAAAAAAAAAATGTCGCTGACTGTACATACACTTGCGTTGCCATTCAAATTACGTTTTTGGGCTAAACCTAATTGGCATGTTTTCCAAAAGTTCAAAAACAGGGCGATTAAGTTGCGAATGATTGAATTTTCAAATACAACGTCGAGCTAAAATCGGACACTTTTCGGATCCGACTCGATTGCACCGATTCATTGCTCGTAAGCGATTCAGATTGGATTGCAGCCCGGAATTTCTCTGTTTGAATGTTCCTGGTATTACTAGGGTTCCGTAGCCGGAGGGTGACTGGAAGAGACCGCTTTGCGGTCGCGCTGCTTGACTTGTAAATTTTGTCAACTATGTTTCTGAGTTGTGTGTAATATGATAATCAATAAAAAGTCATTTAGTTGTATTGTTGCCGTGGTGGCCTAGCGGTTTGACCTATAGCCTCTTAAGCACAGGGTCGTGTGTTAAAAACGAGATTGGACCTCTAAGCTTTTTAATTTATGTGCGATATACATTTAAAATTTACGATGAGCCCTACGGTGAAGGAAACCATCGTGAAGACAGCACACATCTGTAAATAAATTAATTGGTGTGTGTGGCGAGGGCCACATTCTTCAGCATTAATCTTGTGCGTGTGATAGGCTAAGATGTAGTTGGTCACGTAAGACCAATAAAGGCATGTAGATAAAGGTAAACCAAAAATATATGACTATTGTCAAGAGGGCGCTATTGTTCTTATTTATATGGCAATAGTTCAGTATAGTCGGAACAATGACATCTTGACTTGTCTACAAAGTCTACAACGTTTACCTGTTAGCTCTGATGTTAATTTGGAAAGGTTTTGTAGCGAAATAGTTTCAATCCCCAAGCGTTTTTTTTCCAGTAGTTTATTATAAACATTATTTACAATGATCCGTTGTTGACTACGAATCGTTTTGGGCATTTTTATTATTGTTCAAAGAAACCGCCACAGTGACACTGGCAATCATTAAAATTATTGCCAGTGTAAGAAATTAGTTCCAATGAAATTCCTCAACATGGCGAATAGTCATTATATTTCTGGTCAGGCTTTAGATAGTGTAGGTTGACTGAGTAGATTACTGCATATATGTTTTAGAGTATTAAATATATCAGTGTTAGTAGACATGTCAGTCATGGCAGTCTCATGTAGAACATCCACAAAGTAGTTTCTCTAACCCTCGGCTCCCTCCAATATCCGGCAAGATGTAGTCAGCCAGTGGAACTACGTCTTGCCGGTAAAGTGTGTGTTAAGTTCCCGATGCGTACAGCGCCCGCGTGGGAACTACGACCCAAGCCCTTTCATTCTGAGCGGAGGCTGGTTCTCTGCAGTGGGACGTCTATGGACTGGGATGATGATGATGATGATGATGATGAACTAAAACAATTACTTTGCTAGCCCGCGACCTTACAATAGTTACGTTTATGCAAGAAATGTGCGTTCATGCAGTTCCTACACCTCCACACTGTACGAACACACACAAATCACATAAACCCAACCATCACCACCACCAAGCTACACTGACGCGTTTCGAACTCCACCAGAGCTCATCTTCAGAGTTACCACAACCGTATGCTATGCTACCAAATGTTAAACTAACAAACCAAAACAAATGTTTTAACTTGTCACTGTAACTTCTCAAGTACCCACTTTATTTTTCTTATTCTCAAACTACCCCACAAAAATTAACATTTATTGACATATTAAAAAACTACCTTGAATTTTTGTTTATTTATTTATAAGGCATATTTTATTTAGGTTGTGGTAACTCTGAAGATGAGCTCTGGTTGAGTTCGAAACGCGTCAGTGTAGCTTGGTGGTGGTGATGGTTGGGTTTATGTGATTTGTGTGTGTTCGTACAGTGTGGAGGTGGAGGAACTGCATGAACGCACATTTCTTGCATAAACGTAGGTAACTATTGTAAGGTCGCGGGTGAGCAAAGTAATTGTTTTAGTTCATTAATATGGACCTCCGCAAAGTAACGCCTGATTCAATAAATTAGATGATGATGATGACAGGGTAGCCAACTTCAACCCTGATTACGAACTTGTTCTTGGCACCCGTTGCTATGGTTACACAAATTTTGTCTCCTGGACAACCTAAGCATTTTTCTATGAAACAGTACGAAGATGTCACTTGGACAACCGGGGACATAGTAAGCAACATGAATAAGTTAATTCACCCAAGATTTCTCTTTTTGATATCATCATCATCATCCCAGCCTATACACCGTGAAATTTTAGTGGTTGTTTTCCCGAAACGAGGTGATTTAGTTTCGATTGTACCATCGATTTATAATTACTATTTTGACTAGAGTCAAAAATCCAATTGTGAAAAACGAAAGTCGAAAATGACCGCAAACCAATAGTAACGCTTCGTTGGTACCTAACCTATCGTACGATCGTACGCTACTTGTACCAACGAAGCGTTACTATTGGTTTGCGGTCATTTTCGACTTTCGTTTTTCACAATTGGATTTTTGACTCTAGTCAAAATAGTAAGTATTTAAATCGATTGTACAATCGATACTAAATCACCTCGTTTCGGGAAAACAACCACTAAAATTTCACGGCGTATACGTCCCACTGCAGGGCACCAGCCCTCCTCTCAGAAAGAGAGGGCTCGGGCCGTAGTTCCCACGCGGGCCGAGTGAGGATTGGGAACTTCACACACACCATTGAATTTCTTCGCAGGTGTATGTAGGTTTCCCTCACGACACTTTCCTTCACCGTAAACCTCATGCTAAATTTCAACAGCAATTTCGTACATGAATTCCGAAAAAGTCAGAAGTGCGAGCCGGGATTTGAATCCACGACCCTCAGCTTGAGAGGGGGATCCTAACGATGTTTAGAAAATTTTATTTCCGAAGGTTTAGAATCCCGAAAACTTCATTTGTCCGAAAGCATTTTTTTCTGAAACTGTAAATATTTCAAGATTTATTTCAGGACCATCGTGTAGAACCCTTTAGGTTAGGTTAGAGTTGTTTTATAAAAATCCTGAAATATTTACAGTTTCAGAAAAAAATGCATTCGGATAAATGAAGCATTCGGGATTTTAAATATTCGGAAAAAAATAATTCTAAATTTTGATAGGTAAGCCTTGAGAGGCCATAGGTCAAACCACTAGGCCACCACGGTTTCTTCGTAAGCCGACTGAACCCCTGATTACCCTGTACAACATACAATTTTCCGCCATCTAACATTTCTCCCTTTATAGTATTTCCAATCATTTATTTTCTCGATGGCAGCTCCCGTAGAATGTAACTGCGTTTAGTTACGCAAAAATTAACTTTTAAATGCGAGATATAAAAATACGACAACTACCTAATTTTGTTCCTTGATCCCATATTAGATTCATCTAAGACACAATTGAGTCCATATATGCAGTATTTTTTTTAAAGTACGATAAATAATAAAATAAACGTTTCAATAAAATAAAATTCTATGGCAATACAAATGTCATGTTATTATTGGCATAGAATGTAATTTTATTAAAACGTTTATTTTTATCGTACTTTCAAAAAAAACTACTGCATATATGGACTCAATTTGTCTTAGATGAATATTATATAGGATCAAGGAACAAAATTAGGCAGTTGTCGTATTTTTTATATCTCGCATTTAAAAGTTAATTTTTGCGTAACTAAACAAAGTTACATTCTACGGGAGCTGTCATCGAGAAAATAAATGATTGGAAATACTATAGGTATTATAAAGCCAACCAAACAAACCATTACAGACACGCTTAAAAATAATCTTTGATCTCATAACAGGCTGCCATAGAAAGCTTAAACCTCGCCAATAGAGACCGCTCTTATCTGTTCCTAATAGATACTTGCCCCGGCCACTGGGGATAACTGGGAATGCGCTGCAAATTATAACCTGAGGAAGCTGTTGCATTTAATGAGGTCACAGATTCGTTGTGTGGACGCCTGTGTCTGAGCTTCGGTAGAGGGTTTTTATGGGTGTTAAAAAGTGACTGCTTTGATTTTGTTATTGTTTTTGAAAAAAAGGAATGAAATGAAATGAAATATTTTGCTTTAAACATACCTATATCGGTTTCATAATTAGTAAACAAGCAGTGACATGTCTAACCAAATACATTGGCATGCAAACGGTTACCTATCATATTCTCGAAAATCTAATTTCCGAATATTAAAATTCCGAAAACTAAACTCCTTTATTTCATTTTCCAAATTATTGTTTGTCCGAAATTTTATTTACCATGTTTTCTTTTGCCGAAAGCTTTAAAATCCATTTTTTTATTTGACAAATTATTCAAAATCCAACTTTATTAAATTCCGTAGGATCATTTGCCATATACTTATTTACTCCGCAAAATCATTATCCCGCAAAGGTCAGGGGTACAAAAGGCGACCATACAATAATGTGTGAAGCGTAATATTCATTTTGTTGTTTAATGTTTCCCAAATATTTTATTGAATTTGTTATGTAGGTCGGGGGTTTTCTAGGTGGTTATAAAAAAAATAACTAACTCCAAAGGCTAATGCGGGAGCTTCGCTCCGCTACGCTCCCGCATTAGCCTTTGAACCTAATCTATTCGAGTCGCTTCCGCTCCGTACCGTCTTACTCGCTCGCTTCGCTCGCTCGCTGAAAATTAGGCAATGTTGTCTTACTCTAATGTTAGGTTAGGTAGGTAATAAAAACATACTTTCGGCTTTTCGTTACATTTGGATTATGAAAAAATGGCAACTGATTAAGTTGGCAAATAGAAAAATGGATATTGTTTTTCGGGATTTTAAATTTGTTGGCAAATAACACTGTGATTAAATGCCTGTGGCATTGTGAAGTTGTGGAAAAACAAAACATAATACCTAATATGCATTTCAAAAAGTCGGTGAACCGTTTTCTGATAAATGAAATTCGAGTAAAGAAGTTTCTAAACATCGATAGGTTACCCATGCGAACATATCCTATTTGAATGTTTTTTTTAGGGTTCCGTACCCAAAGAGTAAAACAATACCCTATTTCTTAGATTCCACTGTCCGTCCGTCTGTCTGTCCGTCTGTCACCAGTGCTGTATCTCATGAACCGTGATAGTTAGACAGTTGAAATTTTCACAGATGATGTATTTCTGTTGCCGCTACAACAAAAAAATAAATACCTACTAAAAAACAGAATAAAATAAATATTTAAGGGGGCCCCAATCCGCACTGGGCCCGCGTGGGAACTACAGCCCAAGCCCTCTCATTCTGAGAGGAGGCCTGTGCCCTACAGTGGGACGTATATATGCTGGGATGATGATGATAATTTATATTCTACCAGGTTGAGATAGCAAACCACTTTCTAACACTGTCACGTCCTTACAGTTCCGCCTATAATGGTCAATTATTCTGTGACTGTACTACTCCAAAGTTTCGAGTATCATCGGCGCGGAGGTCATCGATAGTTTGCCAAGCCGCAGCCGTAACGAGCGATTCTGGGTGCGGAGTGTAGTTAGTGCATTGTTTAAGCGGCGTATTCGAATGTTAACGGCTTCAGTACGCTTAGTATAAGTTTTACTTCACCAAAATACTTCTCGATCGCGTTTACGTAAAAATTTCAATTCTATGGAAATATGGATGCGCGGCCGCGGAGGCGCTGTCCATGTTTCCCTAGTAATTGATTTTTTTACGTAAACGCGATCGAGAAGTATTTTGGTGAAGTAAAACTTATACTAAGCGCACTGTTCTTTAGTTTAATACGTTTAAGTTACGAATGACCTCATTTATCCTTTCGGAAGCTATAGCTTCCAAATTGTATAAAATCTTCCGCAGTTAAAAGTATCCTATTTTTAACCTTCGACACAAAAAGAGGGGTGTTATAAGTTTGACCGCTATGAGTGTGTGTCTGTCTGTGGCATCATAGCTCTTAAACGGAGCTCTGTCTTAATAATATCCATCATCATTATCATTTCAGCCGAAAGACGTCCACAGCTGAACATAGGCCTCCCCCAAGGCTCGCCAAACAGATCGGCCCTACGCCATCCGCATCCAATGCGTTCCCGCCACCTTCACCAGGTCGTCGCTCCATCTTGTAAATGATAATATCACCCATCATTAACTGAGTTATACGCACTAAGTTCTCTAGCCGAACAACGTTAGCGGGGTCAACTATTACTCTATAGTAATTAGTCTCAGAATAGGTATTCGCAAGTGCTTAAGTAAACTACAAGTTAACCGAGGATTAACCGAGGTCTTGTCGAGACGAAGTTACTCTAACCATTAATGGAGGTGTACATCGAACTTTGGACCAAAGGCCCTCTTGTGCTATTTGGTAATACTGAAGCAAAGTCAATATTTAAAAAAAATCTTATGATGATATTTGGTACCAAATGTGGGTGATAAATTTCATAAAAATCGATTAAGCCGTTTCGGAGGAGTTCGATAAATACTATGACACGAGATTTTTATATAATTACTTGTTGTTGCCGGCGACTCCGTCTGCCAAGAATAGGGGTATAAGAATAGCCTACGACCTATTTTCAGACCTACCGAATACATAGAAAAAAGTGTCATAAAAATCGGTCAACCCGTCTCGGAGGAGTTCGATAACAAACACCGTGACACGAGATTTTTATATATTAGACTAGCTGTTGCCCGCGACTCCGTCTGCGAAGAATAGCGGTATAAAAAATAGCCTACGACCTATTCTCAGACCTACCGAATAGCGAATATAGACAAAAAACCGGTTGTCCGTAAAGTCGGTTTACGGACGATAGTTTTACGTGACAACGTCATAACGAAACATTCAATTGTTCATTGTTATGCTCGTTTAAGGGGCTGTTTCACCACCCATTGATTAATTTTAACTGACGGATAAATGTGATCCCGAACGACAACAAACAGAGACGGCATCACATTTATCCGTCAAATAAATTTGATCAATTAATGGTGAAACAGGGGGTTAAGGTATTATGATAAGAAAAGATAGATAGAGTAATAGGTTTCTTTACGTCATCCTTCGAGTACGGAACTCTAAAAAGTGCAATAACGCAAAAACGAAAACGACAACAATGATAATCCACTCCCTTCAACACGAGAAAGCCACATCTCCACACTTCACCCGTCAATAAACGCATAAAACGCGCACAAAGCGCCTATTCTCAAAATCATTCGCGGTTGCGTGAACGACATTATCAGCCCACTCGACATCCCCGAAGACGAAACTTCTCGCAATAAAAGAAGTAACGAGAGCCGCGATGTCAAACTCGTGTGACACCCCCGCGGATGCGGAATAGGGGTCTATTAGGCGAATTGAACGACAATTTACGAGTGAATTTGTGTGTAATAAATATATGTAATGGCGGTAAGTGGATGTCGTTTTTGATCGATGTGGGTTGTGGCTTTGTACTTGTGCTGAAGTTTAATGAGTGAAGGTAGTTTCGGTTTATGGCGTTTTGTGTTTGGAATATTATTTTATGGAAGTGTAATGTTGTTTACTTGGGTTTTTGAATACAAATAGGGAGTTTGTGACAAATAAAAATTATTCTAAAGTGATTGTGCGTTTATTTGTATGGATGAACTCAAAAACTGCTGACCAGCATTTTAAAAAAAATTATCACCGATTTAAGCTTTAGTTAAACTTTAACTTTTTTTTAGTTAAACTTTAGCTTTTAGTTTAACTTTAGTTTTGTCTACGAATCTGTCGGTCGGTATTAGCCCAAATCAAACGCAATACATAATTTCATACAATCCATTAAAAAGCTGTTGAAAAATTTACGAATTATTTCACATGATCACAAAAATAGGAAAAAAACATAATTTTTATTTACCATTATTATAGATAACTAGCTGACCCCGCAAACGTTGTTTTACCATATCACCTAGGGGTATAAAAAATAGCCTACGACCTATTCTCAGACCTACCGAATGTAGAGAAAAAAGTTTCATAAAAATCGGCCAAGCCGTTTCGGAGGAGTTCGGTAACAAACACCGTAACACGAGATTTTTATATATTAGATTTTTATCGAGCGTATTTAAGAATAGCCCCCCGCCGTCTCTTACAGCTTACATCAATAGGAGTAACATTAGGTGTTCCGCGAGGACTTATCACAAAATTCCTCCACCCCACATATGGGGCGAATGTGGAAAATTTCGCCATCGACAGCTGTTCAACGAGTTTGAATCAGAAGAAATAAAATTTATTTGGCAACCTGAAATTGATTGATTAATTCCGGCGTTATTTTAAAGACGTCCATATAAATTAACTACTTATTACCTTTACCTTGACATAGGTCGGAGACTTGCCAGACTTAAGCGCAAGCCGCACAGAAGAGACGTGGGACGGGGGCGCGTAACAGTCCGCATCGTTTATTCGCAGACCGCGTCTCCGCGCCGTCTCTTTCTACGAGCTATGTGCCCTGCCCACTGCCACTTGAGTCTGGCGATTCTTCGAGCTATTTCGGTGACTTTTTCTTGCGCGGATTTCATCATTTCTAATGCGATCCCGTAGAGACACTCCGAGCATAGCCCCGAGCATAGTCAAAGTCTCTGATATAATGGTCAAGAGACGTCCACCGTCGGACAAAGGCTTCCCCCATAGAGTTTCACGGGTATGTATTACAATACCGAAGTACGAAAGACCGAATGTATTAAAACATCGAATGGGTCAAAAGACCGACACGATTCTGAAACCGTTAACTTTTTAAGATTGTTATAAAACAAACCTAGCCTAACCTAATGGGTTCTGTATGATGCCGTTTTAATAAATTCTGAGAAGTTTACGGTTTCAGAAAAAAATCGTGTCGGTCTTTTGACCCGTTCGATGTTTTAATACATTCGGTCTTTCTTACTTCGGTATTGTAATACATACCCAGTTTCACCGCAATCGGTCCAGCGCTGTTCGTATCCAAGTGCTTCTCGTGACCTTTACCAAATCGTTGGTTCATCTTGTTGGGAGCATTCCCACGCCACGTCTTTCAGTTACCGGGCGCCACTCTAGAACTTTAGAACTTCACTACCCCATCGGCCGTCGGTTCTACGAGCAATGTGGCCTGTCCGCTGCCACGTAAGGCGCAAGCCACACAGAAGAGACGTGGGACGGGGGCCGACGCAGTCGCGACGCCCCTTGCATCGGTTTTCATACTAAATGTATAGAAGCGTCGAGATCCAAAGCAGACAGAAGAGACGGGGCGGAGACGCGGCCTGTGAACAAACGACGCAGATTGCGACGCGCCCCCCGTATCACGTCTCTTCTGTGTGGCTTGCGCTTTAATATGTGTTTAAATGTGTATTTGTCTATATGTATTAGTATGTTTATCCGTTGTCTAGTAACCATAGTACAGATTTTGTTTAGTTTGGAACTAGGTCGATTGGTGTCAACCGTCCCATGATTTTATTGACGTGACAACGTTTAATAAATCGATGAACGCCGGCTGCACGCACGAAAAAGGATGACTCAGTGTAACGTACATAACGCACTGTCCCGTTACGATCGAGCCGATGAACGATCGGAGCGAGAGCGCGGCACGAGCGAGCGAAAGGCACTTTCGGAAAAAGTATGCAATCATTTCATCAATGTTTTGTTATGACGTTGTCACGTTAAACTACATAAAATAGTCCGTAAACCTACTTTATTTATTTTAATCCAAGACCCTCTGCATGACAGGTTATAGATCAAGCCACTCAAATACCCCGACTTTCTTCACTATCCCAAATGAACAATTGCTACTTTTTAGGTACCTATCTCAAAATGCAAAGTTCAATGGAAATATCTCGCGGATAACAGATACGTCATCACATTTAGGATTCTCTTTGCGCCGTCAGATTTATATAAGTTGGCATTTTCATTGTAAAGCTCACGCCTCTGTAGCCAATCGGAGGGAATATTCAATAAGCCCTTTGTAATCAATTCTCGCGTAACCAAACCGATTTACCTTCAGCTAAAGAATAAGTCTAACAGACTGAAGAAAACGATGTTGCCCAAAAAGTTTTTTTTTGCTGACTGTTGCATCGACACCCAGGCTACTTATGCGTACCAAGCTTTGGTACCAAGTTCAAAATCGATAGCATTAACCGTAGAATTTAATCTTAATGTAGGTAGGTATGTCACTGAACATTTATTATTACTTATATCGTGCTTAATTGTATATTATTAAGTAGTAGAAAAATGGTTTGCAAATTTTTAAATTACAAGAAATATAAAAAGAAATTAAATACAATTTCGTATCGTACTATTTTTAGGACGTTTGTAATAATGACCCACTGTCCTTTTTATAGGCACTTATGTAAGTATCCAAGATTTCAAGTACCAATACAAAAAATCATACTTAATGAACTTTAATCTATTTTAGACAAGATTGTAATTGAAAACTAGTAGGTGTCCTTATTTTATGAATTTTAACATTTGCTTGGGCTGAAAGAATTATTTTACAGTCCCAAAAATAGGACGTTGGGCCTTACGAGAAAACATGATTTCCTAGAACTTAACGGTAACCTGCTACCGAGCAAAATGCCAAGTTATAACAGTTCTAGATAAGATAAGAAAGAAAAACATATCTCTCTTTGCATCTGAGGTACTTCGTAGAGGAGCAAAATAAGTACTTCATTTTTTTTTTGTTCAGTGATCCATCTATCGAACAGTCTGCGCCGCTTTATCTGCCGGTAATTTCGATCCAGCACCCGGCCAGTGCGAAAAAGAAAAGCTAGTCCACGCTGTTCACTGGGCGACGTTTGGACAGATCCTTGATTGGGTTCCACAGCTTTGTGGGCCAGACAAAAGCTAGAAGAAACTGGAGCACTCATTCACGGAATGGAAATTGTGTTTCCATTTTCCAGCGATGCGTGCTAATTTCTATGGACTATTGAGCGATTGAAATGGTGATAGCATTGGGGTATTGTTTTTATTAAAAACTAGTTCTATTTTTTCTAAAATTTCTTTCACCTTCTCCTGACAAACGCAACAAAAAAAGAATTATCCGATTTGGTGCAGTCAATCGGAAGTTTTGCGCGTACAAACATTTCGGTGATTCATTTTTATTTTTAAATACTAGCTGATGCCTGCGGCTTCGCCCCCGTTGTGTTTTTTCTAAAATTTATTTCATACGAACCTTCTCCTGAGAGTAACAAACGCAACAAAAAAGAATCCCACAAAAACATTTCATGTTAAATGTTGCCAAGACGAGACCATGTAGCTCGCACTGTCAAAAAGTAATCAGATCTCTTGTAGAGCCAAGTTTCTAACCCTACGTGCCCAGCTCTAAATCTATAAGCCCTAATTTTACACTAATTAATCTCGTAGGCGTGCAAACCGTGGACTAAACTGGCGAGTCGGCCGCACGAACCTTTTGCAATTCGGCATATGGGCTTGAACTTAAAAATCTATTCAATCTTTTAAACTCTTCCGTGCGGCCGACTCGCCAGTTTAGTCCACGGTTTGCACGGCTACGAGATTAATTAGTGTAAAATTACGGCTTAGAAACTTGGCTCTACAAGAGATCTGATTACTTTTTGCCAGTGCGAGCTACATGGTCTCGTCTTGGCAACATTTAATATGAAATGTTTTTGTGGGATTTCATTTATTTTTGGTAGGGGATGATTTACTAAAAAATCCTGAAATATATAATCTTATTATTTATAACAAGGATAACAGGGACCCTCTATAACCCTCCATATCAATTTTCAGACCTCTAGCATCAATATTTGCGGAAGTCTCATACAAGCTTTCACCCCCTAGTTTAAGGGGTTGGGGGGAAAAAGTTTCAAGTTTTAAGATTTTTTCGTTGTTTGTATACTATTACTAGCTTACATACCAAATTTCAGCTTTCTAGGACTTCAGGAAGTACCTTAAGAATTTTGATGATCAGTGAATCAGTGACGAAATCGGGGGTTTTTAGACATTGATTAAATCTAAAGTATAATAGCTACGACATACAAACTTTGTATGTTTCATGTTTGTACTAGTGTCATTATATCTTGAAATTTATAAGTCAAAATTGAGAAACTGGAGACGAAACAGCAATTCTCGTGATTCCTCGTCCGTCAGATTCCGCTTTCGTGAGATCAGTCTTAATTCATCCATAATTCACCTTATTTCTGGGCGGTTTGCCTTTCGGGCTGAAGAAACTACCTAACTAACCTACCTACTTTCTGGACTGAATTATGGCTGGGCAAATTAACTCTAGGAATAATCTGACAAAAGTGTCATTATAAGTTATCCACATCCGTCATTCCTTATGCTTATGAAACTGAACTAAAATTATAAAAAAAACTGCTTCTGACGAAAGTGGAATCTGACGAACGTGTTCTAAGCCAACATATTTGATTTACGAAATGGAGTCCCCTTAGGCAGGGTTCCGAAGATACTGGCAGCGTTCCCCCTTTGAATAGCTAAGCTAATTCTTTTTCCGAGGTAGCTGCCAGCTCTTTGGTCTCCTGTGACGTCGAGTAACCTCTTGTTTACCCTCATATCATAATGCCAATTATCCTGCACACTTCATTTCAAAAACCCAACAGTCATCAAGCAATTTGCCTAAACTCGTACGCTATACAATAGAAAATTGGGTCAAATTTCCTTTTTAAATTACCCGTTTCCCACACGTCGTGGGCACAATGGGGTCGCATTAAAGAAATGAAGGGCAGAAATTAAAGGATAATAGAGTGCCCCTTAATTATTAATTAATTATCGGACTAAGTCCGGGACAGATGGCGGACAATGGGCCCTATGATAACGAGTGGTCATTGTATCCCGTTTCAAAAGAAGACTATTAATTAGAGATGGACGTGGAGAATTTACTATAATTGGGGTTTTTAGACTGGGGGTTCGGGGGATTGGGGGGTTTGGGTACAAATGTACAGGGTAAAAAAATGGAAACATAATTCTTTGTAGTTGACATCTGGGGGTTTTCAGAAAAAAATGTACCCGTTTCGCCGTTTTGTATCCTTAATTTTCCATAACAATTTTATCAGTCAGTTTTGTGACGGTCCATACAACATTGTATTGTTAACTGCGTCACAAAACTGATAGTTAAAAGTGGGACACTTTTTTTATTGCTTAAATCGATAGTGCTTGTGATTCTGAGTAGAAATAACACAATAGTACATTACTGCAGCGGCCGCGAAATAGGGGATTGCCGGCCGAGTAGTTATAGATGGCCGAGTGTTAACGAGGCCATCTAGAGATACGAGGCCGGCAATCCCTGTTCGTGGCCATGGCTTGTATAGTTTTTCACCACCACCACCACCACCATCATCACCGCCATCATCATCACCATCACCATCACCATCACCATCACCATCACCAACAACATCATCAACATCCATCAACATCCATCAACATCCATCAACATCCGTCAACATCCATGAACAATAACATCCATCAACATCCATCCATCCATCCATCCATCAACATCCATCAACAACCAACAACATCCATCAACATCCAACAACATCCATCAACATCCATCAACATACATCAACTTCCATCAACCAACATCCATCAACATCCATCAACATCCATCAACAACCATCAACCAACATCCATCAACATCCATCAACATCCATCAACATCCATCAACATCCATCAACATCCATCAACATCCATTAACTAACATCCATCAACCAACATCCATCAACATCCATCAACCAACATCCATCAACATCCATCAACATCCATCAACATCCATCAACCAACATCCATCAACATCCATCAACATCCATCAACATCCATCAACATCCATCAACATCCATCCATCCATCCATCCATCAACATCCATCCATCCCTCCGTCCGTCCGTCCGTCCGTCCGTCCATCCGTCCGTCCATCCATCCATCCACGTCGACCACGTCGACCTATTAAACGTCATGGTGCTGTGTCACATAAAACAATAGACGATCACTTTGCTGGCCTTGGCCAGCAATGTTGTATGAAATTCCATTATTGACCTCTCGTCTAGCCGCACCTGCAACGTGACAGTTCGTAGCGTATTTTAAGGAACATAACGTCAATATTTCATAGCATGTTTGAGAAAAATTTGTTAGGTTTTTAAAAAAGTACAGGGTACACTTTTTTCTGAAAATGTCCATCTACTCGGACTAAGCGATTGAATGAAAATGGGGATTGGATGCTGAAAACTTCAGTGCCAAACATTTTTCAACCGACGAAAACAAAAGGAGGAGGTTCTCAATTCGACGTGAATATTTTTTTTTTTTTTTTATTCATGATCACGCATAACTTCTTACAGAGTAGTCGGATTTTGATGATTTTTTTTTTATTGGAAAGCGTATACCCCAAGGGTAGTCCCATTTACATTTGGAAATCATATTCCTACCCTAAGGTTAGGAAAACAGGGGATGATTGACTAACTTTTTACAGAGTAGTCTGATTTTCATAATTCTTTTTTATTGGATAGATAGGGTATACCTTGAAGTTGGTATTATAAATATGGAAAAAAAATTACCCCAAGGCTGGAAAAAAAGTATAAAATAAAAACTTTTTAACAAAAAATTAAACCGCCGAAAAAACTGAAAAGCAAAAAATAATACCTTTTTTGTTTGACCTTAATCTAGGTACCAGTTTGAAGTCGGTGCCTCAGCACGAGCCAGGAGGAGTGATAGAAGCCAATCAGGTAGACGATTATAGGTCCACTCCTCCTGGCTAAGTGCTGAGGCACCGACTTCAAACTGGTACCTAGATTAAGGTCAAACAAAAAAGGTATTATTTTTTGCTTTTCAGTTTTTTCGGCGGTTTAATTTTTTGTTAAAAAGTTTTTATGTAAATTTCGTTTTTTTTTATTAGGGTTCCGTAGTCAACTAGGAACTCTTATTTAACCTATTAAACTCGTTTTATCTCTACGTACCGAATTTCATCTAGATCTAAACCCGTTGTTTTAGGGTCAATTTTTTATGATAACTATATAAAAACAGTAGGTACCGATGACAATTCTAGTTTGACCAACGATGTTACGAGTTGACCTTCCATTGTGTTAATAATTCTGGGATTCTGGGATGGTAATAATGTTTAAACGAGCGGTCAAAACGCTTGAATATTCACACTACTCTTCTATACATTGCGAGATACTGTACACAAAAACCGTCCGATAAGCACTGGCGGCCATAAAATTGTGCATATTGATATCGGGAATTGAAAATAACGCTCTGCGGAAGGCATAAAATGCTGGAGTTATTCGCCTTCGCAGCGTTCTAGGAAATAATATTCAGTATCTATGTAGTTTAGGCACGGCGGCGGTAGCATTCTTTGTGGAACTACACGTCTTCATATGTAGTGCCGCAAGATTCTTGAATAAACAGAGCAGTATAAATTTGAAGCCGTGGCACGTGGCCCAGTGGTTTGACCTAGCCTCTTAAGCAGAGGGTCGTGGGTTCGAATCCGAGCTCGCACCTCTGAGTTTTTCGGAATTTATAATTGAAATGTACCATGAGCTTTACGTTGAAGGAAGACATTGTGAGGAAACCTTTACACACCTGAGAATAAATTCAAGGTGTGTGTGAAGTTCTCAAACCGCACTGAGTTGGGCCCGCGTGGCAACTACGGCCCAAGCCCTTTTATTCTGAAAGGAGGCATGTGCCCTGCAGTGGGACGTATATAGGCTGGGATAATGATGATGATGATTGAAATTTAAATCCAAAAACTAAATCGTATTCCCCGTTCGTGTCGATTAGAGTTAAATTCGAACCAAGCTTAAAATAAACCGCTTGTTTACAAAGGTTAAGCTCTTGGCAACGAAAGCTTCCGAGTTAATTCAAAGAGCTTACGTGGAGAGACTTCCAGCCAATCCAGTAGGGCTAGTTATCATTGGGTATCTTCTCGTTATGGCTGATGACACGGGTTTGTGGTCATGGCGACTATATTACAAATCATTATCATCAATTCAACGTCGTTAGTCGACGTTTATTGGTGAACAAATGGTCTTGGGTACCTTGCACGAAATAGATTTAATTGAATACTTAAGAGCGTTTATACCTGCTGAGCTGGCAACGCTGCATTTTTGTTAGTTTTTCTCGATAATTCCATAAAAATTGAATGAATATTAATAATGTGGTGAATACGAATTGTTCTAATATATAAGTTAATGTGTCTACTGCAATAATTATTCGTGATAGACTTTTATTTTCTTTAAAAACGAACAAATTATTACCGAACGGTTTTGAAAATAAAAGTCTTATCACGAATAATTAATGCAGTAGACATAATTAACTTGTATATTAGAACAATTCGTATACACCACATTTTTAATTATCATTCAATTTTTATGGAATAATCGACAAAAACTAACAAAAATGCAACGTTGCCAGCTCAACAGGTTTATACAGTTAGCAGTTAGAGTTAAGAGCGTTTATACGCTCTTAACTCTAACTGCTGACCCAGGCGCACCCTGGTTTTAGTTCCAACATGGTTTTAAATGGTTATACTTCCAAAATCAAAGTAATAATATAACTAAATTTTAACTAATTAATTTATTGCGTCATCAACTAACAACCGCCCAAACATCTTCACACACTTTCTCATTTACAATATTTAGTAGGATAGGTCTAGTATACCGAAACCTTGAGCCTTTAGTCTGGCTGGAACGTTTGCAGGCAGCCCAAACCTAAGGCCATCGGATCCCTATTTCGTACTACATCAATATATCAAGGAAGTAGTATTCCGGCGAAACGACCGGCCCAATTCATTAACGGCACCCGTGGGACAGGGGTATCTCTATATTTTTTCTAATTCCCTCTCACCTGTCCGCGGCCGGCCTTATTTACGGTAGTGTTATTTATCTATTGTTCCACATACTTATATACAGTTAGTTTTGCTACAGTGCCGTGTTTAAAGGTTTTTTTACTTACGTGACGAAGAAGGGTTTTTACAAGCTTTTTATTATCAACTTGACTTACTTTGACTTAATGCCCTATGTCCCCAGGATGGGACAGAGCGCGTCCACAGTACGTCGCCATCTCGAACGGTCTTGAGTTTCGCGTTTTATTTCGCTCCAAGTCATTCCAGTCGCCTTCGCTTCTACGGAGATCGTCCGCCGCCGGGATAAACATTACCTATTGACGCTTAGACATCACTCTACAAAATAAACTATTTCAGGATCATAGGAATCTTGTAAAATGACACTACCAAAGTCGTGAGAATTGTTTATTTCCCACGATAAAATATATAAAAAACTTATAACACGCGAGCAAAAGTCGAAAACACATTTCACACAGGAAGTCTTCCATGACAAACTGTCACGCTGAAATTCCCCATTATTTCAACTTGTGACCGTAGTAAAATAGGAGAAGTATGTAATCTCGGAACCTAGTATAAACAAATAAATAGGATTTATGCCTACGCATGGTTCGCGGCTCAGGCTTGTACATGTTTGTTTTATTTAGCTATTAAGTATTTAAGAATGGAACTATTGGTGATTTAGGGTGCGGTTGAGGGTAAGAGCCCACGTGGTCGATCACCAACCCTATGGACAGATACATTAAGTCCATAACCAATATCCCTGTGGCGGAGTGCGCGCGCCAGGCAGCCAATAGAGACCGGTGGAGAAGGATCGCGAAGGCAGCGACCGCAGCGGAGAGCGACCCCTCATGACCACGACCACTCTGTCAAGAGTGAACGACTAAGAAGAGAGATTTAAGAATCAAAAGAATTCGTCCAATGATCCAGTTTCTCGATCTTAATTCACAAGATTGTGTACTACTATTTATTATTAGCAATGGAATTAAATATTTAGTGCAGTTTTCACACAGTTATATTTGTACAACATCCTAAATAATACAGATACAAGACGCGGGAAAATGATTGGACATTTTCGACGCGACAGCTTCTTTAAGATCATTTTAGAAGGAAACATTGAAGGGAAGGGGAGAGGTCGTCCTAGGCGCAGCTACATGGATCAAATAAGGGAAAAGCCGGTGTTGTGTTGTATCAGATCAGCTGACTGCTCCACCGACACGACTGTAACTTCTAAGTTTGGTTGGATAACACTATTAAAAAAATATATGTGTTTGCATACAACACAAATGGCGACTGAAAAACGAACATGACTGCCTATGTAACGGCTCGGTCGCCTGGGTCATAATACGGCTGAAATATTATCTTTTTTAAGTTTTACTAAACCTTAATCTTTTGAAAAAATCTGTATACTTATCTACTTACTGAATTGAAGAACGAACTTTATTACTTTCATGAGAATAGGCGGAATGCGATCTAAAAAAACCGGCCAAGAGCGTGTCGGACACGCCCAAGATAGGGTTCCGTAGCCATTACGAAAAAATCAAGTAATATTTTACAAAGGATTTCGTATGTGTACGGAATCTTCCAAGTTTAGGTATGTTTTATACCTTAGGCTACTATTTACTCTTAAACTACATTAATATTCCCAAGCAATTTTAGCCGCTATAATTTTCCTTGTAAATATAATATATTTACAACCATTCTGATTTTTTTCAAATTTTTCCACCCAACACTTTAGATTTTACAGAGGGGGGGGGGGGTGGTCGATTTTAATGAAAATTTTCACTTTAAAGTTGAATGTTTCGCAAACAGATCACTGAATAGAAAAATCATGTGAGCAACGCCCCAATGGTTTTAAAAGACCTATCCAACGATACCCCACACTATAGGGTTAGTCGAGAAAAAAGAAATCACCCCCACTTTACGTCTATGGGAGGTACCCTAAAAAAAAATATTTTAGTTTTTTTTATTTAATCACTTTGTCGGCGTGACTGATATATATATATTCATGCCAAATTACAGCTTTCTAGTACAAACAGTCTCTGAGCTAAGCCGCGGACAGACAGACAGACGGACAGACATGGCGAAACTATAAGGGTTCCTAGTTGACTACGGAACCCTAAAAAGGAGAATATCTGGACGTCCTTCGAACAAACATAGTAACGTTAGCATTTTTTCCAAACTAAAACATAGATTCTTTCTTGCTCATTCACCAAGTGAGAGAGAGAGAGAGAGAAAGATATTTATTTTGCTAGCGGATTACCTACTCGCTTACACTATGTCGTGACCCACTAAGTGCTAACTTACTTTCCACTTATCGACGCGTTCTTGCACAAGTTTGCGTTAACTTGACAATTCACCTCCCGGGACAATGCGAGGCTTGTCAAGTTGAACCTTTTATACGACATAGGTTCACTTGTAAAGTTAATAACAAATAAGTTACATAAAAAAAATACAAGTTTTTTTTGACTGTACCTACTTGCGTTGTCAATCAAACTAGTATATCGCAGCTTTAGAATGAGACTGACACAATTCGAATTATTCTCATTTCAAAAATAAACTTTGTTTAAAAAGGCTACTAGGAAATACGAAAATCGAAGTTCGTATCACGCCGTCACTTTCACTCTTCCGTTTAATGCTACTAGCGTAAACGATACGGCTTGATACGAAGCTTGATAAAAACTTTTTAACAAAAAATTAAACCGCCGAAAAAACTGAAAAGCAAAAAATAATACCTTTTTTGTTTGACCTTAATCTAGGTACCAGTTTGAAGTCGGTGCCTCAGCACTTAGCCAGGAGGAGTGGACCTATAATCGTCTACCTGATTGGCTTCTATCACTCCTCCTGGCTCGTGCTGAGGCACCGACTTCAAACTGGTACCTAGATTAAGGTCAAACAAAAAAGGTATTATTTTTTGTTTTTCAGTTTTATCGCCGGTTTAATTTTTTGTTAAAAAGTTTTTATTTTATACTTTTTTCCATCATTGGGGTAATTTTTTTTCCAAATTTATAATACCAACTTCAATAAAAAATAAAAAAGAATTATGAAAATCAGACTACTCTGTAAAAAGTTAGTCAATCATCCCCTGTTTTCCTATCCTTAGGGTAAGAATATTATTTCCAAATTTAAATGGGACCACCCTTGGGGTATACGCTTTCCAATAAAAAAGAATCATCAAAATCCGACTACTCTGTAATAAGTTATGCGTGGTCATATAGTGCAATCAGTAACTGAACAATCAATCATCCCCTGTTTGTCTACCCTTAGGGTAAGAATATTGTTTCCAAATTTAAATGGGACCACCCTCGGGGAATACGCTTTCCAATAAAAAAAGAATAATCAAAATGGACTACTCTGTAAAAAGTTATGCGTGATCATACATAAAAAAAATATATATACACGTCGAATTGAGAACCTCCTCCTTTTGTTTTCGTCGGTTGAAAATCGAATTTCGTAGTAGCCCCCCAGGTGACCGAAGTAGTGCCGCGTAAGCGTGTTTCAGCTCAATTTTTTACCGTCAAGAAACTGTAAATGACACCATGACTTACCAACGAACGTACGAACGTTGCAAGTTAAATAAGAGTTTGTAAAAAACATATTTTTTTAACAAAAAAGGAATATAAATACCCTAAAACTTTAACTACGTTTCCCAGGAGACTCAAACCCGACACCAGAGAGTAACTGGCTGGATTTTTATACCCAACTTAAACGGGGCAAGCAGGCTAACAAGTAACTCGATACAAGATTGAGCGTTCCCTGTACTTTATAAGGACGGTTACGCTCCTAGAAAACTTCTAAAATCAATGCGAAATTAATCACAACATTTTGCCTTGTTACTCCGCTGCCAAATGTACCAATGACGACTCATGATCATCACCTCAATATACGTCAATACGTCCCAGTGTAGGGCACAGACCTCCTCTCGCAAAAACAGGGCTTGAGCCGTAGTTCTCAACAAATTTCAACTCAATCGGTTCAGTAGTTTCGGAGAAAATCGGCTGTGACAGTCGGACATATCGACATAGATACGAGTGACCCTATAAGCGTTCCGTTCTTTAACCCCCAATACAAAAAGAGGGGTGTTATAAGTTTGACCGCTATGTGCGTGTGTGTATCTGTGGTATCATAGCTCTTAAACGGGTGAACCGATTTCGATACGACTTTTTTTATTTGAAAGCTTACAGCTTGCTTTTATAGACGACCAGATGGCCTAGTGGTTAGAGAACCTGACTATGAAGCTTGAGGTCCCGGGTTCGATTCCCGTGTCGGGGCAGATATTTGTATGAAAAATACGAATGTTTGTTCTCGGGTCTTGGGTGTTTAAATATGTATTTAAGTATGTATCTATCTATATAAGTATGTTTATCCGTTGCCTTTTACCCATAACACAAGCTTTCCTAGCTTACTTTGGGACTGGGTCAATTGGTGTGAATTTTCCCGTGATATTTATTTATTTATTTATAATGGTGTCATCAAAAGTGCAGAAGGGATCTTAGATGCACAATAGGCATCTACTTTATTTTCAAAACTATGTGTGATATGATTGCGTTGGGTTTTTTTTCCTTTTTATGGTACGAAACCTGAAAAAGTACAGTCAAAACAAGTTAGCTATGAAGTATCTTTTTTTTGTACTTATTTTTTCAACTTCATTTTTTTATTACTTTTACGGTCATCCCGTGAAATCATATATTTCGTACTAAATACAAACTGAAATATAGATGCACAGAAAAAACCCCAGAAAAAAGACCAATGCTGGGAATCGAACCCAGGTCCTCAGCATTCCGTGCCGCGTGCCATACCCCTACACCACCACTGGTCTAGAGATTAGACACGAATCTTTCCTATACATCATACATTTCAATCTGCTAAATCATCACCTTATGCAGTGACAAGCGCACATCTATGTTACACCCTCATCGAGAGATTTTAACACTCCTTCGGAACTAACCGCTCACCTGGACAAGAGATGGCGCTACTGTGCAACTTTAAACAAGTTAGCTATGAAGTATCTTTTTTTTGTACTTATTTTTTCAACTTCATTTTTTTATTACTTTTACGGTCATCCCGTGAAATCATATATTTCGTACTAAATACAAACTGAAATATAGATGCACAGAAAAAACCCCAGAAAAAAGACCAATGCTGGGAATCGAACCCAGGTCCTCAGCATTCCGTGCCGCGTGCCATACCCCTACACCACCACTGGTCTAGAGATTAGACACGAATCTTTCCTATACATCATACATTTCAATCTGCTAAATCATCACCTTATGCAGTGACAAGCGCACATCTATGTTACACCCTCATCGAGAGATTTTAACACTCCTTCGGAACTAACCGCTCACCTGGACAAGAGATGGCGCTACTGTGCAACTTTAAACAAGTTAGCTATGAAGTATCTTTTTTTTGTACTTATTTTTTCAACTTCATTTTTTTATTACTTTTACGGTCATCCCGTGAAATCATATATTTCGTACTAAATACAAACTGAAATATAGATGCACAGAAAAAACCCCAGAAAAAAGACCAATGCTGGGAATCGAACCCAGGTCCTCAGCATTCCGTGCCGCGTGCCATACCCCTACACCACCACTGGTCTAGAGATTAGACACGAATCTTTCCTATACATCATACATTTCAATCTGCTAAATCATCACCTTATGCAGTGACAAGCGCACATCTATGTTACACCCTCATCGAGAGATTTTAACACTCCTTCGGAACTAACCGCTCACCTGGACAAGAGATGGCGCTACTGTGCAACTTTAAACAAGTTAGCTATGAAGTATCTTTTTTTTGTACTTATTTTTTCAACTTCATTTTTTTATTACTTTTACGGTCATCCCGTGAAATCATATATTTCGTACTAAATACAAACTGAAATATAGATGCACAGAAAAAACCCCAGAAAAAAGACCAATGCTGGGAATCGAACCCAGGTCCTCAGCATTCCGTGCCGCGTGCCATACCCCTACACCACCACTGGTCTAGAGATTAGACACGAATCTTTCCTATACATCATACATTTCAATCTGCTAAATCATCACCTTATGCAGTGACAAGCGCACATCTATGTTACACCCTCATCGAGAGATTTTAACACTCCTTCGGAACTAACCGCTCACCTGGACAAGAGATGGCGCTACTGTGCAACTTTAAACAAGTTAGCTATGAAGTATCTTTTTTTTGTACTTATTTTTTCAACTTCATTTTTTTATTACTTTTACGGTCATCCCGTGAAATCATATATTTCGTACTAAATACAAACTGAAATATAGATGCACAGAAAAAACCCCAGAAAAAAGACCAATGCTGGGAATCGAACCCAGGTCCTCAGCATTCCGTGCCGCGTGCCATACCCCTACACCACCACTGGTCTAGAGATTAGACACGAATCTTTCCTATACATCATACATTTCAATCTGCTAAATCATCACCTTATGCAGTGACAAGCGCACATCTATGTTACACCCTCATCGAGAGATTTTAACACTCCTTCGGAACTAACCGCTCACCTGGACAAGAGATGGCGCTACTGTGCAACTTTAAACAAGTTAGCTATGAAGTATCTTTTTTTTGTACTTATTTTTTCAACTTCATTTTTTTATTACTTTTACGGTCATCCCGTGAAATCATATATTTCGTACTAAATACAAACTGAAATATAGATGCACAGAAGAGAGTTTCTGGGGTTTTTTCTGTGCATCTATATTTCAGTTTGTATTTAGTACGAAATATATGATTTCACGGGATGACCGTAAAAGTAATAAAAAAATGAAGTTGAAAAAATAAGTACAAAAAAAAGATACTTCATAGCTAACTTGTTTAAAGTTGCACAGTAGCGCCATCTCTTGTCCAGGTGAGCGGTTAGTTCCGAAGGAGTGTTAAAATCTCTCGATGAGGGTGTAACATAGATGTGCGCTTGTCACTGCATAAGGTGATGATTTAGCAGATTGAAATGTATGATGTATAGGAAAGATTCGTGTCTAATCTCTAGACCAGTGGTGGTGTAGGGGTATGGCACGCGGCACGGAATGCTGAGGACCTGGGTTCGATTCCCAGCATTGGTCTTTTTTCTGGGGTTTTTTCTGTGCATCTATATTTCAGTTTGTATTTAGTACGAAATATATGATTTCACGGGATGACCGTAAAAGTAATAAAAAAATGAAGTTGAAAAAATAAGTACAAAAAAAAAGATACTTCATAGCTAACTTGTTTAAAGTTGCACAGTAGCGCCATCTCTTGTCCAGGTGAGCGGTTAGTTCCGAAGGAGTGTTAAAATCTCTCGATGAGGGTGTAACATAGATGTGCGCTTGTCACTGCATAAGGTGATGATTTAGCAGATTGAAATGTATGATGTATAGGAAAGATTCGTGTCTAATCTCTAGACCAGTGGTGGTGTAGGGGTATGGCACGCGGCACGGAATGCTGAGGACCTGGGTTCGATTCCCAGCATTGGTCTTTTTTCTGGGGTTTTTTCTGTGCATCTATATTTCAGTTTGTATTTAGTACGAAATATATGATTTCACGGGATGACCGTAAAAGTAATAAAAAAATGAAGTTGAAAAAATAAGTACAAAAAAAAAAGATACTTCATAGCTAACTTGTTTAAAGTTGCACAGTAGCGCCATCTCTTGTCCAGGTGAGCGGTTAGTTCCGAAGGAGTGTTAAAATCTCTCGATGAGGGTGTAACATAGATGTGCGCTTGTCACTGCATAAGGTGATGATTTAGCAGATTGAAATGTATGATGTATAGGAAAGATTCGTGTCTAATCTCTAGACCAGTGGTGGTGTAGGGGTATGGCACGCGGCACGGAATGCTGAGGACCTGGGTTCGATTCCCAGCATTGGTCTTTTTTCTGGGGTTTTTTCTGTGCATCTATATTTCAGTTTGTATTTAGTACGAAATATAAAGTACAGTCAGTAAATAAAAGCTTGCAATTAAAAATGTTTTTTGACTATCAATCGTTCCTGTTCAGCTCAAATCTTCAACTTTATTAGCTGGAACCGTTCTCATTACCGATCCGCCAACTTGGCACGGATTTGACTAATTCCTCGGCAGTCGGCCAGCAAGTTGTTGCAGCTTTTTACCACATTGGCCAGTTGAATGGTAACTTACTCACTATGATACTAACAAAGTCTATTTATGTCCACTTATGCAGTAAACAAGTTCATAACATAAAATTTTAAATGTTTTCTCATGTATTAAGTAAGGACGCAAACAAGTAAGTGGATCCTTTTCTACATTTGTAATGTTAACCCGTCACGCGTCCACCATACTAAAATTAGTCCCTAACTTTTTTGTGTGGGACATGTCCTAGAGACTTCAGTAGTAGTCTCTAGGACATTTTCCGCAAAAAAAAGTTAGGGACAAACGTAGTCCATGGGACGCGTGACGGGAAGGTAGATCGCCAGGTTTGCTCATGGTAAAAGTCTCGTTAGATGGCGCTGTTATCAAAATGTCATAATTCTCATGGTTTGTTGTAATTTTTAGGGTTCCGTACCCAAAGGGTAAAAACGGGACCCTATTACTGAGGCTCCGCTGTCCGTCCGTCCGTCCGTCCGTCTGTCCGTCTGTCACCAGGCTGTATCTCGGGAACCGTGATAGCTAGAGTGTTGAAATTTTCACAGATGATGTATTTCGGTTGCCGCTATAACAACAAATACCTACTAAAAAACAGAATGAAATAAATATTTAAGGGGCTCCCAAACAACTAACGTTATTTTTTGCTCGTTTTTGCTCGACATTGATAACGGCAACAGGTAGATGCTTGAAATATTCATAAAATATTTAGTTATATATTCACTTTAAAAATAAATAATTAAATCGACGGTTAAAAGGCAAAACGCATGAAGCGACAATTTTTGAATTTTGCATGAAACCCGGCTCATTTTGACAAAAAGTGTCGCTTCATGCGTTTTGCCTTTTAACCGTCGAAATTAAAATAAAACAAATATGTAAGGGGGCCTCCCATACAACAAACGTGATTTTTTTGCCGTTTTTTTAGGTGATGGTACGGAACCCTTCGTGCACGAGTCCGACTCGCACTTGGCCGGTTTTTATTTTAGTTTTTTGAGCAAAATCAATGTTACTTTGATACAATAGGGTACTTCACACCATAGGGTGGATGTCACTCAGTTAAGCGGTAATAGATTTTATGGCGACTACTAGCGCCATCTAGTTATCACATAAGAAACTAATTACTACATCCTGCATCGCACTATCGAAGTTTCTCAACCCAGCTGCATAAAAACACTTCCAACTTTCATCCATCGGACTTCGGTCCCCAGGCATAACATACACCTATAGAAAGATCTCGCCTACCCACAAATTATAGTTTGTTGGAGTTCTACGGTCCCTTAATTTAGTACGAGGAAATACGCACAAATCACTTCCTGTATATCAAAAATCGAACCTTAGTCCTTGAGTCCACGACGAACAAGCGACTTGTGTTGGGGCAGCCGCCCGTCGCCATTACTGACCGCCCGACGCGTTTCCCGCCTGGTGCACACGGCTTGAGGCAACGCCGAGCCCCGAACTTGTTAAGATACCAGCAGACGGGGAACTTCCGATAGTTGGAGTTGGATCTCTTCAATGCGGATTTCATATTTTTATATTTCAAACTAAATACAAACTGAAACATAGATGCACAGAAAAAACCCCAGAAAAAAGACCAATGCTGGGAATCGAACCCAGGTCCTCAGCGTTCCGTGCTGCGTGCTTACCCCTACACCACCACTGGTCTAGAAGTTAGCGACGAATCTTTCCCATACATCGTACACTTCAGTCTGTTACAATCACATTTAGGCAGTGAAGCAGGCATTTAGTTAGTGAAGGAGTGTTGAAGTCTCTCGGTAGAGGGCATAACATAGATGCGCTTTATCACTGCCTAA
Organism: Archips crataeganus; assembly: GCA_947859365.1. NCBI lineage: Eukaryota > Metazoa > Arthropoda > Insecta > Lepidoptera > Tortricidae > Archips > Archips crataeganus. Next base: position 21,290,646 of record OX402050.1, read on the forward strand.
ATGTGATTATAACAGACTGAAGTGTACGATGTATGGGAAAGATTCGTCGCTAACTTCTAGACCAGTGATGGTGTAGGGGTAAGCACGCAGCACGGAACGCTGAGGACCTGGGTTCGATTCCCAGCATTGGTCTTTTTTCTGGGGTTTTTTCTGTGCCTATATTTCAGTTTGTATTTAGTTTGAAATATGTGAATAAACATTGTTTTTTTCGTATCAAAGCTATTACTCATCAGATTTTCTGTGAATCTTTTCGTTACCGTCTTTTGCAACACCAAAACAGCGCACTGTAGCAATCCAACGTTTCATTAACGGACTAACTCGAAAGTGAATTTTAATGCATCTTTGTTGTTCGAAAGAACCTCCCGCTTTGTTGTTGTAGAAAAAAGTTTAGAAAAGTTAAGTTTTTCCGTTTCAGCGTGGGTCGGAATGCGGATGAGCGAGTTAAAGGCGTTCGTTACCACTTGGCTCACGACTTTTACGATCGGCGGCGATTTCTTTGTTCAGTACACTGCCATAACGTTTAAAACAAAGAGTTTTATTAACAACACGAGCAATGTAATACAAATCCGTTCGGTATGTCGACTGGTCATGCATAATTGTGCCCGAGATAATAAGAAGAAACTGCATAGATAGATAGCAACTTTACTTTTTAAAACAAATACATAGCTGTATGACAAAAGCCTAATGTAAAAAAAAAAACTATAAAAACCTGTACACAACGAAGATTGGAAAATGGTCTAACCCACCCCACAGCCCACAGGAACTATGACCCAAGTTTTCTCATTCTCAGAAGAGGTCTGGTGCCCCGCATTGGGATATACAGGATTATTTTTAATTCACTGACATCCTCTTAACCCTGAATTCCTATCACTCAAACAATTTTTTTTTGTTTTTCGACTTTTTAAAATGAAGCACTTTTTTTCCCATACACAGAGTATCGTAAAAATAAGAGGTAATCTCAAATTTTCAAAACGTTATTACACCAAAAATATTAAGTTATGACAAAAGCCGTAAAACAAAAAACATTTCTTTAAGTGGTAGGAGTCTAGGGTTAAAAGGATGCTAGTGAATTACAAATAACCCTGTATAAGCCGATATGATTAATACGAAACCCCAGCACTGCGCGGCCCGACACGCGCTTAGCCGTTTTTATTCTTGAATAATTTTATCAACGACGTAAATCCCAAAGATAAAAATTGAATACAATGCAATCGGACGGCGGAGCGCCAAGGGAACAATCGAAACCCGATATATCCGAATAATCGAATTCGGCTAAACTTTCGGGCAAAATGTTTGGACGAAATATGAAAACACGGTCCGATAACAAAATGCAATCTCAACCCTTCGGCATCTAAGTCCGTGTACATAAAAAAGTTAATACAAAAGATATGGGACGATTTTTTTTTATTGTATCTGAGACGGTTGCGTGTTCGGGTCGCGCTTTATATCGGATGAGTTTACATTCAGAGATCAATATGACACGGATTTGGGAGCATTGTTTGGATGTAGCTTATAGCTACGATACAACATTTTCTTGAATTAAAAACACAGGAAAACTGTGTATTTTCTAATTCTACTTCATCATCATCTCGTATAATTATCTATAATTTCCACGCGGACCCAGTGGGGATTGGGAACTTCACACACACCATTGAATTTCATCCTCACGACGTTTTTTTACCGTAAATCTCCTGGTAAACTTCCGAAAAACTCAAAAGTCCGTGTGCTTGATTGAACCCACGACCCTCTGCTTGAGAGGCTAAACCACTAGGCCACTACGAACCCATAGACAGATAAGTATATGTTGAACGTCAATTATTGTCATCATGACATTTGGCGTGAAAAAGTATACGCGCTGGTGCCTTCTAACGGGAACGTATCAAAATATTATATAAAAATTAAAACGAATAATGGACGAAGTACATAATGGTCATTTTTTTTGAAGGAGTCGCCAGAGGGGCCAAAGACGCGAAGTCTTTGCTGTTTTTTACTTTAAGGATTGGAAGGGTGACTTGTGCTCGGGAAAAATCCCTTCGGACGAACTGGGAATGGAGGGCCCAGACAGTGTCCGACTTGCACGGACTAAAAAACCTGGTCACAAGTCCCCTTCTCTATTGGTTATCAAAACAAAAACGTGTGCTTTAAATTTTGAGGAGGGGAGGGTAGGGAGGGGACTTAATCTACCCACAGTGTCCTGCCTCAGCCATTTGCTGGAAGGCCGGGAGAGGAGCATGCATTCTCCCGCTGGGCACTGGGGGTGCTTGGGTCGGTCTTTTATGTTTTTACCCGTTGGTTACTTCCTTGACCGACCCTCGCCCGTTTCTGTACAATTACTTAGTCTTATTGGTTGGGTTGGTGGGATCTCCTGTCATATGCATTTATCTATAACTACGGGCTTCCTTTCTTTTGCCCTGCGATGGAAGGGTGGGTCGGAGATCTTTTGGACCCATTGTGTGGCTTTGGATGCCATCTTTTGGGTGCATAATGGTCATTATATTATACGAAAAATTTCAATTAATCTATTAATTAAACGAACTATTTTAAACGTGGAATCTACAGATTGGTTTAAGTTAGGTTAGTTTTATTTTATGAAAATACTGTAAAGTTGAGAATTTCCAAGAAAATTGCAATATCAAATGACCATTATTTATTTCGTCCATTATTATTTTTAAACTTTATGTATTTTAATACGTACCCCTTATACACCATTGTCTTTACTTGCATTATTCTTGTTGACTCAACTGTTCACGGTCCACGGAAATAATTAGTAAGTAATTTTCTAAGTACGAAAACAGGTCGGTTAAAACCAAGTTACTGGCACGGAGTTTCCCATACGATTTAAATGTCAGCTTTTGTACAAATCTTTATCAAGTTTAATTCAATTCTAAGTTCTTTATTTGGCACGAGCACCGGCCAACTTCTTGGGCACGGCGTGTAAATCGATTAAAGTACCTTTTAGTTCCATGGTTCCGTATTTTACTGTAGTGAACCATGAATGGAAGTAGTAGTTTCTTAACTAAGGGACCCCATTACATCCCTGTGTTTTTTTTTATATAATTTTTCTTTAATTTTATATTGTAAATTTGTTTTTTTTTGTTTGTAAGTATTCATCATAAGTTTGAAAAGATGACTTTTTGCCAAGTTTCTTGCGGCGCATTCTTCTTGGCACTGGTAGTTTAAAAAAAAGTTACATGTAAAAGAGCGCTTTGCGGGCTACTTGCAAAATAAAAGTATTGATTTTGATTTTTGATTAGTAGGTAAATACCTAGATAAAGATAAGTGGCTAATCTTCAGCACATGGACCTTTAAAATTAGCTTGCAGCATAACGCCCAGAATGTATGGAAATGTCGAGTTTATAACAAGCTAAACGACTGAATCAATCTAAATTTTTAACAAGTGGCCATTGTTTTTTTTTATTAAAATAATGTGTTAATAGTTACGGCACTTGTTTGTTTGAGCGTACTCTGAAAATATTTTTAGCTTTAACAAACAAACTATCATGAGTTTGCAGCGCTTGCTTTTGCGACAGTGGGAATATGGTCCGAAGAAACTAAATTTCTTTTTAAAACTTGTCTATTGAATAGTTTGGGTCTCAGTCGAACCCTGGGTAGTCTAACGTATCTTTTTCTACAGGGTTATTTGTAATTCACTGACATCCTTTTAACCCTGAATTCCTATCACTCAAACAAATGTTTTTTGTTTTATGACTTTTTAAAATTAAGCACTTTTTTTCCCATACAAATACACAGATTATCGTAAAAATAAGAGGTAATCTCAAATTTTCAAAACGTTATTACACCAAAAATATTAAGTTATGACAAAAGCCGTAAAACAAAAAAAACATTTGTTCAAGTGGTAGGAGTTTAGGGTTAAAAGGATGCTAGTGAATTACAAATAACCCTGTATAGTTATCACTTGTCATAAAGTAATTTATTTTAGCTGATAGATCAGAAACTCTGTACTGCGCTCCAAAACTCGAATAGGGATGTTTCCTAGGTAAAAAAATAATAATTCTTATTAGTCCGTATTTAACATTATCAAAAAATATTAGACACGTAATTTTTCTTTTGACAATTAAACAAAAAATGACGAAGATATGGCGCGTTGAAGTTCCGCGTGACGAGGCGTGACGTCACTTGTTCCTAAAACGCTCATACAAAGTGTAGGAACAAGTGACGTCACGCGAAACTTCAACGCGCCATATCTTCGTAATTTTTTGTTTAATTGACAAAATAAAAAATACGTGTCCAATATTTTTTGATAATCTAAAAGACTGACTAGTTAGGAAAGTAGCCTATTGTTGATGTGGGGACAAGGACCGCTAAACTCAAGTGGGACCGGGCAGGTCCTGTCTGCCGGATGCATCCGGACCGCTGGGCCAAAATCACTACTGATTGGGTTCCAAGCGACGGGCACCGGAGCAGAGGTAGGCCTAAAAGAAGGTGACGGGACGATTTGGAGCGATTCCAGCCGGACTGGCAACACTTTGCCGAAGCCAGGGACGAGTGGATGTAGAAAGGGGAGGCCTTTGCCCAGCAGTGGGATTTAAAAAAAAAATAGAAGCAGTATTTTTGTCAATTTTGTTAGTAACTTAACCTTACTTATTCTATAAGATGACAATTCAAAACATCCTAAAAGCAGCACGCTTTTATACTATGAAAACTATAAATTAAAAATTTCAAAAACCCCCAACGCAATTCGCGTCTAAGATCCCTTCTACAGCTAACAAAATAACTTCTAACGTTTAAACGGCTGAACCGATTTTGATGAAACATGTCTAAGAACCATCGCCAAATGAAAAAAAACGTATCCAAATTGGGTCACTCGTTTAAGAACTATGATGCCACAGACAGACACACACATAGCGGTCAAAATACATCCATGTGCCAGTAATTTCACCGGTTTTCCTTCATTTCATTTGTCATAATTTCTCTTTTTAACCCCCGACACAAAAAGAGGGATGTTATAAGTTTGACCACTATGTCTGTGTCTGTCTGTCTGTCTGTGGCATCATAAGTCTTAAAATGGGTGAACCGATTTGGATGCGGTTGTTTCATTTGAAAGCAGGTTTCTTGGCGATAAGATAAATCTTAGTCTTCTAAGCTTGTATCACTTCGGCAATTCTCTAGTGTTGCAGATGACTGTCTATGCGGTGAGGTTCTCGTCAACTGCGGTTGGCACGGAACTTTTCCGTATACGATCAACTCGTGCTTGACTGATTTTTGAAATGCCATGTTCTTAAGTCAAAAGCGCGCCTGATCCGGATAATTTAGTTTATGAGATAGACGTTCTGATAGGAGTTGGTTGGTTTTGGTTCAATAGTTTTAGCTCCTTTTTAGGAATCTGTACCCAAAGGGTTAAAACGGGACCCTATTACAGAGACTTTGCCGTCCGTCCGTCTGTCACCAGGCTGTATCTCATGAACCGTGATAGCTAGACAGTTGAGATTTTCAGAGATGATGTATTTCGGTTGCCGCTATAGGTAACAACAAATACTAAAAAGCAGAATAAAATACATATTTAAGGGGCTCCCTTTAATAAACCACAAAACGTAGGTATTATCTTTTTAAACGGTGTTATTTAGTTTCATCACTACGTATGATTTGCTACCTACAAATTAGCCACGGAGAAGTATTTGCGCCTCTTCTGGGATGTGCGAAAAGCTTTATTGTTGGTTTTAAGAGTATAAATTCCGACTGAGTTGGTAATCTAAAAAATGACAATTCCGGTTTCGATATAGATGAATTTAAACATCCGTACACCGAACAATACTGTTTATATCGTCGTGACGTAATTAGGTAGAGGTACATAATATATGCGCGTGAGTCCCGCGCCGACCGTACGTAGCCACGGGGCACTTGCGACTAATGGTTGCCGATATATGCTGCCTGAGAATTTCGTGGCGCCTAGGTAGGTATAACTCGCGTTCCGGCCGTTTGTATGAAGACGTTCTACTGCTCCTTTTTTCTGTTCTGTGGCAGTGATATGATAACAATTTTGAATAAATATAATAAAACTTAAAGATTTGTGAGTAGATTTTAAATTTCTTGCCTGAAACAAATAAATAAATTAAGTACATTGCTCTCACGGGTACCGCAAGTTTCCATTTAAAAGTTTGCTACCAACTCCAAAATTTTCTCAAAAAAATTCCCGAATGCATTGTTAAAACCGTAACTAACAAAAACGGCAGCACTAATTAAAGGGTTTTGCTTGCTTTTCCTCCACCTGAGCAGGCTTGTTCCATTCCTATCCCTTAACCAGATACCGCATGATTTTTTACAATGTCTTTTTTTAACCCAATCGGATCCCTTGTACAAAAATAACTAAATATTTAATTTTTATTAGATCCCTTAGCTTCATACAAATAATAATGTATAAGTAAAAATAATATTTGTCATAATTTCTTAGTGTATAAACCATTGAGGATACCTTCTTAATTTGTGCGGGGGATCCGATTGGGACGAAAATATTGTAAAAGTTCGTGCTGAAGCAGTTTAAGGGATTACACCGGAATAAGTCCCTGAGCCGTGGGTTAATTAAAACTAATTATCTTACGGTACGCGAACAAGGGAATTTTCTGTTGTTATCCGTATTTCTTTCAGCGAATGTGAAGAAAAAGGTTAATGGTAGTTACTTTTAGCGGGTCGTTCGGTTTTTACACGGACCACTAAAAAAACTACTTTAAACTCCACGACAAAGCGTGTTAGGAAAAAGTGTCCTCTTTTGCTTGGTTCTTGCTTTGGATTATTCTAATTAGGTTTACGTTGCGTATTTCTGCATACAACGTGTTACCATTTATTATTAACGAATAGACGAACTATAAAAATGTCTGAACATGAGAGAATTTAAAAATAAATCTACTAGTCGCAGTCTACTCATAACCACGGCTACTAAAGTAATATATATATGGTCTTGGTTGAGTCTTGAGGTGTGGTACTAATTAATTGCCAATTTCAATACTTGACAGCCATATAGACAGGCATGCAGGCAAAAAATGAAGTGGTCCAGCAAGGGTCCCGTTTGGTTCTTTTTACACGCTTTATATTAGCTTCACCTGTATGTTTGTTTGTATGTATGTTTGTATGTTTGTTTGTAACCGACTCCTTAGGGCGCGATTTTGACCCACTTCCCGGTATCCGAATTTTGCACAAAAAAATTTTTTTTGCGGAGCTGAAATTTTGCACATATGTGTAAATTGGATGACAATGCAATATTGTTGTAACATGGAGCTGATCTGATGATGGAGCTGGATGGTGGCCATAGGAACTATGTAATAAAACAACACAATCCCGTCGAGTTTGGGCTCGTTTGATTCGTCTTGACGAGCACTTTGATCCCAGATGGTAACCAGGGTCTGATGATGGAGCTGGAAGATGGCCAAAGGCACTCCACAATAAAACGACACAACCCCATCGAGTTTGGGCTCGTTTGATTCGTCTTGACGAGCACTTTGATCCCATATTTATTTATTTATTTATTTATCTATCTAACCAGCGATCCCGGTGTTACCAACGGTACTGGCTGAAAATCAGCGCTGGGGTGCTTTAAACGCCTCAGCATTATGCTGAGCCAGTGTCCGATTTGCAACCGCAATGACACATTCTATCTTTAGCTTTAGTATTGCCTTTTTGTTTTAGTAAAATATTGTGTCTTGTGATGTTGTAAATAAATGTATTTTCTTTCTTTCTTTCTTTCTTATATGGTAACCAGGGTCTGATGATGGAGCTGGAAGATGGCCAAAGGCACTCCACAATAAAACGACACAACCCCATCGAGTTTGGGCTCGTTTGATTCGTCTTGACGAGCACTTTGATCCCATATGGTAACCAATGTCTGATGATGGAGCTGGAAGATGACCAAAGGCACTCCACAATAAAACGAAACAACCCCATCGAGTTTGGGCTCGTTTGATTCGTTTTGACGAGTACTTTGGCCCTAGATGGTAACAAGGGTCTGATGATGGAGCTGGAAGGGGGGTAGGTGGCGGGGTGGGGGTGAATGGGGTATGGGGCAAGGGGGTCGGGGGTTTAGAGGGTTGGGGGTAAGGGTTTACGGGAAATAGGGTGGGGGTGTTGGGGGGTTCGGGGGTAAGTGATTTTGGGGTTTGTGGGAAATGGGGAGAGGGTAAGAGGCCTAGATGGGAACAAGGGTTTGATGATGGAGCTGGAAGGGGGGGGGTAGGTGGCGAGGTGGGGTGGGGGGTCCGGTGTTAGGGGGATTGGGTTTAGGTGGTTTGGGGGTTTTTTAAATGAGGAGGGGGGTAAGGGGGTTTAGGGGATTGGGGTAAGGGTGTGGGGTTGGGGTTTGGGGTTTGGGGGGGGTTTGGGGAAATGGGGTGGAGGATGTTGGGGGGTTGGGTTTGGGGGTTGGGGGTTGTAGGTGAGGGGGGTACAGTTAGAAAGAAAGAGGTTTACGTTTAGTAGTGTAGAGCAGTGCGCGCGCACCAAAAACCAAGTATAAGATGGACTGATTCTATTTAAGACGACCAAAAAACCGTTTTGACTCTTTTTAGCACATGGAAACTCTCACTGTGAAAACAATGCAACTTAAAAAATAGAAAATAAATAATAGTTTAAAAAAAACTAAAAAACACGCTTTAAAAAATAAAAAATAAATTTTAATAAATTTCAATTCACTATTCTTATAGTGCAGTAAAAAATCTTAATAAGCAATTATTATATTGTTATATCCAGATCAAAATTTGTAAACAATTCTAAATATTGATTAAATAAATAATAATAGTTTAAAATATTTTATTGTAAAAAAAGCGTGGGGTGCATGGTGTCAATTGTCAAGGATTATCATAACATCTTAAAAAGCACCCCACGCTTTTTTTACAATAAAATATTTTAAACTATTATTATTTATTTTATCAATATTTAGAATTGTTTACAAATTTTGATCTGGATATAACAATATAATAATTATTGTTTATTAAGATTTTTTACTGCACTATAAGAATAGTGAATTGAAATTTATTAAAATTTATTTTTTATTTTTTAAAGCGTGTTTTTTATTTATATACACACAATCACGCTTCCTTCGCAGCAAAGGGGTAGACAGAGACTATTTTTCGTTTCCACCTGCTACGATCCTGACATACATCTTTCGCTTCCACAAAACTAATTAGTCTATTAATTTTTTTTATTTATTTACAAAACTCTCAAAGTGATCCTTATTCTTTTTTAAGGTTTCCATGCGTGGCAAAAACAGACAGCGGGTTACTTCGGAGCAGCGTATGTACGTATTATGTATATGTTACGACTCACGTTTTGTTCGTTTCTTAAACGTTATTCTGTGCGTTTTATTTTTCATATATTATGTTCTGTAAATGCATGCTCCCTGCTGAGCCACAGTATTCTATTTGGAACAGTATTGAATTAATAGGTAGATTTGTAATAAAAAGATGAGGTGGCTAACAGTAAGTAAGTCACTTGATAGTAAGTGAGCGCTGCCATCCAAGGGTATTCACATCAACATCATAACTAGATTTGCAAATGCGTTGCCAAGCTATAAGACTAAGGAATAGATTTTCAATTTTCAGTACCTAAACGGCATCTGTCAGATAAACGTAAGCTCTGTGCTTTTTTTCTTATGACTTGAGAAAAGTAAAGAGATAGTTTTACTTTCCATGCTGAAACACAGCAACGGAAGCACAATTTCTTGGTGGCATATTTGTTTTTTTTTTATGCCTGTTCTGCGATGATTTTTCATCCTTCAAACAATCTCTGGGTATAAAAAAACCTGAACGACTCACTTATCAAAGCCAAGTCGAAACCTATTAAGAAGGTTAAATTTTTGCACACATCTTTTTTTTGTAAGGAGCGAAGACAAAAATCGTACAGGTATCGTATCTCTCCTACTCCTCCTGCTGCCCTAATCTAGTTCATTTTGAAATTACAAGGCGATCATTTTAAGTAGAAAATTTAACGGCGTACTGTTTGTGCAATGTTTACTACGGCTGTGGTTGCGGCTCGGCATGCTTTTCATGCATTTTGCACATGTCATTATACTAATGTAGCGGGAATTTGTAAGAGATTTCAGCCGGAGAACTGTTTATTGTACTAAGCAGCGCTCAAGCACAACTGTTATGTGTTGTTTACTGCGGATGTTCTACTCGAAATGTTTGCTTCAGGTTCGTAGGCTGCAGGGGAGAGTGGGGCACAGAGGAGAAGATTTTTTCAAACGCGATCATCGCTCTAGTTTCTCTTCAAACAGTTTAGTTTTCCACCCGACTGTCGAAGGAGGGTTATGTTCAGACATAGGAATTTAGGGTACTTATGAAAATTTCCTCGACATCTTCTCGCTTACTGAAAAACTCATGGTAAAATTAATAAATAACAAATGTATTTCGTACATCAATTCCGAAAAACTCGAAGGCGCAAGCCACCACAACTGTCTCCTTTTCAAGGCCGTAAGTCCAACCGCTGGGCTGCAAAAAGGCAATTTAAAAAAAGGTAATTTATATTACCTACACAATTTTACAAGATTAATTTGCTTTCCATTAAAACATTAAATCTAGAGGGATCAACGATTAATCAATCACACCAACTCTTCTATTATTCAATATTCAATCAACTAAATCTCTACAGCTTTTGAGCCGTGACAACTTTAATTTAAATACAAAAATGGAAATGAGTTCGTCGCATAAATTTGACTGTTCATTCGAATTTAATTTTTGGCATCCAATCGTGATTTTGATGTAAAGTGCAACGTCCCTATCATTGGACGGCATTTGCATGAGTAATTCGAGGGTGGACATGCCAACTGTTTCAGGGACACAGGTTACTATTGACAGTACACTGGCCATTTTAACGCACTCAGAAGTCAATCGCTTTTATCACTTGTCAGTCAAACGGTGTAAGCCGATGTAAGACTGGTTTAGAAATTATACTGTTTTAAACTTTCGGGATTTTCACTCATAATTACTAAACGGGACTTATCACTCAAACAATATTTACCTCGACGTTTCAGCCACATTACAGCAGCTGTCGAGCAACGTCGAGGTAAATATTGTTTGCGTGATAAGGATAAGTCCTGTTTAATATAATAATTATGGCATCTTCTTCTTCTTCTTCAGCGCGTTTTCGCCCACCGTTGGGCATACGCCTCTCCAACCGTTCTCCATCCAGACCGGTCTTGCTGTCTCCACAATGTCAATGTATTATGGCTTATAAATTATCAAATAATTATGTTTATTGATATATCTTCGATAGTTATTGAGATTACCCAACAATTACGTCGGATAATGAACGTGAAAGCGCGGGCTTCATTTTAGCTCAGAGGATCAGCATTGTCATTCAACGTGATGATGCTGCTAAAAAAATAAGTTTTTCAAGTTCAAGCGATTAAATATACTTACAGCCGTTCGTAAGTGAATTTCCATTCAAAAACGAGGGAATCAAAACCTATAGACCTGGATTATGAAGACTTGAAACTTGGTATGATTATAGTGAAAATAAACGGATCACTCACGTCTTAAAACGAGTTTAACTCGACATGTTTCGGGCTAATCCGTAGCCCTTCCTCTCGGAGTCGCACGTCACGGCGGCTGTCAAACGTGCACTGCGTGCTAACGCCCTGGTCGCGCGGCTACTCGACGTAACTGACAGCGACACACAACTACCCCCGTTTTCATCACCACTTTTATTGTCATTGTCAAATGTAGGGTAGCACACAACACTAACCACATCAAGGTACACGGTACGGGGTCTCACGGTAGTTTCATGTTTAAAGCTTGGTATGGTTATGGAGTTTGGATGATAATGCAATATATACCTCGTTGAGTTTCTTGCCACTCCACGTCCACTGCTGAACACAGGCCTCCTCAAAGGTAAGCCAAACAGAACGGTCCTCTGCCTTAACGCCGTCGTTCCATTTCGTTAGAGGCCTACCTACACTGCGTCTTACGGTCCGCGGACGCCACTCGAGAACTTTTAAGCCCCATCGGCTATCAGTTCTACGAAACATGTGTGATACTTTGACATTTAGTTTCGAGTCAACAAAAACTTGTATTTAAAACTTAATTGATGATTCCAGAATATTTGATTCGAAATGCGACAACTGTTCTTCCTACACTGTAGATTCAACCGCTCGCCGGCCATTCCCGCAAATTGTCTACCAATGTGGGGGCGATAAAGGACGATCGGCGGCACCCAGGGTCCGGGATTCGCGGGATTTTTCCCGGACTTTGGTCCATTTAGCTAATTGCGCTCACAGCTCATTTTCACTTCATTTTATTGGTGAAGATTCTAAATTGCTGTTTGATGATTTTAAAGATTGGAGATTTGGGGTGCTGCGGGTTTGATAGGCTGCGTAGACTATTGAGATTCTCTGGCACTGCACAATTTTAATCAAAGTTCCTTAGGGAACGAGGAAACGCAGCCAGTCTTAGTGCAAAAATTCAGTACTAAAGTTCTAGAGATAAAATTCAAAGTCCTGACTGACTAACAACTCACAGTCCAAACCACTGTAGCTACAGACTTAAAATTTGGCACACATATACCTCGAGTGTCATAGTATTACATTAAGGAGGAATATTTCAAAATTCCCACGTGATAAGGAGTAAATTGGAATTACACTATCTTTTATTTTCTTCAGAACTATCTTGACCTATCACCCGGTTCCGCGTTATCGTTGACTTTTTCATGTCAATAAAAAGTTCCTAATAAATCCAAAATGTCCTCGTCAATTAACCGGTTAAAACAACCTATTTACAATTCAACCACGTTAGCTGAAAGCCAACAAAGAAACCATTGTGGCACACGATGCATACGAACGACCGTAATGGCCATGGCAATTAGACATCATGCGCTCATTAGCCATCTCAAGCCATCTGCCATAATTCGCGTTCAAATGCATTAAACTATTAACGACGTTATTCGTGAGAGTTGAAGTGAGTTAACGTTTTTATTAATTAATTTATTCTGGCTCTAATTTGTGGAGGTCCATATTAATAATCTACAATAATTTTAGCGTGCTTTTTCGCTAACAAAGTAGTAATTGTTTCAGTTCATTAATATGGACCTACGCAAAGTAACACCGGATTCAATAAGTTAACAAAGTAGCATTTAATTAGCGAAGAATCTAACTAAGTACCTAATTGAAGCTTTTTTAAACCAGCAAGTCTTGTATATTTTATTCTTTGAAAGCATCATGTAACAATAAAATACCATCCGACGGCATAGTTCGGGAGCGTTCGTCCAGCAGTGGGACAATAATAATAAAGGCTAGCAAAAAAAAAGTCTTGTAATAATTACAACCTTTAAAAACATCTATCACAAGTCAACTACAGAAAATATCGAATAGCAATCAATAAAGGCAAGCTTATGTTCAACACGATGCTCCTAGCCGAAGAAGGTGCTTCATATCCACGTTGGAACCGTTCGTTCTTCTTGTAGAAGAGATCGAGGAAGGCCATACGCTCCTGGAAAGGCCTGGTGGACACTCGGAGTTCCGAGTCCAACTCCAAGTAGTGCCACTTGTCTCGGGTTACTGGAGGCCAGTGAACAGGAACGAGTTCTGTTGGGGCTGGTGTTGGATCCCTAGAAGCAAATAATATTTCGTCAGTTATTTTATCGTGACATACAATATAGAGATGACATCATCACTTAACACTGCAATTGAAGGATTGTAATAACTGTGCCTAATGACCAAGATATTTAGATAATATTTTATCAAATTTATAGATGAAACTGATAGAATTTTTAATCATCACAGTGACATCCTATCAAAAGCTTAATACTTATAATTACTAAACTAAACGGGACTTATTCACGCAAATAAATATTTATAAAACACTGAAACGTCGAGGTAAATAAATAAATATTTATTGCGTGATAAGCCCCGTTTAGTTTAGTAATTATGAGTGTAAATCACGAAAGTTTAAAACAGTATAGCTTTATACTTCATGTAATGTTTTTGGTACGTACCCGTACTTAACAAAATTAGCCCACATTTCAGTCATCCTGTCGACAATGAGCTCGTCTGCAGGGTCCAAAGGTTTCTCCATGTATTGAATGTCGAACAGATAACCAAGTTCATCAGCGTGAGTGGCTCCACCTCCTTCTAAATTTAACCTGTGTTTAGCGAAGTTTCTTCCCCCAGAATATGAAAATAAGTACAAATACATGTTTTCAACTCCATTGTCCAAATATTTCTTCACAGTTCTCAGGATAGGATGATTAAAGAAGAAATCTCCCGACATGTCTGTTATTTCTTGTTTAAGCTGTACATCAATGTCTTCATCTCCAAAGTAGAAGTGTGTTATAATCTCTTTCATTTTATTATAAAGTTCATCTTCCCCCTCAAAATCAAAATTAGTATTTATCGAGCTACCAACAAAATCGGCCATCCCAAAAATAATATCGGGCAAAAGAGCCATCCCTGAATACAATTCGTCGTTATTGAAACCTATTAAAACTTCAATATCTTTGGCTCTAGGAATTGGTGTGTTGACTGGGTGAGTGGTAATGAAACTTTCTACATTGCTGAATTCTTTTTCGAGACAAGGGGAAAAAGATATTTCAGTCTCAGATGTTGCAGCAATGAGTTGATGTGGGTCTACAGTGGCAAGGAATGATAAGGCATCCTTTAGATCATTTGTTGTGTGGCCAAAGTATTCAGCAAGTTTTAAAGGTGCTGTGGGATCTCCTGTTCCCAGTGATCCAGCAACTAGACTAACACCACTTTGTGGAATAATCTTGTGGAAAAGATTCTCATCTTTACCATAGTACAAATGAAAATCAGCTGCCATTCCACCTGCGCTGTTTCCACCAATGGTTATTTTTGTTTCGTCTCCACCGAAAGCAGCTATATTATCTCTGATCCACCTGAGCGCTAGCACTTGATCTTTCAATCCCTGGTTGCCGGGTACTTCGGGGGTATCCAGACACATAAAACCATATGGACCTAGACGGTAGTTGAATGTTACGAAAATGACATCATGCCTTACTAAATAGCTTGGTCCATATAGAAATCTGCCTGCAAAACCTATTGAAAAACCACCTCCAAATATCCATACAAAGACTGGTAGCTTGTTTTGAGGACTCGCACCATCAGGCACGTACACATTGATATGCAGGCAATCAATTGTGCCTACTATGGTATTGTTGAATTCTTCCGTTTGAGGGCATATAGAGGAGTCATCAAAAGCATCAAATGTTTCTTCAAAGTTTGGATACGGAATAGCATTCTGAAATTTTATAATATACGTATGTTAAAATTTTGTGAGCAACATACCAGCCATATTAATTCTAAGGAGTAAAACGAGCTCTCACAAGGTTTTAAAGGTATGGAGTAAATATTAAACTTTAGTACTTACACCGAATAGATTATCTCTATCAACTTCAGCAAAAGGTATCCCCATAAACATGGAGTAGTTCTCGTCTTCAGCTCTAAGTCCTCGAATGGATCCTACATTCGTGTCCACGACTGGGTATCCACCATCCTCCAGAGGTCTATCTCTTGGCACCGCAACCGCATTTTGAAATGTTAGTAAAACAAAACTTAAAATAAAGAATGTGTTACACACTAACATTGTGATATGACTGAGGTAAAAATTAGATTAAGTGGCCGAATATTTCAAAATTTATCATTATCCTGTGATAAGATTGTGAAGTAATTAATTTATGCATAAGAACAGATCAAATCTGCGTTTAACTACATTGGTACAGTCACGAGCATTAATATAATATACGTTTCCTAATTTGCAAAGTAATATAATTGGGATGTCCCAATTTTTGACAACGTATAATAAATCGAAAACCGCTTGGAGAAATAGGATTTGTGAAGCGTTTTCAGAAATCAGATTCCAAAAATATGATAAACTGAATTAAATAAAGAAAATTTAAGTAATGACCTTCATTTGACCCCTGCAGTGAATCGTCACAAAGGCAGATGTAAAGCAGGTCTACACTCTAAAGCAAATTGACAGTTTGAAATGTTGCTGTCCTGCTTATAATAGCAAAGAGTGACAAAGACAGATCATTAATCACATGATGCGCACCTGGCTTTAAACAGTTGTCATTTATCGTAAAGTCCGAAATGTATACGAGTATTTCCAATGTAATTTTACAAATTTAATTATTAAATTACTACGTTACAAGTAAATATAAAAGAATTTAAATATCAGATTTTAATAAAAAAATATCTATTTACTATCACACCATTAAACAAACACGAATAATCGAAGCTAAAAAAGATAAATAAATAAAACTATTTTGTCATGGTTCATTTAGGACCCTAAGCCGTGCTTGTATTATTGACAGTGACAAGACAAATCAGTAGTGCTACAGATTATGTTATGTACGACTTGAATTTTTCCAGGCAATGGAACGTGGCTCTCTCACTGTGACGTCATCCAACGTATTTCTTAAAAAAATTATAAAAAATTAAATACTCAACCAAATTCAAACTCAATGAAAATGGTTTCTTAAAATATCCTATTCTTTCCAAAAAAAATATAAAATCTATAGGTTATTTTTTTTGGTGCATCCCAATTATGTATGTAAGATTTCCTAACTAAATACACATACATAACGTTCAAAACATTGTATCCAAAGAAAACACTGTAATAATGTACACGATACTTATAGCAAAATTAAGTCAACAACCTCGATCACAATATTGTATATGCCATTCCTCCCTTTTTGAAATATACGTGACAGTTTCTAAATAATGTCGACAACGCAGTGTCATTAATATGTTGGTTCATTTTTCATAACAATGTATACGCGTGGTCTTAGCGTTGCTCGTAATTTGCAAGGAAAGGCGACAATCATTTTTATTTTTTTATGAATCTACCCTCAAATGAATGAAGTATAAGAGATAGATGCAGATCAAATATTTCATATTTGTCTACGTCACGCATTGCAGCTGTGAACACGTATTTTTTATAATGGGTGTTCATTAATTATCATATCGTATTTCGACGTATGAGAAACATAAAAATATTATTTTGAAGGGAGACGGGAGCTTCAATTTCGGATATTTCAAATGAGTTGGGAATCACAGTAAGTAATTATTGTTTTCTTTTAACCGACTTCAAAACAAGAGGAGGTTCTCTATTTGGCTGTTTTTTTATTTTCATTTTAGCGTTCTGTACCCGTAAAGGAAGTCTTATAAGTTCACTTTGTTGTCCGTCTGTCGTTCTGTCAGTTAAGACTGTGTGATAATATTAGACCTTCGTCTTTTGCGAACTGATCTGAAACAGATTTTTTCCGATTTAAAGCAGCTCATTAAAAGCAGTTTATTTGGGTACAAACGGTACAATTTTACCTATTTAAGTACATCTAATGTGCTTACATCTAACATTACCAATAAAAGCATAACCCTCCTTCGGAAGTTAAGTAAAAAAAAATAGTTTATTTATACTTATTTGTTTTTTATGTACCTTTTGCAGAGAAAAACAGTATATCTATGGCTTCAACGGTGGGAAAAAGAGGGTAACGTTGAGTGTCATAAAAACGATGGTCGTCCACGAAAGACTACAGCTACGCAGGATCAAGAAATAGTCAGTAGAGTTGAGGCCAATGGATTTGTTAAACTCAACGATCTAGCGACTGCGTACGAGATATCATCTTCTACGGTTCGTCGGCGTTTACGTTCGGCTGGCTTACATCACAGAACTCCTGCGCGTAAGCCTGTATTAACTGAACGTCATAAGCAGCAGCGGCTTCAATTTGCTCGGGATTACCTGGACTACGACTTTAGCAGCACTATTTTTTCAGATGAAAAAGTTTTCGTGTCATCTGCTGATGGGCGCGTATCATTATGGCGCGCCAGTAATACGCGGTACTTAGAGAAAAATATAATCCCGTCGAGAAGAAGTGGTAGGATAACTTTCGGAGTTTGGGGTTGGATGGCTGCCGGTGGTCCAGGTGAATTGGCCGAAATTAGCGGCCGAATGAACAGCCTGCAATATATGGAAATCTTGGAGGAGGTCTTGCTGCCTAGCGTGGACGTATATTTTTCACAATCCACACCTGTATCATTCGTGCAAGACAATTCGGCGGTCCATAATTCTCGAGCCTGCAGAGCTTGGTTCAGTCGCCCATGGTAACACAGTAAATTTAGTACATTGGCCGCCACAAAGCCCTGATCTAAACCCCATAGAGAATCTATGGGGTTTGATGGTCCAGCAATGGGACAGCAATCGATCGAGAACTAAAGAAGCTCTTATCAATCATGTCTATGAGATATGGGAAAGTTTTAAAGGTTTTAAAGTTTTAAAATACCTGCTTCAATATGGTTTCATCAATGCGAGAAAGGTTACAAGATGTTATTAATGCTGGAAATGGATACACACGATTTTAGTACAATTGGCGAACAATTTGACTAAATATAATTTAAATCCAAAATAAATTGTTACATATTTTGAATTATTGTTTAATTATAGAGAGAATAAACAGTATTTTTTTCATAAATTGTTTTTTATTGACTTTAGATTAACGTTAGGTGTTCGGATGTGTCACACAGAATAATAATTAAAATTCTTAAATGTCAATCAAAGGCAGTGTATTTTTCTAGCAGTGAAAGATTTTTTTAAATCAGTTCCGAAATTGAGTTCACTTACTTTTGTCCCGCGGGAATTTAAATGTTTGAAAAAACATTCTATATCCTTTCCCTGGACTCAAACTGTCTACATACCAAATTTCATTTAAAAAGCTTCAGCGGTTAGGTATATATCCCCTTACAAACTTTCACCTCCCTTTTTGCCCCGTTAAAGGGTGATTTCTGAAATAAAAACCACCTATGTCCTATCCCGGCATTCAAATTATCTGTATACCAAATTTCATCAAAATCGGTAAAGCGGTTTAAGCGTTAAGAGGTAACAGACAGACAGACAGACAGACACACTTCCGCATTTATAATATAAAATATAGATTGAAGAAAGAAGAAAAGAAGCTCTATATCTTGAACCGTAATAGCTAAACATTTCTGTGGCCGCTATAACAACATATACTAATCTATATATATAATATAATATAATAAAATAAAGTTAAAACTAAAGGGCGTCTACATCAACAAACGTGCCTTTTCAGCGTTTTTATCTCCGGCGACGGTTGCTAGGTGACAGCTGCTATGCTGTTCAGACGTTTACCTAGCTATAAGTTTACGATTTTGGTGCTTACGTTGTGGCGATTTTTTACTGAACAGTATTTAAAAAAACTCTGTACGGAGATAAGGAACCCTTCACAGACGAGTCCGACTTGCACTCGACCGGTTTGTATAATGACTTAAGAAATTAACAAAAATGTTCCAATCATTGTATTGGTATACATTGTTATGAAAAATGAACCAAACGTAATTGTTTACATATTATTATTAATGACACTGCGTTGTAGACATTGTTTAGAAACTGTCACGTTTATATCAAAAAGGGAGCAATGGCGTATACAATATTGTGATCGAGGTTGTTGACTTAATTTTGCTATAAGTATCGTGTACATTATTATGGTGTTTTTTTTGGATACAATGTTTTGAACTTTATGTATGTGTATTTAGTTAGGAAATCTTACATAGATATATTATTTTGCCAATTAGGAAACGTATATAATATTAATGCTCGTGACTGTACGTAAAATGCGTTGAGATTTACAGCATTATTAGATTTGCAAAAAAAACGGTGCAAATTGCTATTGATTAGTTAAAAACAATTAAAAACACTGCTAAACTCCGGACTTAAGAAACAAAAGAGCGAAAAAATAGTATTTTATGCAACGGTTGTATAAGTGAGCGAGTGACGTGAGTTGCGATACGAACTGGATAGGAACGAATGTGAGTGAGTATCGCAATGGAAGACGGCACTAGCCGTTAAGACCAAATTATACACCGTTGCATACAATATTTTTTCTACGACTCGACTCGACTCGACG
The DNA here is from genome assembly GCA_947859365.1 of Archips crataeganus. Taxonomy (NCBI): domain Eukaryota; kingdom Metazoa; phylum Arthropoda; class Insecta; order Lepidoptera; family Tortricidae; genus Archips; species Archips crataeganus. The sequence goes on from OX402050.1 coordinate 21,310,524, forward strand.
CGACTCGAGGTGACTCGACGCAACTCGACGCAACTCGACGCAACTCGACGCAACGCAAATCGACGCAACTCAACTCAACTCAACTCGACTCGACTCGAACCGACTCGAACCGACTCAAACCGACTTAAATCGACTCGAATTGAATCGAATCGACTCGAACCGACTCGAACCGACTCGACTCAACTCAGCAGGTCTTTAGTGTAGAGCTTTGCACGCGTGGGTTCGGATCCCATCCTCGTCGCCAATTAGTACGTCAGAGGACACAAGTGAAACGAACCGTAGTTAGATACACACTGCTTTAATAAAAACAAGTAAGGCGGGTACAAGACGCGGTGCAACGCGCATAGTAATACATACTAGTAACCTACACTTAATAATCTGTGGCAGCTAGGTGTCGTAATAACGACATTACGACACAATTGTTGTTTTTGGAGAATAGTGTAAGTATAGACTTTCTGAAGTCATATTATCTGTGTTCTTATTTATTTGTTCGCAACCATGTAAAAAACAGATAAAAGCACAGGAGTAGAAAAAATACTTTTTAAAATGAATGATAAAATCTTAGAGAATATGCACAGTAAAATTAATCTTAAGAACATTATAGTTGTTGTTTATTTTTAAGAATGTTTTTTTTATGGTCTAAACATTCATTCAGACCATGTTTTAATGTATCTTTGATATGATTATGTTTAAACGAACCTACTCTATTTAGAAAGATTCAATAGGCAGGTAAAGATAAAGCTAGGCATAATGATAAGATAATCTTTAATCTGGATCTCCAGTTCAACTGACAGTCAATTATCAGAAAAAAATGGAATATTTTAAAATAAAGATAACGTTTATGATTAATATTTTAATATTAATTATGCAAGATGTAACACCGTTTTTGTGTGGCGTAATCACTCTTTAGCTCACAAATATCGGATGATTTGTAAAAAAAAGAAAGAAGAAAGTAGTGGAAAAGATTGTATTCATCATACCTACTCGTAATTTATTGGGAAAATAAGCCGTCAAAACTTGTAGGTATACGTAGAGAGTATGAACAAAGTAAAGTGATGTGAAACAAATTAATACCTAAGACCTTTGCCAAAAATAACGTCCGAAATCATCTTTCAATAATAAAGTGGAAAAGACAGCATGTTTTGTGTTCCCTTGTTACAAAATCAAGTTACATTACCAGCTATGGTAGAGGAAAGAATAACCCTATAACAGAACTAATAATGTAGAAAAAATGTTTGTTACCTTTACAGAAATCATACGTCCGACTAGTACATAATGTACTGAGAAAAAAAAACAAACGAGTAAGGCACTGGTCCCACCGCCGACGATAATAGAGAAGTGATTAGAGCTAGAAACTAGCAACGAGTTAGCGAGCAGCGAGAAGCGAGCGTGTAGTTCCGATAGTTTTGTCGGGATCGTATCAAAATATATAAAGTTTAAAACAAATAATGGACAAAATACATAATGGTCATTATATACTAAAATTTTCGATGAAACAACTAATGAAACGAAATTTTTTAATCTTGTAATCTGCAGATTGGTTTAGATTAGGTTATTTATGAATATTTTGTAAAGTTGAGAAATTCCAAGAAAATTGCATTAAATCTAATGACCATTATGTATTTCGTCCATTATTATTTTTAAACTTGATATATATTATGATATATTTTGATAGGTGGGCCATTCTACTTTTCATTGACCAGTCATTTTTACACGCTTTATATTAGCTTCACCTGTATGTTTGTATGTATGTTTGTTTGTAACCGACTCCTTAGGGCGCGATTTTGACCCACTTCCCGGTTTCCGATTGAGCTGAAATTTTGCACATATGTGTAAATTGGATGACAATGCAATATTATTGTAACATGGAGCTGATCTGATGATGGAGCTGGATGGTGGCCATAGGAACTATGTAATAAAACAACACAATCCCGTCGAGTTTGGGCTCGTTTGATTCGTCTTGACGAGCACTTTGATCCCAGATGGTAACCAGGGTCTGATGATGGAGCTGGAAGATGGCCAAAGGCACTCCACAATAAAACGACACAACCCCATCGAGTTTGGGCTCGTTTGATTCGTCTTGACGAGCACTTTGATCCCATATGGTAACCAGGGTCTGATGATGGAGCTGGAAGATGGCCAAAGGCACTCCACAATAAAACGACACAACCCCATCGATTTTGAGCTCGTTTGATTCGTCTTGACGAGCACTTTGATCCCATATGGTAACCAGGGTCTGATGATGGAGCTGGAAGATGGCCAAAGGCACTCCACAATAAAACGAAACAACCCCATCGAGTTTGGGCTCGTTTGATTCGTTTTGACGAGTACTTTGGTCCTAGATGGTAACAAGAGTCTGATGATGGAGCTGGAAGGGGGGTAGGTGGCGGGTTGGGGGGGAATGGGGTATGGGGTAAGGGGGTCGGGGGTTTAGAGAGTTGTGTTGGGTTAAGAGGGTTGAGTGTTAGGGTGTGGCGGTTGGGGTTAGGGGATGGGGGGGGGTTTACTGGAAATAGGGTGGGGGTGTTGGGGGGTTCGGGGGTAAGTGATTTTGGGGGGTTGTGGGAAATGGGGAGGGGGTAAGAGGCCTAGATGGTAACAAGGGTTTGATGATGGAACTGGGGGGTGTGGGAGGGATGGGGTGGGGGGCAGGTGACGGGTGGGGGGAGTGGGGGTGGGGGGGGGTTTCCGGGGGTATGGGGGTTCGGTGTTAGGGGGGTTGGGTTTAGGTGGTTCGGGGGTTTGTAAAATGAGGAGGGGGTAAGGGGGGTTTAGGGGATTGGGGGTAAGGGTGTGGGGTTTGGGGGAGGTTTGGGGAAATGGGGTGGGGGATGTTGGGGGTTTGGGTTTAGGGGGTTTGGGGGTTGTAGGTGAGGGGGTAAAGTTAGAAAGAAAAAAATGCAACTAAAAAATAGAAAATAAATAATAGTTTAAAAAAACGAAAAAACACGCTTTAAAAAATAAAAAATAAATTTTAATAAATTTAATTACTATTCTTATAGTGCAGTAAAAAATCTTAATAAGCAATTATTATATTGTTATATCCAGATCAAAATTTGTAAACAATTCTAAATATTGATAAAATGAATAATAATAGTTTAAAATATTTTATTGTAAAAAAAGCGTGGGGTGCTTTTTTAGATGTTATCAAAATGACAATCCTTGACAATTGACACCATGCACCCCACGCTTTTTTTACAATAAAATATTTTAAACTATTATTATTTATTTTATCAATATTTAGAATTGTTTACAAATTTTGATCTGGATATAACAATATAATAATTGCTTATTAAGATTTTTTACTGCACTATAAGAATAGTAATTAAATTTATTAAAATTTATTTTTTATTTTTTAAAGCGTGTTTTTTAGTTTTTTTAAACTATTATTAGTAACGTGCTCTTCAAATATTTTTTTTACAAAAACGGTAAAGTGCTCGGTTTTATCATTAAAGATTTAAATAGGCACATAATTAAGCTTATATTTAAAATTATCACTACGCATAAAAAGTAATCATTATTATCTATAAAGTAGGTAACGCAGTGGACATGCGTGTCCCCGCCATTTGAATGGAAATTGGTGTATTTTCCGCTGAGTTACCAATTTTTTCCACAAAATTTCTTTGAATTTAAAGTTTTTTTGCTTTAAAATATTAAATTTAGTTATTTCAGTTTTCATATAAGTTATTTACACTTGAAAAAAATCACCAGGTATGCCTTATATTTCACAAAAGATTAATGGTTACTTAAAAGTAGAATGGCCCAGGTACCCGTTTTGTCACTCGGCTATAAACGAGTATTCGAGTGCGACGGGCAATTACTCGCACCACGCTGTACAGTACGCTTAGTATAAGTTTTCCTTCACTTCAATACTTCCCGATCGCGTTTACGTAAAAATTTCAATTCTATGGAAACATGGAAGCGCGCGCGCGGTGACGCTGTCCATGTTTCCCTAGTAATTGAATTTTTTACGTAAACGCGATCGAGAAGTATTTGGTGAAGTAAAAACTTATACTAAGCATACAGTTAGTACAATGATTGCTGGTTAGTCTCTCAGCGTGAGTTTTGACCGCCAAGCGAGCATCACTGAGCGAATACCGCTGAGCGAGTTTTATGGTTGATAGCTTTTATTGCTGCGATTAACTAATGAAAAGAAAGTCCTCGCCGGCAGTGTCACAGCCAGCGATCAACTATACAATAAGTCTACAATAAGTCTACACGAGATCTTTGTCTTTTGTTCGTTTCTTGAGCGAGAAAATAGTCGATAGCTAAAGTCGTTTTCTCTCCCTTGGAGGGACTAGTGCCTAATTCTTGTTCCATGGCATGACCAATATCCAACATTGTGTAAGAGGGGGAAACTTGTTTTTTTTTTTAAATTAAAATAGCATCATATAAAAAAAATAAAAAATAAAATTACTAAACTACAAGATATTTCAAACTAAATACAAACTGAAATATAGATGCACAGAAAAAACCCCAGAAAAAAGACCAATGCTGGGAATCGAACCCAGGTCCTCAGCGTTCCGTGCTGCGTGCTAACCCCTACACCATCACTGGTCTAGAAGTTAGCGACGAATCTTTCCGATACATCGTACACTTCAGTCTGTAATAATCACATTAGGCAGTGATAAAGCGCATCTATGTTAATGCCCTCTACCGAGAGACTTCAACACTCCTTCGGAGCTACCGGTGTTGAAGTCTCTCGGTAGAGGGCATTAACATAGATGCGCTTTATCACTGCTTAATGTGATTATAACAGACTGAAGTGTACGATGTATGGGAAAGATTCGTCGCTAACTTCTAGACCAGTGATGGTGTAGGGGTAAGCACGCAGCACGGAACGCTGAGGACCTGGGTTCGATTCCCAGCATTGGTCTTTTTTCTGGGGTTTTTTCTGTGCATCTATATTTCAGTTTGTATTTAGTTTGAAATATATGGTTTCACGGGATGACCGTAAAAGTAATTTAAAAAAAATGAAGTTGAAGAAAATAAAAAAAATAAATAGAAAAAGATACTTCATACTTAACTTGTAAACTACAAGATTTTTTTATATAAGGCATAAGTTGATCGAAAAAAGTTATTTCGTTCATCGCTATTAAAATATAAAAATGAAGTAGGTACTCCTATTTAATTGATCGCGGCAATGTCTTGATTTGAATCAATAAGGTATCCGGCACTAACCGTTATTGCATAATTAAGCAAATTTTTTTTTAATTAGAATGTAATTTTGGATGCTATTGTGGTTCCAAATAAATTTGTTTAATTCGCAGATTAAAAACACTAACAATTACTTTAAATGACAATGTACCAATAACTTATAATTAACAAACGTGCCAAATTTATAAAATCACTTATTTATTAAATATATTTTTAATAAATAATTTATTGAATCAGGCGTTACTTTGCGGAGGTCCATATTAATGAACTGAAACAATAACATTGCTCACCCGCGACCTTAAAAAAAGGTCTTAGAAGAAGAAGGTCGTGGGTGAGCAAAGAAATTGTTTAAGTTCATTATGATATTTTTGTTAGTAAGTCTGCTATACTAATAAAAGGTGTAATAGAGATATTTAAAATCATTTGCTCATTATTTATTTTTGTATAAAGATTACTCTTGACATGCTTTTTTTAATTTAAACATCATTATTATTACGATATCCAACTTGATATTCTTCATTCGTCACGTACAATAAGTCCATGAAAGCCATTCTCTTATTAAAGGGTCTCGTCGACAAACTCAGTTCTGAATCTATGTCTAAGAAGTTCCACCTGTCGCTAGTAGCTGGTAGCCATTTTACCGGCAGCAAGTCTGTGATCTCAGGAGTGGGGTTTCTGAAAAAAAAACATGTACATAAAGCCTACGCATTCACTACTTCAAAGTAAAGTGAACTAAAAAGTTAACTAAGCACGTACCCATATTTTACAAAATTTGCCCACAAAGTAGTAATCCTATCGACCATGATCTGATCTTCTTGCGACATTACATTTTGCAAAAAAGATACATCAAACAAATATCCGACCTCATCTGTGTGCGCTGCTCCACCAAAAGTAAAATTGTCCATATATTTAATTAAATTTCTTTCTCCAGCGTAAGAAAACATGTAATAAAATATTTCATCTGTTCCACTATTAAAATATTTTTTAATGGTTCGTTGTAGAGGACTTACTGCACGAAAGTCTGAGCCTAGGTTTAAGGCTTGTCTTAATGTATCATCACTTAATTCTTGATCACCAAAGTAAAAATGTGTAACAATTCCTCTCATTTCATTAAATGTATCGTCATCGAAATCGAAACTTCTTCTAATGATAGTGTCAATGCTACTCGGATTACTAAAATTAGCACCGCGACCATAGCGAATGAGCTCCTCGTCATTATTACATCCAATTAAAAGCGCTATATTTTTATCTTTTGGAACTTGTATGTTTACTGGGTAATCTGTTAGAAACGATTCCACGCCATCAAATTGTTTTTCAACGCACAGTTCAAAATGTAAATTTAATTCATTTACACTAGCAATAACATCATCTGTACCTATTGTGTTAAGGAATGATAAGGCGTCATTTAAATCAGTGGTAGCGTGCCCAAGATGTTCAGCCAACATGTAAGCCGCGTCATTACCAGGGTTATTTACTAAGCCCGGAGTCAAAATTGATCCACTCTGAAATATAGCTCGTTGAAACAATGTTTCTTCAGTTAAATGAATGTGAAAATCTATTGATTTTCCTCCTGCACTTTGTCCAAATGCCGTTATTTTATTCGGATCACCGCCGAACGCTTCTATATTTTCTTTGATCCATCTTAATGCTATCCGCTGGTCTTTTAGTCCTTGGTTACCAGTAACAGCAGGTATATCGAGACACAAAAATCCGTAAGGCCCCACCCGATAATTGAGTGTTACCAAGATTATATCATGTCTGACTAAGAATTTTGGGCCATAAAGATATCGTCCCCCAAATCCAGTAGTATATGCACCGCCGTAAATCCAGACTAATACAGGCAGGGGATCATTTGAAGCTGCAGTAGTTGGGACGTAGATGTTGAGATGAAGGCAGTCGAGGGTCCCGACTATAGTTTTGTTGAACTCTTCTATTTGAGGGCAGATGGCTGTGTCGTCAAAGGCTTCAAAAATTTCTTCAAATATGGGCATGGGGTGTGAGGGCTAAAATGAAAAAACAAATTTAATTTTATCATCTCTAAAAATATTAAGTATCTAACTCGCAATAAAACTTCCTCCCTCTCTCTGTCACTCCTTTAAGACGAAGATATTTTTTACGACAGTGGTGACTTACTCCAAATGGATTCGCTTCGTCAACTTTAGCATAAGGAATACCCAGAAACATGTTGTAATCTCCGTCAGTTGCAGGCAGTCCCCGAATCACGCCCACTTTGGTATCGACAATAAGATCCCCCCGCGCTTCTCCAACATATTGGAATAAAACAAAGACAGCAAAAAATAATTTAAAGCACGTCATTTTCTTTTCAGATAGTATTCATCAATGCGCAAGTACAAGCGATAAAATATTTATTTAATTATTAAAATTGTTATCTTAAGGAATTAGTCGAATTAGAGATGCAAAGATTGTAAAACGGTGTTCCATCAAAAGCATGTCAGCAGTGGCGATGTGTAATTTATCATCATTATCACGTGCACAAAGGTCTCCACAAAGAGTTCCGCAACGATCGGTCCTGCTCTGCCCGCATTCATTATGGCTGTTGCGACCTTCATCAGATTGTCGATCCATCATGTTGAGGTCCTTCCCACCGCTTAGCGATCACCACTCTACCTTACTGCACCATCGGCCGTGGGTTCTACGAAATATGTGTCCTGCTCACTGCCACTTAATTTAAGCCCAGCAACTCTCCGAGCTATGTCAGTTACTTTGGTTCTTTTGCGGATCTCCTCATTTCTGATTCGATCACGCAGTGAAACTCCAAGTGTAGCGCGCTCTATCACCCTATGAATAACTTTGAGCTTTCTTATGAGACCCATTGTAAGCGACTACGTGCCATGATTCTGTATTATACGTTAGGAGACTAGGAAAGTTTAGAGATACGAAAAAATTTTTGCCTTTAGAACCTTTTTGTTCATTATAACTTTTCAAAATTTTCCCCAATAGTCTCTGTACAACGATTCATTCGCCTAAACTAAGATTTAAAGCACTGGCAATATTCTTCCTCAGGAAGATCCTCAACCGCTGCTGTATCGGCATTCCGAGCGTCCTCAGGGCTATCGAAATGATAACCACGGAGACCAAGTTTCACTTATGGGAAGAGAAAGAGTCGCACGGAGCTAGATGGGGCTATAGGGCGGGTGGCTTATTTGTAGAATTTCTGTGATTTTCCAAAACTCTCGAGTTAATTTGGCTTAGTGCGGTGATGCATTGTCGTGAAACAAAAAAGCCCCCGCAAACCTATTTTTGGACGATTTTCACGTAATACGTCAAATACAGTTTGCAATTACACTTCCGTGTACCTTTGATCATAAACAGTTTTTTGACTTTCTAGAGAAATTATTGCCAAATGACCGCTTGCACCAAAAAAATTTTGAACAATTTTTTCCCCTCCCCACACTGCGACTTCGTTTGACTTTCCGTGGAGGTTCTTCGTCCGGAAACACCCAAACCATCGACCGGCGGTTAGTTTGTTCGTCATGTTGATCGATCCAACTCTCGTCTCCAGTAATAATATTAAATACGTTGCGGCCCTCTCCATGTTCAAAATTTTCAAGCATTACCCGGCACCAGGTCACGCAAGCTGTCATCATATTTCAGGGAACTTTTCCCTTGTCACCCGACTGTCGAAGGAGGGTTATGTTTTAAATTGTGAAAACCATCTAAAAATTGTTGCACGGGATGGTGGAAGTTCTTCAAATGCAAATAAAAGTCTATTTCGGCACTCAGTTTCACTCAAAGCAACTTTAAAATCATTGTTGAAAGAAAAACTAGCGAAAGGCATGAAACAAATAACATTTTTATTTTTTTAATATATCGTAAATTGGCTTATAGAATAGAATAGAATAGAAGCATTTATTTCGAGTAACACAACAATGAATATAAATTGTTATTTAATTATTATTATTATTACTTATTACTACTAATGTTAGAGTACTTAACAAAATAAGGACTGTACGAGATATGCATCTCGCAACAGTGTCTCATATACGGACAGTCAAGCCTGTCCGCTATAGAACGCAGGATAGGGTTGGGGCTGGCGCGCACCCGGCGCACAAGAGATGTGCGTCGCTTGCGGATAGTTGTATAAAAGCAGTCTACTCGCGCTTCTGCGAACATCCCTGATGCGCTACAGAAGCGGGGCAGCCCCACCAGCACCCGGAACGCATTGTTAAACTGGACACGGAGGCATATACCATTCCAATTTCAAATAAAGAGGGTTTCTAAAAAGGTTTGATTTAAGTAGGTTATTTTTTTATACAATATAGGTTTATTTACGTTTGATTTAAATTTTTAGTTATTGCATATCACATTACAAACATATATGTTATTATAGGTAAGCAGGTGTACATTGTAATAATATAATAATTAATATTGGTGTAATAATATTAGTTGTTTGACCACAATTACGCCTGATGGAAAGCGAAGATGTGTACCCTAGACTTGAAAGCGACCAAATTATTAATTAATAATTTATTAATTTATTATTTATTTCTTTTTATTTTGAAATAGCCGTATCTCAAAACTTTCCTAGTCGCCCGCCCACCTACCTAAATCAAACAAATCCAGTTATGGCTGTGAGTGGAGCGCAGTATTCAATTCATGAACGATGTTGATTAAAAAAATAACAGTTTTATTATAGTTAACAACCGTTTCTCCTTAAAATTACTAAATATTCTACCAAGTTACCAAGAATAGACCTTGCACCATGTTTAAATGAAAAACATTTAAAAATAAAATCTTTGAGGTACGTGAAAACCCTTACACCGGACCTTATCAGTGTCGATTATAGCCAATATTAGTTGATAAGAAACCTTTGATATACCTATTTTTAAACTTATCAAATCAGTGCCGAGATTAATTGTAATTTTAATTAACGATAATTGCTTACAGAATACTTATGCGTCAGCCTTTTCGGCAATTCATAAGAAAACTATGCATTACATGATATTGATATTGATTGATTGTCATTTTTTCGCGGAGTTTAGCTCTCATTTTACAAATACTAACGTTATACTGCGGCTTCGCCCGCCATGAAACACATTCACGAAAAATTAAGTCGATTTGTAATTGCATTCAATGTGAAATTATTGTTTTATACATTTTTCAATCTTGAATATTAGAATCGATTTGAGAATCGGAATCGACTCAAGTCTAGATTATTTATGAATTTAAAAATATATAAATGTCAGTCATTTGTTCCGAATGCGAAATGTCGAAGAACAGAAAACAAGGTTACCGTGTTCTGTGATGAAAAATACTATATTGTGCATTTAGATAAAATAATGTATGCTAGTGCACATGATTATGACCTTCTTAGGCAAAATACTGTGGGTCAGTCTTAAAACGAATAAGAATAATAATCTACACGCGACGAATTATTTACGAACTCAGGATTTCTTTCCAACTACATGGTAGCCTATGTGTCAATTCAGTTCCAAATTTCATGATCATTCATGGTAAAATTTGTAATAAGCCAACAGGAATTACTCCAGGAATTTGGAATAAACATCCATCATCTACCTTGCTTAAATCCGTCAGATTTGTTTGTGACATTGACTCTTCAAGAGGTAAAACTTAAATATGTCTTCAAAATAAATGAATAATAAGTTTATTTCAAGCCAAAAGGATACAAGAAAATCAGATCCGCAGCGCAGGCTTCGTCAGGAATCCGCAACAGGAGTCTTCAAAATTGTATGTACCTAAGTAATTATTTCTTATGTTAAGAATGTGGAATTGTAATTTTCCATTCGATAATTATCAGAACAGTACAGAGTAGGTATCAAAAGATTAAATCTTAGGAGACGTCAATCTTAATCATAATTTTAAATACTTATTTAAGTCACGTCTTTGGATAGGTATTGTACTCGTTAATAATCAGATTTAATCAAAAGAGCGATCTGCGAGCACTAAAATTGAGCATAAAATGGAATATTTATTGATTACTGCTGTTTCTTTCAACTCCGTCCGCAAAGAATTTGTTTATCGCCATCCTACGAGAACTATGCTATTTTCCGAATAAAAACTATCCTATGCCCTTCCCAGGTTCACGAACTATATCTGTACTTACCATCATTTCAATCAGTTCAGCGCAAAGGTTCAGCAGTTTAAGCATGTATAAGTTACAGACAGACAGACACAGACACACTTTAGCATTTATAATATTTGTGTGCATATAGCTAAGTAGATATTTTCAAAATAAATAAAAGTATTTGTTGGATGCGGATGGCGCAGGACCGATCTGTTTGGCGAGTCTTGGGGGAGGCCTATGTTCAGCAGTGGACGTCTTTGATGATATATAAATGAGATTAGACAAATTTAATGATGCACGCAATAGAATTTACGATGAAGGAAAACATCATGCATGAGGAAACCTGTATACACCTGCATATAAATTTAATGGTGTGTGTGAAGTTCCCAATTCGCACTGGGCCCGCGTGGAAACTACGGCCCAACCCCTCTTATTCCGAGAGGAAGCCTGGGCCCTGCATTGGGACGTATGTAGGCCGGGATGATGATAATGACACAATAGAATTGCTTCGCAGGAGTATGCTGGACTCCAAATTATAATGTTTTCCTTGTTCAAAACGCTCATGGTAAATCTAAAACGTGACTACGCAAATAAATTTCAAAAAAATCGGATTCTTCATGTCTACATTTGAACGACCTATGCTTAAAAGACAACAGAAGAAATCGCCTGTAACGATAATAATTCAATATTTATCATAATCAACAACAATAATAAAATAAAATAGGGATGTTGACACCATTAAAAAAAAATTTGAATACACGACTCCAGTAAAAAAACGCTTTATTTCAGCCCTGAAAGCCAGATTAATTTTCGATTAAAAGCAAAATTAGATTTTTTGTTGCTTTAAAACAAATAAATAGTTAGTTGATTGAGTATGCGAACAATGACGTCATATGTCGCTATTGTCATTCAAACTCTATGGGAGATTGTGTTTTGACAGCTCATAAAAAGAACGTCAGTTGATTGGTGGTGTCAACATCCCCATTTGCCTACGAGTATATTCAGCAGTAGACGCCTTTTGGCTGAAATAATGATGATGATTTATTTGTTCCACACTGTGTTATATACAATTCATGGTGCTGCATGGCTACTGTTACTACATGGTGTAGTATAACACAGGCATCATCGTCGTTAGGATAATAGTAGTCTACTACTTGCTACTACTAACCATTGTCTATCCCTAAGACTCACCATTTACCCTAGCTCCTGCCAGTTCCACCAGATCCACCTTTCGTGAATCGTCACTTCACTGAACTGGAAGACATCCTTAACTACGCTTGCTGTTACAGGCATGGAACCCTCAGCATTTAACTAACTATTATACCGACAGCTTCTCGACTGCAACTGGCTTCTGAAGACAAGTCATGTCCTATTGATAATTGCACTGCCCTCAGATAAATAGCCGAAAATCCACCCAAAATATTCGTCGTCCGAATTTTAATCGTGATAGCGGATGGTCGATACTTCGGATTGGTTTGGTTGCGATTTTGAAAAGTCAGAATTCCTAAATAATTTGCAATTTTTTGGGTATACCTTGATTACAAACTGAGTGATCCGTGTATCCTACTTGTGTTTTTAATTAAAAAAACGATTATTTTACTTCTCATTTATTTATATTTAGTGATCCCAACGTGCCTTTTTGGATATAGTTATTTAATAGAGTTCTTAATCATCACTATCATTGCGATATCCAATTTGGTATTCATAGTTCATAATAAATAATAGTTCTAGGAAAGCCATCCGCTTGTTGAAAGGTCTGGTTGACAGAGTAAGTTCCGAGCCTATGTCCAAGAAGTTCCACTTGTGTCTAGTAGCTGGAATCCATTTTACTGGCAGCAAGTCCGTGATCTCTGGAGTTGGGTCCCTGAAATAAATAAATAAATATCACGGGACAATTCACACCAATTGACCTAGTCCCAAAGTAAGCTAAGCAAAGCTTGTAAAAATTAAACATGATTTTTGTGGTCATGTATAACGTAGGCCGCGGTGGCCTAGTGGTTTGACCTATGGTCTCTCAAGCAGAGGGTCGTAGGTTCGAGTCCGGGCTCGAACCTCTGAGTTTTCGGAATTTATGTGCGAAATAACATTTGTAATTTACCATGAGCTTTACGGTGAAGGAAAATATCGTGAAGAAACCTTCATAAACCTGAGAAGAAATTCAATGGTGTATGTGAAGTTCCCAATCCGCACTGGGCCCGCGTGGGAACTACGGCCCAAGCCCTCTAATTCTGAGAGGAGGCCTGTGCCCTGCAGTGGGACGTATATAGGCTGGGATGATGATGATGATAACCTAGGTGTAAAATAATTCAAAACAAACGAAGTTTGAGGGAGCCCCCCCTCAAATATTTGTTTTATTTTAATTTCATTATTTATTTTTAAAGTGAATATATCGACGGTTGAAAGGCAAAACGCATGAAGCGACACTTTTTGTCAACATGAGTTATATACATATTTGAAATCAGTGAATTTTTCTCCGTCGTTTGAGCCGGGTTTTATGTAAAGTTCAAAAAATGTCGCTTCATGCGTTTTGCCTTTTATCCGTCGATATAATTCAATATTCTGTGAATATTTCAAGCGTCTACCTGTTGCCGTTACCAATAGCGAGCAAAAACGAGCAAAAAAAATCACGTTTGTTGTATGGGAGCCCCCTTAAATATTTTTTTTCTGGCTTTTAGTATTTGTTGTTATAGTGGAAACCGAAATACATCTTCTGTGAAAATTTCAACTGTCTAGCTATCACGCTTCGCGAGATACAGTCTGGTGACAGACGTACAGATGGACAGCGGAGCCTCAGTAATAGGAGTTTTTATCCTTTGGGTACGGAACCCTAAAAAAAGGGAGGACTTAGCACCCAAGTCCTTAAATACCTACCCATATTTTACAAAATTAGTCCATAGAGTTGTAATCCTGTCGACCATAATCTGATCTTCTTGTGGCATCACGTCTTGCAAGACGGCGGCATCAAACAAATATCCGACCTCATCAGTGTGAGCTGCTCCGCCACTTAATGTGATATTAAACGTGTGTCTTATAAAATTTCTTTCTCCAACGTAAGAAAACATGTAATAAAATATATTCTCTCCATTTTCAAAATATTTTCGTATCGTTCTTTGTAAAGGTTCAACGGCACGAAAGTCTGAGCCTATGTCCAAACCTTCTCTTATATTAAGTTCAGTCATATCTTTATCTCCGTAGTAAAATGGTCTAACAAATTCTATCATTTCATTTAGCGTGTCGTCATCGAAGTCAAAACTTCTTCTTAAGATATTTGCAACAATTTCTGGGTTGCTAAAGTTCGCCCGTCCGGACCCTATGAGCTCCTCGTCATTATTGCACCCAATTAATATCGGTATATTTTTATTTTTCGGTAATTTTAAGTTTATAGGATGATCATATACAAGTGTTTCAACACCATCAAATTGTTGTTCAACACATATTTCAAAATGCAAATCTAGTTCATTTACACTAGCAATGATAGTATTTGTATCAATGGTGTTAATGAATGACAGAGCATCACTGACATCACTCGTGGGATGGCCAAGATGTTCAGCTAATTTAAAAGCCGCTTCATTACCAGGGTTATTTATCAAGCCTGGAGTCAGGATGGATCCACTTTGTAATATAGCCTGTTGGAATAAATTTTCTTCAGACAAGTGAATGTGAAAATCTATTGACTTTCCCCCAGCGCTTTGTCCGAATACTGTTATTTTATTTGCATCACCACCAAATGCTTCAATGTTGTTTTTGATCCATCTCAACGCTATTTGTTGGTCTTTGAGTCCCTGGTTCCCAGGAACGGCAGGTATATCAAGACATAGGAACCCGTATGGGCCTAAGCGGTAGTTCATGGTTACCAAGATTACATCATGCCTGACTAAGAATTTAGGGCCATAGACCTCGCGCCCTGCAAAACCAGATGTGTATGCACCACCGAAGATCCAAACTAGCACGGGCAGAGGATTGTTAGAAGACGCAGTGGTCGGTACGTATATATTGAGATGTAAGCAGTCGAGTGTCCCCTCGATATTGCGATTCCCTTGCGGGCACATTGCTGTGTCATCAAATGCGTCGAAAATGTCGTCAAAGACGGGCATCGGAGCTGCGGGCTGAAAAAAAGGGAATTTAGTTTTGAATTAATCAAAAGATTTCACTAAAGATATATTATATGTACAGTAGGTACAGTCCAGGAAACTGAATTGCGTACCAGGATGGATTCTTTTGTTGCAAATGTCGTGTCGACATTCCCTACATCTGCCAAAGATGTCATCGGAAAACTGATTGTGAAGAGGTTACCCTGGTACGCAATTCAGTTTCCTTGATTGTACAGTTTCTTGGTAACTTTGGTTAAATAATAAGATTCAGGTGCAAACATGACTGGCGGACACCAAAAGGCATGGAAGAGCTGGCAGCTTCCTCGAACAATGTATCAGTATTGCTATATAGCGAGGAAACGTTGTTAGAAAGACTATGAACACCTATGTTCTACAAATAAACGTATTCTATTTTATTCTATTGTATTCTAGAATCTTTAAATTCATGCCGCATCCCGGGGGGAGCCTTTTCTGTTTTTGACGTGACAACGAATGATAAATCGACGCCGGTAACGCCGGCTGCATACACGAAAAAACATGACTCATTTTAACGTAGATGTAACGTTACGTAACGTTACATTCTACAGAGCAGCGAAGCAGGCCAGTTGCAAGAGAGCGGCGAGGGCCAGTTTCAAGAGAGCGGCGAAGGCCTGTTGCAAGAGAGCGGCGAGGGCCAGTTGCAAGAGAGCGGCGAACGCCAGGATGTACAATGCGGGGTGCGGGGGGGGTTGA
The DNA here is from genome assembly GCA_947859365.1 of Archips crataeganus. NCBI lineage: Eukaryota > Metazoa > Arthropoda > Insecta > Lepidoptera > Tortricidae > Archips > Archips crataeganus. The sequence goes on from OX402050.1 coordinate 21,326,550, forward strand.
ATGTTTTGTTCTGACGTTGTCACGTTAAACTATCGTCCGTACACCGACTTTACAGACAACCGGTTTTTTTTTCTAGTTTTAGTTTACTTATCAGTTAATCATCATCGTCCCAGCCTATATACGTCCCACTGCAGGGCACAGGCTCTCAGAATGAGAGGGCTTGGGCCGTAGTTCCCACGCGGGCCCAGTGCGAATTGGGAACGTCACATACACCATTGAATTTCTTCTCAGGTGTATGCATGTTTTCCTTCACCGTAAAGCTCATGGTAAATTACAAAATGTAAATTCGCACATAAATTCCGAAAATCTCAGAGGTGCGAGCCCGGACTCGAACTCATGACCCTCTGCTTCAGAGACCATAGGTCAAACCACTAGGCCACCACGGCTTGGGTTATTGGTTACTCTTCCTTTATTGTTTTACTTTAGTTTATTCTCTTATTAATTTTATATTTTTCCTTCAAAAAGTACGCCTGAATTAGTCAATTATTTAATTTCATTGATGTCAAGATGAAACTATGGGAATCGTTTACAGTTCAGTGTCAGATAAAAAAAGATAAGAGAATACCTATTGCTTGATAAATCATTAATCTTTTGTGTGCTATTCGCACTATGATATGGAGATTACGATAAAAATATCCCCAGCTAAAATTTAAAGGTTTGTTACACAATCATTATTATAAATTTTTAATATTTATACAAATAACACGACGCATTTGTAATATTTATCACCCATTGGTTTTTGATAGAGATTTTTTTTAACTTATTTTTACACGAAAAAAAGTCATAGGTAATTATAATCATAGTCATAATAATAAAAATCAACTGAGTAGCTACAAGAGACCCCAGCTAGACAATGTACTCACTCCAAACGGATGCGCCTCGTCAACTTTAGCGTAGGGGATGCCCAGGAACATGGAGTAGTCTCCATCGGTAGCCGCCTGTCCTCGGATCAGACCCACTTTACTCTCCACCACGAGGTCTTCCCGCAACACCGCTCCACCATATTGGAACAAAATGACGATCGCAAAAATCAATTTGAAACACGTCATTTTCTTTTGAAATGTAATGTAGCAATGGTCATTTGAAAACGGTATGGTAAATTTATTATATGATTATCTTGATGAATTAGCTCAATTTACTTCAGAATTATCTCGATTGCTCGATGATTATAAATTTAATTAAGTATTGTTATTATGATAAACATTGAATTATTATCGTAACAGGCGATTTCTGACAACAACATAGGGTCGTGGGTCCAAACCTAGACTTGAACAATCTGATTTTATTGAATTTATGTGCGTAATCACGTTTTAGATTTGCCATGAGCGTTTTGGTCAAGGAAAGCATTGTGTGGAATTCAGCATACTCCTGCGAAGTAATTATATTGTGTTTTTAAACATGAAACTACCGTGAGACTCACTCATAGTGAAAATAAACGGATCACTCACGTCTCACGTCAACGGTGAGTGTGAGCGAACCTTTACAAAGTGATGTTGTTAGTGTTGTGTGCTACCCTACATTTGACAATGACAATAAAAGTGATGTTGAAAACGGGGGTAGTTGCGTCGAGTAGCCGCGCGACCAGGGCGGTAGCACGCAGTGCACGTTTGGCAGCCGCCGTGACGTGCGACTCCGAGAGGAAGGGCTACGGATTAGCCGGAAACATGTCGAGTTAAACTCGTTTTAAGGCGGCCCCTAAACGTTCAATTATATTGCACAATATTGCGAATTGTGCAATATTATTGACCGTTTAGGGTTAATATTGAAGATTGCGCAATGATTGACCGAAAGTTTGAGCGAGTTTAATTTTTATTGCGCCATATTTTTCCATTGCATCGTGTAGGGTCAGTATTGTGCAATATTTTAGTATCCGACTGGACACGAAAACATTGTGCAGTTCGTATTATTGAGCAATATAATTGCTCGTTTGGATTCAGAGCGCCTTTCAATCTTATTGTACAATAAAAAGTATTGTACAATATTATTGTAGGTCTAGGGGCCGCCTAAGAAGTGAGTGATCCGTTTATTTTCACTATATTGTGTGCATCAAAAATTTGTCTTAATTAAAATTAAAACTAGCTATTCTTGTATAATCATCAACATTTCAGCCGAAAGACGTCCACTGCCTGAATACAGGTCTCCCCCAAAACTCGCCAGACAGATCTTCCCTGCGCCATCCGCATCCAATGTGATTGTCGCTTTGTGTGTCGCTTCATCTTGTTGGAGGCCTACCTACACTGCGTCTTCCAGTCCGTGGACGCCAATCGAGAACCTTTCGGTCCCATCGGCCGTCAATTCTACGAGCAGATTTCATCATGTCAATTTTAAGCAGATTTCATCATTTCTAATGCGACCCCGCAGTTAAACAGAACTCCGAGCATAGCCTTCTCCATCGCCCTCTGAGTGACTTTGAGCTTTCTTATGAGGCCCATCGTTAATGGCCATGTATCAGTGCCATAAGTCATCACTGGCAACACACACTGGTCAAAGACTTTTAACTTGAAACACTGCTGTATATTGGATGACAAGATATTGCGGAACTTCTCGAACGCTGCCCACCCGAGTCTAATTCGTGGTGGGTGTGCAAAGTAATTATTTCAGTTCATTGATAGTTATGAACCTCCTCCTCCGTAAATTAACTCCTCATTCAATAAATTAGTCTCTATAATGGTCTAAAAGATACCGCCTTGTCAGATAACATTAACCCTTTATTTATAACAAACCAAGTTTTTCTGTTTATTACATTAATTTTATATTTGTGAGGTAATTAAATTAAACAAAAAACAAAACAACTGACGGGTACCACAGAGGATCGAAGAGCTGGTAACTTCCTCGTACAACGTGTCAGCATTGCTATTATATATCTAGGAAATGCTGCTAGCATATTTGGATCCACGCCACAGGGGGAACCATTTATATTATTTTTAGTCATACTTATTTTAATTCTTTTTTGTGTTGAAGAAAGTGATCTTTCGAATACGGCGAGCATGTTTGAAAAGACCTAATTAGTGTTGTGGAAATAAAAGATCTAAGTCAGGATCTTAGCAGGTGAAAATAGTCTCTGTCTACCCCTTTGATGCGCAGAAATCGCGATTGTAAATGTACTGTCTTTTGTTTTTCAACTTTAATTTTAGTTAAGTGTATGTTTTCATTTACGTTAATTAATTTCATGTACGTTAATGTTAATGTTACGTTTCATGTAGTTACGTTAAAATTATAGATCAGTTTTTACAGTATGCTAAGATCTTTTGAACTACTTACTTCAAAAGGATTGATCGACATTAGCTTAAGGAATGCCCCGGAACATGTTGTGGTCCCCATCGATAGCCGCCTGTCCTCGGACTAGCTCCACCTTGCTGTCCACCAGGGGATCCACCCGCAGAACTGCTCCATTTTATTGGAACAAAATAATGATTGCAAATATCAATTTACAGCTCGTAATTTCTATCCAGATGTTTGCAAAAAAGATTCATACAGTGCAGTGAGTAATAAAACCGTGATACGGTTTTCGTTTCTGTGGTTATTGTACAGGTGTTTATAAAGGATTCTTATCTTCGTAAACATTCCCATAAATATATTTAGTTGGTTATCTTGATGAATCTCTCCAAATGCCTTCTAATTACTGGTTACGATTAGATAATAAGCATGTATTTTAATCTTACGAAACCCTTACTTTAATTGAATGGTTGTGACATGATTTTTATCAAGGGTTCCGTACCCCGATTGTGTCAACAGATTCATATTACTAGGTCTCCTCGGTCCAAAAATCAAAACGTTTATTCTGTAAGTAGGTTGCAAAAGGCTCTTTCACGCATCTACATTTTTATGGTAACTACTAACGCTTTCGAAAAGACAATCATTGCCATAAAAGATGCGCCGCAAAATACTTCTCGCAAAGTTTTTTTTTTAAAGTTATATTCAAATTCACCTAAGTATTATTTCACGCAAGACAAAGTTAATTAAAAATATGTTCGTCCGTCTGTCACATAGTTAGTGTTTGGCTTTCCATAAAAATTAACTTACTTATTGATTTTTGTCAGGGTTTTATTAATTTAAAATGTAGTACTAATAGTTATGTTCGAGGGCACGTTTCTAAATATCGAATGTTAAATTCAATGTTACATGCATTAAAAAATCATACATAATCGGTGAAAAAAGTAATACGTTAGTAATCGGTGAAAATTTCAAGTGTAGAGATAGAGCCCGGCGACAGACGGACAGACCGACAGACATGCAGCAGACTCTCAGTAATAGGGTTCCGTTGGCACCCTTTGGGTACGGAACTCTAAAAAGAGAAGAAGATAAGTACTTGATACGTAGCAGATGCAGCTTTGGGAGCTGCTTTCAAGGATTACTAAAAAAGATAATGCCTCGGTGAAATCGCTTGTTTCAAGACCAAAATATTTTTTAACAGTACTTTTATGTTAATTTTCTATTATATCAACAATAACTACACTACAAAAATTATAGAATTAAGTCATCAGTACAGGATAAATCATTAGTAAAGGATCTCTAAGCATCACTTTAGTGTATGCCTTTTTGATTGTTTTCGTTCATCTTGTAGAAAAGGTCTAAGAAAGCCATCCTGTCGTTGAAGGGTCTGGTCTCCATGGTCAGCTCAGAGTCTATGTTCATGTAGTTCCACCGGTCACTGGTCGCTGGAACCCATTTAACTGGTAGCAGGTCGGTAGTCTCCGGAGTAGGGTCTCTGGAAGTAAATAAATGATGTTTTAGGTTGCTAACAAGTGAATAAAGTCTAAATTTAAAGCATAACCAGGGTTTCTGGTGTTTATCATTTAGCTAGTTTTTTTCCTGACTTCTTCTGAGGAGAATCCACTTTATTCATTGTCATGTGGTAAAGTTTCTTTCTCTATTTTTTTGAATAAAGCAAAAATCTCTCATTAGAGTCAGTGAATATGACATAAATCACGTTTTTTTTTGTTACAGGGAAATTTCAAAAAAATCCTGAAATTGTTTTTTTTTACTGTTATAATTATGTACTGTTAGGATCATGCTCTCGATAGGGACGAATGGCGGAAAAAAGGGGAGGCCTTTGCCCAGCATGGGACACTTTAACAGGTAACAAAAAAAAAAAAAAATTATGTACTTGCAGGTGAAATTTGATGATTCTGGTAATAGTAGTTACGGAGATAGGCCGTGGGAATTTCAGCAAACCCGTATCATGCCCATATCATAAAAGCAACCTCTACGCAAAATTCCAGGAGTCTAGGGCCAAGGGTTCGGGCTGGGCGTTGATGAGTTAGTCAGTAAGTCAATCAGTGAATTCATTGGTTCATGTCAAATTAATCAGTCAGGACTTTCCTTTTTATATGCATAGATAATCTGCAGTGGTTATTTTTCTGTTCAACTACTGTTATTAAAAAAATTATACCTACCCATATTTTACGAAGTTGGTCCACAAAGTTGTCACTCTGTCGACTATGACTTGTTCTTCATCTGACATAATCTGCTTCATGTAAGATACATCAAACAAATAACTTATTTCATCTGCATGAGACGCGCCGCCAATAGTAATTTTATAATTATATTTTACAAAATTTCTCTCACTGGCGTATGAAAATAAGTATGAGAATATGGTGGTAGCTCCATTGTCATAGTATTTCCGCAGAATTCTCTGCGTCGGATGACCAAAACTCATATCCGAGGATAAATCTATAACTTGACGTTTAGTTTCTTCACTCACATCTTTGTCACCGAAGTAAAAATGTCTTAGAATTTCCGACATTTCCTCAAAAGTGTGGCTGTCGAAATCAAAAGCTTCATTTAACGAATCACCTACGATATCTAAGTTAGCTAATGAATCAGCGTTTGCATTCCCATAATAAGCTAGTCCTTCGTCATTATTGAATCCGATGAAAATCTTTACAAAACGAGCATTTGGTACAGGTAAGTTAATTGGATGTTCTGTTATAAACGGTACTACATCGTCGAAGTTATTCTCTACACATGGTCTGAAAGTCAAGCCCAGTTCACTTGTAGCAGCTATAACTAGCTTTGTATCAACTGTCGCTAAAAATGCTAATGCCTCATTCACATCGCTAGTGACAACACCGAGATGTTCAGCCAATTTTAACGGTCCTTCGTTATCAGGATTAGTCACCACCCAAGGATTCAAAATAGTACCACTCTGCATAATAACTTGATTGAACAAATTTTCTTGTTCTTGATGCAGGTGAAAGTCTACTGACGCCGATCCAGCACTCTCACCGAATATGGTTATTTTGTTAGCATCACCACCGAATGCTTCTATGTTGTCTCTAACCCATCTTAGAGCTAATTGTTGATCTTTGAGACCCTGGTTGCCGGGTGCTGCAGGTGTATTGAGGCACATGAAACCGTACGGCCCCAGGCGATAGTTGAGCGTAACCAAGATGATGTCATGCCTGACCAAAAACTTTGGACCGTAAAGATATCTTCCTGCAAATCCAATTTCAAAACCACCTCCATAGATCCAAACGAGGACAGGCAAACGGTTTCTGGAAGAAGCAGCAGTAGGAACGTATACGTTGAGATGCAGACAGTCAATCGTCCCGACTATAGTGTTGTTAAATTCTTTTACTTGAGGACAAATGGCCGAGTCGTCAAAAGCAGCAAACGTGTCCTCGAAAGGTGGATAAGGAACTGACGGCTGAAATAATAAATTAGAACTAGTAGTAAGCTTCAAGAATATTACACTAACTAATAAGTTTGTGTTCTGAATACTTAAATTTTCACTCCTAAATTTTGTTGAGTATTCCTCTTTTTTTAATTTATACTATTATTTTTTTAAGAAGCCGTGTTAGCCTCAGAGAAATACTCAGATGTGCAAGCCCGAAGTCGAACCCACAACCCTCTGCTTGAGAGGCTTCTGGTCAAGCCACTATTATTACATTTTCGACTAAAAAATATAAGTACCACATATATATATATATATAAGTTAAAAAACTCAAGCGTAAATTATAATATTTCTTTAAAATTACCGCAAACATTCGGCACTTGCATTCTTTGTTAGCCTACAATATTTTTATGTATGGCTAAACCGTTTAATTACACGAGGCACAGAAGGCGCGCTTGCCGCCCGCACCTCTCCCAGCCCCCTTTGTCATCATACCCCCCCAGCACCAGTACCGTGCGGGCGAGGACTCATTTAAACGGTCTAGCTATACCAGTGGTATACATTTTAGTTATAAAAGTTCCCGCTAGATGGCGCTGTACCGGTGGAAAACATGCTGACGTTGGTCTTCCCTAGCATTTAGTAGTATTTAGTACGTATAATATTTAGGGGGTGTTTCACCACCTTATTGTCAAACTGCTGGTTACGTAACCAATGAATAAACTAAGTACTGGACAAATCTGTCAGCTAGTGTTTTTTCAGTTTCACCACGCCGGTCCTGTGCAAACTAACCACTTAACTAATCGTGGGTTTAACAAAAAGTCGGAATGGCAACGTCGCATTTCACGACCACGCGTTCCTGTTCGCACACTTTCGTTCAAAGAGTCACTCATTATTAAAGCAAAAGAAATCGTTAACTATATAATTTTTAAATACATCTATTTTTTTTGCATAAACAAATGTGTAACATTATAATTGATCCAAAAACGGTATTTATTTACGATACTTTGTTAACAATAACAAAGAAAAATAAAATCACGTAAAACGAATCGAAAAGTGGCGCCAAACCATTTGACAGATAAACTTTTTTTTTAATGGCGATATACAAGTTCAGGTAGAACAAACGAATGAGCCACTGAAAAAAGTCTGTAATTAGAAAATATTACGAAATTTTGGATTTATTTTTACATACTAAAAGTGTACCTACATTTTTTTATTAAAATCTTTACATTTAAATTATTTTATGCAATTTAGCATGAAATCTTTCTGTAAAAAATAAAAAAACTTTGATTATTTTTCTGAAACCGGCTGGCTGATGGGCTCTCCAACCATGGCCACAAAAAAATAAACTTAACTAATTAAAAAGTTATGTGACGGATAAAAATGCTAAATGCCACCTGATCTTATGGTCACATTAAGAAACAGTTTGTCCGTCACTTAGCGCTAATCAAGACTGGTGAAACAGAAATTTTAATTTCTCTCTCAAATAAGGTTATGATTAAGCTAAACCGAACTTTAAGAAAAGTGGTGAAACAACCCCTTAGATTAGTTAATTTATTGTTTTGTTATCAAAAGCTATAAACATCTATTGTTGATCGCGGTGTTTGATGCTTCCATATTCCTTGAGACCCCAGTGCAGTGTAGGTAATATGTATTATTTTTATTTCATTGCATGGACTGCCATTCTGCAAGCTCATCATCAAAGCTTAGTTAAGCAACACCGTACAACTCGTATGCGAGTATGACATTCGTTGGGTTTGGCAACGGATAAATGATCAAGTGTTTGTTAACTACTCGTAAGCTTTTATAAATGAACTCGTAGCGGGTTCAAAATGCGTTAACGATATGTGTAGTGTTTGAGATAGTTGAGCCTGTGTGACATATGTATTGTTTTATACGGAAGAAGAGGGCATTTTAAGCATATTAACATGCAGGAACGGTGGTCCAAAACTCAATAATATTTAAACTGATACCGGGTGAAAGATTCAATTACACCAGTTCTGATTAAATATGAAAAAAACCATGTCGTCACTTAGCTAAGTGATAATAGAGTCACAAAATATATTACTTTTTCACTTCTCATGCTCTTAAAATGTTACTTTTGCTTTAGTCTCTGCATATCGGGACTAATCAAAAAAATATTGAATTGTAATTCTTGAGAGTAAAATTTACTGTTATGTGAATTTAATTTTTATGCTTCACTTTTGTTTTGCATGCGGTGTTTACTTATAAGTGATTGTGAAACTCAGCCCAACATGTTTATACAAGCAGCAATTTCTGATGTACCTAGTGTTAACAATTGTTAGTAAACCTTAAATAAATAAATAAATAAATAAATAATAAAGCTCTTTTTTAATCTCAAGGGACCAAAGTAATTTTTTTTTAATTTACTTTGAAAACCCCTAAACTGCCAATGACGGTGTTTGTGAATGGAGGATTATCGCGTTTTAAGTAACTGTGTATAGACAATTTTAAAGCCTTCCACAGAACAAAGCGCGCTGCGGACGCTCCGTGGCGTTGCGCGCACGCTCCGCGCCTCTGTGTGTGGGCCTTTGGGGCGTGGAAATAACCTCAAAAGACAACTGTGCAAAAATATAAAAATATAAAAAAGTTGTAATTTCGTGAAACACGATGAATGATTACGAATATTAATCTACTTAATTATATTATATTATAGATGAATTCATTTTATTATGCAATCCAATTGGTCCAATTAGTTTTAATATAATTTTCAAGTCTGAATCTGTTGGCTAAATATGCAAGAATAATTGAAAGCGTCACTTTACAAAAAAAAAAGAAAAAACCGCGGTACAAATTTATTCTGCTATTTCAATATTGAACTGTTCGTATTGAGCGTGCGTTGTATAAAAGTAATATAATAGTTTTGTACAGAACGTCATTTTCACACACACAAATCACACAAACTCAACTATCAGCACCACCCAAGGAGGTGGTGGTGGTGGTGGTGGGAGGTGGAGGAACTGCATGTACACACATTTCTTGCATAAACGTAGCTATCATTAAGGTCGCGGCGGGGGTAAGCAAAGTAATTGTTTCAGTTCATGGTTTTTTTTATTTATTCTTTCCAGAACTATTATAACTTGGCCTGTCGCCTGATAGTAGGTACATAGATTAATTAATTTAGTGAGTTTTTGTCAGAATTAGCTGTACTATATGGTACGCAGTAGTAGAAAAACAAAAAAATATTGTAGTTCATTGATTATGTCAACTAACTACATAGTGTTTGTGAAGTTCCCAATCCGCACTCGGCCCCCGTGGGAACTACGGCCCAAGCCCTCTCATTCTAAGAGGAAGCCTGTGCTCTGCAGTGGGACATATAAAGCTGGGATAATGATGATGATGTCAACTAACTTAAGTTCCCAATCTACACTGGACCCGCGTGGGAACTACGGCCCAAGTCCTCTCATTCTGAGAGGAGGCCTGTGCCCTGCTAGGATGGTGATGATGAACTAACTTACCCCGAAAGGGTTTGCCTCGTCGACGTTAGCGTAAGGGATGCCCAGGAACATGGAGTAGTCTCCATCAGTAGCCATCTGTCCTCTGATCAGCCCCACATTGCTATCCACTAGCGGATCCACCCGCGGAACTGCTCCAACATATTGAAATAAAATAACTAATGCCAACAGAAAATGGGACGTCATTTTCTCATCGGATGCAACTTGACATTGGTAACTCCAAGTGCCTTTGAAAGAGAGGTGAGTTATCTTCAGATAAATGAAGTTATCTGAACTCTGATGCATCTATCGAACACTTTATATTATCAGTGTTTTAAGGACACTGTGGGTGGCCAGATAAAACGTATTTTGAGTACTTTGAATGTGTAGTAAAATGTTTTAAGAAACTATTGTAATGACTTATGCGAAAATTTTACGTGTATGTATCTGTGGGTACAGTCGAGTTCTCCAATATCTGTACGAGGGGCGTTCAATATAAAGTGAGAATGAGATGCAAACTCTTTTAATATTACGAAATTAAATACTGGCCGGTAAAGCTAATATATCTAGCTGATTACTATGAAAAAAAAAACTAACTGTCTTTTGTTTAAAAAAATATACGGTAATTTCTTTGCAATGCTATTGAGTACGTTAGCGAAAATGGAGAAAATTGAACTGCGCACCGTTATCAAATACTTGTGCTTGAAAAATTTTTCTACGGACCAAGTCAATTTGGATTTGCGGGACACTTTAGGGTCTAATGCTCCTCCGTATTCGATAGTCGCACGTTGGTGCGCCGAATTTAGACGTGGAAGAACATCGACAATGGACGACCCCCGCTCCGGACGCCCAACTACAGCAGTAACTGAAGAAATTGTGAAAAAAGTCGAAAACTCAGTTTTGGCGGATCGTCGTGTCACGGTTCGTTTTATTGCTGAAAATGTAAAGATTTCAACGGGGAGCGTGCATAATATTTTACATGAACGCTTGGGTATGAAAAAGGTATCTGCGCGTTGGGTACCAAGAATGCTTACTGACACGCAAAAACAAACTAGACTAGAGATTTGTCAAGAAGCTTTGAACCTGATGCAGCAAGACCGGGAACTTTTTTTGGCGCGATTTATAACAATGGACGAAACATGGCTCCATCATTACGACCCAGGAACGAAACTGCAGTCTATGACATGGAAAAGGCCATCATCTCCAACTCTGAAGAAATTCAAGGTGAGCCCATCTGCCGGTAAGGTCATGGGCTCTGTTTTTTGGGATGGTAAAGGGGTATTAATGATTGAGTATCTCGAGCATGGAGCCACTATTACGGGCACATTATACGCCAAACAAATAGCAACATTGCGCAATGAGATCCGCGAAAAACGGCGAGGTAAACTCTCGAAAGTTGTGCTGTTCCACCAGGACAATGCCCCGGCACACAAGTCCGCCGTTGCAATGGCTGCAATTCGTGATGCTGGGTTCGATATCCTTAAGCATCCTCCGTATTCACCAGATCTCGCTCCCAGTGATTTCTACCTATTTCCGAGATTGAAACCAGAGAGAGGCCAGAAATTTGAAGACGACGACGCGGTAGTCGCTGCAGTACAAGATTTTTTAAGTACTCAAGATGAGACTGTTCGATATACTGCCTTTTTCATTCTAGTTTTAATTTGCAAAAGCGCTGCGCTAAGTCTGGCTGAAACGAAACGCGGCCTACAGAGTTATTGGCTATGGTCTGCGCGCGCAATTAGTGTCAATTTGAACTCGCCACAAGACGGCACATTATTTTTCAACATTTTCTAATAATTAATTTAAACCTACTATCTCAAGAGAAGATTTTATGTGTTATGTGCTACAGAACATTTTATTTAATGTGATGCGTGCGTACGTGTGACTTTTAAGACTTTTGGATTCTGACCTGAGCCTGGACAGCAGAAAACGTTACTGGGTTCGCTATCGCAAGGAAAGGCAAGGTGAGTGCTTTGTAATTAATCTGGAATGCTAAAGACAGTATAAACCGCAAGCCCATCCTTTTAAGTCCAGTTGCTTAGGTCGTTTCTAAACTGAGCCAGTTTTTCTCCTATATACAGTCCATTGTTTCAAACTTCTTTTACGTGGTTCCGTGACGCCACATTTTTTGGCCTCCGATCCGGATTTCCTCCTAAAAAGTTACATTATTTAGTCATTCATTTTACCGTGAATCGTATTCACGTTATATTTCTGAAAAATAAACATCTAAAATCATTTATTTCACGTGTGATATTGCACACGGGCGAGTTCATTTTTTTGTTTCAAGTTGGGCAAGTCCATTCTGTCCGTGACAGAAATTAAATATGGCGCCAATAATAGAGGGTGAAGATTGTGAATTACGATTTAAAACTTTAAATTTGAAAAAACAATATCTGTTCAATAAGGTTCAAAAGGCTTATGATTTATCCAAAACACTTAGAATGGATAGCTTAGATTCGGTGCAGAGATTTTTGGTACAGTATTCAGAACTCGACGACGCTCGTAGCGACTTCGAAAAAATTGTTATGGATATTGTAGTACTTGAGTTACAACAGTCACCAGATTCTAGGCCCTCGACAAGCGCACTAGATAGTTTTGACGATTTATTTTATGCGTGCAAACGAGTAGCTTTGAACTGTGAAAAGTTAGACCAGGAGCGGTCGGCAAATTTACGTCAAACAAATAATGATAGCAATTTAGGTAGGCCGTCATTGCCTAAGCTTACTTTAATCGAATTTGATGGTCAGATAGAAAATTGGACGACGTTCTACGATACTTTCGTGTCATTGGTACATAATCGTAGCTTCGACGATATCGACAAATTCCACTATCTGTTGTCATGTGTGAAGGGTCCCGCACTAAATATGGTGAAAAATCTTCCGATTACTGCTAATAATTATGCCGTAGTGTGGCAAAGTTTATTAGAAAAATATCAAGATCAAAGGGCATTGACCGGGAGGTATTTAGACCGAATGCTGGGTTTCACTTCGCTGACAAAGGATAGTGTCGCGAGTTTGACTTCGTTTATTGAAACTTTTGACCATTCATTGAGAGCTATTAAAGCGTTGAAAATTCGAGACTTAGATGACTACCTATTTTGTCATATTGCCTTACGCGGGCTTGATAGCCACACACGAAAGTTATTCGAAGAAAGCCGGGATCAAAATGAGTTGCCGACGTTCAAAGAACTAATTGATTTCATAAATAAACAAATTAAAGTACTCGAACATACTTTTCCGAGTACAAGCTCCTCGACCGCTTCTACGTCAACTCAAAACAAAACAAAATCTGTTTTTATTCCACACAAATTGAGTACACCGCAACCGAGTTATAAGCCTACTCAATCGAATAATATGTATTATAAACAAACACGATCTCCCCAAGTTCCGCCTAAACTTGGCTTGACTACGACTCGAAACGACACTCATAACTTAAATAAGCTGATATGCGTGCATTGTAATTTAAATCACATGATTTACCGGTGCGAACAGTTTCGTAAACTGTTAGTTCAGGATAGGATTGACCGTGTCAACGCCTTGAAATTATGCACGAACTGCTTAAAATCTGGTCATGATTCTTCTCAGTGCAGAAGCAACATGAATTGTGGAGTATGTTCTTTGCCTCACCATTATTTGCTACATCGCGACGCGAGTGCGCCGCCAGCCGTGCTGACGCCGCAGCCGCCCCGTTCTGACGCAGGCGTGTCGTCAGCCGTGCTGACGCCGCAGCCATCTTGCTCTAACGTGTGCGTAGCCAGGATAAATCCATCACACTCCGTGAGTGTCGATGCAGATACTGACGTCGCGGTAAAAGAATCGCTTCATTCCGTGAATGAAGAAGCAAACTATGGTGTCGTGTTAGGTACTACTCGCATACACATTACTGATATCGCGGGTCAACCGCAGAATTGCCGTGCAGTTCTAGATTCAGGTGCTCAAAGCTCGTTTATTACGTTAGATTGTGCTCAACGTTTGGGCCTACGTCGTAGCAAATGTCCGTTTACCGTGTCCGGACTAGGCGGCGAAGTAGTTAAAAACTATGGTATTATTACTTGCGACATAAAACCGTGTAAGTCGGACGTTCCGAGTTTTACAGTGGATATGGTAGTGGTAGCAAAAGTTTCGTCTGAAATGCCAAATATTTCATTCCCGCGCGAGGTTGTGGAAGAGTATAAGCGTTTTGACTTAGCTGACCCGTTGTTCTACGAGAAGTCAGCTGTTGATATTTTGCTAGGCAACGATGTCGTGTCAGAGTTAATTAAAGACAAGCCGGTTAACATTAAGTTAAATATACCGAATGTTATTGAGACAGTATTTGGATACGTGGTAAGTGGAAAACTATACTATGATTCTCAATCAACTTCACAAAATTTCCACTTGTCGGTCTGTGAAGAAAAGAGTCTAGACAAAACGGTGCGTGATTTTTGGGAAGTAGAGGAATTGCCGTGCAAACCTGTACTTAGTCCGCTAGATCAGCTGGCAGAGGATATTTACGCGAATGAGCATACCCGCGACGAGAGCGGTAGATACGTTGTTCCTCTACCATTTGTGCCTGACACCCCGCCGCTCGGGGCATCTCGCGCTGCGGCCGAACGCAGGCTTCTAGCGACCGAGCGAAAACTCGCACGCTCGCCAGTATTACAACAAGCGTACAATGATTTCATGCTAGATTATGAGAAGCTGGATCACATGGAATTGTATACTGGTAGTGAGCCTAGTAGGTATTTAATTCCGCATCACAGTATACTCAGACCGAGCAGTACGACAACACCTTTACGCGTAGTCTTCGATGCTAGTGCGAAAACAAGTACCAACGTCTCTCTCAATGACACTCAGTTATCTGGGCCTAACCTATACCGTGATATAGGGTCCATATTAACCAACTTTCGGTTATTCGAATACTGCTTTGCTAGTGATATTTGTAAAATGTACCGCGCGATATTAATACGTGAGAATGATAGGAAATATCAACACATATTATATAGATCGTCCGTTGACGAACCTATTAAGATTTACGAGCTAAAAACTATAACATACGGTGTAAGTAGCTCTCCGTTTCTCGCTATACGGACTTTGCTGCAGTTAGCTAGCGACGAAGGTGAACGTTTCCCTTCTGCCGCTGCCGTCATAAGGCAAGGTATTTACATGGACGACGCCTTGTGGTCATGTGAGACGTTCTCACAAGCATGCGCACTACAAGACGAGCTGGTAAATATGTTCCAATCTGCGGGACTTATTCTTAAAAAATGGTCCAGTAATAGCAAGGAGTTACTCGAGCGCTTACCTGTAGAACATCGCGAAACTAGCATCTCTTTTGAAAAGAATAAAAATGACGCCTCTTTAAAGCTTCTAGGTCTGAAGTGGGCGCCATTAGTTGACGCATTTAGTTTTTCCGTAAATAAACAAGACTCAGTAATGACCAAGAGATCTGTTTTAAAAATATTAGCTTCGATATATGACCCCGTGGGTTTTATATCTCCATGTACTTTCGTCGCGAAGTGCATAATGCAGGATCTCTGGAAGTTAGGCATCGGTTGGGATGAACAGTTACCTAGCGATGTTTGTCAGCAATGGTTAGAATTTATATCTGAGCTGCCTAGATAATCAGAATTACAAATTGAGCGCCATGCCCTTCTTCCAGGGGTAACTGAATGCGAGTTAGTAGGGTGCTGTGACGCATCTTCACGAGGTTACGCTGCGTCGATTTACGTTATTTCACGACGCGACCGGCAGGTTAAGTGTAGGTTACTTATAGCTAAATCTAAAGTTGCTCCAGTGAAGCCGGTGACCATTCCCAGGCTCGAGCTCATGGTAGCAGCGCTCCTTAGCAAACTAATAAAGTATATCTTGGGATCACTATCGCGTGTTAACGTCACTCGTATTACTGCTTTAACTGACTCGTCAATAATAGTCCTGTCTTGGATTCAAACTGACGCGTATAAACTTAAAACTTTTGTGTGTAACCGTGTTACTCAAATTATAGAGGTGCTTCCACCTCACGTCTGGCGTCATGTTAATAGTGAAAATAACATGGCAGACATTAACTCGCGTGGTGTTTCTCCCGCGCAGTTCATAGCTTGTAGTTCGCAGTGGTTTGAAGGTCCTACCTGGATGTATGAAGATAGGGAGAATTGGCCTATCTCGAGTCATTTTACTAAGAACGAATCAGAAATTCCGGAAATGAAAGCTAATTGCAACTCATTTAATTTGTTAACTCAACAAGATGTCGAAGAGAGTAAGATGGAATTTTTTGAAAGAGTTTGCAATCAATTTTCATCATATTCAAAATTACAAAGAACAATAGCTCGAATTTTGAAACTATTCCGTAAATTTCGTAAAGATGCTTCTATTGAAAGTCAGGACGTTCTAACCACTAACGATTTAAACCAGGCGCATGATTGCTTAATTAAAGTAATACAAAGTGCTTACTTTAATCAAGACATTATTGATTTATTAAAGGGCAAAACGTATATTCCTTCGTTAAGGAAACTTGCACCTTTCTGTGATTCCCGTGGATTCCTAAGGGTGGGGGGTAGAATTCCTCACTCAGATTTACCATGTAATGCAAAGCATCCGTCGTTGCTTCCAAAGCGTTGTATGTGGGTGTGTTAATTTACTTATTCAAAGAAGAATAATATGTAGTTATTTTATCTTTGTTTTTTATTTTTAATCTCTAATATTTGCATGTCAGGCCACGAACGTTACAAATATTATTTCACAAAGGTACTGGATTTTATCTGCTCGTAGCATAATTCAGTCGATTCTTTCAATATTATCTAGTGCGCGCGGTAGGTAAATAAGTTCTCATTTTTAAAGAGTTTTCGACAGTTTTTTTATGAAATTAAGGCTATAATGAATTCGCGTCAATTGTACGCACTACCGGCTAGTGACAATCCTAGTGAGTTAAATGTTCTAACTGCAGGGCATTTTTTGATAGGCAAGAGTCTGACTGCTGTACCGGAATATCGTCTCGCGGACGTTCCACGAGTCATTTGTCACGTTGGCAATATTTAAAAAAAATTATCAATTGTTTTGGAAAAAGTGGAGCCAGGACTATTTGCAATAAAGACTAAACTGGTTCACATCATCACCTAATACAAAAATTGGTAACATTGTTCTTGTCAAAGATGAGCAAGTCAATTCATGTCATTGGCCAAAATTGAAGTTGTTCATCCTGGCTTGGATGGAGTTGTCCGAAAGGTAACTCTTCGGTCCAAAGGAAGGCTCTTCCAAAGACCTGTAAATAAACTTAGTTTTCTTCCATATGCTAACTGAGACTTCAGTAATTACGTTAATTTATTTAGTTATCAGGGGTAGAAAACCTTTTTTCTTTATATTTATTTCCTTTTTCATTGAATGAAGCCCTCTTATTTTAGTGGGAAAGCTCCATGGTGCTTTCGGTGGGGGGTGTTCGATATACTGCCTTTTTCATTCTAGTTTTAATTTGCAAAAGCGCTGCGCTAAGTCTGGCTGAAACGAAACGCGGCCTACAGAGTTATTGGCTATGGTCTGCGCGCGCAATTAGTGTCAATTTGAACTCGCCACAAGACGGCACATTATTTTTCAACATTTTCTAATAATTAATTTAAACCTACTATCTCAAGAGAAGATTTTATGTGTTATGTGCTACAGAACATTTTATTTAATGTGATGCGTGCGTACGTGTGACTTTTAAGACTTTTGGATTCTGACCTGAGCCTGGACAGCAGAAAACGTTACTGGGTTCGCTATCGCAAGGAAAGGCAAGGTGAGTGCTTTGTAATTAATCTGGAATGCTAAAGACAGTATAAACCGCAAGCCCATCCTTTTAAGTCCAGTTGCTTAGGTCGTTTCTAAACTGAGCCAGTTTTTCTCCTATATACAGTCCATTGTTTCAAACTTCTTTTACGTGGTTCCGTGACGCCACAGAGACCTTTTTTAAAAATGGAATTTTAAGTTAAGAAAAAAGATATACTAAGTGTATCATGCTAAAAGGTGACTATGTCGAAAAATAAAATGACATTTAGTAAATGTTGCTTATAACATACTCATTCTCACTTTTTATTGAACGCCCCTAGTACAGCCAACCGTTCATAAATATATAAACATGAACCTTATGTTACGGTAATAAGGTCTATGTACAGATATTTATGAACGGTTGGCTGTACAGATATTGGAGAACTCGACTGTACATGTGTCTCTGTAATAGTACAACTGGTTGCCCGCGACTCCGTCTGCAAAGAAATTGTTTATACCATTTTTAACCCCTGACACAAAAAGGGGGGTGTTATAAGTTTGACTGCTATGTGTGTGTTTATGTCTGTCTGTCTGTGGCATCATAGCTCTTTAACGGGTGAATCGATTTGGATGCGGTTTTTTTTATTTAAAAGCAGGTTTCTTGGCAATGGAAAACCGCATTGCACACAAAATCCGGCTGGAGTTAAGCACACATAATTTTAATTTTGCCAAATTTGAAAGAAAGAAAATATATTTATTTACAACAACACAAGAAACATCCATCATCATCGATATTTTACAAAACAGAAGACAACACGAAAGCTAAAGATAGAATGCGTCATTGCGTTTGCAAAACGGACACTGTCTCAGCATAATGCTGAGGCGTTTATAGCACCCCAGCGCTGATTTTCAGCTAGCACCGTTGGTGACACCCGGATCGCTGTTTAGATAGATAAATAAATAAATAAACTGCTCACTAATAGCTACATAAGAATTTGTAGATTATAAAAAATTGAAAAATGAAATAACCGAGACAATAAAAATCAAAGAAGTTTTGTGAAATAGTGTTGGAAAGAAGAGGAAATTAAGGTTTTTGTAATGACAACAAATAGCCTTTAAGCTTTCGCCCAATGGTGTACCTGCTAGTCACACCTAGGATGGGAGGGGGGATGTCATTCCAACACTTAGACGCCCCAAACCTAAAACTACCTCGAAATGCTGCCGTCCGGTGCGGCGGCACAATAGCCTTAAGTCTGCGCACACTTTTCAACCATGAAATTTTTTCAAAAAGGTACGTCGGCGTTTTGTATCGCACTACACCGAACAAAAGAGTTGCAAAGTGCAAGCGCCTGCGATTGTGCATCTTAAGCAGATCAGCAGCGTTCAAGTATGGATTGACATGGGACCGAGGGGGGACTTTAATGCAAAAACGAGCACATGCGTTTTGAACTCGTTGGAGCAATCTCCCAGAACGACCTAGTAAGCAACCACCATAAACGACGTCACAGTAGTTTAATCTAGACAATACGAGTGATTCACACAGTCGGACACGCAAATCCACACTGAGGTAATCACGAATATTGTAAAGAATCCGAAGAATTTGGTGAAAAATCTTTTTTTATAATTACCAGCTGTTGCCCGCGACTCCGACGGCGACCTATTCTCAGGCCTACCAAATACGGTGAAAAAAGTTTCATAAAAATCGGTCAAGCTGTTTCGGAGGAGTTCGTGTTGAACAATGAACGCAACTCAGTCTCTGTGCTGTTGGTTTTATAACTATATATATTTTATGTTGGCATAACCTGATAACCATATTACTATAATGTCTGTAACACTTTCTTTATCTGTGTAACTTTGCCGCTCTCTCTCTCGGTAATAAATGTCAACTTGTTTAGTCATCGTAATCTATTATTTACTTAAAGTAACCAAAATCCTACATGGTAGCAGAGCGTGGTTTATGTGTTTACACGCGTTAAGTAGTGGTTACTCCGAATAGTAAACAGAAAAGTCCGATACATAAAACCAACAACAGAAATTTCTACTGTACTAGACGCCATACAGTTTGAAGGTTATGTGAGTTATCGAACAGCGAAAAATGTCTTCAAACAGTATATTCAGCATAGAGAAACTCACTGGACGTGATAATTATGCAAATTGGAAGTTCGCAGTGAAGGCATATCTCGAACATGAAGACCTTTGGACTTGTATTTCTGGTCAAAATGATGATGCCGCGAAAGACGTCAAAGCAAAGTCTAAGCTAATTTTGTTAGTGGATGCCATAAACTACGTTCACATTCAAGACGCAACAACATCTAAAGAAGTCTGGTCGAACCTGGAACGAGCATTTGACGATAATGGCTTATCACGAAAAGTGGCATTGTTGAAAGATCTCATCACAACAACATTAGAATCTTCGAGAAGTGTTGAAGACTATGTTAACAAGATTATGACGTCGGCTCATAAGTTGAGAAATATAGGATTTTCTGTTGAAGATGAATGGTTGGGTACTCTTATGTTAGCAGGTTTGCCGGATTTATACAAACCTATGATTATGGCAATAGAGAGCTCCGGGGTAAAAATCAGTGCAGATCATATTAAAACTAAACTATTACAAGAAGTTCAGAGTTCTGAAACAACTGCTTTTTACTCATTTAAGAATAAAACCAATGAAAAACAGCATCATGTGAAAGCTAAGGGCCCGAGATGTTATAATTGCAACAGATACGGTCATATAGGCAAAAATTGTCGGACACAGAAGAAAACTTCAAGCAAAAGTGAAGATAAAGGCTTTGTGGCAGCTTTTTCCGCTTCTTCTGTAACAATTGGCAATGACAAATGGTATGTGGACTCTGGTGCTTCGATGCACATGACTAACTGCAGAGACTGGATGTATGATGTGAAACATCCACCGATATCAACAATTACTGTGGCAAATAATACAACCCTACCTGTTGAAGGAGTAGGAAAAGTTAACTTGGTCTTAGATGGTAACGATGCAAACAGAATCCAGGTATGCAATGTTTTATATGTACCTAAACTTGCTGGAAACTTACTTTCTGTCAGTGCAATGGTTAAAAATGAATGCAAAGTTAACTTTAATAAAATAAATTGTGAGATTGTAAACAATAAAGGAGATTTTGTCTGTAATGCAGTATTAGAGAACAACTTATATACACTGAAAGTTGATAGAGACATAAAAGCTAACCTGAGCATTTCTGATATCTCAAATGATGTTGTCCTGTGGCATCGACGCATGGGACACTTGAACTTTCCAGATGTGAACCGATTACCAGAATGTACCGAGGGTGTGAGCTTGACTTCAGACAAGAAGAAATTACCTGTGATATGCACTACCTGCTTAAAAGGAAAACAGTCGAGACTTCCCTTCAACAACACCGGATCCAGAGCATCAGAACTACTAGAGGTGATACATTCTGATTTGTGTGGCCCAATGGAGATGCCGTCCCTAGGAGGTATGAAATATTTTCTTACTTTTGTGGATGATTACTCTCGATCAGTCTATGTATATTTCCTTAAAGACAAGCTCACAGTCCTAAATGCATTCAAAGATTTTCACAAGAAAGCAGAAAATGAGTGTAATATGAAAATAAAAATAGTTCGCACAGATGGTGGCCTAGAGTATTGTAACAGAGATTTTGACAGTTACTTAAGTCAGCACGGCATAAAACATCAAACTAGCACACCCTACTCCCCACAGCAAAATGGACTTGCAGAACGCATGAACCGCACTCTTCTTGAGAGAGCAAAGTGCATGTTATCCGATGCAGACCTACCTAAACCGTTCTGGGCTGAGGCAACTGCTACTGCTGCTTATGTTATCAATCGCTCACCTACTGCAGCTATTAATAGAATAACTCCATACGAACTATGGACAGGTAATCAACCTGATTTATCTAATATGAGGATCTTTGGTTCTGAAGTTATGATGCAAATTCCTAAAGAAAAACGTAAGAAATGGGACCCAAAATCGAAGAAAATGTTTTTTGTGGGATATTGTAATAACACCAAAGGATACCGTTTAGCTGAACCAAAAACAAACAGAATAATAAAAAGCAGAGATGTAGAGTTTTTGGAGAATGTTAAAAATAAGAATGATATATACCTACCTTGTGATGTCAACAGCTCCATTGAAGAAGTACAATCTGCACCATCAGTAAGAGCACCAGATTCTGGTACAGTTAAACTATTAGAATCTGCAGATACAAATAGTAGTGAGAGCTCTGATGAGTATGTAACAGACATAGATCAAGATGAATCTTATGTTCCACCAATATCACCACAGGAATTGCCTCGTAGCACCATCACCTTACGTCCAAGAAATAGGTCTCAGAAAAATGAAGAAAATTCACAATCTAGTTATTTTTGCCCTATTAAAAATCTGGGAGATCCAGATTCAGTAAAGGAAGCTCTGTCCTCTGAATATGCTGAAAATTGGAAGCTTGCAATGGATGATGAATTCCAATCACTCTTAAAGAATAACACCTGGAAGCTTACCAACCTACCACCTGGAAAGAAAGCTCTTCCTTGCAAGTGGATTTTTAAAACAAAAACCGATGAAACTGGAGCTGTGAATAGATATAAAGCTAGACTAGTGATAAAGGGCTATGCTCAGAAAAGAGGCATAGATTATGACGAAATATACTCACCTGTAGTGAGATACACATCTGTAAGGTATTTGATTGCATTGGCCGCTAGATATGACCTAGAAATAGAGCAGATGGATGCCATAACAGCATTCTTACAAGGGGACTTGGATAATGAGATTTATATGGTACAACCAGAGTCTTATGAAGAAGGTACAAAAGTATGCTTATTACAAAAATCTATTTACGGTTTGAAGCAGGCCAGCCGGCAATGGAATGTAAAACTCGACAGTGTACTTCAGAAAATTGGACTAACCAGATCAAGAATAGACCCCTGTATATATTATCACATTAAGAAGAGCACAATGATGTTTGTGGCTGTATGGGTCGATGATCTTATAATTTTTTCAAATGATTGTGATTTAAAATGTGAGATAAAAGAACAATTAAAGGCAGAATTCCATATGAAGGATCTTGGAGAAGCAAAACAATTTATTGGATTGAATATCAGTAGAAAACGCAAAGAGGGCAAAATAATGCTTGATCAAGAAATGTATGTCAAGGAAGTACTGAAACGTTTTGGCATGTTGGAATCAAAACCTGTGAAAACTCCAATAGAAGTTAATGCAAAATTTGACTCTGATGATACTCAAAATAATGACGACATTCCGTATCGACAAGCTATTGGGTGTCTATTATATCTAGCACAAGCAACTAGACCGGACATTGGATTTGCAGTCAATAAACTCAGTCGATATGTCAGTAATCCCAGTCATCAACATTGGCTTGGTGTCAAGAGAATAATGAGATATCTACAAGGCTCCAAGGATTATAAGTTATGTTTCACAAAAGATACAACAAATAAGATAAGAGGTTATTGTGACTCAGATTGGGCCAGCAGCCCAGAGGACAGAAGGTCCTGCACCGGCTATATTTTTATTTTTCAGAATGGTGCTATAGCTTGGAACAGCTGCAAGCAATCTACGGTAGCACTATCCACAGCTGAAGCGGAGTATATGGCCATGAGTGCTGCGACACAGGAGGCACTGTGGCTCCGTCAACTTCAACAAGAACTTGGCCTACATGACGATTGTCCACTTCTCATTCATAGTGATAATCAAAGTGCAATTAGTTTAGCCTCTGTTGATTGTTATAAGCCAAAGACTAAGCACATAGACATTAGATTTCATTTCTTAAGAGACAATGTTAATAACAAAAATGTAAACTTTATGTATTGTAAGGGCAGTGAAATGGTAGCTGATGTCTTAACTAAGGGGACTTCTCTTGATAAACACTTGTTTTGTATAAATAAAATGGGGTTGCATTCTAGAGGGGGTGTTGAACAATGAACGCAACTCAGTCTCTGTGCTGTTGGTTTTATAACTATATATATTTTATGTTGGCATAACCTGATAACCATATTACTATAATGTCTGTAACACTTTCTTTATCTGTGTAACTTTGCCGCTCTCTCTCTCGGTAATAAATGTCAACTTGTTTAGTCATCGTAATCTATTATTTACTTAAAGTAACCAAAATCCTACAGTTCGATACCAAACACCGTGACACGAGATTTTCATATATTAGACGAAATCCGACAAACACGCATGCTGGGTGCCGGATAGTTAAGTGATCACTGTCACCCACTAACTTCTACAGTACCATTGGGACTTCTGCTGCGTTACGGGGTTGAACCTACCCAATCTAAGTTAAATATTAATCACTTTCGAATAGACAAAAGAAAAAAAATAGAAAGTACAAATAAACAAATTCAGCAATTTTTCTACTCATAAAGTAATCTATTGAATCAGACGTTACTTTGCGGAGGTCCATAAGAACTGGAACAATTACTTTACTCACCCGCGACCTTTATGATAGAGCTGCGTTTATGCAAAAAATCTCTTAAACTACCTAAATCAAAAAGCTTATGCATTATTATCATGCATCATCACCACCTCGTGTGGTGTCGGGTTATAATCAGACATAGGAATTTAGGAGGCAAAATTTAATGACAGGTACGGAGTTTCTTTATCGATAATAATAATAATAATAATAATAATAATCGCAGGGCGGCTTGTGGCGAGCTGTTGCTGCGTAGCGACACCACGAACCCGAGACCTCCAGGGGTACACATACACACATGCGCTTATACACACACTCACACACAGTTACACACCCACCCCGCCTCTAGTTTGCCTTTGTTGGTCGCCTAGAGTGGAGCGCAAGAGCTAATGCTCGAAGGATGGATGTGTTTCCGTAAGTGGCGAGTTGGCATTTTGAAGTTTAAAGTCCAGGAACACCTCTCCATCCTTAGCCGTTCACACCAATGTTGCCGCCTCGTTGCCCCGAATGGGCAATAGTTTGAGGGGCCCATTTAGTGAATGGCGAGTCACCGCCTACCAAAAGTTCAGTTTATGAGATATTGAAATGGTAGGTGTCCGTTATCTCACTCCATAGCCCGGTAATCCTGTCCACAACATCCCAACCCCATAGCCAATTCCATGACGATTCCTACCTGGCAATAGATTGGCAACTGTGGAGGACTGTCCGCTAGCACATCCTCATGGTGTATTAGGGGATAGACCTCCATAGTTGCGCCCATCTCATTTATATTATATGGTACCAAAGGCCTCTTCATGTTGGCTTCGGCCCCATGAATGCCTTTCAAATGACCGGGTCCCCATGGGCCCGTGATCGGAAATCCGTACCAACATAATAATAATAACCTCGTTGCCCCGAGCGGGCAATAGTTTGAGGGGCCCATTTAGTGAATGGCGAGTCACCGCCTACCATAAGTTCAGTTTATGAGATATTGAAATGGTAGGTGTCCGTTATCTCACTCCATAGCCCGGTAATCCTGTCCACAACATCCCAACCCCATAGCCAATTCCATGTCGCTTCCTACCTGGCAATAGTTTGGCAACTGTGGAGGACTGTCCGCTAGCACATCCTCATGGTGTTAGGGGATAGACCTCCATAGTTGCGCCCATCTCATTTATATTATATGGTACCAAAGGCCTCTTCATGTTGGCTTCGGCCCCATGAATGCCTTTCAAATGACCGGGTCCCCATGGGCCCGTGATCGGAAATCCGTACCAACATAATAATAATAGTACATTACTGCAGCGGCCGCGAAATAGGGGATTGCCGGCCGAGTAGTAATAGATGGCCGAGTGTTAACGAGGCCATCTAGAGATACGAGGCCGGCAATCCCTGTTCGTGGCCAAGGCTTGTATAGTGCTTTTCTCAAATAAATCCAAGGAAATGACACGAATGTTCAACTTATATATTCATATTTAATTCAAATTGTTTTTTTTTTGATTCCCGCCAAAATATTTTTTTTCCAGCAATTTATTTGTAAGCTGTTCCAGTTAATGTTTTTGACGCAAAATCTTGAGATGATTTATATTTATTAAAAAATTACGACCTTATTAATTGGTTATTTTAATAAATTGTTAACAATAAACGCCAATCCTTATTTATTTTATTAAATCTAGCCAAGTAAGATATTAAAAAGTAAATTCACAAACTAAATTTTTCTTAATTGGCAGTATGTCATTGATAGTCAATAAAAGAAAATACGACCCACTAAAACAAAAGACAATCTCTTTGCTGGCCTTGGCCAGCAAT
This sequence comes from Archips crataeganus, assembly GCA_947859365.1. NCBI lineage: Eukaryota > Metazoa > Arthropoda > Insecta > Lepidoptera > Tortricidae > Archips > Archips crataeganus. The sequence goes on from OX402050.1 coordinate 21,352,567, forward strand.
GTTTGTATGAAATTCCATTATTGTCGTCTAATTTGAAATTAGAACGAATCTTCCTCAACTGCTATACAATGGCATACTTCGTGTTCTATTGTCACGACTATAAGGACCACATTTCCTTGGATGTTTGAGAAAAAATGTTTATTGTACTCAAAAACAAGTGTTACAAGTAATAGGCTTAAGTTTGTACAAACAATATCTCGACTAAAATAAATAAATAATAATAAATAAAAATAAAAAATAATAAAATAATAATAAATAGTATAAGCTCGACTATCGACACTTTTACCATATGGTAGTGATCGCCCCCAGCTTTGTTTGTATGTTTGTATTATTTTGTAAGTCTTATTTCGGAGACAATTATGGTAAAGTATACACAAAGGATATTGTAAACGAGTACCATTCCACTATAAAATATTTACAGTAACCACGTAAGGCCCAACATGCTAAATTGATTACATAAAATCGCACCTTCAGGCCGAGACTGACCCAATAGGAATTATTCTCTTTTTAAAATTGAACTTGATGCTAAAAGGACAACAGCTTTAGTTTTGAAATTTAATGAGAATATTTCCTATTGAGTCAGTCTCGTCCTGAAGGTGCGGTCAAAGCAAATGTACTTTTCTTGATTGACAATAAGCTTCAAATTATGATGGTCAAAATATGACGTGGGCTTTACTAGGATAAAGAAGAAGAGAGTTGATTTATTATTTTGTCTAATTTTAATACTTTCTATGAAATTATATTTTTACAAAAAGCTTGTAGCGATCACTAGACATGGAAAAAGTGTCGATAGTTGAGTTTATCGATAAAGGAACTGCCTACTTGTCATTAAATTTTGCCCCTAAATTCCTATGTATGGTTAAAATCAAATCTCTCTCTTTCTTCCGTGGATATACTAAGAAAGCTACTAAGGGCATAGGTTAAGGTATATTGTAGGCGGTAAGCTAGTAACCTGTCACTATTTTACCACTTTTACCTTTAAACCTAAAATTGCTAAAACTGGCCTCGAAACGTAAATGTAACATTCCATGTGCTCTCTCTCTATCTCCTTTCGGAATACAGGCGTGATTTTGTGTATGTATGTGTGTGTACCTTTCTTTTATACTATAATAATAATTTTAGTTTTCTAAATAAAATAATACCAGTTTTTGACTCTCAATTGTGTATTATCAATGAATAAAATAAGCATGACAATATTAAGGTATAAGGGGTGCTTTAAACATGAAACTACCGTGAGACTCACTCATAGTGAAAATAAACGGATCACTCGCGTCTTAAAACGAGTTTAACTCGACATGTTTCCTCATATGCAGCTCAGGCAGTTGGTACGTTCACCGAAGGATAGGGAGCCCTTTAGTGGTCCCGGAGTATATAAAATTCCATGTTCCTGTGGCAAGGATTATATCGGAGAGACTGGACGTAATGTTTCCACAAGGTTATCGGAGCACATACGCAGTATGAAAAAGCAAGACAGCAAGGGGTCTGCGGTGGCCGAACACTCAATGGACTCGGGCTCGACGCACCACATCCGGTTTGATAAGGCTTCCGTACTTGCGAGAGAAAAGTTTTTCATTCCGCGGAAGGTGCGTGAAGCCATCGAGATTGGTCGTCATCCAAATTTTAACCGGGATAGTGGTTGGTCAGTATCCCCGAGTTGGAAAACAGTGTTGAATGTTCGTACTGCGTCAACGGTGAGTGTGGGCGAACCTTTACAAAGTGATGTGGTTAGTGTTGTGTTCTACCCTACATTTGACAATGACAATAAAAGTGATGATGAAAACGGGGGTAGTTGTGTGTCGCTGTCAGTTGCGTCGAGTAGCCACACGACCAGGGCGTTAGCACGCAGTGCACGTTTGGCAGCCGCCGTGACGTGCGACTCCGAGAGGAAGGGCTACGGATTAGCCCGAAACATGTCGAGTTAAACTCGTTTTAAGACGTGAGTGATCCGTTTATTTTCACTATAAGGGGTGCCTAAGTTTTATCATTCCTCAATTCATTTTAAGCATAATTTTCGTAACCAATTTGGTTTTTCTCGTACATTCTGTAGAACAGCTCTAGGAAAGCCATCCTGTCGTGGAAGGGTCTGGTCTCCATAGTCAGCTCCGAGTCTATGTTCAGGTAGTTCCACCGGTCCCTGGTGGCTGGCACCCACGTCACCGGCAGCAGCTCGGAAGCCTCAGGAGTTGGGTTTCTAAAAGATTTGTTTAGTTTACAAACAGTTGATGCGAAAAGGCAAAGTACTAATTATCAAGAGTAACACGGTTTTTGTGTCAACTGAAAATATTTAGTCACTTCAATATTTTGGCGCATTATTTCTTTTAAATTCTAAATGATTTTGTAGCTCTAAAATTTAAAATAAAATTAACATCGTTCTGATTATCATCATCATCATATCAGCTAAAATAGGTCCACAACCAGATAATGGCATCCCCCAAAGGGTTTCACAACTAACACTCCTGCGCTCAACGCATCCAAGTGGTTCCTGCAATTTTAACCAGATCTTCAGTGTATCTTGTTGTTTTTACGCTACGTCTTCTGTTTAAAAATAAGCAAACCAATGGTTACAAAATCAAGGCATTTATGACTACTATTCCTTATCAAAGGCATCATTATCAAAATACAAAATACGTACCCATATTTTGCGAAGTTGGTCCACAAAGTGGTCATCCTGTCAACAATTACTTCGTCTTCGGACGGCATTAATTCTTTCATATATGATACATCAAATAAATAACTTAATTCATCAGCATGAGCTGCCCCTCCGATAGTTATGTTTTCCATTTGTTTCCAGAAATTTCTTTGTCCAACGTATGAAAACACGTACGAATATACAGATTCAGCTCCACTTTCTAAGTATTTTCTAATACTCCTTTGCGTTGGATGAGCAAAACCGATATCAGAGCTGACGTTTATAACTGCTCGTCTTGTTTCCTCGCCGACTTCTTCGTCACCGAAATAGAAATGTCTAAGGATTTCCGTCATTTCCTCATAAAGTTCGTCATCAAAATTAAAACTTTCCACAACATTTTCGGCGATGATGTCAAGTTGTTTCAAAATTTCTACGTCTAAATTACCGTAGAATGCTACTCCTTCGTCGTCATTGAAGCCAATCAAGATTTTTATTTCTTTAGCATTTGGTGTTTGTAAATTAACTGGATGACTTGACAAAAACATTTCAACGTTTTCAAAGCTCTTTTCGACGCAAGGCCTGAACGCTAAACCTAACTGATTTGTAGCTTCAATCATAAGATTTGGACTAACTGTTGCTAAAAACGGCACTGCTTCTGTGACGTCATTAGTATTAAACCCGAAATATTCTGCTAATCTGAGAGGAGCTTCGTTACCCGAATTCAGCACTGCCCAGGGATTCAAAACATTACCACTCTGCAAAATAACTTGGTTGAAAAGGTTTTCTTGAGGCCGATGAAGTTGGAAATCGACAGATGCCCCACCAGCACTTTCGCCGAAGACAGTTATTTTATTAGAATCTCCACCGAATGCTTCAATGTTATTTTTGACCCATCGTAAGGCTAATCTCTGGTCCCTTAGTCCCTGGTTCCCGGGTACAATTGGGTTATCTAAGCACATGAAGCCATACGGACCTAAACGATAGTTCACTGTAACCAAAATCACGTCATGTCTGACCAAAAAACTTGGCCCATAGACGGTTCGTCCATAATATCCAACGTTGTATCCACCTCCAAAGATCCAAACAAGCACAGGCAAACGGTTTTCAGAGCTAGCAGATGTGGGCGCGTACACGTTAAGATTTAGGCAGTCAATAACACCAACAATGGAGTTGTTAAATTCTTCAATTTGAGGACAGTGTGCTGAGTCATCAAATGCCTCGAAGATTTCTTCAAATTTCGGCTGAGGAACTGAGAGCTAAAAAATGAAAATTACATTATAAACTTTGCCACGTTATGCTTAAGAACTGTTTGACTAAGTTACACCACGTTATTTGCTACTGATAATAATTTAGCCGGATGATGAATATTTGTACATACGTCGAACATGATAATAGTTATTTTCATGTTTTATGTACAATAAAGAGTTTTACATACATACATACATACATAATATTGTAGTTAATAAAGTCGGTTAGTATTACACGGCTAAATTACGAACACTGGCATGTGACTCAAGAATATAATCATGTCTTGACTGTACTTCAGCTATAGTAAGATACGGCACTGGACTTGTGGATAATAATATGATATCGTCGGGTGACAAGCAAAAGTCACTAAGTACCAAATACCGACTTAAAACAAAGCTCTATCTCAGTATGAAATTACTAACTAGATACGACTTTTTGAAGAGCAGTGACAGAAATTTTAGTGAGTTTTGCTTGTCATCCGGCGATATATTAACATTAAAATTATATTATGTGATAACCATAATATTTTTTATATGAAATAAAGATTGAGTAGGTACTTAAAGAGGAGTGTTAATTATGTTGAAAGAATAACCAACTACCAAACCCAACCAAACTATAAGAATGCTTAACAATGAACCCCTAAGAGAAGTAATAATTATCTACAAGAAAATGCTGATCATTTTTTTTTTGACTGCGTGTTTTAGTGACTTACATTGCCATTTTAATTACATAATCTAACCTAATCTATATAAATAAAAATGAATTACCGAAATGTTTGTACGGGCATAACTTCCGATTGACTGCACCAAATTGGATAATTCTTTTTTTGTTGCGTTTGTTACTGTTAGGAGAAGGTTATTATGAAAGAAAAAATAGATCGGGGGCGAAGCCGCGGGCATCACCTAGTTTAAAATAAATCCGATCTCTAGACGTAAGTAAAGTTCAACTTGCAAGATTTTATGCTTTGAGGAGACTATACCCCAAGTATTTTTACGAGCTTTAATTTAGCTTTACTTATACTGAAAATAAACATATCACCCATTAAACCGAGTTTAACTCGACATGTTTCGGGCTAACCCGTAGCCCTTCTTCTAGCTTACTTAGCTTTACTTATTAATTATATGCTTGGTCCAAATTTTTTAAGTCAATTTTTAGCCACTTTTATTGGCCAAATCGACGTAATTTTTTAGAACGACTTCAAATTGGGCACAAGCTTAGAATTCCGATGATAATATTAGCGATAAAATAAAAAATAAACTTACTCCAAAAGGGTTGCTGGCGTCGACCTTAGCATATGGTATACCCAAGAACATGGAGTAGTCACCATCGGTCGCTCGCAGTCCTCGTATCGGCCCCACATTGCTATCTACCAAAGGATCCAGTGTTGGAAGGGCTCCAACACTCTGGGATACAATACAAGCAAGAACCAATGAATAGAACATCATTTTGCTTTCAGTCCCAACTCAATAATGACAATTTAAAAATCCTTCTGTATTTATAACGAATTCTGTTATAAGATTATCTTGAGATTAATAATTTTAGTAACTTAGATGCGCTTATCAAGAATTTTATCTTGGGTTTTCCATAAGCTTTGTGATCATTAAGGCTATCTTTTTTGAGTAATCAATAAGAATAGATTTTTAAATATATCGAAAATTACATTTTTGTGTTACTTCTTCGTGGTGCATTTTATTTTTGTTTAGGTCGGTATATAGCTTACGCAATAATCGATAATGACCACCAGATTTTGTTCATAAAGTAGTATACCGATTTGGTTGGGGCAAGCAGGTGCACTGTAGCAAGGCTTTAGTTTTCCTCCTTCAAAACTACAAACAAAAAGCACAGCTGATTTCAGTGTTAACTAAGTTATTATATATGTATGAAAATCAGCGGGGACATTAGTACTGCATACCTGTATTATTTGTTTCCCTGTCTGCTTTGCGGTTGTGTGTTTATAATTTACTGCTTCCATCTTCTATATTTTCACTTATTCTTGTAATATGATATTGCCATTGTTTGTTTGTGTCTTTCATGCCTAACTAAATTTGTCTATGTTTCCATGTTTTCGTTTTAGATATAGTGGCAAGGGCAAAGGCGTTCGGTGTATGCAGACACCATTGTGCGTTTTGTTTTCTTGTATGCTTTTTATAGTTTCCTTTTGTATTTCTTTTTTTTTTTTGGTGTACTTATTGATTAATTTTTCAGTTGTCGGTCTGAACAGTTTATGTTTTATTGTTGGTGAAATGGTTCCAACGGTAGACCAGCGTCGGCTTCACGGCCGACATCATGCTGAGTTGGGACCATTTCGTGATAATGTTTGTATCTTTTACCGTTTTTCTTTGTTAATTTATTAAGATTATGTCACGAATAAATATTTTTCTTTCTTTCTTTCTTTCTTTTTATTATTTGGGTGGAGCTCTGAAATGTTTCAACCGCCGTACCTTGTATGCTACGAAAATCTAAGGATAATGTCCGTCCATGGATAAAACCAATTGCAATTCAGCAACCACACACCACGTCACGTATGGTTATTGGGTTGTTTTGTTAACAGATACGTTATTAGTCGGTTTTCGTTACACACGGGATAAGGCAAAATTATAAGCCCGCACTTACACTAATAATACAAAAACCGGCCAAGTGCAAGTTGGACTCGCGCACCGAGGGTTCCGTACAAATAATTATATTATTAAATAAATACCTAACTGAAATATGTTATTATAGACGTTTTGCGCTATCTTTGTCAATAACAGTACCTCTTCCCTGAGGAAATCATGTTTTTAAAACATTCAATTGGAACACAAAATCGTCTTAAATTTATGTATAAATATTTAATTTCTTTCCGCATACGTGGTCTTTAAGATTTCACTAGGTATTGCTCAATAATATTATGATATCATTTGCCTAAAGCATCATTATTATCATTTACAAGATATTAATAATCATCAATAGATCAACAGATATCAATAATCAAGAGATATTTGATGTTGTCATTGTTCACAGATACGACGTAAGAAAATCTTTTAATCGGCGTCAGAATCAGTGCAGTACACTATCATACACTCATTTGATGAGGTATCGTGTTGAACCGCTAAAAAAACATGTATTTTAAAAGAAATCGAAAATTCAGAATTTAGAAATTTATTTAATCTTCCATAATTTGCTAATACAGCATAGCCTCTTGCCGCCCAGTGTCTTATAATATATCGACGCCGGAAAACAATAAGGGCGTAACCCTAAAAACCCAACTTTACACCAGAGCCAAAAAACCGAAAAAAAAACGGAAAA